>JAVLUX010000125.1:4927500-5617500 GCA_032164185.1 Moxostoma hubbsi
ACTGCCTGGAAACCACAGAGAACACCCAATCAGTGCACTCGTTATCACCCAGATCACCATTGCAATGCCCTAGTAACCACCAAGCAACACTGTAGCAACTAACCAGAACACTGTTTCAGCTGCCAAGCAACCACACAGAACACACTTTTAATGCACTAGTTACAACCCAGAACCCCTATCAATGCACTAGTGACCACCAAGATAAAATAGCAATAACCTATCAATGCCCTACTAACCACCCAGAACACTCATGCAAACACCCAGCAACACCCAAGTAACTATCCTGAACACCCTTTCAATGCACTAGTTACCACCTAGTGGCCACCTAACAATGCCTTAGGAATCACCTAGCAACTACCAAAACACCCTTACATCTGTCTAGCGAGAATACCCAGAATACCAAGATAAAATAGCAACCACCTATCAATGCCCCAGTAACCACCCAGAACACCCATGCAGCCACTCAGCAACACCCTAGCAACTTCCCAGAATACACTAGAGACCACCTAACAATGGCCTAGCAATTGCCTTTCAACTACCAAGAACACCCTTATATCGTTCTAGCAACCACCAAGAACACTATAGCAATCACCTATCGATGCCCTAGTTTACCCATAAAACCCTAGCAACTGCCTAGAAACCACCCAGAACAGTGTATCAATGCACTATTTATCACCCGAATTACCATAGCAACCACCTAGCAATGTGCTATAACAACCCCTGAATAGCAACGCCCTTCAGAAAATATAGAAATCTAGTTCTGATAATGGACATTTTCAGTTTATTACGGAAGACAGTTTTCTGAACAATTTTCTTCTCTCTTTTCAGTATCCTCAATTCTTCACTGGAATTCTGTCACCTTGCAAGGGTTTACTCCTACATGGACCACCAAGTGTGAGCTCTCTGTGCTCAATTTTATTTAAGATATTTATGTGTTCACGTCGTATATAAAATATAACTGATTCTTTGTGCTTTAATGTTTACTGTCCCACATTATCTTATAAAATCAGGCACAGGGAAAACCAAGACAAGAAGGTTGCACAATGGAACACCATCTTCCTGCATGAGATGGAGTCAGTGATAGGCCAGAGAGAGGTTTTCCAAGGGTGAGAGAGAGACTGTAACTTTAATAATTAGGGTTAGGGGTTTGTTTGAAACCCTAATCCTAAGTAAGAGCAATGGTCATTGTTGCTGGTCTTTAAGAGGTGAACATGAGGGCAGTAGAAGAATGAAGACTTAGAGAAGAGTTAATGGTTCAGATGGATGGACTCTTGTATTCGTGCTGCCTGCCTCAAACTTACCCTGGTGAGGAGTGACCATGAGTAGACTAGATTGCTACCATAGGTTATGGCTGTGATTATAATTTTTATTCTCTCTGCAGGGAGTTGGATCATGCCATGCTAAGCAGGCTGGAGAAATGGATACTGGTGAGTCTGCCATCTGCCGCTGCTAGACAGGTCATGATCAGTCACTGGCTTCCTCCAGTCAGCAACACAGGGGCAGTGGAATTGTGTACAATGCTGGACTATGACAGGCTGGCACAGGTGGGAGAGGAGATGTGGTCGAGATACACTCAGAGCACATTATTAGATACACCTGTACACCTACATATTCATGTGATTATCTAATCAGCCAATCCTGTGGCAGCAGTGCAATGCATAACATACATAACAACAATACAGATACAGACCAGTTAATGTTCATTTCAGCCATCAGAATGGGGAAAATTTTGATCTCAATGATTTGGACCGTGGCATGATTTTTGGTGCCAGAGGGGCTGGTTTGAGTATTTCTGTAACTGCTGATCTCCCGGGATTTTCATGCACAACAATATCTAGATTTTACTCAGAATGGTGCGAAAAACAAAAAAAAGTGAGCGGCAGTTCGGCAGACGGAAACACCTTGTTGATGAAAGGTCAGAAAGGCTACAGTAACTCAGATAACGTCTCTGTACAATTGTAGTGAGCAAAATAGCATCTCAGAATGCCCACATTGTCGAACTTTGAAGCGGATGGGCTACAACAGCAGAAGACCACATCAGGTTCCACTTCTGTCAGCCAAGAACAGAACAAAGCATTTCCATCTGCAGAACTACCATTCAATGGATGTTTTTGGCACCATTCTGAATAAACTCTAGAGACTATTGTGCTTGAAAAACCCAGGAGATTTTACAGAAATACTAAAAAGCCCATCTAGCACCAACAATCATGACACGGTTGAAGAATTTTCCCCATTCTGATGGTTGATGTGAACATTAACTGAAGCTCCTGACTCATATCTGCATGATTTTATGCATTGCAATGCTGCCACACGATTGGCTGATTAGATAATTGCATGAATAAGTAGGTGTACAGGTGAATTTAATAAAATGGTCACTGAGTGTATACAGGTATTTTGACTTAATATTATAGGAGACTCATGGTTACATGGGATCAGATATCAGATTAGTGTACAAGGAAGCTGCTATGAAACCTGTGCGAAAAAAATGTTACGCTCTTGAAAATAACATTGAAGGTACAAAATATGCCGCATCCCAGTCTGAATGACATAAAACTTGCTGTTTCATCATGAAATCCTGTTTCAGCAACAATTCACAGCATGCATCACACCATGTATCTTCACAGGTCAGTCCAATATGCCGGTTACTGAACTAGAAACTGTGACCACAGCAGATTTCCTGGAGGTGATTGCTCACACCAAACCATCAGCCAGATACCTGACGGATAGATTTTCTGCCTGGGAGAAAGAGTACAAGACTGTTTGAGGCAACGTTATCTCAATAACACATGGACAGTTATTACAAATACATGAATTTATAATGCACATCTACCAACTCTATTTTATGAGGTGATTGTGTGTTCTGTTGCATTTGTTCACTGTCTGTAAAGCAAACCTTTTGGATGGATTTTTAAAGAGAAAATATGACTGCAAGCAACTGCACTGAGGATGAGCATATTAAAAAAACATTTCAAAATAGCTTTCCATCCTGTTTACTTTTACTATTTAAATTAATTACACATCTAATGTGCATGTACAGACATTATAGGTGCTCCAAGGAATTTGTTTATTTATTTTATTTTTTTTGTGGTCGATACTACAACTGCACCATCATGCAAATGTATTTGGTTTCCAGTGTCATTGCAGAAATGCCTTATTCGCAGACGTAATTGTCCTCTACAATTAATTTATTATACAACTGAAAGTGTCCAATAATAGGAGGGTTACAGAGTTTAAGTATTCGCTGGTCATGTGATTTCAACATGGCGACCACCATGGTGAAGACCATCATAATGTTAAATAAAATAGCTTTTCTTAGCTACTGATATGAATGGATTCTTCATGTCAACATGAGTGTACATGTTTTTCAACAGTTATTTCACAAGTATTTATTTATACAGGGGTAAAACTATTTTAAGTGCAACAAAAATACACAATTAACATCATAATACCAAGAGATTGACTAAGTGTCTTAGATGGGTATGGGTACTACAAAAGATATATATATTTATAGTTTGCAATTCAAATGCATTTTGTAAATACTTCTGCCCAAGCATGTAGTAGGATTCATATTCAGCCAGGGACATTTCATGTCCAGGGAGGTGAACATGATAACTGTAACGCATAAGATTTCATTGCATTTGTTGTAAAAAAAAAAAATTATGTTCTAATTATAAGCCCGAACCCAATCACTATTTCTTCTCCTAGCAAGTACTGTTGCAATAGGCTGTAACAGTAATTTGTAACAGTATTGAAACAGTTTTAATAAGCACGGCAGCCCCTCCGTAGGCTACAGTAGAGCAGAAGAGAAAAAATACATTGGCTTACCGTTTATGTGCTAAAACTTTGCTTGGTACAGAACAATCTGGAATAACATGAAACAATGCCTTCAAACAAGTCTTCAACCTTTTTACAGCCTGACCTTGTTCAGAACGTTGAATCTTTTAAATTTTTTGATAAATGAAGCATACTGTATGAACTGCCTTAGATGCCCCCTAAGCCATACCCAGAGAAGAACCAGTTGGTCTCCATATAGACATTGATTTCAGACTTTAGCATTAGTTGAAATCAGGATTTTGCAACAGGGAGACATTAAAGCGCCAGCTATTTGATTTATTATTCTCCATATGTGGCAACACCTCTAAATTCACCAGGGCATGATCTGAAACTAAAATTATTCCAATTGAGCAACAACAGATGAAATGAAGGGACTTAAATATATATATATAATCTATTCTTAAATAAATCTTATGGACTGATGAAAAGAAAGCACATGTTCTGCACATGTAACAGCAACATCCGAGACACAGAAAACAGTGCAGCTAACACCTCTCTTCTACAGTCTTAACATCTCCCCCTATTCCCCCCTTCTCTTCCTCACTTAAAGCTCACTGAAAACCTATGCAATGTTAAGTGTGTACAAAAAGTAACTATAACATGTTTGATATCATTTAAAGTGTCTCAGTGCGCCTGGTAAACTGGTCTCATCCTCCCAGCCATAATGAAAAGCAAAAAGAAGTTATAAGATATGAGAGATGGGGTGTGCCCCTTAAAGGTGTGCCCTCCCCCAGATCCTCCAAACAAACTATATGTAAATGTACAGGAACCCCTCAATAGGGGACCCAAATCTAATTAGAAGGACAGACACCACCATTTGGTTAGCTTATTGAATTATTTGGGTATTTAAGGAGATGTGGCACATCGTTTGTGGTTCTCTGTAGTCAGACGATCCCACACAGTTTACTGTGTGTAATTTATATCTGGTAACTGCGATGAACTTATGTTACCTTTCAATAAATTGTGAACATTTGATTTTATTCTGACTGACTCTAAAATTGTTTTTCCCAAACAGATTAAACGATTTGTATGTTACCGCAAGTCTGCGTCAGATTAGTGACGACTAATATTTGGCATCAGTTCAAGTGTACTTGGTTTGCAAAGACAGAAAGTGTATTTCCGTTTAGAACAGCTAAATGCTGCTTGGCCAATCTAAATTCGGGTGTGTCTTACCTCTGTTTTAATTTGATGTTTCTCCAGATAAGTGTACGCGGGAAACCACGACATGGCCAATCCAAAGCTATTATAAGAGAAGTTATGTTGGTCAACTTACATCTGTGATAGTGGCCGTCACCTCTACTGAAGAAAACATTAAGTTAAATTCAAGTGTGTGCAATTCCATGGGGGCTATACTGACGTATCTTTGATTGTGTAAACATGAACATGACCGATCTCAGGTCTATAGCAATTACCTCTGTTTGATGATCCAATACTGGCCGCTCGTGATCGTGAGACCCGCAGTGTAGAGAAAACACGCGAGGAACTCAAAGCGACATAGTTTCCTAATCTGAACAGGTAAAATATAATTAAAGAGTTAAAAAGAATAATCAAACCTTCGCTCACTTTTAATGATACTCAGATATCATTAAAACCTTTTTCATTTATGGAGTCAGATGAAATAACGAGGTAATACATGAGAGAAAATGTATTTCATTTAATCTGGTTGTGTTGCGTAAAAGAAAGACAGTAACGCGCAGAGACCTTCACCCGTATTATTGGATACCGCCATTGGACCGATAAACGGGCTTACACGGCAAACAGCAGGCATAAGCAAAAGGAACGATTCATCCACAACTGTCACGAAGCAGTGTATTCCACAAAACAAACTCCAGCCGCTAGGCAGAACCAACACAAAAAGAAACAAAACAGGCGTCCTGGTTCCTCAGATGGTCAAGAGTCAAATTCACTTGGAGGCTGCATAAAACAAAATAAAAATACATCATGACATACTCAGTCCATCCACTTTATAAAAGACATCCTTTGTGTGGGCATTTTGCGGTCATCTGTAGAGTCTATACTCAATCTGGCCGGGAACATCAGTGTAAAAGCGGTAAATGCAAAAATTTCTTCAAGGAAAAGTGTTATTCCACAAAACAAACTCCAGCCGCTAAGTCTACGCAAGAAGAAACAAAAATGGCGCTCAGCGAGTCGATCCACTTACATGAGAAACACCCAATGGTTTACTCACCCATTGTTTGTAAAAAAGACAGTGCTTGTTTGGGTTATGTAAATACTTTTCGACCGTCCTTTGCATCTACACTCAATCTGCGAGCCAGGACTCTGTGAGCTTGCTCGATTTCCAGCTTATGGCCTGTTACGTCGAGCAGACTCAGGAAGAGCTCGTCCAGGAATTTCATTATATCTCTGCCTCATTCATGCTCAGGAATTCCAACGATCCGTATATTGTTCCTTTGGCTCCTATTTTTCAAATCTTCCCATTTTTCCAAAATGTTTTCCACGTCTATTCTGGTCGCGGGTGGATTAGCAGATAATTCCCTTTCCGGTGACTCCAGATAATCAATCTATTTCTCAGCATCTGACACTCCTGTAACCAACTCAGAGAATTTTATTTCCATTGCCGTAATCGATCGACGTTTTACAGCGAGATCCTCCAAGTCAGCAACAACCTTTGTTAGCATAACTGACATGTTGGACAATTGACACTGAATTTCCCTGGCCTCACCATCCAAATTGAGTACCCAGCCTGCAGGGCCTTCAGAGCTTTCATCTTGAACATGTAAGTGTCTTTTAATGACTCCAGAGAAAGAGATTTTTACTTTTTTGCCATGATTACCCTCAAAGAGCAAATGTGTAGCTGGGTGTATCGAATTTAACTAGATTGAGCTGCTGCTCACATGTCTGCTTCACGTATGGAATCCGATAGACCCTCTACTATATAGCATTAATATTGTAATGCATTGTAGATAATTGTAAGAGTGTACATTTGGTTTTCCTTATGTGTTTGTGTGAGCTGGGAGCACAGACTTTTCAAAATTAGAGTCCCCGGTGTATTTTAAGGCTTATTTAAAATATTATATTAAAAATATTATATTATTATTTTTTGTTTTATGGTTATTTTTTTTGATTTTGGTTGCAAAATAAACTGCATCTGGGATTTTATTCATTTTGTATTCCTGTAGCCTCTATGTCTGACTACTTGTCAAATTATGGAAATTGACCAAGACATTTATTTTTATAAATCGGGGCCTGGGTAGCTCAGTGAGTATAGACGCACCCCTGGAGTCGTGAGTTTGACTAAGCAACCAAATTATCCTGGCTGGTAAAGTCACATGAGGTAACCTCCTTGTGGTCACTATAATTTGGTTCATGCTCTCGGTGGGGCGCGTGGTGAGTTGTGTGTGGATGCCGCAGAGAATTTTGTCTGCACAGTAATGCACTCAATAAACCACGTGATAAGGTGTGCGGATTGAGGGTCTTAGACGCCGAGGCAACTATGGATGAGGTGAGTCACTACGCCACCACGAGGATTTAGAGCAAATTGGGAATTGAGCATTCCGAATTGGGGTGAAAAGTGGTGAGCCAGCTTATCTATCAAATCAACAAAATCAAAATCGGTCAACCTCTTTTTAGCATCCAATCAGATAATAGTAATACAGTAAATAAATATGTTAAGACCTCTATGTATGTATGTATGTCTTGTCATTATATAAAACACTGCTGAAAGCTATTTGGTTTGTTAAATGAAGCTTAACATTGTCTTTGTGTTTGATTTTGAGTTATAGACTAGCATGTCTTAAGGTTAATATTAGGTCAAAAATGGCAACAAAAAAAAAAGAAACAGCTTTCTCTAGAAACTCATCAGTCAGTAATTGTTTTGAGGAATGAAGGCTATACAATGCTTGAAATAGCAAAAAATACTGAACATTTCATTCAAAAAAGGACAGAATGAGATGTGGAAGGCCAGATGTACAACTAAACAAGAGGATAAGTACATCATAGTATCTAGTTAAATAAATAGACACCTCACATGTCCTCAGCTGACAATTTATTAAATTCTACCTGCTCAGCACCAGATTCATGTACAACAGTAAAGAGAAGACTCAGAGGTGCAGGCCTTATGGGAAGAATTGCAAAGAAAAAGCCTCTTTTGAAACTGAAAATCAAAAGGAAATGGTTAGAGTGGGCAAAGAAACACAGACATTGGCAACATACAATTGGAAAAGAGTGTTATGGATCTTAACCCCTTGAGTTTTGTGGAATCAGCTAGACTGTAAGGTGCGTGAGAAGTGCCCGACAAGACAGCCACATCAGTGGCAAGTGCAACAGGAAGTGTGGAGTGAAATGTCACCTGAGTATCTGAAAAAACTGAGAGCTATAGTGCCAAGGATCTGCAAAGCTCTCATTGCTGCATGTGGAGGATTTCTGATGAGAATTCTTTGAAGTAGTTTAAGAAGTCTTTTTCAAATTGTAATAGTAATTTTTCATGTTATTAATGTTCTGACCATACATTGTGATCAGTTGAATCACAATGTATATATATCTATATATATATGGGTTTGCCCCACCCCCTTTAAATGAATTCATTAAACAGAGGGCTAACTGGCACAAGGGCCATCACATGAGGGGACTGTGAGGTGCCACATAGGTGCACCGCATTTGGACATACAGTGCTGTCAGTAAAGGGAAGTAAATATTGGAATAGCCTACCACTTGCTATAAGGGAGTGCTCTACATTTCCCATTTTTAAGATTCATCTCAAATAATGACTTAAGGCAAACCAGATCTGTGATCACTTTTAACTTGGCATGCTGCACAATGTATATTTTCTACTTTAATTTTTAACAACATACATATCAAATGAATCTCCCATGACCCATTTCAAACAAAGGTTTAAGTCACTTTGGCATGTTGTATAATGTATTTTGCCCTTTTCTACTTAACTATGGTGTATCTGTAACTGTATGTTGTCACATATGTATTATATATTTGTATCTGTATATTGTCACTTGTAATGTCTCTGTTTTTGTTACCTGCCTAGGGACTATGGATGTAAATTAGCAATGTTGCTAAAATCCAGCATTTCTGAGATGCGGGTTGGCACTGTTTTGGTGGCACGAGGGGGACCTACACAATATTAGTTAAGTGGTTTTAATGTTGTGACTGTTCGGTGTATATATATAATGTCACTATCATCAGAATAGTATACAAAACCGATTTAAGTGCAACAAGAATTGTAATTTTTTTAACATTTTTTTTAGTGACTGGTTAAATGCTCTTGGAAAAGATGTGTTTTTAGCCATTTTTTGAAGATAGAAAGTGAGTCAGCTTCACGGATGGAGTTGGGAAGGTCATTCCACCAACGTGATATGATAAAACTGAAACTCCGTGAAAGTGATTTGGTGCCTCTTTGTTTTGGTACGACAAGGCGATGTTCCTTAGCCGACCGCAGGCTTCTGGTGGGAACGTAGCTCTGCATAAATGTTTTTAGGTAAGCTGGAGCAGACCCAGTGACTGTTTTGTATGCCAGCAACCAGCAGCCAGTGGAGAGAGACAAAGAGTGGTGTAACATGTGCTCTCTTTGGTTCATTAAAGACCAGACGTGCTGCTGCATTCTGGATTATTTGCAGAGGTCTAAATCCACATGCAGGGAGTCCTGCAATGAGAGCATTACAGTAGTCCAGTCTAGTTATGACAAGTGACTGAACAAGCAGTTGTGTGGCATGTTCAGAGAGGAAAGGTCTTATCTTCCTGATATTGTAGAGTGTAAATCTACATGATCTTGCAGTCTTTGAGATGTGGTCTGTGAAATTTAGCTTGTCATCAATGGTTACCCCTAGATTTCTGACCGTTTTGGAAGGCGACACTGTAGTTGGACCCATCAGGTTAATCTAAAATTAACCAGATGAAAAGAAGTGATGATTATCAACATTATCTGAGCCACTTCATTGGAGAATTCAAATTTTTAGGTAAAAAATATAAGTCACTGCATAATTCCCATACTTCCATTAAATAAATGCGATTCATTTAATTAAAATGTATTAATTATATTAATTAAAATGTGGAATATATAATAATTAAAAATGAGTAGGTGTGATTAAACTTTTGACTGTTAGTGTGTATTAAAATTAAGTATGTGTCACAGATCTCCCTGTCTTTCCTTCCTTTTATGCTTCACTCTCCCTGTTCAATGATCACTAATCACCTGCACCTGTCTCTTGTTTCCGTTTCACTCGTTAAATACTCTGTTCTCCCTTCACTCGGTGTCTATTCTCGTTAAACGTTAAGAGTTTATCGTTGATGGTTTATAGACTCACTCCTTCATTCCTGTGATTTTTCCTGTCTCCACGCTCCTTCGTTCCGGTTATCTTCCTATCTCCTCGCTCCTTCGTTTCTATTATCTTCCTGTCTCCACGCTCCTTAGTCGGTCCTCCTATCTCCACGTTCCTGCTCTTAAAATCCAAGCTCTTCACTCCTGTACTGGAAGCTCTACGATCTCGGAAGCTCTACGATTTCGGAAGCTCACCGATCTCCCAAGCTCCACACTTGCCCAAGCTCCGTGCTCATCTACTCCAGTGACGTAACGCCATACTCCGCGCTCATTCTCCAGTTCCACTCTCATTCACTCCAGTGACGTCAACCTAAGCTCCACACTCTTCCAAACTCTGCGCTTGCTCTCCTGTTCCACGCTCACTCACTCCAGTGACGTCACCCCTTGCTCCACGCTCGTCCAAGCTCTGCGCTCATTCTCCAGCTCCACGCTCATTCACTCCAGTTACTTAACGCCAAGCTCTGCGCTCATTCTCCAGCTCCTCGCTCATCTACCCCAGTGACGTCACGCCAAGTTCCACACTCAAGCTCTACACTCATTCTCCAGCTCCACGCTCATTCACTCCAGTTAAGTCAGCCCAAGCTCCATGCACTTCAGATACTCATCTCCTTTCCATTAACACTTTTATTGAATAAACACAACCTCCTGGTTTAATACTATTCCTGTGTCTGAGCGCCATCTGTTACAGTATGCACTCTGTTATTTTTTTTTTCCATAGTTTTACCGGAAAGCTTTGAGCATCTGGTGGTTGAAGTGGTCTGGTGCTAACCCATCACAACTGCGTTATGGTCAGATGTCTCCACACCTGCACTGATGTTTTATTTATTTTTAATGACAAATAGAAAGTTGATGAGAGGATATTCATTTTTGGATGAACTTCCATAAAATATGGTATCCTAACTTTTTGACATTCTAGAAGTCATTCATTTTGTAAATGATGAAAGTTCAGAGATAAATACAATGCATGAGGGTAATTGTATAAGGGCCAGAAAGTACTGTATATTACCTACCAAATATAAAGTATATACTACATGATATATTTAAAACATAATATTTGTTTTTTATAAATAAAGTTTTACTTTTAAAATTGCATTAAAATGTCAGTATACTAGCTAGTAAGCCATGTAATTCTGCATCCTGTCCAGTAAGTACACTAGTATCCCATTCCAATCTCCAGTGTTCTGAAAACACATATTTTTCACAGTATACTACATAATGAATATAATATATATAATAATATGAATATAATAATAATGAATGTAGCTATTTTGAACACCGCACAATAATAATAATAAAACAGCCAATCACCAACTGTTTCCGTATTTAGGGCAACCACTATCTAACTTATACATGCATTTAACAAACAGCAAATAAAATTGACCAGGCCAGAGCCTCCTGTGCTCCTGGTCCTGGAACTGCAGCATCTTCAATATGAAGAGTTCCACTCAGGTCAGTGAGCACTACATTACATCACTTACACTGAATGACAGAAAAAACATTTTACATTCAGTGTGTTACTTTTTTTTAAGGCACAACATTATATTATATACTTTATTCAGGTAATGTAGAATACATGAGGATTTTTTTTCCAACAACAACAAAAAAAATAAAACAAAAAAAATCTGATTTTGTAAAACAATTGTTAAGAAGATTTCAAGATTTTATCGATTGTTTGCTTTATCTGCAATTAGTGCTCCTTTTCACCATGAACTCTGAATTAAATGCAATGCTAACAAATCAACACTTTATCTCACCATTTGCATTTGACATTAGCATTTCAACATCTCAAATGTATTGAAATAAGTGGCCTAATAAACGGACTCTGCATGATTCATGCTTTATTCAGGCAGGGTTCTCAAGTCTCACGCATTGGCCGTGAGACACACGCAATTCGACCGGTTCACACGCTCACACGCCACACTGTGTATTTCTCACGCTGAAAAGGCAATGCCTTTGCCTTTATATATAACGTTGTATACGAGGCGCAGGCACAGAAAGTGAAGTTTCCTGCCGCCAGCGCGTATCTCCGCCAGATTGCGTTCGTTACTAGGCAACATATATGCGCGAACACACAGAAATTGACGGAACATTCTCGGCCACCGTACGTTCGTTACTAGGTAACCAACAACATCGCGCGAACACACGTCGACGTCGTGATGGAGAAGAAGGTAAGTTGGAAGAATCTCGTCTAACATTTTTAGGCTAGAACATTTAATATATAGCCCATCGTACATTATTATTGATGCAGTCAAAAACTCTATAACTACTTTGAAACCAGGCTCAGTTTGGCTATCTTACGTTATCTGAAACTAAGGGAAATGTTAGTGGGTATGGAAAGGAATGAAGATTTCTTCATTTTATTTTAAATTATATTATACTGTATTAATAGTCTTTCTAGTTACATTAAGGATGTATTACAGCAGATTGCTCTGGGTAATATTTGATATCCTGTCAAAACATACATTAATCATTGTCATTGTTGCATTTGTATTTTTCAAAGATGTCAGGTAATTCTTCCCCACTCCAATGCAGATGCAGAGAGAGTGTTCTCTGTTGTAGGTTTGAACAAAACCAAAACTAGAAACAGGTTGGCTCTGGACGGAACACTGTCATCCATTATGACAGTGAAAATGTCTGGCATCGAGCCACAGTGCTTCAAGTGGGAGCCCCCTACCCCTGTTATCAAGGCATCAAAATGTGCAACAAACCTTTACAACACAAAACACATTTCATAAGCTGGAGTGTGTACTCTTGTGTACACACACACAAACAAACAAACACACACACACACCTTTAATACTCTAATATGTCCATTTGTTCACAATGTCCCACCACACAATAAATCATTCGTATAGACGCATTCAAAATGCAAAAAGATTTGTTTTTACAAACTGTTTGGAGCAATTTGTTATATTTTTGGTAGGCTATATTTGTAATTTTGAAATATTACATTAAAGAGATATATTTGATGTGATGAATTGCTCTGTCATTTATCAGATTTACCAATTGTTATAATTTCAATTTGTGCTGGTTAGTTATGAACAATGGGTAAAATTGGGGGGCGGGGATGGGCGGGGATGGGCGGGGGCGGGGCTTCATTAGGGCTCCTCCCCTAACCGCATGTGATCTCACTCCAAGCTTTTGCTCAAACTTGAGAACCCTGTTCAGGTGATATAGCGAATGCATTGGGGGCAGAAAAACAGTATTACCTTTTAAGTATTTTGGATTTGTATGGATCATATTTCAGCATTTGTATGTGCAATTAATGCTCTTTCACCACGAACTCTGGATTATGCACAACAGTGGGCCACAGCACTTTCATCTGTATTTGACATCATTTTAAGGATTTGGAAACCCCAAATTTATTTAAACAAGCTGCCAAACAAGAAGCACTTTGGATAAGGTAAATCAGATGGGCTTAACCGCTTAATAATACAGTGATCCGCTAAAACATGTAAACAAATGGAGGATATATGTGGTCTTCAGTGAATTACACAGCGCGATGTGTGTTTAGGTTTAAAATGCATTGATAATGACATGACAGTCAAAGCTATAAGCACAGAGTTTACAAACGATAAAGATATTTAATTTGCATTGTAAGACCACTATTAAAGCTTTCCACATCTTTCAACAAAACAACTTTATTTTGAACATTTCTATAAACTACACCTACTTCCTGCTGGGGTCCTTCATTCTCTTACATTTTGACATCCCAAGAAATGCCTGACAAAAATACACTTATTTTCTAGAGAACGTTTTGTTACATTAGCTACAATGTTAAGTGTATTTATTATTTAATTGTTAGTTAGTTGAATTTGGTTTGTTAGTTTTTAATCATTATTATAATTGTAGTTGTTTGAAACATTTTAATTGTTTTTTTTTATAGTTAATTAGTAAACTTAATTTGGTTTGTTACTTTATATTTGAGGTTTTATTTTATAGTTAGTTCATTGTTAGTTTTTATTTTAGTTGTTTGCTAAATTTGTGTTGTTTTTATAGTTAGTTAGTTAATTAGTTTAACTTTGTTGGTTGTTTTATTGCAGCTGTTTTACATTTTTATTGTTGTAATAGTTTAATTTAGTTTGTTAGTTAATTATTGTAGTTGTTTGCTATTTTTATAGTCAGTTTGTTTGTTTAATTTAGTTTGTTAGTTTTTATTTTTAGTTGTTTGCTAATTTATTTATAGTTTTTATGGTCAGTTTGTTTGTTTAATTTAGTTTGTTAGTTTTTATTTTTAGTTGTTTTCTAATTTGTTATAGTTTTTATGGTCAGTTTGTTTGTTTAATTTGGTTTATAATTTTTTATTTTAGTTGCTTGCATTTGTATTGTTGTAATAGTTTAATTTTGTTTGTTTGTTTTTTATTGTAGTTGTTTGCTATTTTTTATAGTCAGTTTGTTTGTTTAATTTGGTTTTTGTTGGTTTATTTTAGTTGTCTGCTACATTTCTATTGTTTTTATAGTTAGTTCGTTAATTAGTTTAACTTAAGTTGTTTTATTGCAGCTTTTTTCTACCTTTTTGGATTTATTGTTAGTTTAAGTTGGTTTGTTAGTTTTTTATTGTTGTTTGCTACATTTTTATTGTTTTTATAGTTAGTAATATATTTTAACTTAGTTTGTTTGTTTTTTATTGTAGTTGTTTACTACATTTTATTGTTTTATAGTTTGTTTGTTTCTACATTTTTTATTGTTAGTTATTTAATTAGTTAAACTTTGTTAGTTTTTTAATTGCTGCTGTTTTCTACCTTTTTAGTTTTCATAGTTTGTTTAATTTGGTTTGTTAGTTTTTTATTGAATTTGTTTGCTACATTTTTATTGTTTTTATAGTTAGGTAACTTAATTTGATAGTTTTTTATTGTAGTTGTTTTCTACATTATTATTTATCTTTTTTAATACTATTTATTTCTTCAAAAGGGGACACTGGCTTTCCCCGATTCTGAAAGTTTATAATAATTTAAGAGGGATGTCTATTGGACAGATTATTCACTCAGTGAATAAGAATGTGCTGGATATCTGCAGATTAAACAGTATTTAACATTGAACATTAATTCATATAAGTGTTACCAAATTGTGTTTTACTAGTTCCTGCCTCACTATTAACATTTTTGAAATAACCAAAGTACTAGATATAGCATTAATGATTGAATAAAAAATAACTAAAAACAATTTTAAATACCATAAGAATTCATGCCATTAACAGTTGTGAACAGCAGTCTGACCCATATTGTTGATCCTGTCAGATCCCCTTTATTTTGGGTAATGATGAAAATAGCTTCGCTGACAACATTTCAAAACTCATGATTCTTCTCTTCCAGGGGATAAACCCTGGGATTGGAGAAATATAGTCACATCATCTACGATAATAACCATTAAGCATAGATTATAAAAGGGTTAGGCTGTAATCTCTGCTATGAACATATGGTTGAAATTCAACTTATTAACTGTGGGCTGGGCTACTGCTAATAAAAAGGTACTCTAATCCTTATGGAGTAATCTAGAGTTGCTAATGGACTCCATATGCTTCCAATCACTTAACTAAACGTGCCATGTCAAACAAGCAAACTGACCTCATTTTGATTGCACATTTTATTCAATCAAACATTTGATTGAATAAATGTCAACTGACCTCAGATGACAAAATACCTAGCACATTTAATGAATAGTTCTGTCCCATTACTTTTCTTTTTTTAAACATTAGTGGCATTACATAACATAACAAAGAAAAGTCAGACAAGGCAAAATAGATGGAAAGACACATTATAAGACATATTAAATGTGTTGAATGGCTCACAAGAGGCAACTTCAGCCACAACTCAGAGCTCATCTCTTCAGACAAAACATGCTGCACATTAAAGGAATATTTCACCCCGAAAATGAAAATTCTCTGATACCAATTTTCTCTGATACATGGCATCCCAGATGTCTATGACTTTCATTCTTCTCCATAACACAAATTAAAATTATAAAACATATTTCAGCTCTGTAGGTCCATATAATGTAAGTGAATGGTTAAGCTCAAAAAGCACATAAAGGGAGCATAAAAATAATCCATCCTTTTGGACTAACCCAGACTCCATAAAATCCATATTTTATGTGGTAAAATCCATATTTTATGAGGTGTGTGTGTGTGTGAGAAACAGATCAATATTTAAGTCCTTTGTACTATAAATCTACACTTTCATAGCCCTCCTAAGCCTCATCTCTCCAAGGAGTTCTTTTTTTCTTTTTCTCGGTGATTCACATTCTTATATTGCATATATAAATTATGATATTCTTATTGTATATCACCGCCTAGTTGGCAAGGAGGAAAATTTATAGTAAAAAAGGACTTAAATATTGTTGTTTCTCACCCACAACTATCATATTGCTTCTGAAGTCATGGATTAAACCACTGGCATTATATTAATTACTTTTATGCTCCCTTCATGTGCTTTTTGGTCCTTTAAAGTCCTGGCCACCATTCATTTGCATTGAATGGATTTACAGAGCTGAAATATTCTTCTGAAAATGTTGTGTTCTGCAGAAGACTGAAAGTCATTCACATCTGCGATGACGTGAGGGTGAGTAAATGAGGGAATTTTCATTTTGAGTGACCTACTTCTTTAAAGCTTGATATCTTAAAAACACAGCAATTTCAGCACTGCCAGAATATCTTTATTAACTTCAGATGCTTTCCCTTGAGTCTTTAAAGAACACAGACATTTCTTTCTTAAATTAATCAGGCACAACTTTGACCTTTCAAGTGGTCTTTTTTATGCTAAAATGTAAGGAAATAAAATATATTTGAGACCAATATAAAACCTCAAGAAGACAACTGTGCTGCTTTTGGAAACCTGCCTGGCTGATTTCATAGTTGCTTGTTCTCATGAAATCCATATAAAGGGAAACTTTACTAGACCCTGAATGTGACAAAAATAGCACATACTGATAATCACATGTGCTTTTGTAACATCAGTAATTAGTTACAAAACATGAAAAGAAAAAAGAAATACTGATATTTTAATATATAGCTCCCAGAGGATTTACAGTAAATTTAGAATACAATTTTGAGACTTTTAGAGAGCAACATACACACATATAAAAAAAAATGATTGGTGTATAACCACAGATACAAAAAAAAAAAGTCAATTTTAATTGCCACATTCACTGTGTTCCAGATAAGATCCTGTTCCATTGCAGTCCATTCTTTCTTCATCCAAACAATAATAGTAAGACGATACACACTAAATTTACTGCTATCAGAGGCACTGTGGAAAGAGAAAACAAATGACTGTTTTATGTTCATTTCAGTGTAATGTTCACTTGCATAAAGACAGAACAACAATGCATCATTTATTCCAAATCCTGATTAAGATCACTGTAAGGCTACAAATAAATAGTACATAATGAATCTTCCAAGAAATAGATTAACCATGAGAAATTAGTAGAATCACTGCAAATAAGTGTACCTCTCATGACAGTCCTGACAGATCGAATAAGGTTGAGAAGTTGTGCTTTAATCCCAGGATCATCTCCAAAACCTCCGATTCCTTGCTCTACTCCCCAGCCAACTGGAAAATTGGTCATCTGTTAGCTACAGAGCTCTTTGTGGTAATTTCTCAAGCAATAATAGCTATATGTATTTGAAACTAGATATACAGTGGAGTCATATATATATATACACACACTTATATACACACACACACACACACGTGCACACGTGAGTTCACCCCTCACATTTTTGTAAATATTTGATTATATCTTTTTATGTGACAACACTGAAGAAATGACACTTTGCTACAATGTAAAGTAGTGAGTGTACAGCTTGTATAACATTGTAAATTTCCTGTCCCCTCAAAATAACTCAACATACAGCCATTAATGTCTAAACAACAAAAACAAAAGTGAGTACTCCCTAAGTGAAAATATCCATTAGCCATTTTCCCTCCCTGGTGTCATGTAACTTGTTAGTGTTACAAGGTCTCAGGTGTGAATGGGGAGCAGGTGTGTTAAATTTGGTGTCATCGCTCTCACACTCCCTCAAACTGGTCACTGGAAGTTCAACATGGCACCTCATGGCAAAGAACTCTCCGAGGATCTGAAAAAAATTATTGTTGCTCTACATAAAGATGGCCTAGGCTATAAGAAGATTGCCAAGATCCTGACACTGAGCTGCAGCACGATGGCAAAGACCATAGAGCGGTTTAACAGGACAGATTACACTTAGAACAGGCCTTGCCATGGTCAACCAAAAAAGCTGAGTGCACGTGCTCAGCATCATATCCAGAGGTTGTCTATGGGAAATAGACGTATGAGTGCTGCCAGCATTGCTGCAGAGGTTTAAGGGGTGGGGGGTCAGCCTGTCAGTGCTCAGACCATACGCCGCACACTGCATCAAATTGGTCTACAGGGCTGTCGTCCCAGAAGGAAGCCTCTTCTAAAGATGATGCACAACAAAGCCCGCAAACAGTTTGCTGAAGACAAGCAGACTAAGGACATGGATTACTGGAACCATGTCCTGTGGTCTGATGAGACCAAGATAAACTTATTTGGTTCAGATGGTGTCAAGCGTGTGTGGCGGAAACCAGGTGAGGAGTACAAAAACAAGTTTGTCTTGCCTACAGTCAATCATGGTGGTGGGAGTGTCATGGTCTGGGGCTGCATGAGTGCTGCCGGCACTGGGGAGCTACAGTTCATTATGGGAACCATGCATGCCAACATGTACTGTGACATACTGAAGCAGAGCATGATCCCCTCCCTTCGGAGACTGGGCCGCAGGGCAGTATTCCAGCATGATAACGACCCCAAACACACGTCCAAGATGACCACTGCCTAGTTAAAGCAGCTGAGGGTGAAGGTGATGGACTGGCCAAGCATGTCTCCAGACCTAAACCCTATTGAGCATCTGTGGGGCATCCTCAAATGGAAGGTGGAGGAGCACAAGGTCTCTAACATCCACCAGCTCCGTGATGTCGTCATGGAGGAGAGGAAGAGGACTCCAGTGGCAACCTGTGAAGCTCTGGTGAACTCCATGCCCAAGAGGGTTAAAGCAGTACTGGAAAATAATGGTGGCCACACAAAATATTGAAACTTTGGGCCCAATTTGGACATTTTCACTTAGGGGTGTACTCACTTTTGTTGCCAGCAGCTTAGACATTAATGTCTGTGTGTTGAGTTATTTTGAGGGGACAGCAAATTTACACTGTTATACAAGCCGTACACTACTACATTGTAGCAAAGTGTCATTTCCTCAGTGTTGTCACATGAAAAGAATCAAATATTTACAAAAATGTGAGGGGTGTACTCACAAAAGTGAGAGACTGTGTGTGTGTGTGTATAATAATATATATATATATATATATATTTATATTATACATACATATACATATATATACACACACACACACACACACACACACACACACACACACACACACACACACACACACACACACACCGTGCATCCGGAAAGTGTTCACAGTTATGTTACAGCCTTATTCCAAAATGGATAAAATGTATTATTTTCCTCAAACTTCTACCAACAATACCCCATAATGACAATGTGAAAGAAGTTTGTTTGAAATCTTTGCAAATTTCTAAAAAAGCACAAAATAATAATAATAATAAATAAATAAATAAATAAATAAATAAATAAATAAATAAATAAATAAATAAAAAATAATCACATGTACATAAGTATTCACAGCCTTTGCTCAATACTTTGTTGAAGCACCTTTGGCACCAATTACAGCCTCAAGTCTTATTGTGCATGATGCTACAAGTTTGGCACACCTATTTTTGGGCAGTTTCTCCCATTCTACTTTGCAGGACCTCTCAAGCTCCATCAGTTTGGATGGGGAGCGTCAGTTCACAGCCATTTTCAGATCTCTCCAGAGATGTTCAATCGTGTTCAAGTCTGGACTCTGGCTGGGCCACTCAAGGACATTCACAGAGTTGTCCCTTAGCCACTCCTTTGTTATCTTGGCTGTGTGCTTAGGGTCGATGTCCTGCTGGAAGATGAACCTTCACCCCAGTCTGAGGTCCAGAGCGCTCAGGAGCAGGTTTTCATCAATGATGTCTCTGTACATTGCTGCATTCATCTATCCCTTGATCCTGACTAGTCTCCCAGTTCCTGCCACTGAAAAACATCCCCACAGCATAATGCTGCCCCCACCATGATTCACTTTAGGGATGGTATTGGACAGGTGATGATTGGTGTAGGGCTGAACGATATTGTTTTAGCATCGACATCGCGATGTGCGCATGCGCGATAGTCACATCGTCGGAACATGCGATGTGAAGAGAACGGTAGCACACAGTAAACACGAGTTTGTTCTATGGCTTGTTGCTGGGGTGACATGCACTTTCCGCGTTCCAGCACAGTGATTGGTTCGCTGTGCCGCTGCTCACCGTGCTCACACACAGCTCTGGCAATCCTAGCTAAAAATGAGCGACGAAGAGGATCCGCCGCAAATAAAGGATGATTTCGTACCAAAAAGAAAGTCAAAATCAGCTATTTGGGACTATTTCGGCTACAAAAAGGAGGATGTTGACCAAAAAGAGGTACTTTGCCTGGAGTGTTATAAAGTTGTGGCCACAAAACAAGGAAACACCACCAATTTGTCTGATCACTTAAAACGGCACCACAAAGCTCTTTACGACGAATACAAAGTCAAATCTGGATGTCAACCAAAACAAAAAACTATTTGCGATGCCTTTGCCAGTGTGACACCTTACCAGAAAGGCTCTCAACGACAGAAAGACATAACAGACGCAATAACGTTTCATATCGCTAAAGATATGTTGCCATTAAACATCTGGATTGATGCCTCACAATATCGCAATATATATCGTTGGGAAAAAAAATATCGCAATGTATATTTTTTTCAATATCGTGCAGCCCTAGAGTGGTGCCTGGTTTCCTCCAGACATGACGCTTGCCATTCAGGCCAAAGGTTTTATCAGAACAGAGAATTTTGTTTCTCATGTTCTGAGAGTCCTTCTGGTGCCGTTTGGCAAACTCCAGGCAGGCTGTCATGTGCCTTTTACTGAGGAGTGGCTTCCACCTGGCCACTCTACCATACAGGCCTGATTGGTGGAGTGTTGCAGAGATGGTTGTTCTTCTGGAAGGTTCTCCTCTCTCCACAGAGAAATGCTGGAGGTCGGTCAGAGTGACCATCGGGTTCTTGGTCACCTCCCTGACTAAGGCTCTTCTCCCCCGATCTCTCAGTTTGGCCGGGCAGCCAGCTCTAGGAAGAGTCGTGGTGGTTCCAAACTTCATCCATTTACAGATGGTGGAGGCCACTGTGCTCATTGGGACCTTCAATGATGCAGAAATTGTTCTGTACCCTTCCCCAGATCTGTGCCTCAATACAATCCTGTCTCAGAGGTCTACAGACAATTCCTTGGACTTCATGGCTTGGTTTGTGCTCTGACATGCACTGTTAATTGTGGGACCTTATATAGACAGGTGTGTGCCTTTCCAAATCATGTCCAATCAACTGAATTTACCACAGGTGGACTCCAATCAAGTTGTAGAAACATCTCAAGGATGATCAGTGGAAACAGGATGCACCAGAGCTCATGAGTGTCATGGCAAAGGCTGTGAATGTTATGTACATGTGATTTTTTTCGTTTTTTATTTTTTAATAAATTTGCAAAGATTTCAAACAAACTACTTTCACATTGTCATTATGGGGTATTGTTTGTAGAATTTTGAGGAAAATAATGAATTTAATCCATTTTGGAATAAGGCTATAACATAACAAAATGTGGAAAAAGTGAAGTGCTGTGAATAATTTCCGGATGCACTGTATATATTGCACATTATTTTAATTTTTTTTAATTATTACAAATAATATTATTATTAACAAGTCAATTCAAGCAAAGAGTTTAATATTAATATTGAGGTTAATATTTAGTATTTGGTATGCGAGGGACATTCGATTAGTGACATAGGAATAGTCACTAATATAACAGATAATAAAATCTTAATATGCATTTTATGCCATAGCTTTTCTTTATTTTTAAATCCTAAAAATTGAAATGATAAATACAATTTTTAAATAATAAATACAATAATAAAACTGCAAAAATAAAATTAACAATTAGGCAAATCCCACATTTTCAATGTATTCTCAGACTTTGTAATCCACCATTTATCTAAATAACTGTATCTGACTGGCTATATAATAAATTGATATTCAGTATATAGGCCTACATCTGATATTACTGCACTATTGTTAAAAGATCTACTAAAAGTTATCTTGTAAAATTTGTATCTTGTTTGACTTTTAACAAATAAAAGACAATTCTGATCAATTTGCAGTAGCAAATTGGTGTGAAATTATAGAGCAGTTACTGTGATATTATTAGAAAAGAAAGTGACCAAATATAATTTATGATTTTTATATATACATAGGATATATATATATATATATATATATATATATATATATATCCTATCAGAAGAATCAGAATCAGCTTTATTGCCAGGTATGCTTACACATACAAAGAATTGATGACAGAAGCTTCCAGTGTGTACAACAATAAAATACAGCAACAAGACAGACATATACATATACACATATATATATATATATATATATATATATATAATGACTCCACTAACTCAAAATTAACATAAGTTCTCAGTGTCTGATCAGTGCATTTAACTGCAGCTAATTTATGTCATTAAAATTAAGAAAATTGTTGTTGTTGATTTCATTAATTTTACTATGCTACTCAATCATTAAATTATTATAAACTGTTTTGTGGAATCCTGATGAGTTTGTCCATATTGCATATCTACTTCCTAATATATATATATATATATATATATATATATATATATATATATATATATTCACACGGCATTTTACGAAAATTATGTTTTTTATTTAATGTTGTGTAGTTTACTGGACATTTAGGAAAGGTAAACACTCGACTTTGCAACCCAGCTGGCAATACACACAAATTACTATATGACGGAACAAAACTTTCGTCACATTTCGAGGTAAAATAAACTCGTAAGAACTCACTTTTACAAAGAAATCTCTCTTCGTGAAGAATTGCGATGGCATTAGTGAATAAAATCGCTGTTTGAATCAGTGCATACAGCGTGAACGCCATGTTGGCACTATTGTGCTGACGTAACTGCGCAACCGACGCGGAATAAACACGTCACAACCGCATCGCCAAAAATTTGACCGTTCAACACAAATCAAAACGCCCACAGTATCCACAGCAATAGCTAATTTTATTTCGACATCTACACAATTGGAACGCCCAACAGTCAACTGATGTAGAAAAGGAAGTCCTGCATTTCAGGTAAAATATTATTTAACATTAAGACATCGCCTGTCACTCAACTAGAGAAAACGCATGCGCATTTGCAAAGTCTTTTTACAAGCATGGGCCGGATTCACGAAATTTCTTCTTAACTACCATTTTCTTCTTAATTTGTAACTTAAGAAAAAAAGATAAGAATATTTTGTATTCCCGAATAAACTTCTTAAGAAAGTTCTTATCTTTTTTCTTAAGATTTTCTTAAGAAAAAACTTTGAGAATTCAAATTCTCGGGGAAAAAAATGTTTCTTAAATATCGTCGGAAATAACATATTTAAATTAGGATAACCTCACAGTTGTCTTAAATCCTAAAATGTAAGATGTTTAATACATTTACTAGGTTTTTCATGTTGAGTTTGAAGTCGCAGTGAGTTGTTTACGTAGAAATGGGATTTTAGATATAAAAAAAAAAAATTTGTAACTTTTTTGTATTTAATTATATTTTTATTTTCAGCTTGTAAACCATTTAAAAGTTATCACCAAGTTCAAACAATACAATTTGTTTTGAAGTTTTTTAACGTGGTGATGCGCTGCATAGCGCTCTCTCTCAGCGATCTTTCGAGTTCATAGAAACATAATAATTATAACATTAGAAAGCTGAGACATACTTTTTCCATCCACATCCCTATCGGAGTTGGCCACAGCGGAGACAGCCTCCGCCACCCTTTCCCATTTACCCGCCTCCTTCTTTCTGGCATGATATTATTATCAAGCTTCCCAAGGAGAACATTTTCCTTGTAGTAATTTCATCAACAAGAACATCCTGCTCTTTGTTTCTTTTATTTCCTCCAAATTAAATAAAAAAAAAATCTAAATTATCAAATGTTTAGCAGCAAGTAAATTCTCGGTTAATGACGATTTTACGCACTTAACATTCAAAAACATTATCACGTGTTGCTTGCTATATATATATATAAAAAAAGTTAATGGATAAATTTGTTGTTACGATTTGCCAGTGTTGAAGTATTTCATTTATTGTAGGATATTAGACAAGGCAACTACATTAGCAGGCTGATCAGACAATGCCAAAGCCTGTCTTTTTATTTTTAAGAAAAAATGTAACATGTTCTTAAGAAAATATTTTGAGAACTTCTTGAGAATTGCAATTAGGAACGTTCTTACGAACTTCTTGATAAATTATTACTTGAACGTGAATCCGGCCCCAGGTCTTTCTGCGGCCATCTTTGGAACGCTCCAAGGCAACTATTTTTACACAAGTGCATATCTACTTGAATGGGGAAAGACAGAAATCTCCAAAACGGTTGGTCAAGATTGCGATCAAACATATTTCAAATCAGCAGTAAAAATGGACTACAGTGGTATTATAAAGTATACTACTTTACCTCAAATAAACAAAACAAACCAAAAAAAGTTATCATTTTTTATCTAATTGTATCTAATTGTACATATAATGTGCTCAAGTTCAATTAACAACATATACATTGTGCACTTAGCATATCATTTAACAGTCTACTGAACACAAAAAATGTATTGTTTTTATGTAGTAATTTTGTTACTCAATTACTTAATTTTTGTTGGGGTGGCTGTGGGGTGGTAGAGCGGGTCGGCCGCCAATCACAGGGTTGGCGGTTCGATTCCCAGCCCACATGACTCCACATGCCAAAGTTTCCTTGGGCAAGACACTGAACCCCAAGTTGCTCCCAATGGCAGGCTAGCACCTTGCATATACTAAACATTTTAGTTTTTGTTTGTTACTTCTGATAAAATGAAATAGTTTTCAGTGTGCCAATAACCAATACGCTTAAAATGATTTAGAAAGCATGATTATTCCCCTATATAGATTTTCATATGATAGACTTTAATTATCCACATAAATAGTAGAGAAACTACAAGAACATATTTAAATACATTTGCATGAACAGTTAATAATAACCTTTTAAAATCTTGTGTTTATGTAAATGTTATATTTAAACAGGCAAAACAAAAAGGTTTACACATTTTCAGATTGTTCTTAGACTTAAGCCACCGTACAGAGCAATCCATACCTCTCACAAACTCATTTTTCATCCATTTACAACCTACAGCTAATATAACTGTACAGTTTGCAGTATTTAATAAATAAATGAATGCATGGGGTATTAAATAAACTTAAATTCATAAATAATCAAAATGGGGTAACTGTACAGGAAATATGACAAATGTACTATAAATCATTGGTATGGATTTAATTGTTCTGTATATTAGTGGAACGGTGTGTCATTTGGTTTCATTGAAGAGATCGTTTGATGTGGTCTTTTCAATGACAGCATTCATCATTTTCATTCCAGTAAAGGCAGCTCATGGGGCGGAGGACGTTGTTACTTCTGTTGTGCTGAATCGCCATGACGAGTTGGATGATTTGAGGATTGTTGAAATGTTGAGACTGCTTGATTTTGTTTCAGACGAAGTCACCTAAAACATAACTATTTATACTGTCAATCACCATGATATATTTTCAGAGATCATGGTCGAAATCACTGAAATCACATTTTTTCCCATTCTGATGGTTGATGTGAACATTAACTGAAGCTCCTGACTCGAATCTGCATGATTTTATGCATTTTACTGTGGCCACACGATTGGCTGATTAGAAAATCGCATGAAAATGTTGGTGTTTCAGGTGTACCTTATAAAGTGGTTGGTGAGTGTATTCTGTGCTTTAGTTTTATAATGCTTATGTTAACTTTCTAGTCAACAATAGATTTTAGACAATAGACACCTAAGTCACACTTAACAATGTACAAATATTATTGCTTAAAAGACTTTTTGGGACCATTGTGAATCTCTTTCTAATGCTATTGGATTTAATAACTAAAATACTTACCATTTAGCTTTTGTTTAGATGTGTCCCAACCTTTTCTTTTCTAAAGATGTTTGCATAGGGAATCTAAAATAAATAAATAAATAAAATAAGAACATTAAGCAATCCATCAGTTTTCATAATTATATTTACATATTTATGCTTTCCACCAACAATACAACATCTCTCTCAGCTCACAAGAACATGAAGGAACCATTACATGTGTGAAGCAACAAAGAAACTCTTTGTCTCAGAAAGCAGAGATCAAAAACTTTCAGATTGTATTATGTGTTTGTGTTGTCAGTTTTATGCATTACTCAGGTTCAGTCTTTAATCTATCATGTTGCATTCTCTCATATATGAAAAGCCCCTGGCTTGACATATGATGTTGAATCGAGAGAACACACAGAGGCGGTCTGCCAGCATCATCCATGTTTTAAAACACAGATGCAAGAGTGATTGATGTCACACTGCTGTGCAATGTTGAACCAGTTCTAGACAATAAGAGATTATGACACACCAGATCCAGCTGGTTGTCTGTTTATAACTTTGTTTTTTCTCTGTAACATAGATCTAATGCTATAAAATATATTGTATCATATGATTATCTGTACAACAGGGTCATTTCAATTAAGGTTCAATCAAAGTAAGACCTTATTTTATGCTTATACACAGAATCAATTAACAGAGGACTTCTTACCATCTGTAACTGCTGCACCATCTCTTCCCTATAGGCCAGTTCTCTCTTCATTTGGTCCTGAAAATTATCTGTAAAATAGCAGGTTTTATTAGCAACAGACCCTCTTTAAATGACTATCCATCCATCCATCCATCCATCCATGATTGCTGTAAGTTCTATAGATGTAACTCAATTTATTTCATTATGGAGTTATGCATAATTAATGGTCATCCTTTAAAAAAAAAGAGGGTTCTCTGGGTTCCTCGTGCTAAATCAGGATGGTTGGACACGTGAAATGAAGTATGGATACTTACGGAAAACTGGGAACGGGGAGCTACCCTTCAGAGCATGAAACTCCTGCTCCAGTCTCCGCCGTAAATCGATCTGCTCAAGGAGAACTTTCTGGAGTTCCTCTGATAAACAAATTACACAATGAATAGAGATCAGGCCCTTACCTGAGCAGTGCAATCCAAAATATGAAGCATTACATTTTGAGCAGTTTGTTAGTTCTTTGTTATAGGTTTGTGTCTCACCTTTTTCCATGTTCTCAACATCCTTCTTGAGGGATATGGGTGAGTTTGAGTCTGGACTTTGATCTGCTGAGCAGTAAAAAGTGTAATATTAGAAGTTGTCAAAATATTGGATTCATAACCAATTGAAAGCATTCATCCATGACAATTTCTAAAGGTTTATCAGATTTTCCTTTTGAGCACTGGCACAAATCATGAAGTACCATGAGTTGCCAATAGAGGGCAGTCTGACATCAGGATGCTTGAAATGATCGAACTATGATAAAGTGCGAAGAAAGTAGATGTATTTTTAAGCATTCCTGTTTGTAATATAAAACAGAAAATATATTTGGTGTAGTATTTATGTTCATGACATTAATATGGTAAAATGGAGAATTACAGTAATTAAGAATATAGTTGAATACCCTTTTGAATTTTATAGTTGAATTTACAGATATCTTATTTATTATCACACACACACAAACATAATTATAGTTAATATATTAAAGCACATTGAGCATATTTAAATTACACTAATATTTGGTCAAATGTATGCTACATATATGTACAATTATGTGACTTTTTTAAATCAGTGAAAACCATATATACATATAATTTTTTGCATAAATTGCCAGATATCAGATTTTAGTATGGAACGCCTGCATAGTTTTATTTATATATTTAATTAAATATTTGATCAACATATAACAAACAAGGATTTTTAGGTTAAAATTAATTAAAGTTTATAAAGTAAAGTAAATAGTCACCATTTCTTTTCAGTTTCATTTACTCCACTAACTCAACAAAATAAACATGAAAATGTGCCTGATCAGTGCATTCAACTGCAGCTAGTTTTAGTCATTAGACTAGACCTTACAATATTCCAATTTCATAAAATTGTTAAAATTATTCAGAAAATTGTTATGTTGTTGATTTCATTAATGTTACTACTTTATTGAATCATTAAATTATTATAGGCTAAACTGTTTTGATTGGAATCCTGAGGAGTTTACGTGTCCATATTGCACATCTATTGCCTGTAGTTTTGTGTCTATATCGCAAATGGCTCAAATTAAGTGATCCAAGATATTTGTATAATCTTCCTCTCTCTCTCTCTCTCTCTCTCTCTCTCTCTCTCTCACTCATTTCACGTCTTGCCTCCTTAAGCCTAACAACGTGTTCCTCATTTGGAAAGCGGTCTTGCTTTCACTCTCTGCCTCTCTCTGTCTCATTTGACAAGCAAATTTGCAGACAGTGCCTGAGGATAACAACCTCGTTTGACAGTCAATTAACCGTGAATAGTCAAAGCCAAGGCAGTTTGCATTATATAAATGGAAAATTAGATTATTTTTTTCTTCTCTCCCAAGAAACAGAACTATCTTTAAGACACTGCCTTTAGACTCTTTGGCAAATCAGAAGTTCTAATCACGTTTGCCAGTAGCCCTCAGAGACATTTAGCAATCAGGAAAAGGTGGTTTCATTTAATTTGTTTCATGTAATTTTTTCAAATATATTATATGTTATGAGGAGATCATTATCAGCTAGATAATATAAATGTTGGCATAGATATCATAAAACACTTTTAATGTCTTTCTGACAGATAAAAGGCAATAAGCTATGATCTTTCTAATAGAAAATTTTGCAGAGCAAAAGGCAATTATTTCCGTTTGATATTGTTCAAATGGTGATTGTCACCTTCCCTGCTTTGAGCTGATTGTCTCGCTGAACTGTTATGGCTCCCTACAGGACACATTTTCCCAATGATATTGTGGAGAGAGCTACACCATTTTAAGAGAGTGGCGAGAGGATATTCCATCCTGTATCTTTTATTTTTAGATTAATCCTAATATCCTTACAGGGATGGGCGAGTTGTGCTGTGCGAATTATTTTGCAGCCCTCTTGCTGGATGTAAAATGGAGACAAAGTGGTGTGTGTTCTTACTTGGAGTCTCTCGCCAGTATTCTGGTGCTGATGTTTCTGTTTCTGGCACAAAGACACTGCTTTGATCTTTCTTGTCATCTGAAAAACAATGCAAAATATGACATTAAATGTAAAGGCACATCAAAAAAGAAGAAAAAAACAACAACAATAAAAAAGTAAATATGGTAAGGATGCATTTAATAATTTGTCTTGATTTATAATCACATGTGTATGAATTTAATTTAACAAGATTAAATTATGTTTTTAATTCTATGACCTCCAGATAAAAGAAGCCAGAATTGCAAAGCATTGTCCTGTAAAATAAAAATAATAAAAATAAAATATGTCAGAATAATGTCAGTTTACAATATGTTTCTGAAATTATGATCTCCAGATAAAGGAAGAATATGTACTTTTTTTTAAGTACATACCTGTATAGCTATAAACATTTGCTATAGATTTAATTAAAAATACATCTAACATGTAATGTTAGATATAGAGAAATAAGATAATATTTTAAAACTTTTCGAAATAAAATAAAAAACAGAATAAAAGATGAACGCAACAAATTAACCCATGCAAGATAATGTTGTATTACACTGTCCACATTTGCTTGCAGCTGAGATTCCATTTCTCACCTGAGATGATTGTTTTCTTTTTGGTTGCATAGGCCGGCAGCCCATCGTCTCTGTTCTTGTGTGCCTGCAACCATAAAACACCAGCGATGTCTGATTAGAACTGATTCATAACACCAGGCCAAAGGTTGAACATAGAGCAACAAAATATATCAGTCAGCCCAAAAGCACAGAATTGATTAGCCTTGAGAATGACAATGCTGTTATATTTTATATATGATCCTGATGCTTGTGGCTTGTGGTGTGCTACTGGGTTTCTTTAGATAAATCAGCACACCACCAATAAGTTAATTTTCCCATGTGCATGTTTGAATGCTAATGCTAATTGCTAAAGGGCCCCTGCTTCCCCTTCCATCACTAAGAGTGACTCTCCCTGTTCCATCTATTAATGTGGCATCAGTAGGTGAAAGACCAAAAAGGCTAATAGGCAGAAGTGACAAAGGAGAGCAAACATAATGTCGCTATTAAACAAAACACGACTGGACTTATTAAGAGGGATCAGAGAGCTCTGAATATTTCATTTCTGTAGGGAACTAGCAGACTATCAATCTTGTTATGCATACGGTCTCTGCCAGCCTATGGCACGCATTAAAATAATTAGTTAAAGTGCCTGGAGGGAATATTTACATTTTTGTATGCTGCACTCTCCTCCAGTGAGGCGTGAATGGGGCTTGGGACTCTGAGAATGGTGGGCGAACTGACAGCGATGCTGGGCTTGTCCTCGGCTGAGGTCTCTTTGGGGATGGTGGGAAGGGAGACTTTTTCTTTGGCCTGCTCTCCCGCGCTGCTGTCAGGAAGTTCACGTATGTGCAGGCCACAGGGCTGCTGCACTGTTTGATGTGGAGGGGTCTGTGGGGTTTTGTTGCTGAACTGCTCTTGTTCTTCGTCTTGTTTCGTCTCCACGTCAACTTCTTGCTCTTCATCACTTTCGCCGCTTTCGCTCTGGTAGCTACAGCTGGTACCGGGAGAAAGGTGCCTCTCAGGCCCAAAGTCCTCTAGGCTGCCGTGGAGCTTGGCGATGCTTTCCGTGTCTTTGACCACTGGTCGAAAGGCAGAGTGGTAGCTGGCCTTGCGAGCTTGCAATGAGGGAGCATCCAGCAGCTTTAGCCAGCCCTCTGAAGCGGGTCGCAAGTCAGAGGCTATGGGTGGGCAGTCACTCTCAAAAAGCCCAGATCTGGGGTTGGTGTCCAAGCCTGAACTGGCATCACTCTGTTCAGACAGATCCAAAAAAGCTTGCCTGAGAGATGGGCTTTCTGTAAGGGAGGAAAGGGAATTGGGTTGGGGTTGGAGATATGTGGGTACTGGAATGCCCCCTGTTGCCCTTGGGGGCCAGAACATACAGAAGGGCGGGTAAAAAGTGTCCTTGCGACCAGGCCAGAGAAGCCCTGAAAGGCCACTGTTTTTCTGTCCATTGGTTGCCTCATTGTCGTCCTTCTTCTGTGGACAAAGGCCAAATGCAGGGAAGGTGTAGGGACTAGGGAACAGTGACGTTGTTGGGAACTTCTGCAACATACCAAAACCTTTGCTTGGGACAGGGATGACTGGATAACTGCGGGGGGCTTTACGGGGTGAGAGGCTGTTGGTGTCCAGATCATCATCATCCTCATACCTGCCCCTCTTCTGTGCGAGTTCCGGAGAGATCATGTGGGGCAGAACTGAGTTGATGGCCTTAACTGGGCCCATAGGTGAGCAGTTAGAAGAGGGAAGTGCCCTTTTGCGACTTCCTCCATTGAACATGGCTTTAACATCCTCCCAGGCAAACATAAGATCCTCTTGTGGCGTTTTGTCCAGCAGTTTAAGGTGTCGACGCCAGGAGTTGAAGTTAGCAGCATCTGGCTGCGTGTACTTGGCCTCAGGTGTGCGGTGTGAGTGGAAGATGAATTTGTTAGGAGAGAAGTACATATTACAGTAGGAGCACTTGATGCATTTAGCCCTGGAGCTGTTGTAGCGTGCTGGAATGAAACTTCCTCGACAGCCCCAAGCACATTCATGCATCACGTCAAAGGCAAAATTGTCTGGCAGCTTGGGTGGCGAATTCTCACCCAGGAAAGACTTGCACAGTCGCTCGGCTTCCCGTTTGGTGATCATCCCACACCGGCGTGACGAGATGGGCATGGCACCCGCCCGCCGAAGGATCTCCAGCTGGACCGGGGTGCACTGCACGCAGGTAATGCCCAGAGCCACGCGACGATTATGGATCTCATTGTAGCTGTAGTTTTTTAAGAGGGTGTTGGATATCTGAGCCAGGCATAACCGCTCTTGGTTGTCAATTACAAGTGAGACGATAGGCACCCCATAGAGGATGACCTGCCCAACTTGGTTGGGCTTGAGGGAGGATCTCGGGGGCGTGAGAGGCTCCTGCTGAAATGAACTCGGTGGGGTGGCCATCACAATGCTGCTTGGTCCAGGCAGAAGACTCTTTTCCGTACTGGCTGACTGGAGATTTTAATCTGTAAATATATATATTTTTAAATTTTAAAAAAGGTTATGAAAAAAATTTAAAAGTGGAACAAAGAAGGAATAATCAATTGCTTTAATCCAAATCTGTTTTTAAAGTAGGATGTGAGAAGATTATGCAAAGTTGTCAAAACTGTCTGATACCTAATATAAGTGTACCACAGTTATTAAATAGAAAGTAGAATTCCATTGTACAATATGCACAAATTGTGAGAAAAAATTTTTTTTATACAAAAGCTGATATAATAAAAACTTTTCAACTCGACTTAATATCGAGAGAATAAGACGATGACTAATTAATATGATCGCAAATTAAAGAAAAAGTGTAGCCAAATGTATATTGACTTAAAATAAATAAATAGCCTAAATAATCAGAACAAAGAGGAATAAATAAACGTATTCTTCGTATAACCTATAATATAGTTAATGCTTTTGTAATTTTAATTTAAATGTTTTTCATTTCTTATTATATTTGAAATATATAGAGCAGATTTTGTCCGACAATTCCGTTGTCGTTTCTTCTTTTTAAACTTTTTTTTCAAACGGAATAATAATAATAATAATAATAATAATAGGCCGAATAGAGAATTTTAAAATTATTAATATTTACGCCGTATTTTACGTTCATTCATTAAGTAATTAATTATTAATTCATTCATTTAATTCCAAAATTCTAATTGTGCATCTAAAATTGCATCTTGCGTTTATGACTAAAAACAAAACAATTATCATTGCCATACTGAATCATAAGTGTTTTGTTGTTGTTGTTGTTTTTCGTGTCTTACCTCCGCACGCTGTCGGAGATGTCCAAACGCTACAGAACATAAATCATGTACGTATTCCACATGAATATGGGAAGTTCGCTTACAAAATACAAACGGTCAAGACAGCGAACCCTACAAATACTGCATAAGCAAAATAAATGCTCGATATAAAGACAAGCTATTTTTATCGCGTCCAGTTAACAGTAGTAGAGCAACAGTCGCCAGTGTGAGAGCGAATAACCGCACATCTCACACACCGGCTCTTATTCCCGGCGCTGGATGTGAGTGATTGGCGTGACTCTGCCCCTCCAAAGAGCCAATGACGTTTCACTAACTGCCACTCAAACACACGAGAAGCTCAAACAGGAAAAGCAGGGGCCCCGGGCTGAAATCTGAATGAGTGAGAAAACCACCAATGAACCATGTGTAATCGGTTTAATAGTAGCCTATGGATGGACAACAACAGTTTTTTTTTTTTTTTTCATAAATTGTGTTACATTTAAATGCCAGAACAGACAAATAAATGAACAAAATAAAGTATTTTTACACAGTCAAGAAAGCAAAACTCATATGAGCGCATTTAGATTATGACCAGAAACGAACAACCGAAACGTAGGCCTAAATAGCATCATAAGTTCGATATATAATTAATAAATTAGATGTTGTGGGGTTAATATTCAAAAACGCAGTTTTATATATATATATATATATATATATATATATATATATATATATATATATATATATATATTCTGGTTGTGCATCAAATCGCGTCAGTGTTTTACATTAAAAGCCTCAAATGTAAAATATAATTTATAGGCTACACATTCACTGTAATGTGTAGTCATTAGCTTTTAATTTATGTATTTATTATTATTATTATTATTATTATTATTATTAGCCTATTATTTATTATTATTATAGCCTATTATTTATTATTATTGTCTCTCATTTCGTTCAACGTCTGTATTGTCACACACGGAAACTGTCCAAACTGTCACGGTAGGCCTATTTGAGCGAATTTCCACGCATTTATCATCATAATAAATCAAGAGAAAGAGGACAAATGTCGGCATGTCATTTTTTCAACATTATGAGGACAATACATGTGCTGTACATACTGAATCGACCACAACCGAGAGTAAAACGAATCATTTGTTACCGATGACATGTTGTCCGACAAACCACCTGATCAATACAAGTTTTTAAATAGTCAGGTTTAATACTGATCTGAATATGAAAAATTAGGCTACAGTTCTGTTAAAAATGGCATACAAAATATCTAGATTTTTTTTATATTATTATTATTATTATTATTCTTTTACAATGGCAATCACATGTCTTCGCTCTAAATACTGCAATTGTTTAATTTCGGGATTACAAACGTTTTTACAATATCACGATGCTGATGACTTGCGCATTTAGAATATATTGAGTTTAATTATGACCTTTTGTATTTTGTCGCGGTAATAGAATTAATATTAAAGGTCAAGTGTTTTCAAAAGCAAAGACACATTGACAGGAAAGAGAGGGTCCCATCTGCAGCCCCCTAAAACTCATTTAGATTCCATCCCGCTGGTTTTTGTCACCCCATAGCTAAAGAGCTAAAGAGCACTGATACAACCTTTCATTCACAACATATATATATATATATATATATATATATATATATATATATATATATATATATATATATATATATATATATATATATATATATAAAGCAAACATAGAGATACCATAGAGATACTTCACAAATAATGGTCTTTATTCCTGGTTAAATAAAGATTACTAACTACTAAAACGTTCAAATAAATATAGAATGCCTTTAATAATGTATTAAATATATATACATATAGAAATATAAATCATGCTCAAAACATTAGCACAGATTATGTTATCTATCAGTTAACTATCCATCGCATAGGTATTACACCACTGATTTTCATCAGTACAGCTAACAAGGTTTGCTATTCATGCGGAACAGCTGACTGCCTAAACATTTAGGCCTTATGAATCATATTCCATGTCTGCTTGATGCATTAAACGCCATCTATATGTATGTATGTATGTTAACCATACTGTGAAATTAATCATGTGTTTAAAAAATTACTTATGTGACCTGTCGAGGTCAATACAGAAGGAAAAAAAGAGGAGAACATAATAGCTAAGAAAATGACATTACACACCAAATCAAATATACACCTCAGGCAAACTCTTTTTATTTTGAAACAATTGAGGCGACTACAAATCGGGTATAATATATATATATATATATATATATATATGCTGTTATGCAACTGAAAACTCTTGTGTGATCTATTATTATCATGAACAAAAAGTCCCACACACTGCAGTCTGAAAAGGGCTGAGCGCACTGCCCTACATTATAATCCTTATTTAATGCTGGAGGTCTATCAGAAAATTGCAAGACTAAATGCCACTTCATCTGTAAAGACTTATCAAGCAATATAATTTAATACAACCCATCTCATCTGGCTTTCAACATTAAAAGTGTGCCATAGATGTTTCCTATTAAGCAACACGCATAATTTGATCTTGATTGCAGACAATGACAAAGACATGCATGAAGTTGTTACTTGGCTGTTATCACAACATTCAATGCACATGACATCATAACTTGCTAGCTTTCAGTATTCTATTAAATATTGATTATTATTGTACAAGGTAATCAGACTCCATGCGTCCCTTGATTGAACGGTGATATAGAAAACAGTATCTCAAATAGGTAAATAGGGCAACAAGTCAATACAGTGTGGTGTCATCAGGTTTAGAGAAGTCTTGTCCAATAAACACTTAGCATTAAACATGTATAATTGATATGTTTTTGTATATATATATATATATATATATATATATATATATATATATATATATATATATATATATATATATATATATATAATTAGTATTCTTTTTAAACGACTACATTTTTGAGAAATGTTATGCTTGTTAACATACCTGATCCAGTGCTTAAAATAATCGTTTTCTTGTTCAGTTCAGCTCACCCTTTTCAACATCAACCAAACCATAAAATGGTTAGCATTATATTTTAGCATTTAAAAGCAATACATTACACAATCTAAATGTTTAGAGTCTTATATGTCAAAGTTTGATTGATCGTTCGATTCTAGTTCATAAAATATCAATTTTCATTTGTAACACTACAGAAGAGAAAGTATTTCATTTTACGACTTTTATAATGTAGTTTATGCTACGATTTATCTATTATTTCTAGTTGAAATGAGCGACACCTGCGAAAGAGAATCAGCTACTAGCGAAAGTTTCCTTATAAGTTCATCCACTGAATCCGAGATGTAGGCAAAAATATGGGCCCAACTCAGAAATTGAAGAATATAATCGTTCACAATTAAAAACATTTAATCAAAATATCCTCGCGAAGAAATAAGTTTTGTAAGACTGCATTCGTTAGCAAAATTTCGGACAAAAATGAAACGTGCGACAAATGAATATCTAGGCTATTATCGGAGAAGTAGCATACCAATTAATTAGCAAATGTAGTTATGGAAAGTTTAGTAATAGATATTTGTAAATATAGTTATAGGCTACACATTAGCTACTGAAATGTCATGCCAGTACCTGAGCCGAAAAAGGTCACAGAGCCGCCAATTTAAATAAGTGCATTAACATCAACAAATGCTTTCAGTATTAATACAAAATGTTGAGAATATAACGTCAAGCACATCAGCTTTATTGCGTTTCTAATAGACTAGATCATGTACGTAGCCTAGGCTATAGTTGATATGCTCCACCGAGAAAAAAGACAATAAATGCATACTTGTAAAATAACCGAACTGTCTAGTAAAAGCCATAATTTTGCGTTTGACGCAAACTTTAAATTACAATAAACAGTACACAATTTAAAAGCTCAATTGCAGCTCACCGTATAGCACCATGCAATAGCGACGTGTCTCGCGCTCGTCTCGCGCAGCCCCTCAATGGGATGATCCGTCTTGCGCGTCTTATCTCTTCTGGTAGGATATTCCAAGTGAAAGCTTCTGAAATGCTGCGCTATGTCTCATGATGGACTAATGATGTTTTGGTCATTTGCTTTCCTGAATCACTTTCTGAAAGAAAACATGTAAACTGCACTGCGTTGCTCTTGTGCATCGGAGACAAGCTTGAGAAATGCGCTTATTGCAGCCAGTGCTGTCACTGCACTTCACACCCCGAAGAATCCCAAAGAGGTGGGGCTCTTTACAGGATGATAACATAGATAATGGGAAATCAGTTTGGATCTTTCCTTGCCTGAAAGTTTTTGCAAGGGAAAAAGTGTCTGGTTTTTACAGACTGGTGACTGAATGATGAGGTTGGCTGTATAAAAATAATGTGAAAATATATGCTATCCACACTCATAGTGTAATGCAATACAACTCTTAAACTTCGAACCATTCTTATATCATGAATAATATTTTTAAAATAATAATTTCTTGACCTTAATTATATTTCCATGCTTTCAGGAATTACACATCTTTGTGGAAAATGTGTTTGAAACATATTTGTTACAAGCAATCCTAAAATCAGACATATAGGCCTAAATACATGAATTACTAGTTTGCTTTAAAGCTAAAAAACTAACAAACAAACCCAAAAATAATACATATTTAACTTGAAATTACAAGTCTGAAAAACAAAGTACATCTCACTCTATACACATGTTTGGTCACAGAACTATATAACATAAATAAATATATATATTTTTTTTGTAGCATCTAAATTAACTGTTTTTATTCAAGTCAAAAATATTATTTGACATATATGAATTATTTGTGTAATTTTAAGGGTTAGATCAGAAACCTGTTTTTTTTTTACAGGTGATGTAAATAGTTCAAAGACAGATACTGAAGCTAATGACTGGTTCTTGAAATGTTCAAACAGGTCAGCTGCAGGTCAACTTTATTTACTTGATAATGAATTGGTGTCAGCTTGCTTACCAAAGAGTTTTCTGTTGAGTCTAAGCCTATTACATGAAAGTTCCCTTTGTTAAGGGTTTATAAAGGACTTCATTAATGACTAATTAGTAATTTACAAATGCATTATAAATTTATATGCATTTATAATATCATGCATGAAAGGGTGAGTTTCATGCTGTACCTGCTAAATACTGAGCCAGTGTACCTTACATGTTTGATAACACTTAATAACACGAATTCAACAATAGTTACTTATAAAAATGTATCTTAATGTGAAGTGGACACATATGCGGTATCTATTAAGGCATTGCCAACAATATAACCTTTGTACATAAAGTTCAGTTTGGTTTGATAGTCATCAGTTGTTATTATATGATACCTGCATATCCAGTGAATGAGCAAGAAGAGTTGAAGTGTTTTTACAGAGGACTTTAGGTAAGAATGGGTAAATTGGGAGAGCACTCAGTCACACTATTCTATTGTCATCAATGTGACAAGGAATGTAAGTCAAGACATTCAAATAATGAATTAACAAAGCAGAATGTAGCAAATTGATAAAATTCCTTCGTTTAAGTCTCTATTTTTGCTGCATAGTGACATAAATCATGAATTAGGGGATTTTATCAATATATTTATAAGTGTATTTATTAAGCATTTATAACATGTTGGTTGAAATGTTCATTATTTGCAAGTATTGCTTGAAAGTTGGCCTTTTTATTTATGTTGATATAACTGCATATCAATGCTTCATAATGCATTAACAAATACATTTATAGTCATTAATGAACCCCTTTATAAACCTTTAACAAAGGGAACATTAATGTAGTGTTGCCAAACTATTAAATGAAACAAAACAGACCATATTTAAGTAATCATTAAGCCTATAGCTAATTTTAATGTGCAATTAGGCCTGAAATAAAAAAAAACAACAAGTAAAGTTGAACATTTACTGATCACGTTTTCACTTTATAGCAGTGCATTTTATGTATATTTGGCAGATGCTTTTATCCAAGCGACTTACAGTGCATTCAAGGCATACATTTAATCAGTATCTGCATCAATACCATATTGTGCTCTTGTTATGGTCATTCACTACTCGTTAAGTGACAGAAACACTTTAAAGCTGTGCTTTCTGAATTATACACAAACTCGTCTCCAATTCTGAGAAATTCAGTTCAACGTTAACTCACTTTGCACTCATTATTGAAAATTACAATGGTCAATAATTTATGAGTATGTTTTAACATTGCAATTACAAAGATAGCCTGGGAATTTTGTAGATGGATCAACTACCAATTGTCATCAAGTAAGAAGCCAAAGTAAATCCTATGGAAAGTATGCGAATATCCATCATCTGAACTTTATATGTTGTCCGTTGATCACAAAGCGTGAGGATGCAAAAGGTTGTTGAGCCTGTACAGGGTGAATGGAGATCACATTTAAGCAAACTCTCCTAACTTCATCTTCCTTAATTACTATGCAGGTTGAGAGCTCTTTGCAGCAGTTTTGGACAGGCTTCCTTTAAGGTGCTCATTGACTCATTGATCAGCAGGCATCACTCTTAACTGGCCTGCATCACGTGAATGGGACGAATCTCGGTCTGTCTCTCTCTGGCTCGTTAGTGCTCTCCTTCTCTCTTCCTCTCACCACTGACTTGTAAAGAGCTTTTAATGTGGCTTTTAGAGGAAGTGAACAGGATGTGTTGAAAACACAGCCCTTCATTATTTATGAGGAGGTTTAATCGGTTGCTTAATCACCATTATTTATGCAAAGCAGGTTTGGCATTAGTTGAGCACACTGAGTAAAGATGAGGCTTAGGAGACATGAGTACGGTGAATTGATTGGTACTTTTGACAATTAACATGTTGACATAGAATGTCGATTCTCTGGATGTCAGCATTGATAGTTTCAGAATTGTTCACTTTAAAAAATTAAGTAAATTGTATTGTTTGATTTTAGTAAAAGTGCAATGGAGCTAGATGTTTTTAAAGGAATATTGCAGATTAGGACTGGTTGCCACACTTTTTACTTAGGTTTCTCACATAAGGTTTGTTTTTTAAAGTAAATTTTTGCATGGCCATGTGCCTTGAAGTCTTGGCTATAAAAAAGGTACTGAACATTTTCAAAGTTTTGGCCCAGAAAGATACAGTTAATTGAACAAACTTTTACCTTTTGTGACAACATGTTGTCACTTTTTTACAGGCATGTTTACATTTCTCGTAGGTGTGACCAGAAGCATGTAGCATCTACAGCCTGGGTTTGGGTCCCACGTTGAAACCAGGAAGTAATCGCATTTGCATATTCTGTGTTCAAAGCAATTTGGAGGTTGCATTTTTCCCTTTAACATGACATTTTTACATATTCGTGGTTTTGGTTGGGGTATACAATTTATAAAACATGCATGGCTATTACAGCCTGTACAGCTAAAAGCAACTCACTTCACAACTCGCTTTTGGCTCCCCTCCATGGACGCCACACCCAGAAAATGGAGCTAACACTTGCCCAGACAGACACCTAATAACATTTACCGCTTTGGTCTTCCTACTGTTTCCGACTTCACTGTGAGAATTGCCTGATATGGGGTAAGCTGTCACATTGTAACTTGCCATAAAACCAATGGTCGTAGGTTTTGTGTGAACACATTCGATATGGGTGTGGGGGACGTCCTGCTGTCATCCCCCAATCACCACCAACAAAAAATAAATAAAAAAAATCAACAAATAAAACAGTCTACGCCTCTACGCTTGCAGCCTTTTATAAACTTTTCAGAAGAAAAATAAAAATAAATATTAAAACATTGTTTTGGCCAGTATTTAAAACCTGTACTAATAAAAATATGACAAATATGACAACAAAAGAAACCTTTTCCTAAGAGCTCATTTGAAGGGATAGTTCACTCAAAAATTAAAATTCTCTCATCATTTACTCATCCTCATACCATCCAAGATGTGTCTGACTTTCTTCCTTGTGCAGAACACAAACAAAGATTTTTAGAAGAATATTTGAGCTGTGTAGGTCTATATAATGCAAATGAATGGTGGCCAGAACTTTGCGGGTCCAAAAAAGACACAAAGCCAGCATAAAGTTCATGTCTTCAGAACCAATATGATAGGTGTGGGTGAAAAACATATACATATTTAAGTCCTTTTCTACTATCTGTTTCTCTCCCACACCTACCATATAGCTTCAGAAGATGTGGATTTAACCACTGGAGTCATATGGATTATTTTATGCTGCCATTATGTGATTTTTGGAGTTTCAGAGTTTTTGGTCACCATTCACTTGTATTGTATGGCCTACAGAGCTGATACATTCTTCTACAAATCTTAATTTGTGTTCAGCAGAAAAGAAAGTCATACACATCTGGGATGGCGTGAGGGCAGGGCTGGACTGGTAATCTGGCATACCGGGCATTTTCCCGGTGGGTCGATGCACTTTTGGGCCGATCAGGGGTGGAATGTCCATCGGGAGAACCGAGCGGGCCAGTGTTTTGGCCACAAAACGTGCTGAATGGTCCATGATAAGCAACAATGAGCCACTGCATTATGCAGAACGGACCACAAAACGGCAGCGCGATATGCAGAAAATGACAGTGAACAGTGAGTTTTCGACAGAAGTCTAAGGGGAAAGTGTACAATGGGGCAAGCATTTTGCAGTTTCTGTCTATACTTCTTAACTTGATTTATTGAATATTTCTTTAAGATTGTTTAACCTGTTCTCCTGATTTCACCAATATTTGGGCAAAAAATGGGCAATGTTGTTTTTTTGATGTGATGCCATATGAGGTTCGGATGTGTGAATGGCAAGCTCTGCGATTTCATAGTTTTAATACTTTTTATGTCATAAGATTTGACACACACTGATCCTTGTCTGTTATAGGAAGACAATATGACAAAGAATTCAAAATCTTTGCGCTCTGGAGACATTTAAAGCTGATACCCCTAAGCATCAGGCTGCAAGCCTGTGAGTTTATTTGGCCGGAAACGTGAGGGAAATTTGGCGAGAATTGTTGAATATGTCAGCAATGCTGTTGTAGGTTGTTGCTGACTTGAAGGATCTTGCTGTAATACGTCAATCGAGCACTGCCATGGAGACGAAATTCACTGAGGTGTTTACAAGAGTGGGGAATGTTGAGAAATGGATCGATTATCTGGAGTCATTGGAGAGGGAATTAGCTGCTAGTCCACTAGCGACCAAGGTGGATTTGGAGCATGTCTGGGAGAAGTTGGAGGACTTAGATAACTGTAACCGGTGGAATAACGTTTGAATTGATGAAGAAAGTCGGGATATGGTGAAATTCCTGGATGGGCTCTTCCCAAGTCTGCTCGACTTAACAGGCCCTAAAATGGAAATCGAGCAAGTTCACAGGGTTCCGCTGAGGGAGAAAGGCCACAAACAATTCTGGCCAAAGATCTTGGGTTTCGTGAGGCGAGGAGTAAAGGAAGTCTTTCTTGGAAGAACCACAGCATTTTCTTGTTCCCATACTTTGCAAATTTGACAAGAGTGAAACATGATCGATTCAAGGAATGCAAGAAACTCTTACATCAATGGAATGTCGCTTTTGTACTGATGCTCCTGGCCAAATTGAGAATAGATGCCAAGGATGGCTGCAAAATATTTACATATCACCAGCAAGCAATGTCCTTCATAATGTCAATGGACTGAGTAAGTTATTTTGTAGTACTCACATTGCAGCCAAGTGGACTGACTCACTGAACATTCACTTGACTGTCCGAGGAAAAATGTCAAATGTTAACATGAGTAGATTGTCTCTCTCCATGTATAATGTGAATGAGTTGGGGCACCCCATAAAAATAAGAAAGGTTGTTTCTCTTATTAAACGTAAGAAATATGATATAGTGTTTCTTAAAGAAATGCATCTTTCCCTGCAGAAAGCTGAAAAATTTAGAGCGATATGGGGTAGACATGTGTTCTTTAGTGCTGGCTCAAGTAAGAGTAGGGGCAGAACTGGCCAGACGGCAGAACTGGCTCCACTTTTGTTTTAAGTTTATACTGAATCATTTTAAAATGGAAAGCTTCCTGATCAGTCGGATTCTTAAAAAGGACAAATATCCAAGCGAGTGTTAGAGTTACCATCCAATTTCCCTGATCCTGCTAGACATAAAAATATTGTCCAAAATTTTGGCTAACCGATTAAGTAAAGTTTTGACATCTCTTATACATATAGATCAGGTGGGCTTCATTTGGGGCTGCAGCTCTTCTGATAACATTTCATCAATATCATGTGGTCAGTGGCGAATGATCAGACTCCGATTGCTGCCTTCTCACTTGATGCAGAAAATGTATTTAATATGGTAGAATGGGATAATCTTTTTAGGATTTTGGAAATATATGACACCCGGTAGAGGTGGTACAAACAAATGGATTAATATCAGATTATTTTACTCCGAATAGAGGCACCCGGCAGGGTTGCCCTCTTTCCCAATTATTGTTCTATCTTGCCCTGGAACCATTAGCAAGGAAGATGATTTTCCAGGTCTGGTGGCAGGAGGTATGGTGCATGAGCTTTTGCTTTACACAGATGATTTTTATTATTCGTCTCCGACCCCACTAGATCTATGCATTTCCTCCACAGAATTATTAATTATTTTTCTAAATTCTCCGGAATCAATTGGTCAAAATCCAAAGCTTTGGCTCAGTGTACTGCACAGTAACAGATTTTCAGTTGGCGCCTTCCAGTGGACCAAATAGGGCATTAAGAATTTGGGCATTTTATTTCCAGCAAATTTGTGTGACTTAGTTAGAGTTCATTTTGACCCCTTAATAAAAAGTTTAGAGCAATTTGGGAAGGTGGGCCTCATTACATTACATTTATCTATGTTTGGGAAGGTTAATGTTATTAAAATGAATTGTCTTCCAAAATTCAACTACCTGCTACAATGTCTCCCTGTAGATGTCCCCCTCTCTTATTTCAAGCAATTTGATAGCATAGCGAAGTCCTTCATTTGGAATGGTAAATGTCCCAGATTACATTTCAATAAGTTACATAGGCCGATTGACATAGGTGGGCTAGGCCTACCCAAGAATTTATTTTATTACTATGCATTCGGTCTCAGACAATTGGCTCATTGGTCGCTTCCATCTGAGAGAGGCCCTCCCTGGTTTTGTATTGAACAGGAATTTCCTGCCCCTATTTCAACATCACAAAGCCTTTCTTTCAAACTAATCGGAGAAGTTACACCCTGTTATCTCGCATTTGCACTCTGTATGGACAAAAGTGTCCAGAGTGTTTTATTCTGACATTTATTTAAATGTTGCCTCGAGCATATGTCTGATTCCAAAATTATGTATTAATAAGTCCCCTTTCTGCTGGTCAGAGTGGATTGTGAGGGTGATTAACACATTTGGTGACCTATTTGAGAGTGGAGTGTTGAGATCCTTTGAAAATTTGGTTCAACATTTTGTGATTCCCAGATCTCAGTTCTTTAGGTATTTACAGCTGTGCCATCTGGTCTGTACTATTTTTGGGAGTAACATACACCACCCTAAAGCGGCAGATACTCTGGGAGAAGTGATTACTGCTTTTGGAAAAGGTCATGAGTCATCAGTGTATTACTCTCTGCTAATTCAGAGTCTGGGGGATGGAGAATTAACTTCTATCAAGAGATTATGGGGGAAAGTTTTAAACTTGGTATTGGAGGAGGAAGTGTGGGCTAGGATTAAAAAAAAAAATCTGTATCTAGAGATACAAGGGTGATCTTATGCAATTCAAGATTATATTGGACCCCCTCTAGATTATATAGGCTTGATCTTAAAGGCACACCCACCTGCTGACGATGCCAATCAGAAAATGGAGACACAACCCATGTTTTTTGGTGTTGTGTTAAGATCCAAGAGTTTTGATTGAAGGTTCAGAGTTTTATGTGTGACGTATTGGGCACTCAAATTAAATTTTTCCAGACTCTGTATTTTAGGTGATGGGGCGGTCATCAATATAGAGGATAAAAACACATAAAAAATCTTGTCCTGACCAGTGTTATGATTGGCAGATTATTTTATTTAATTTGTGTGTGTGGATGTATTTATATGTGACCACAAGGATGTTCATTAAAGGGTCAGGGTGAGGTTGGTGATTGGGGAGGGGTAATTGTGTGGGTTAAATGTTGATACAGTGTATATATGTTTTGTTTTACTTTGTTATATGTACGAATCAATAAAAAGTGTAAATCAGAAAAATGGCCAATGTTCTTAAGGTTGAAAAGAAAAGAATCATATGGTTTCCTGTGCCTTTGTGAAAACCCTTTTTCTGCTTGGAGTCTTGTAACCAGATGTCAGTACCTGATGTCAGTGCTTATTCAACAAACCAGTGCATTCACACTAAATGAAGAGTTGTAATTGTCTGTCACATCAGAATGCCTCTGCAGTCTCTCGGGCTGTATTAATTGTGTAATCCCCTAATCCATCTTTAATCCACAGAAACATATAGTGGCAAATATGGGAGTGCAAAGATTAAATTGTTTACAGCTCATCGTTCACTGAGAATAACAAATTGCATGAAAAGGGAAAATACCTTGTTTTTCATAACAAGAACGAGCAGTAACTGCCCCTCTCAATGATTGCCACCCTTCTTGTTTGACATGCTGCAAAAATTAAACTGAAAACTACATTTACAATCATGTTAATGCATTTAACTGATTGTTTTGATGGAAGCAGTAATAATGACCCACAAAAAGATGTTTAAAACAACTGTTTTACTATAATGGTGTCTTAAATTTTATAAAAAGCCTTTTGAAGGCAAATATGGATGCCTGATATAAAAATATCTCACTAATTTGATATGTTCAGAAATGATAGATAGATAGACAGACAGACCGTAGACCGATAGATAGCCAGACAGACAGACAGACAGTCAGACAGACAGATAGATATATAGACAGACTGACAGACAGATAGATAGACAGACAGACAGATAGATAGATAGATCGATAGATCGATAGATAGATATGGATGCCTGATAGATTTCACTCATTTGATATGTTATAAATATAAATAAATACAATTCTACAGGAAAAGTTTGCATGTATATAATACATTTTTTAGAGGTGTTTATGTTATGTGCATGTTTTTGATTAAAGAGTGTTACATAAATACCATAAAGCAACTTTTTTAAATATTATTAATTTAGCATTTATATATATACATATACAAACAACCATTTGCAAACTTAAGTCTTTCATCAAAATAACTTTCAGATCTCTCAGCCTTTTAAATAATAATTTTCATTAGCGGTCTGCTGTAAACAGCAACAATAACAAACACATTTAATTAACCTGCCCTTAATTTATTTTGACACAGTGTGTTGAACTGCTGCTCACAAAAGGAAAAAAACAAGCATATGTAGCATAAGGATAAATATAAAAAATAATACCCATTACACATTCATCCAATGATAAAGTCAGGACTCTTTCACATGTAAGCTACCAAAAAATACCATGCGGTTACAGAGAGGATTACAGTTATGACAGGGGCTGTTGTTTTTGATAATCACACAAACAAACATGCTGTTGTCATTTGCTGGCAAATTGTTTTTCATATTTTCCTGTCATATAGGAGATTACATGTGCAGAAATGTATCTCTACTCTAAATAACATACCTTAATCTAATCTGATATGTGTTTGTTTAAGGATGATGTAAAACTGTGTTTACATGTACTGCAGTATAACATTATGCATAACATTATTGAATCATGCCATTATTGTCTAAATGTAATGATATTTCAGAGTATTACAGACTGGTACAGCAAATACTTATAGGGCATAACAACAATAGGATGTAATAGAACATTAAATCCATATAAAGCATAATAAACAAAATGTGTGTGTGTGTTTCTATATATATATATATATATATACACACACACACACACACACACACACACACACCTCAAAACAATGATTGACAAGTTTCTTGAGAAAGCTGTTTCTTTTTTGCAATTTTTGACCTAATATTGACCTCAAGACATGCCAGTCTATTGCATACTGTGGCTACTCAAAAACAAACACAAAGACAATGTTAAGCTTCATTTAATGAACAAGATAGCTTTCAACTGTGTTTGATATAATGGTAAGTGATGTTCTAGTACCAAATTAGCAATGTAGCATGATTACTCAAGGATAACATGTTAAAAAAGAGTTTAAAAAACTCGGTGTTGGAGTGATAGCTGCTGGAAGTGTGGCCTGTCTAGATTTGATAAAAAAAAATGACTTTTTCAAATAGTGATGGTGCTGTTTTTTATATCAGTAATGTCCAGACTATCCTTGGTGATCAGTTGAATGTACCAATTTCTAAAACAGCAAAATCTGTACATTATTCCAAACGTTTGTCATTCTAAACATATATATATATATATATATACACACACACACACACACACACACACACACACACACACACAAACACACAGTATAGACACAGATGAGACACAACATTAAAACCACCTGCCTAATATCGTGTTGGTCTCACTCATGCTGCCAAAACAGCTCTGGCCCTTCGAGGCATGGACTCCACAAGACCTCTGAAGGTGTCCTGTGGTATCTGGCACCAAGACATTAGCAACCGATCCTTTAAGTCCTGTAAGTTGCGAGGTGGGGCCTCTATGGATCGGACTTGTTAGTCCAGCACATCCCATAGATGCTCAATTAGATTGAGATCTGGGGAATTTGGAGGCCAAGTCAACACCTTGAATTCTTTGTCATTTTCCTCAAACCTTTCCTGAACAATTTTGCAATGTGGCTGGGTGCATTATCCTTCTCAAAAAATCTGTTAATACCGCATTACGGTAATGTCGTTGCCATGAAGGGGTGAAAGTGGTCTGCAACAATCTTTAGATAGGTGTACATGTCAAAGTAACATCCTCTTGAATGCCAAGATCCAAGATTTCTGTAATGGTTCAATGAAATGAGGAAGCAGGTAATGGCAATTCAAACTCAGGTATGCCAGTTTTATTTTATAAATTAAACATGTTCACCTCAAGCGTGATGGTGAAGCCTTCAAAACTGCCGACAGCGGCCAGCACACACACACACAGCTTGTCAGCTGGGTTCACTCTGTCTCTCTGGGGTTTTGAGCAGCCTTTTATCACCCTGCCTCTCACTGTGAACATAGAAATCACAATTAGTATGCAGCAATTAATCTCAGGTGAAAACCTTTACTGTTTCCTCTCTCCCCAGATGAATGCGTGGAGAGGGAGTCCGTGACAGCCAGTTGCAGCCCCGGCCTGTGGACCACCTCGAACTTAAATCGCTGGAGTGCCAGATATCAACAAGTGACCTGGGCGTTGGCATCCTTCATGCGGTGGAGCCACTGGAGAGGGGCATTGTCTGAACAGAGGGTGAATACTCATCCCAACAAATAGAATTAAAGAGTGATTACCTCCCACTTACATTTACATTTATTCATTTGGCAGACGCTTTTATCCAAAGCGAATTACAAAAGAGGAAAACATAAGCGAATCATCTTAAGGAGACAGTGGTACAAAAGTGCTATATTACAAAGTTTCACTAGCATCAGAATAGTATTCAAATCATATACAAGTGCAATTTTCTTTTCTTTTTTTTGTTAGTGACTAGTTAAGGTCTCTTGGAAAAGATGTGTTTTAAGTTGTTTTTTGAAGACAGAAAGTGAGTCTGCTTCATGGATGGAGTTGGGAAGGTCATTCCACCAACGTGGTATGAAGAAGCTGAAAGTCTGAGAAAGTGTTTTGTTGCCTCTTTGTGTTGGTACAACAAGGCGATGTTCCTTAGCTGACCGCAGGCTTCTAGTGGGCATGTAGCTCTGCAGAAATGATTTTAGGTATGTTGGAGCAGAATGTTCTGTATGCCAGTATCAGAGCAATGAATTAGATACGTGCATCAACCGGTAGTCAGTGGAGAGAGACAAGGAGTGGTGTAACGTGCTCTCTTTCGTTCAATAAAGACCAGATGTGCTTCTGCATTCTGGATCATTTGCAGAGGTCTAAATGCACATGCAGGGAGTCCTGCAATGAGAGCATTACAGTAGTCCAGTCTAGTTATGACAAGTGACTGAACAAGCAGTTGTGTGGCATGTTCAGATAGGAAGGGTCTTATCTTCCTGATGTTGTAGAGTGTAAATCTACATGATCTTGCTGTCTTTGAGATGTGGTCCATGAAATGTAGATTTCTGACCGTTTTTGAAGGGGTTACTGTAGTCGAACCCAGCTGCACTGTGATGTTGTGTTCAACAGCAGGGTTGGCTGGAAAGTCCAGGGGTTCGGTTTTTGCTGGATCAAGTTGCAGGTGGTGTTCCTTCATCCAGGCCAAGATGTCTGCCAGGCAGGCAGAGATTCGAGCAGTCGCGGTGGTGTTGTTGGTCTGGAAAGACAAGTAGAGTTGTGTGTCATCGCCGTAGCAGTGGTATGAGAAACCATGTGCCTGAATAATGGGTCCCAGTGATGTTGTGTTTATAGAGAAGAGAAGTGGCCCAAGCACTGATCCCCGAGGTACCCTAGTAAGTAGTTGGTTTGGCTTGGATACCTCACCTCTCCAGGCTACCTTGAAGGACCTACCTGAGATATAGGAGTTAAACCCGTCAAGCACAGTTCCTGTAATGGCCAAGCACTCCTTCTCTATGGTGCTGGTGCTTAGTCTCTCTCATAGAGAGCTTCTGACTAATGTACAGCACTGGGTGCTCCTCCTGCTCCACCACCTGGGACAGTACAGCACCCAGCCACCTGTTCGATGCATCCATCTGCAAAACAAAAGGGAGAGAGAAATCAGGGGAACCGACACAAAGTGCAGCTTTTATCGGGTGAAATCCTGTTGGGATGGCTCCGTCCACTGTACCGGGTCTGGAGCTAAATTTTTAGAAAGATCAGTCAGCATTGGATAGGCATCAAATTTCGATACCTCGTTGACTTTCCTATAATCCACACAGAAACATACCGAGCCATCGCTCTAAGGTACCAGAACTATCGTGATGGCCCAATCGCTTTGGGATTATTCTATTATCCCCATATCAAGTATGACCTTTGATACTTCCCGTACTACATGTTTTTTTGTGTTCGGGTAACCAGTAGGGCCAACTACGTACCACTACCCCTGGGGTTGTCTCGATGTAGTGTTTCATGAGATTAGTGTGGCCGGGGAGAGGCCGTCAGAGAAATTATTTTGCAATCTGTCAACCTCCTTACATTGTGAAGGCGAGAGGTGGTCTTCACAAGGGATTGGGGTGAACTGATAGGCTTTTAGGCTCACCTCCGGACCGTGCTCCTCCCTCTCCGGAACTACCTTAGACCACTTTTGGTAGGTACTAACCACTGCATATCGGGAACACCCCACAAGTTTTGGAGATGACCCAGTCCTCTAGCCATCACAATTTGACCCTTGTCAAAGTCACTCAGATATTTACGCTTGATAATTTTTTCTGGATACAACATGTGAAATTCAAGAACTGACTGTTCACTTGCTGCGTAATATATCCCACCGCTTCACAGGTGCCATTGTAACAAGATAATAAATGTTATTCACTTCACCTGTCAGTGGTTTTAAGGTTGTGGCTGATCAGTGTATGTACTCTATATAAACACAGGGTTGGGAGGGTTACTTTTGAAATGTATTCCACTACAGATTACAGGATACATGCTGTGAAATGTAATTTGTAACATATTCCATTAGATTACTCAAGGTCAGTAATGTATTCTAAATCATTTGGATTACTTCTTCAGCAATGACAGATTTTTTTCACTTGTTTTGACTATAAAAACTCAAATATCTTGTTTTTTATATTTTTACAAGAAAACAAAACAAAAATTATTATCAAGAATATGATTTTTACCCTAATATCAAAGGTCTCATCCAACGTGAATTTTCTTGATAAAAAAATATGATCATGCCTGGTAACGTGTGCATGTAAAATGTCTAGAACTAGCATTTTAGCTTAGCATAAAGCTGACAATTTACACGTTTATTTCTATTTCTTCTGCTCCAAACTTACTTCAAACTTACTTCTCTGTCTGCTTGTATGAATGTAACACATCATAAGAAAGTGCTTTATCGCTGTTCAAATGCACTTTGGATCGCATCATTTATATGTATAAACGTTTTCCATCTGAAAGGACTAAATATTAAATGAAACAAATGACAATAAAATGCAAAGTATTACTTTTTGAATATAACTGTATTCTAATTACCAATTATTTAAATTGTAACTTTATTGGAACTGCATTCCGTTACTCCCCAACCCTGTAAATATGTTGTTGTTTTTTAACATCCCCAAAAAAATAACAGTTGTATGCGCCCTGCATGCCAAACTGAAAAATAGACAGATGCTTTATATTTTAAGTGCTTCTGAGTATTTTAATGTTCTCACTAGTACTTGGGTTGGACACTGACCCCAGTGACTTATCCATGTGGATTACTGAACTCTTACTAAAGAGAGTAAAAGCTCAGTTTATCACACTTAAGTGAAAGTGTGCTGGAGAAAGGTGGAACAAAAAACATGTTTACACATTAACAGTGAAAACATATGTGGTATATTAGTGGCCCTCCAGATGTTGCCGTGGTAATCTGATGTGATGCACTCTGATTGGTCAGAAAGTTGCAATCATGATTTTTTTTCAGTGAACTGTTAATAAAAATGCTTTCACTCTGATAGGAAACTAAAGGTCAGGCTTCTTAAAGAGGGTAAATCGCTTTGGTTTCCAACGTGCCACAATCTGTCTTTACATACTCCAGAATAATTTTTAAATGCACAGATTTAAAGTTTTTAGTTAAATGTTTTTTTTATTTTTATTATTCACTTTTGGGTGTGCTTTACATGGTATTTATAGGACAAAGACGAACTGTAAGCATGACATTAACAATAAGGTGGTAACGCTACATTAATGTTCCCCATATTAAGGGTTTATGAAGGGGTTCATAATTGAGTAATGTGTTTTTTTACAGATGCATTATAAATCATTGATTTTCAGTTATAACAGCACAAAAAAATAAGGGAGACTTTCATGCAATATGTGCCAAATATTGAGTATTTTAACTTACAGTACATGTTATAGAATTTTAATAAATACACTCACTCGTAGTTACATTACTCAAAAACCTTAAATTTACTAACTAATAATTTGCCAAAATGCAGCAAAAATATACTATTATGGCTAGATTACAAAGAGGCATTATGTCATTTTGCCGTTGCTTTTTTGTGACTTCCTAGATGAGTCGCCGCTGTGTTCTCGGAGGAATTTTGGAAGGTTGGCCACTTTTGGAAATTTTCACTACTGTACCATGTTTTCTCCATTTGGAGATAATGGCTCTCACTGTAGTTCTCACTGGAGTTTTAGAGCCTTTGAAATAGCTTTGTAACCCTGCTCAGACTGTTGTATTTCAATAACTTTTTTCCTCACCATTTCTGGAATTTCTTTCGTCCTTGGCATAGCGTGTGACTGGGTGAGACCTTTTAAGCAAATTCATGCTGCTGAAAAAGTTCTATTTAGGTGTTGATTTGATTGAAGAGGACTGGCAGTAATCAGGCCTGGATGTGTCTAGTCCAGCTGAACCCCATTATGAATGCAGTTTCATAGATTTGGGGATTTACAGTAGTAACTAAGGGCAAATACTTTTTCATACAGGCCCAGTTGGTAATGGATAACTTTTTTTGCTTCAATAAATAACATTATAATTAAAAAAAAATATTTTGTGTTTACTCAGATTGCCTTTGTTTTATGTAAGATTTAGTTCTAATTTTTGAAACTATTTAGTATGAGATATACGGCAAAAAAAGAATAAATCAGGATGGGGCAAATATTTTTTCAGAGCACTGTAAAACTGTTAGGGTTTTAATATAAAATATTAAGGTTTCTTATGTATGTAAAACTTTTCAAAGCTTCAAAGTAATAAAATTAGCTAAAAATAAAAGCTTAAAGCTTTCTTTATTAGCTACTGTAATTGTCACTATCGATACACATCATAAAGTTTTGGTAGTGACAAAATGTTATCTTCAACCATTCATTTAAAGGAAATAATCATAAGCTTTGAAATGTAAAAAAAAAGAATATTTTAGATCAAAACCCCCAAAATTGTATATAATTTAATGAATGTGTTTGGTAGTGATCATTTTTAATCATCAAAACTACTCACTGTGTTGCCATGATTGAAAGGGATGTAGTTTCACTTCCTGGTTGTAGTTTTCTTTTAGATGTTGGATCTGTTTATTTTGTTACAGAATATTTTTAGGATACATTAGTTAAAGTGCTCAGAATGTCAGACAGCTAAGGCTTAATATTAATGTTATTGTTGAGCTTTTATTTCCTTAAACCGAAACCGCTTGAGTAATTTTAAACTATAAACTAATTTTAAACAAGTAGGATGAGCAAGTAGTCCTTTACTTCATTCACTATTCAAAAGTAGTGTAGGTCCTTTCAAATGCAGATAATGGGAACATCTGTTATGTCCTTAATTACTAAATTTTATTTATCATAAAACATTTTCGTTTGTAATGTTTTAAGGTTTCTTTTTTCTTTTCTTTTTTTAAGTTGAGATTAAAAAAAGAAACCTGAGGTTATATAATATAAATTTGCCAGCAAAATATTCTGGTCACTAAAAAAAAAACAGTACAGTCACTACAGAAACACCTGGTGTCAAAGTTAAGTAAAACTGAGTTGACTAGAGGGAAGATGGAGGATGGATTCTCTAGTCATGTACTCAACCTCATGCCATCCCATATATATATAACTTTCTTTCATCTGCTGAACTCTTACTTTTATGATGGCTATATCTGCTTTTTGAAGCTTAACATTTTTGGTACCCATTCACTTGCATTGTAAACAGAGCTGCAACATTCTTCTAAAAGTCTTAATTTCACTATTCTTATACCAGAAACACTCTAAAACAATATTAAATTCAACATGTTTATTTAGAAATAAATTAACATTCTTGGTGCAAGTCCTCTTTCAACGGTCTTAGAGGTGGTGGTGGCGTAGTGGCTAGAGCACAGGGCTGCTCATCAGAAGGTCACTGGTTCGAACCCCACTGCCACCACCATTGTGTCCTTGAGCAAGGCACTTAACTCCAGGTTGCTCCGGGTGGATTGTCCCTGTAATAAGGGCTCTGTAAGTCGCTTTGGATACAAGCGTCTGCCAAATGCATAAATGTAAATGTCAGGTGAGAGATACCAACCATATTACCCTGCTGGAGAAAGACAGCTTGAGCAAGTAGCCTACCCCTTGCCAACCTAGCCGGTGGTGGTGAGTTAAAAAGGTAATAGGGATGGGCACGAATACTTCAGTATTTGGATGAGGCAGCAATGATTGATCATGAAAATGATGATTGATGGTGATTGTGCATGATGTGACTTTTCACCTAATTTGAAATTCTGTGACAATTACCTGACAACTAAACAAAACGTGTCAAAGAGCTTATTTTAAATTTTGAGATTGATTATGTTGTGATTTTGAAGGGCACATTGATTGTCAGAGACGTCTCATAGCAAACAAACTGATATACGACACTGCAGTGCTATTGTTACAACAATCAAGAGAGTTTAATAAACCAGGTTTTGGACACCTGTCTCTGCAAAATGTTTGCTAAACACGTTTTATTATCATTTAATGTAAGAACCTTGACTCGGTAATGGATATTATTTAATAAAAGTAAATGTTTGTCACGGACCGTAAACCTCCCTGCCCGGAGTGCTGACATGTTTGCGTGTTGTAACACACACCTGCATCTCGATGAAATGGGAGTTGAAGGTTTCTGCATGAGTTTCCAAGTTAGAAGTCTGACATAATGTGTCATTCCGTTGCACTTTCCCAGTTGAAAGGAGGAAATTAAGACTCTCCGTGTTGAATCTAATGCTTCATGAATTATCACAGCAACAACAGTATGGAGCATTGCAGCTTTCCCCACAGGAGCGAGCACTTGGGGAGACACACACACACACCAGGCATGTGGTAGTGGACTCACCGTGCTGAAGCAGCGCATATAGCGCAGGCCAGTGTTTCAAACAGCTAGACAGAGTGCAGCTAAATGGAACAGAATACATTGTCTCTTAAAACTGAAGTTCAACTTAACATGCATATTAAAAACGTGATGGATATGGCATCTCATATTACGCCAACCACGATTTGAAAATAGACAGTTCAGACAGTCACTAACAAAACAGGTGCGCGTTTACTAAGATTACTACGGTAACCTGAAGAAAGAACTGATAGAAGTTCGTTGTGCATATTATTTCATTGAGTTGGGCAGCGAATCTTCACATAATGACAAAATATGATGCATTATATTTTGATTATGCAATCTTTTGTACATTTTGTAACAGATTATTTTATAAAGTCTATAATAATGAATAGATGATACACTGGAACAACATGATGCATTGCAGCAGCCAAAGACATTTGTCAGATATGTTATTATTTATCCAGTTGTGCACATGTCACTGCCCCTCGAGTACTCAATGAGTAATTATTCTGAGTACTCGAGTAGACAAAATTACCAAAATGCCCATCCCTAGAAGGTAACGCCCCTGGTTGCCCAAAGTCTCATGAGAGTTGCATTCTAAGTTTGCACACTGTGTTCTTTTGGAGTCCCACAGAAACCCGAAACCTATCCCTGAACCTAACATTATTAACAGTGAATGAGACTCTTACGAGACTTTGGCTGCCAGGGTGTTACATTCTAGACAAAGCCGTCGCAGTGAAGATCGCGCACAGCATCATCACGCAGAAAAGGTTGAAATGATAGGCTGAAATAGGACCTGTAAAACTAAAGTAACCATATAATTGGATAACAAATTAATGAAAAATGAATGAATGAATGAATGATGCAGCCAGCTTACTACAGCGAGTCTTCTTTATAGAACTATTGCTTTTGCTTCCTTTTCATCCAAAACAAACATGCCATGTTTTATTTCTCTGGACTATATGCTTTAACACCACCTTTGTTTACTCATTTGTTAACTACACAGCAGCACTCACAGAAGCACATTTTAAAGCTTGACTTTAATTTTTTTTTAAAGCACTCAGATTCTGAAGAGGAACTCTTCAAGGGCATGACTGTTGGAATCCTTACAGCTGTGGATGGCGTGAACATATTCCATCGATCTGCACTGATGAGGCCCTGGTAATCGAAGAAGAGATTGTCCTGTGCAGTCCTGGTGTTGTACCAAATGCTTTTGTCAATTTGATGGGACTCCTGTAGGCACTTAACATAAGCTACCATCAAAACCTCAAATACACCTTTGTGGTCATCCAGAGGCTGTTCATGGACATTGGAGCTGATGCCTGCTGATGCATTAAAAGTGCTAGATGATTTGTTCTGTCCTTCACATGTTTAATTGTAAAGGAAATAAAATCAATATCAATATCAATATATATATATATATATATATATATATATATATATATATATATATATATACAGTTGAAGTCAGAAGTTTACATACAATTTAGCCAAATAAATTTAAACTAAATTTTACATTTAATCGTAGAAAACATTACCTGTCATAGGTCAGTTAGGATCGCTAATTTATTAATGTTTATTAATGCTTTTATTCATTTCATCACATTTTCAGTGGGTCAGAAGTTTCATACACTTTGTTGGTATTTGGTATTGCCTTTAAATTGTTTAACTTGGGTCAAATGTTTTGGGCAGCCTTCCTTAAGCTTCTCAAAATAAGTTGCTGGAATTGCAGACCCATTTACAACCAAGCTTTAACTTCCTGGCTGATGTCATGAGGTGTTGCTTAAATATATCCACATCATTTTCCATCCTCATGATGCCATCTATTTTGTGAATTGCACTAGGCCCTCCTACAGCAAAGCACCCTCACAACATGATGCTGCTAGCCACACGCTTCACGGCTGGGTGGTGTTCTTCGGCTTGCAAGCCTCACCCTTTTTCCTCCATACATAACGATGGTCATGTCCAAATAGTAAATTTTAAGTTTCATCAGTCCAGAGGACAGTTTTTCAAAAAGTAAGATCCTTGTCTCCATGTGTAGTTGAAAACTGTATTCTGGCTTTTTTATGGCTGATTTGACTTCCTTGCCGAGCAGCCTTTCAGGTTGTCGATATAGGACTCATTTTACTGTGGATATAGATACTTGTCTACCTGTTTCCTGCAGCATCTTCACAAGGTCCTTTGATGTTGTTCTGGGATTTCGTTGTTGTCCTAGAAAGTTGATGTCCTAGATGACTTTCTAAAAAAATTATATATATATATATATATATATATATATATATATATATATATATTTATAGAGAGAGAGAGAGAGAGAGAGAGAGAGAGAGAGAGATAGAGATAGATATACTGTATATATTATTTTAAATATTATTAAATATTATTTTACACCTTTACATGTCTCGGATCATTACTTTGTTCAATTCAACACGATTCACCCATCCATAGTAAAACCAACTCCACCTTTGGTTTCCTTTCGCCGTAACTTCCGTTCCCTCTCACCCTCTCGCCTATCCACTGATGTCTCTGCCTCTCTTCCCACAATAAATGTATTTTCCACGCTCAATGTAAACACTCCCATAGACACACTTAGCTCTACTTTAACAACCTGTCTAGACAACATCTGTCCTCTCTCCTCTAGACCAGCACGTACTACACCACCCAGCCCCTGGCTGTCTGACGTCATTCGTGAACATCGGACTGATCTCAGGGCAACTGAGAGGAGATGGCGGAAATCTAAAGATCCAGCCGATCTAGGTAAATATCAGTCTCTGCTTGCAACTTTTTCAGATAACGTTAAAGCTGCAAAAACTCAATATTACCAGACCAAGATCAACAGCACCACAGACACTCGTAGCTTGATTAGAACATTTAACACACTTCTCTGCCCTCCCCCTCCACCACCTGACACTATAAGGTTACAGCCATCAGCAATACATTCACAGCACCACACCCTGTCAAACACCCAACTCCTGTATGCTTCTCTCTCTGTTCTCTCCTTTAACTGACACTGAGGTCTCAAAACTCCTCCTCTCCAACCACCCCACCACCTGTTCTCTTGACCCCATTCCATCACACCTTCTCAAGGCCATCTCTCCGTCCATCCTACCTGCACTTACACAAATAATTAACACATCTCTTCTTGAAGGCACTTTTCCCACTACATTTAAGCAGGCTAGAGTAACCCCGCTGCTGAAAAAACATGCACTTAACCCCACACAGATAGAACACTACAGACCAGTCTCTCTCATTCCATTCATGGCAAAAACACTTGAAAGGGCAGTTTTCGATCAGATCTCTGCCTATCTCTCACAGAACAAGCTGCTGGATGACAATCAGTCATTCAGGACACTCCACTGAGACTGCCCTGCTGTCTGTCACGGAGTCGCTGAGACAGGCGAAAGCTGAATCCAGATCATCAGTTCTGATTCTGCTGAACCTTTCTGCAGCCTTTGACACAGTCAACCATAAGATCCTACTTTCCACCCTCTCTAAACTGGGCATCACCGGAACTGTGCTTGGCTGGTTCAAATCCTATCTCTCAGGTAGGTCTTTCAAGGTAGCCTGGAGAGGTGAGGTATCCAAGCCACATCAGTTACTTACTGGGGTACCTCAGGGATCAGTGCTTGGGCCACTTCTCTTCTCCATATACACAACATCCAGTCACATGGTTTCTCTTACCACTGCTACGCTGATGACACGCAACTTTACTTGTCTTTCCAGCCCAACGACACCACAGTGACCGCTCGAATCGCTGCCTGTCTGGCAGACATCTCAGCCTGGATGAAGGAACACCACCTGTAACTCAACCCAGCCAAGACTGAACTCCTTGTCTTTCCAGCCAACCCTGATGTTGAACACAACATCACTGTGCAGCTGGATCCAACTACAGTGTCGCCTTCCAAAACGGTCAGAAATCTAGGGGTAACCATTGATGATAAGCTAAATTTCACAGACCACATCTCAAAGACTGCAAGATCATGTAGATTTACACTCTACAATATCAGGAAGATAAGATAATTCCTCTCTGAACATGCCACACAACTGCTTGTTCAGTCACTTGTCATAACTAGACTGGACTACTGTAACGCTCTCTTTGGAGGCCTTCCTGCATATGCTATTAGACCTCTGCAAATGATCCAGAATGCAGCAGCATGTCTGGTCTTTAATGAACCAAAGAGAGCACATGTTACACCACTCTTTGTCTCTCTCCACTGCCTGCCGGTTCATGCACGTATTAAATTCAAGGCCCTGATGCTGGCATACAAAACAGTCACTGGGTCTGCTCCAGCATACCTAAAACATTTATGCAGAGCTACGTTCCCACCAGAAGCCTGCGGTCGGCTAAGGCATCGCCTTGTCCTACCAAAACAAAGAGGCACCAAAACACTTTTCCAGACTTTCAGTTTTATAATACCACGTTGGTGGAATGACCTCCCCAACTCAATCCGTGAAGCTGACTCACTCTCTATCTTCAAAAAACGGCTAAAAACACATCTTTTCCAAGAGTATTTAACCAGTCAAAAAAAAAAAAAAAAAAAAAAAAAAACAATTCTTGTTGCACTTAAATCGTTTTGTATACTATTCTGATGATAGTGAAACTTTTCGTACCACTGTCTCCTTAAGATGATTCGCTTATGTTTTTCCTCTTTTGTAAGTCGCTTTGGATAAAAGCGTCTGCCAAATGAATAAATGTAAATGTAATATGTGGATTCATAATTTTTATATATGCTATTTCAAGTTAGTTTTTTTAACAGATTTCTTTAGCATTTAAAAATTTGAGTAATGAGGAAAATTTTATTTATTTGGTTGAACTTGCAAATGTAATGAAAATAAGCCATTGTGGCAGGGCGGAGGGCTTGGCCGGGTCGTGATTCCGCACACCCTGCCCATAATTAGGCTGATTAAGCCAGAGAGGGATAAGGGCCGACCGGAGACGGCAGTGTGACAGAGAGTTACTGGCAGCTGTCCGACACCTGTGTGTGTTTGTCTTTATGATAATGTTCTTGATTATATTATCACTTATATTGGACAGCCGGTTCTCACCTACTCCTTTCTCTTTAATCGCTTTACAGCCATTAAGTTTAATGAACTTGGACTTTGGTACTAAAAACTTGAAAAAGTCCACAAAATGTTAATTAAGTTATTTCAAATAAACTTGATAAGTCCACATAACTTTAAATAAGAGGTTGGGAATTATATCAACATGTCAAGTTGAAAAATAAATAAATAAATATTCTAAGTAAATACAAATTGACTGAGCCAAATCAAAAATGCATCTAGCCTAAGTTAAGTTAAGAGATCAAATGTTTTGTTTTACAGTGCAAGAAAGAGTTAAGCAGCAATGGTTGGTCAAAAAAATGTGGATAGGTTGGTTTCAAACATCTAGTTCAAAACCCTCTTAAATTAGATTGTTAATTTATTTGTATTTTTTTTGTGTGAATTCAATCCTTTAAATGACAATTCCAAAATCATCACATTAAAGGCATTAAAGACATGTTCTGGGTTAAATAAAAGATGAAATCAATTGACAGCATTTGAGGCATATTGTTGATTAGCACAAAGCACAATTTTGACTCATCCCCCCTTACAATAAATGTGAACAGGGCCAGTTTTTTGAGGTTTAAAGGGTTTTAAGCTTATCATTTTATACAAGTACTCACATTGATTCTTTTGTTAAAACATGTATAATTTGAGATGTAAAGTTGTTTAAGTCATAATGTTTGTACTATTACAGTCTATACAGCATTACTTCTTCACGGCAACAAAGTTGTAAATTGTATATAACCAGAGTGATTTTAACACACACACACACACACACACACACACAAAATATTAACACACATATGATTTACGTCTTATGGCTATACTTTTGAAACAATTAGTATTTGAATGTTTACAGATTGGCCCTAATTCACTTCCATTGTAAGTGCCTCACTGTAACCCAGATTTGTAAGTCAAAATGAATTTTTTTGGTCAGTTGTTGTTTCATCAGACCATAAAGTAAGATCCTTGTCCCCATGTACACTTGCAAACTGTAGTCTGGCTTTTTTATGGTGTTGGAGCATTGGCTTCTTCCTTGCACAAAACTACATTCATCTCTAGGAGACAGAATGCATCTCCTTTCTGAGCGGTATGATGGCTGCATGGTACCATGGTATTTATACTTGCATACTATTGTTTGTACAGATGAACGTGGTACATTCAGGTGTTTGTAAATTGCTCCCGAGGATAAACCAGACTTGTGGAGGTCCACTATTTTTTTCTGAGGCCTTGGCTTATTTTTTTTTTTATTTCAAAAATCAAAATCAAAATAAAAAAAATAAAAAAAAATCAAATCAAATCAAATCAAATCAAAATCAAAATCAAAAAATCAAAAAAATCAAAAAATCAAATCAAATCAAAAATCAAATCAAATCAAAATCAAATCAAATCAAAATCAAAAATCAAAAAATCAAATCAAATCAAAAAAAAAATCATTGCTTATTTTTTTTTTTATTTTCCCATTATGTCAAGCAAAGAGGCACTAAATTTGAAGGTAGGCTTTAAAATATATTTACAAGTACACTTCCAATTCAGCAGACCTCCTATCAGAAGCTAACTGGCTAATTGTCTAAAGGCTTGACATAATTTTCTGGAATTTTCCAAGCTGCTTAAAGACACAGTTAACTTAGAGTATGAAAACTTCTGACCCACTGGAATTGTGATATAATCAATTAAAAGTGAAAAATTCTGTCTGTAAACAATTGTTGGAAAAATTACTTGTCTCATGCTCAAAGTAGATGTCCTAAATGACTTGCCAAATCTATAGTTTGCTAATAAGAAATCTGTGGAGTGGTTAAAAAAATTAGTTTTAATGACTTCAAGCTAAGTAAGTGTATGTAAACTTATGACTTTAAATGTACATACGCCATTCGGTTATATGTCCTATTATTTGGTATGCATACTCTAACCATGTTTTATATTCTGTGTCTCACTGTAATGTTCTGTGTGCACTTGTTTCCCTTATCACCAAAATATTCTGATTCTGATTCAGTATGCTTGTGATCCAAAAGCTGCTGTTGCATTCTTTTGGCTGATTATATGCTATATAAAGGTAACAAGCACCCAGATTTGCATAAGGATGCTGCCAAGGGAAGATGACTTCAGAAAAGAGATTGTTTCTATATCTTATCTTCTCTCCTTTTCATTCTCCTTTTTTCGCTCTAGCTATTGTCCGTGATTTGTCAGAGCCCCCGGTGAGGGAGCGTGCTATCACTGCACGCTTTTCTTTTGGCATTGTTAAAACTAAATTAAACAAGGTAATTAGCTTGTTACAATTAAAGTGACTTGACTGGATAAATTGTAATCACCAGAAATGAAGTTAGGCTTCCCTGCAGGATCAGCCAGCCAGCTGAGCAATCTCATTTGCATAATTAAAATATACAAATGATAATGGATTTTGTACTCAATATCCAGAGGCTGTAAATCCACAGAAATATGAATGTTACAATAACAACACAGCTGCCTTGAGGTAAACACGGGATGATGTTCCTATATCTGTGTTTTTTTTGTCTTCCCGTCACCCCTCCTGCACTCATCTGCAAGTCTGTAAAATGACTAGGTTGGATATGTGAGCAGAGGTACCAATTGTAAAACAGAGTGATAAATTAGATGAAAAAAATCAAAAGTGATATTAGTTAATAATGCCTGTGGTGGAACCATGGGTGGAGAAAGAGAGAGAACATGTGAGAAAAAGAGAGATACGTGGACCAATTACATTTGCAAATTGTCAGCGGTGAGTTTTTGTACTGTCATTCTACCTCAGGGGAAGCCTTTTGCCTGATTACCAAAAACTGGGATTGAATTAAGCATCTTAAAGGGTTGTCCTAAGACAAACCCAAATGAAATTAGGCTCACTCTTTTCGCTGCGGGCACAAGGAAGCTGGAATGCAGAGAAAGGGAAAGCTGGAAAAATTTTCTCAATTAGATGGGGGACAATGTCAAATTAGGCCTTAGAGGTTTTCCACCTCTTTGCATTTGTCATTAAAACGTGCAGCGTTGGGTTCCAAACAGCTGGGTTCCAGTCAACAACTGGCTTGCTTGCATTTTCTCTATGTGTTTCATTCCCTGTGTTGGACTGTGGCCTGATGTAATGTGTAGGAGTGCTAAGTGGAATTGTGTGGATAAATCTGTATATCACAAGTTATCATAACAATATTAAAAAAAGAATTATCTGGTTTGAATGTTAATCTCGTCAGTAGACTGATTCATTTTCTTTTACCATCTTTTTACCTTACATAGTTTTTCAAGTGACATTAATTTGCATTAAAGTACTGTAGAGCAGTGGTTCTCAAATTTTTGTGGGACCCCCCTTGTGAATGGTACATCCCTTTGTGGCCCCCAACCAGGGTAACGCATGATGATATATAATAATAAACTTACAATTATAATTAAATCACATAACATACCATTTACAAATAAATAATACAACATGGAACATCAGTTTCAATGGTAAAATGGTAATTGGTTTGCACTTATATAGTGCTTTTTTAACCTTAGAGGCTACCAAAGCACTTTACACTGTGTCCCAATCACCCATTGAGCAAGGCGCTAGCCTGCAATTGGGAGCAACTTGGGGTTCAGTGTCTTGCCCAAGGACACTTCGGCATGTAGAGTCATGTGGGCCGGGAATCGAACTGCCAACCCTGCGATTAGCAGCCGACACGCTCTACCACCTGAGCCACAGCCACCCCACTTACATCACTGAGAAGACAAGATAAGATTTTCTTTCCTTGCAGAGTTGTTAATTCTGGGTTTATTTCTTGTCAATTCTTTCTCTCTCTCTCTCTCTCTCTCTCTCTCTGAGTGTTTGTGCAGAGTGACTATGAAAAGCATGTGAGCGTTTGAGTGTGTGGTGACAGCATCTGAATGAGATCATACTTTTTCACTATTTCTTGTCTCTGAAGATATTATATAATAAGTGTAATCAAACATTTGTGTGTTAACGGTGGTGGAAAAGGGGATAGAATCTGATGGTTTTGCTGCTTTAACCGCCAGACACTTGTGCAAATGCACACCAGATGAGTCGGTCACAGTTGAGGACTGTCTAAATGGAGTTAATTAACAGAGGTTCGAGAGGAGCATGTTCATTTTAATCAGACAACTCACAGCCCGCAAGCAGGAGTATATGAGCTTCCTGTGAGAATTCCTCTGACAACCCACCTCCACCCCATCTCCATCTTTTCTCTAGATTCATTATCTAAATAAGTAAAGTCTGGGGGGGTAATCAGGACTGGACTCAAGTCTCGAGCTTCGAGCCCTCCAGAATATGGACAGCGAGCCAAATACATTCACTGCTTAAACACAAGAGTACATTAACTTACGAACTACTCAAATGCTATCGGTATTAAAATCGGTGCTCGGAACATCTTATCAGCATCTAGAATGTACAAAGCTATGGTTGTCTTTCTGAGGGAAGAGTCTATGGTTGAACATTAAGTTGAGTTTGGTATATGAGACGTTTTCTTGCCAGTCTTGCCATTTTCAAATCATCAAAAAAAGATAACTCTTTCGAATGTACACCCATTTACTTCTTATGAATCACTTGAATGTTAACTCGCTCACAAAGGCAATTATTCAAAATGATGTCAAAATTATCCCTCTCGGTGAATAGAATCCAGATCTAAAACGTGTTATGCATTTTAGACTCCAAACACACATGATTTTGAATGCTGATTCCCAAACCCTAAATGTTTCAGCAAAAATTACATTGATAGGTAAGGGTTACACAATTTTTATCAGCTTGGATTCAACTAAATTCTTTAATTGTGGGAAAAAACATCACAGTAAAAGAACATGTCCTATGAATACTGAGAGGGAAAATAATGAGGCCGAACTTACACACGTAGAACAAATGCCTAGGCTTTGGAAAATATACATCCAGCCAAAAATAACAAGGATAAAACTGATGAGCATATTGAAATGGCTCCTCTGAATGAAAATAGAGAAAATATGACTGAGTCTGAAACCAATATTCACCTGGAGCGTGCAGACAAAGTTCATAGCAACTTGGGGATCGCTGTTGCTGCCGAAGCTACCGATTCGTGTCACCATGAAGAACAAACTGGGCTCTCTGGTGAGTCCTTGGATTCAAAAGCATAAGGTCTTAGTTTGTCACAGTGTTGATGATTCACTAGTAGATTAAGTTGAATTTCATTGATTCTGATAGTGAATTTTCTGATGTTACAGATCATTTAACTGAAATGAACTCCCAAGAAAGTTCTGCAGGGAAACACTGCAGTCTAAGATCGAAACATCCTTACTATATGGTGCAACAGATTAATGATTTTCTTGATGTTATGTTTAATCAGTGAAGACCAAATTTAGAGAAATACTTCCCTGAATCTTGGCTATGAGAAAAGCTCACTGGAGGAGCTAGATCAACCTAAACGTTATAGACTAGAAGAAACACATGAGTGTTGTCAAGAAGAGAGTGAAAGGCTGTCAAAAGAATTATTAAGAGGGCTATGAATATATACTTTATTTACAACTAGAGAAGTAAAGTTCATCAGGACAAACTTTAGGTTTGCTTGAAAAAACCTAGTCTGGAAGTTTATTGATGATATAATTCTTAGCAAGGCATTGATAACATATTTTATCATGTTGCTAGCATGATTTAACACCTGGCTAGACATTGCTAGCATGTTTAAGCATGTAGCTAGCATGTTCCTTTGCTAGGCTGGGCTTTTGCATTTGGTTGCTAGGCAGTTACCAGGGTGATACTACATTTACATTTATGCATATGGCAGACGCTTTTATCCAAAGCGTCTTACAGAGCCATTATTATGGGGGACAATCCCCCCGGAGCAACCTGGAGTTAAGTGCCTTGCTGAAGGACACAATGGTGGTGGCAGTGGGGATCGAACGACAACCTTCTGCTTAATAGTTTAGTGCTTTAGCCCACTACGCCACCACCACTCCACCACTAACAAGTTTACTTGTTGGCCTGAGTCAACTGACCCAACCAGGAAGTGTGTACAATGTTCTGGTGCAGAGAAATATGATTTGTTACTTGGTTGCTGGGGTAACCCCATCTGGTTGCTAGGCAGTTACCAAGGTGATACTAACAAGACTCCTTGATAGCCTGAGTCAAATGGCCCAACCCAGGAGTCTCAAAATATACTGGTGCAGAGATATGAGGTTTGCTACTTGGTTTCTATGGAAACCCCATCTGGTTGATAGGCAGTTACCAAAGAGAGCCTCAAAAGGCTCATTGCTACCCTGAGTCAAATGAGCAAATCAAGAATTCTCTGTGATGTTCCTGTGCAGATATATGTGATTTGTTACTTGGTTGCTAGGGTAAACCCATCTGGTTGCTATTCATTTTCCAAGGTGATACTCAAAAGGCTTCTTGCTACAAAGGGTCAAATGAAAGAAACCGGAAAACTATTATGTTCTGGTGCAGAAATATGTGATTTGTTACCTGGTTTCTATGGTAACCCCATCTTTGCTAGGCAGTTAACAAAGTGACACTCAAAAGGCTCTTTGCTACCCTTAGTCAAATGAACTAAACCAGAAGTCTCTACGTTGTTCTTGTTCAAAGATAAATGCTTTTTTTTTACTTGGTTGCTAGGATAAACCCATCTGGATGCTAGGCAGTTACCAAGGTGATACTCAAAAGGCTCCTAGCTACCCTGAGTAAAATGAATGTTCTCTATGATATTCCTGTGCAGATATATGTGATTTGTTACTTGGTTGCTAGGGTAACCCCATCTGGTTGCTAGGCATTTTCCAAAGAGATACTCAAAAGTCTCCTTGCTACCCTCAGTCAAATGAACGAAACCAGATGTCTCTATGATGTTCTGGTTTAGAGATACATGTTTTGTATTCTTTTGCTAGGGTAACCCCATCTTGATGCTAGGAAGCTACCAAGGTGATACGCAAAAGGCTCCTTGCTACCTTGAGAAAAATGAATGAAACAGAAAGACTTTATGCTGTTCTGTTGCAGAGATATGGGATTTTTTTTTTTACTTGGTTGCTAGGTTAACCCCATTTCAGTGCAGGGCAGTTACCAATGTGATACTCAAAAGGCTCCTTGCTACCCTGAGTCAAGTGAATGTTCTCTATGATATTCCAGTGCAGATCTATGCTGTTCTGTTGCAGAGATATGTGATTTTTTTTACTTGGTTGCTAAAGTAACCCCATCTGGTTGCTAGGCAGTTACGAAGGTGATACTCAAAAAGCTCCTTGCTACCCTGAGTGAAATAAATGAAACCGAACGTCTTTACAATGTTCTGGTGCAGATATATGTGATTTTTTACTTGCTACCCTGAGTTGAATAAACAAAACTGGAAGTCTCTACATTACTCTGGTGTAAATATATTTGATTTGTTACTTGGTTTCTAGGGAAACACATCTGGTTGTTTGGCAGCTACCAAGGTGATACTCAAAAGGCTCCTTGCTACCCAGAGTCAAGTGAACAAAACCAGATGTTTCTATGATATTCTGGTGAAGAGATATATGTTTTGTTACTGGGTTGATAGGGTAACACCATCTGGTTGCTAAGCAGTTACCAAAGTGATACTCAAAGGCTCCTTGCTACAATGAGTCAAATGAATGAAACTGGAAGTCTCTATGCTGTTCTGGTGCAAAGATATGTGATTTTTTTTTTTACATGGTTGCTAAAGTAACCCCATGTGGTTGCTAGGCAGTTACCAAGGTGATACTCAAAAGGCTCCTTGCTACCGAGAGTCAAGTGAAACAAAACCGGAAATTTCAACGATGTTCTGGTGCAGAGATATTTGATTTGTTACTTGGTTGCTAGGTAACCCATCTGGTTGCTAGTCATTTACCAAGGTGATAATCAAAAGGCTGCTTGCTACCCTGAGTCAAATGAATTAAACTGGAAGCCTCTACGATAATCTGGAGCAGAGAAATACAATTTGAATCTACTTTGCTAGGGTAACCCCATCTGGTTGCTAGGCAGTTACGAAGGTGATACTCAAAAAGCTCCTTGCTACCCTGAGTGAAATGAATGAAACTGAACGTCTCTACAATGTTCTGGTGCAGATATATGTGATTTTTTTACTTGGTACCCTGAGTTGAATAAACAAAACTGGAAGTCTCTACATTACTCTGGTGTAGATATATTTGATTTGTTACTGGGTTGATAGGGTAACACCATCTGGTTGCTAAGCAGTTACCAAAGTAATACTCAAAGGCTCCTTGCTACAATGAGTCAAATGAACGAAACTGGAAGTCTCTATGCTGTTCTGGTGCAAAGATATGTGATTTTTTTTTTTACATGGTTGCTAAAGTAACCCCATGTGCTTGCTAGGCAGTTACCAAGGTGATACTCAAAAGGCTCCTTGCTACTGAGAGTCAAGTGAAACAAAACCGGAAATTTCTACGATGTTCTGGTGCAGAGATATATGTTTTGTTACTGGGTTGATAGGGTAACACCATCTGGTTGCTAGGCAGTTACCAAAGTGATACTCAAAAGGCTCCTTGCTACCCTGAGTCAAATTAACGAAACTGGAAATCTCTATGATGTTCTGGTGCAGAGAAATGCAATTTGTTTCTAGTTTGCTAGGGTAACCCCAACTGGATGATAGGCAGTTACCAAAGTGATACTCAAAATGCTCCTTGCTACCCTCAGTCAAATGAATGAAACCAGAAGTCTCTACGATGTTCTGGTTTAGATATATATGTTTTGTTACTTGGTTGCTAGGGTAACACACTCTGGTTGTTAGGCAGTTACAAAGGTGATACTCAAAATGCTCCTTGCTACCCTCAGTCAAATGAACAAAACCAGAAGTCTCTATAATGTTCTGGTTTAGAGATATATGTTTTGTTACTTGCTTGCTAGTTTAAACCTATCTAGTAGCTAGGCAGTTACCAAGGTGATACTCAAATTGCTCCTTGCTACCTTGAGTCAAATGAACAAAAATGGAAGTCTCTATGCTGTTATGGTGCAGAGGTATGTGATTTTTTTACTTGGTTGATAGGGTAACCCCATTCCATTGCTAGTCAGTTAACAATGTGATACTCAAAAGGCTCCTTGCTTCCTTGAGTCAAGTGAATGTTCCCTATGATATTCCTATGCAGATCTATGCTGTTCTGTTGCAGAGATATGTGATTTTTTTTTTACTTGGTTGCTAAAGTAACCCCATTTGGTTGCTTGGCAGTTACCAAGGTTATATTCAAAAGGCTCCTTGCTACCCTGAGTCAAATTAAAATAACTGAAAGTCTGTACATTGCTCTGGTGCAGATACATACAATTGTTTTACTTGGTTGCTAGGGAAACCCATCTGGTTGCTAGGCAGTTACCAAGGTGATACTCTAAAGGCTCATTGCTACCATCAGTCAAATGAATGAAACTGGAAGTCTCTATGCTGTTCTGGTGCAAAGATATGTGATTTGATACTAGTTTGCTAGGGTAACCCCACCTGGTTGCTAGGCAGTTACCAATGTGATACTCAAAATGCTCCTTGCTACGCTCAGTCAAATTAATGAAACCAGATGTCACTACGATTTACTGGTTTAGAGATATATGTTTTTTTACTTTGTTGTTAGGGTAACCCCATCTGGTTGCTAGTCAGTTACCAAGGTGATACTCAAAAGGCTCCTTGATACCCTGAGTGAAATTAATTAAACATCTCTACGATGTTCTGGTGCAGAGATATGTGATTTTCTACTTGGTTGCTAAAGTGCACTAAATGGTTGTTAGAGTGTAGCTAAATATTTAAAGCATGATATTTAAAGGCTACTTGCTGGTCTGACAAAGTTGAAGTCTCTATTATGATGTGGTGCAGAGATAGATGTTTTGCTCTGTGTTGCTAGGATAAGTCCATCTGGTTTCTACGCAGTTGTCAGGGTGATACTAAAAAGTGCTGCTTGCTGGTCTGAGTTTAATGAGACAAACCTGAAGTCTTTGTGACATTCTGATCATGAAATATCCATCTAAGCCATTTTTAACGGAAGTGTGACAGGGCGGAGGGCGGGGCCGGGTCGTGATTCTACACACCCGGCCCCTTATCAGGCTAATCAAGCCTCCGAGAGGGATAAAGGCTGACTGCAGACAGTGGTGTGACAGAGAGAGAGAGCGTTTACAGGCAGCAGTCCATCATATGTGTGTGTTTGTGTCTTTTAGGATAATTTTGTCATTAAATATTATTTATATTGTCTAGCCGGTTCTCGCCACCTCTTTTCCCTTAATCCCTTTACACCGGTGCCGAAACCTGGGAAAGAGGAGGGATATGCCATTGTGGAGTTCTATCCGCTACCACCCAAGAGAAGGGGCTCCTTGCTGACCGCCTGGAGCTGTCAGGGCCGCTGCCAGTGGCGGGTGGAGACCCCTACCAGCCGCTAAACTCAGCAGGGTTAAGAGAGGACTGCCGACCGCAAGTGGCTGGAGTACTGCCTCCGATCCACCCGTGGAGGCATGGCTGTTGTCCGTTAGAAGGAGGAGGAGTGGCCGAGGACCAAGCTACGGCGTATCAGAGAACCGGCGGGTACGTTTTTTCTCTCTTTCTCTCCTCTCTCTCTCCCACTGTCACTCCGCGTTTGCCTTTTCCCTCTCTTTTAAATTTTACAGTGTTTTTTTGTACAAACCAATTTCTAAGAGATGTGGGGATCTTCAGGTGCAGATTTCTTTATTGTATTTTAGCCACAAACTGTTTTTCCAACATGTCCTTTTTGCCATGTATTAGATACTGTTTTTCACATGTTTTTGATAGCCCAAGGAAAATGATAACAAAATTGGGGTTTTTATATACCAATGCTTTGTTCATATTTGGTTGCCATTATAAGAGGTCTTTGCGAGAACAATGCACACTTGCCAATTTTTTAATAGGCCAGGCTAAGCAAGCCATTTTGAAATCTCACCAGGGCAATAACTTGGGACAGGACATCAATATGGTAGCTTTGTTTAAGACACTGGTGGAATCACAAGTGGTTATAGAATTTATATATACTACAAGCACACTAATAATGTTATTTCCTTTAAATTGAGATGGGGTGTCAGAGAGGCATTAGTAACATTGAGTGAATTTGAAAGCCTAGTCTTTAATTGGTAATGTGGATTTTTTTTCCAGTTTTACTCTGTGTATATTGTGACAGTATTTTGTATTGTCTTGAATTTACTTGATGTATTTGTATTTTTTTAAATTATGTATTTTTTTGGGTTAAAATAAAGGATTTTTAAGTCCTTTCAGGTCTCTCTCTCTCTCTCTCTCTCTCTCTCTCTCTCTCTCTCTCTCTCTCTCTCTTTGATGAGCGCATGCAGGCTGAGAGGAGAAAGGATGAAGCCACGTTTTCATGATGACAGCCTGCCACTCATAAGACGCTGATAAAAAACACGTGTTTCGTGATGTCCGTGAAGTGCCTTTACACAAGAAAGCATTTATACGGCATAAATGGATGCAAAACAAATTAAAATAAAAATACAAATAAAAAAGAAATCGGTAAAGAATGAGAGGTAGTTTATGTGTGCATTATAGAAAACACATTGCTAACATTTTAAACTTTAATGAAAAACATTAACAAGCATTAGGCTATTTCACCAGCCTATATTGCTGAATAGGCCTGAATAGATTATTCGTTAAATCTTCAAATACATTTAAATTAATGTTTATAATCTTTTAAGAATTCTATAATGTTTGTTAATGACTAATGAAAGTATAAAGTGTTAGCAATATATTTTCAGAAAGGTGATCATAGTCACGACTAGTGTTGTTGGTTAACTGAAAGAAAAATATATTGAAAAATGTTGATCAAAGGTGTCTAATGTCCTTTGTCAGGTGTATTTTGTCTTTGTCCATTGTCCACAAAAAAATACCATTTGTTTCTGAATTCTGAAGTAATTCTTAATACCTGCTTGTGCATATTATATCATGAAAAGTCTTTTAAAAACTGAACTCTGCCAAATCACTTAGTGGCATAGCCCTCCAAAATTGAAATGTTAATTTAGAGCCCAATACATGTAACCTACAGCTTTGAAAAACATTAAGAGGCCACTGCAAAATTATCAGTTTCACTGGATTTACAATTTATAGGTATGTGTTTGAGTAAAATTAACATTTTTGTTTTATTCTATAAGTACTGATAAAATTTCTCCCAAATTCCAAATAAAAATATTGTATTTTAGAGCATTTATTTTAAGAAAATGACAACTGGTCAGAATAACAAAAAAGACGGAGTGTTTTCAGACCTCAAATAATGCAAAGAAAACATCTTCATTTTAAAAACAACACAATTCTACTGTTTTAACTTCGGATGACTTCAGAATTAAATATTTGGTGGAATAACCATGATTCCCCGTCTGTCGCTCACTTCGACGTCGTGTCGAAGAAGCGACACTAGGGGTCTCTCTTGAGCGCCGAAAGATACCTCTGATCTATGAAAAAAGGCCAATGAGAGTTGGCGAACAGTATTTGCATACTCCGCCTCCGGATACGGATATAAAGGCGAGAGAAATACGCTCGTTCATTCAGTAATTTTCTTCGGAGCCGATGGTCGTGTGTATGCAGTCAGCTGCGAGTAACACAACTGATCCTGCTTCTGATCCTCTGACGCTCTGCCTTGCTGTTGGATTTACGGCGCACTACAGCGGCTTTTCTCTTCACTGCCGGCGTGCAGTTTGCCCCTGGGCGCTTCGACAGCGCAGAGTTAAAAGAGTTGAAAGAGTGATTCTCTCCATAAAAGAGTTTATTTCTCTGAAAGAGCATTACACAGCGGCGTTGAACGTCCTTTTCAGGACGCGTCTTTATAAAGATGTAATTTCCGCCCCTGTGTAGTTTCTGGATGCGGTGATTTCTCCCCACCTCTCTCGGTCATAAAACACTGTCTTGCATGCCTGGGCTGCGATCGCACGCAAGCAATGTTTTATGAATGGTTTATGTTCTCAGTGCGAGAACATAGCCATGGCAACATTGCGGTCGTGTGGCTTTCTTTTGTAATGAGAGAAAGCCGTTTCAGCCGCCCCCCGCGCCTCGCCTCCTTCCTACGGGATTGACGCAGGCGTTGAACACGATTTGGGGACAATGACGGGCTCTGTTCGCCGGGTAAATCCCCTCGAACTTCCCGCCTCCCCGGCACGCTTGTTTGCTTCCGTCTGAGCTCGGGATGAGTATTCTCTCCAATGGTTCATCTTCTCAGTGTGAGAACATGGCCGTTATAGCATTGCGGTCGCACGGCTTTCTTTTGTAATGAGAGAAAGCCACTTCAGCCGCCCCCCGCGCTCCGCCTTCTTCCTACGGGATCGGCGCAGGCGCCGCGGGCGATGAAGGCGATTTGGGGAATATGACGGGCTCTGTTCGCCGGGTAAACCCCCTCGAACCGCCCGCCTCCCCGGCACGCTTGCTTGCCTCAGAATTGGATGACATCACCGCTGCATCGGAGAGCGTTACAGCGGCATCGGATGCTGATCGTTCGCCTGGGCCGCCACCTTCGGGTCTGCCGCCCAGCCTGAGCCTGACGCACGGAGATCCGCTATGCTTTCCCGGGCTACTTGATCGGTTCCGCGGGCAGGTGCGCCGCTCACAGCCACGCCCCCCCCCCCCCGTTCCTTTCTTCCCGGACGTGCACGACGAGTTGAGCTAAGCCAAGGCTTCTTCGCTCCTCCGCTCTCACTACCCTCGCGGTGGAACGGTCCCAGACCGCTTCCACTCTGCACGCCACGGCCCTTCCTGCAACCAATGCCAGGCCAAGGCACTTCAAAACTTGCACCTTGGGTAGTCCTGTTCTTGATGTGCTGCAGGAACTGCGCTGGATGACCAACCGCGCCCCCGGGCCACGGAGGTCAGAAGCGCTGGCACTCGAACAGGCGATGGCCACCCCTTGTGGTCCAGAAACGCACCTGTGGACTGGACCTGGTCGAAATGCAGGAGGCGGACAAGGCACACCTTCTCCCACACCCCCGTCTCCCAGCTCCGTCCATTCGGCGCCACCGTTGACGACTCTGCCCAGCAGTCCTCAGCGGTGAGGCAGACGGAGGCCACTACACATCCTGCCCCGCCGCAAGCCTGCCGCCATGGGCCATGCCCCGTCTGCTCGCCGACGGGCATCCTCCTGCGGCTGTGAAACACCCTGCTCCGCCTCAACCCGGGCCCAGCTCTCAGCCCCAGCGTCGAGCACGCTGCAGGAAATGGACGCCCCCGTCTCACGGACCCCCTCGAGGACCCGGAAGGCTCCCAGGCTGTCCGTAGACGTTCAACCCAGGGACCAAGATGTTAGCTCCGGAGGCTGGTAAGACCGCTCCGTCCCCGGTGGAGGGCCGGGAGGAGAATCTTTTCTTGTTGAATTAATTTTCACATTCTCATATTCTCTGTAATGAGCTATTTCCTTTTGTCTCTGGGTCACCTGGCCCGCAAATGCCGTTCTCACGGCACTTTGCCCCCAGATATCAACAGTCCTGGCTTCCTGGACACGGACCACCCGTCTTCAGCCCCACGACTGTCCCCTGGCCGGCCGGTTCCGACGAGTCTAGAGGACGCCTACCCAGGACCTCCTCCTCAGTCGCTAACCCGCCCCCTGCCGGGTGTGCGGAGCAAGGTAAGTGCTTTGAGTCTTGTCTCAGCACCTCAGCCGCGGGTCGCCCCGTCGCCGCCCAACGCTGCCCTACCTGCTCCGCCCCGCTGCGAAGCCCCGCCGGGTACGTCAAAATTAATCGTCCCTTTGGTGCCCCTAGCGCAGAGGTTGGACGCGTGGCTTTCACTTCCCAACCCGTCTCGCTGGCTGGCCCGGACCATCCGACTCGGTTACGCAATTCAGTTTGCCAGGCCCCCGCCCCCCTTCATGGGCGTCCGCTTTTCCGCAGTACACGGCGAACATGCCCACTCCCTGCGCGCGGAAATCGCGACTCTTCTGGCCAAAGACGCGATAGAGCCTGTCCCTCCAACCGAGATGAAGAAGGGTTTCTACAGCCCTTACTTCATTGTACCCAAGAAAGGCGGCGGCTTACGACCAATCTTGGACCTGCGAGTTCTCAACCGAGCGTTGCACAAACTCCCGTTCAAAATGCTCACGCTTAACCTGCGTCCGGCATCTAGATTGGTTCGCAGCGGTAGACCTGAAGGACGCGTACTTCCACGTCTCCATCCTGCCCCGACACCGCCCCTACCTGCGGTTTGCGTTCGGGGGCCAGGTGTATCAGTACAAGTCCTCCCCTTCGGCCTGTCTCTGTCCTCTCACGAGAGTTACTATGCAAAACCCACAGAGACCAGGTGCTCAGGCACCTCAGCCGTCTGGGGCTTCAGGTCAACTGGGAAAAGAGCCAGCTCACTCCAGTTCAGAGCATCTCTTTTCTCAGGATGGAGTTAGACTCGGTCTCAATGTCAGCACGTCTCACCAACGAGCGTGCCCAGTCAGTGTTGAACTGCCTCGCCGCCTTCAGGCCAGGCACAGCGGTCCCCTTAAAACTTTTCCAGAGGCTCCTGGGGCATATGGCGTCCTCCGCGGCGGTCACGCCGCTGGGGTTGATGCATATGAGACCGCTCCAACACTGGCTCCAGACCCGAGTCCCGAGACGAGCATGGCGCCACGGCACGCACCGGGTAACAATCACCCCCGCCTGCCATCAGACATTCAACCCCTGGACAGACCCCTGTTTCTTACGGGCTGGAGTGCCCCTACAGAAGGTGTCCAGACGCGTCCTGGTCACGACCGACGCCTCCAGATTGGGTTGGAGCGCCGTTTGCAACGGGCACGCAGCCTCAGGCCGTTGGAAAGGGGCCCAGCTGCGTTGGCACATCAACTGCCTCGAGTTGTTGACCGTCCTTTTGGCCCTGCGGAAGTTTCTCCCGTTAATTCGGGACGAACATATCCTAGTCAGGTCGGACAGCACCACTGCGGTCACGTACATAAATCGCCAAGGCGGCGTACGCTCCCGTCATATGTCACAACTCGCCCATCGTCTCCTCCATTGGAGCCAGCACCGACTCAAGTCGCTGCGTGCCACTCACATCCCCGGCAACCTCAATGTGATAGCGGACGCGCTGTCATGACAACGCTTGCCTGGTGGAGAGTGGAGGCTTCACCCCCACTCGGTTCAGCTGATTTGGGAACAGTTCGGCAAGGCCCAGGTAGACCCCTCTGCCTCCCGAGACACCTCCCACTGCCCGCTCTGGTACGCCCATTCAGAGGCTCCCCTCGGGGCAGATGCACTGGCACACAGCTGGCTGGCTGGGCTGCGCAAGTACGCATTCCCCCAGTGAGCCTTCTTGCACAGGTGCTGTGCAAGGTCAGGGAGGACGAGGAGCAAGTCACTCTCGTGGCTCCTTACTGGCCCACTCAGGCCTGGTTCTTGGACCTTGTACTTCTCGCGACAGCCCCTCCCTGGCGAATTCCCCTGAGGAAGGACCTTCTTTCTCAGGGATGGGGCACGCTCTGGCATCCGCACCCAGACCTTTGGAACCTCCATGTCTGGCCCCCGAACGGGATGCGGAAGATCTAGCTGGTCTACCAACCACGGTCGTAGCCACGATCAACCAAGCCAGAGCCCCTTCTACCAGGCAACTCTACGCCCTGAAGGGCGTCTGTTCGTGAATCGGTGTTCTTCCCGGGCAGAAGACCCACAGAGGTGCGCAGTTAGGTCTGTGCTCCTGTTCCTACAGGAGAGGTTGGAGGGGAGGCTGTCCCCATCCACCTTGAAGGTGTATGTTGCCTCTATCGCAGCTCACCACGACCCAGTAGACAGCAAGTCTCTGGGTAAGCACGACTTAATCGTCAGGTTCCCAAGAGGTGCCCGGAGGTTAAACCCCTCCCGGCCAAACCTGTTCCCCTCCTGGGATCTCTCGGTGGTCCTCGCCGGTCTTCAGAGATCCCCCCCTCTGAGTCGCTAGAATCAGTTGGCTCAGGGCCCTCTCCTGAAAAGACGGCCCTGCTGATCGCGCTCACTTCCATCAAGAGGGTCGGGGACCTGCAAGCGTTCCCTACTAACGACACTTGCCTGGAGCTCGGTCCGGCAGATACTCATGTGATCCTAAGACCTTGACTGGGCTATGTGCCCATGGTTCCTACCACGCCCTCTGGAGATCAGGTAGTGAACCTACAAGCGCTGCCCCGGGAGGAGGCAGACCCAGCCCCTCTCACTGTCGTGTCCGGTACGTGCCTTGCGTGCCTACCTGGAACGCACCCAGAGCTTCAGGCGCTCTGAGCAGCTCTTTGTCTGCTTTGGAGGACAGCAGAAAGGGAACGCTGTCTCCATACAGAGGTGTCTCACTGGGTGGTGGATGCCATTCAGTTGGCCTATCACACCCAGGCCATGCCCCCCTTATGGGTTCAAGCCCACTCCACTGGGAGCGTGGCATCCTTATGGGCACTGGCTAGGGGCACCTCCCTAGCAGACATTTGCAGAGCTGCGGGCTGGGCAGCACCTAACACCCTTATGATCTCAGGGTTGAGTCAGTCTCGTCCCGTGTTCTCTCAGGTCCGAGCCCGTAGAACTCGGTACACGTCGACGATCTGACCGGGTGAACCGCTTGTTCCAGCGCCGTTTCCCTCTGCCAAGGCAAAACAGTGCGCTTTTGTCCCAGAGGACCTAGGTCCCTGGTTGATTCCTCCCTAGCCCTTCGGGCCCGCAGCAGTTCAGCGGAGGAACGTGCTGGTCCAGTCCACTACGGGTACCTCCGGCTACCCCTACTGGAATAGGTGCTCCACAGATCAGGCCTCCTACGGGACTCCTTCTGTGTGTATTTCCGCGGTACGGTCACCTTGCGAGCTGACCCGCGTCTCCCTTAGGCAGTCCTTCGCTGCCCTCCGGTCGCCGTGTTGTAGCAACTCCCCCCTCCTCGAGGCTGGATCTACCACCGCGCCATTTCCTCCCACATGCCCAAAGTGGCCATGTGATGTATTTTGCCACCTATACCTCCCCTGCTGGGCGGGTGTGGCCTCCGCAGGGTCTTTTCCCCCTAAAAGAATAGGACTTCGGAATAAGACCCCCTTCCCTCGATGCTGTAAGGGCCCCGGCTGCTCTTGCTCTATGCCGAGAAAACATAGAGAGAAAAGAGGCCCAGCCAGGCTTGGCCCGTTCCCTAGTTGGGAGCGTCACCTTGTTCCCCCCTAGGGTAACCAAAAGGGTGCTGACGCTTTTTCGGGGCATTGGGGAAGAGTACGTGCAGCCTGAACACAGTTGGTCGCTTGTGCACGTGCAAAATACCTGCCCGCTTCTGTGTCAGCAGTACACGTACATGGCTCAGCGCATGGCGAGTTTTGAAGTGGACCCCTAGTGTCGCTTCTTCGACACGACGTCGAAGTGAGCGACAGACGGGGAACGTCTCGGTTACGTATGTAACCTCCGTTCCCTGATGGAGGGAACGAGACGTCGTGTCTTCCCGGCCACGTCGCTGAGCCGAGCCGCTGAGATGCCCGGAACACTCCCGGCTCCTCAGAAAAATCCTGAATGAACGAGCGTATTTCTCTCGCCTTTATATCCGTATCCGGAGGCGGAGTATGCAAATACTGTTCGCCAACTCTCATTGGCCTTTTTTCATAGATCAGAGGTATCTTTCGGCGCTCAAGAGAGACCCCTAGTGTCGCTTCTTCGACACGACGTCTCGTTCCCTCCATCAGGGAACGGAGGTTACATACGTAACCGAGACGTTTTCAGTCACAGCTTTCGTGCGTCTTGGCATGCTCTCTAACAGTCTTTCACATTGCTGTTGGGTGTCTTTATGCCACTGCTGTCACAAAAATCGCATTCCAGAGGTTTTCAATGGGGTTCAGGTCTGGAGATTGGACAGGCCACGAAAAGGTCTTGATCTGATGGTCCTCCATCCACACCTTGATTGACCTGGCTGTTTGGCTTGGAGCATTGTCCTGATGGAAATACCAATCCTCAGAGTTGGGGAACATTGTCAGAGCAGAAGGAAGCAGATTTGTCTTTTTCCCAAAACATAGAGATAAGATGTACATTCATCTAGTAGAACTTTATATCTTCTGAGATATAAAATGCTGAGTCAGGAATAGGGAATGCCTAGTAAATGATATAGGAGATAAAGGGCGAGATCCTGGATGACCCCATGGGTGAACTGGGCAGGAATAGTATGATGATGACCTATGTTAGGCCAATGCAGAGTTGGTGAACAGACAGAGAGTCAGAGAGAATATAAATTATATATATAGGCATACATCCTCAAGATAACTTTTTCATGCAACAATATTGTAATGAAATAATATATGCTGATTAATAGTTAATTAATATCAAGAATATCAAGAAGAATCAAAGGTGAAGGTAAATATACACCCCTTCATCATGTACGTGGATTGATTCATGCATCCTTTACAAAGATGAATCTGCCTGATTCCAGCCTTGCTGAAGCAGCCCCAGATCATCACTGATCCTTCACAAAATTCTCCCCAAAGTGGGGGGCGAGACACTGTGGCTTGAAGGCCTCTCCAGGTCTCTATCTAACCATTAGATGACCAGGTGGAGGATCTGTGATGATCTGGTGGTGCTTCAGCAAGGCTGGAATCAGGCAGATTCATCTTTGTGGAGGATGCATGAATCAAGCATGTACAATGTTATCCTGGAGAAAAAAAATTTTTGCTTCCTTATGCTCTGACAATGTTCCCCAACTCTGAGGATTGTTTTGTCCAGCAGGTCAATGCTACATGCCACACAGCCAGGTCAATCAAGGTGTGGATGGAGGACCACTGGCTCAAGACCCTGTCATGGTCAGCCCAATCTCTAGACCTGAACCCCATTGAAAACCTCTGAAATGTGATCAAGAGGAAGATGAATGGCCACAAGCCATCAAACAAATCTGAGCTGCTTGAATCTTTGAGCCAGGAGTGGCATAAAGACACCCAGCAGCAATGGGAAAGACTGGTAGAGAGCATGCCAATATGCATGAAAGGTGTGATTGAAAATCAGGGATATTCCACCATATATTGATTTCTGAAATATTCCTAAATTAAAACATTAGTATTGTGTTGTATAAAAATGTATATGAACTTAATTTCTTTGCATTATTTGAGGTCTGAAACACTTTCAACATCTTTTTTGTTATTTTGACCAGTTGTCATTTTCTGCAAATAAATGCTCTTAATGGCAATATTTTTATTTGGAATTTGGGAGAAATGTTGTCAGTACTTAGTACAATAATTTTTTTAAAAAAAATTAGTCAAACACATACCTATAAATAGTATATCCAGTGAAACTGTTAATTTTTCAGTGGTCTCTTAATTCTATAATTTGTTTGCGGCCGACCTGGTGGTCCACCAGTTTGCGAATTGATGCTGTAGAGTATGGTTGGATGAGTTGATGTCAACAACAAAAGACATGTGAGGCATTCAGACTGACCCCACCGAAAATCTGTGACAGGTAGATCGTTTTGTCTGTTAAAATTAGTCTATGCTTTCCGAATTTACAAACTGCCCCCAGTGGCTGAATAGTGCATATACACACTTTAGTGAACAAAAACTTTTTTAAAAGGGATGTAATGTGAAAGCCACAGCGCATCTAATCCAAACCTAAACTCCTAACCTGTTGTCCACAACCTGAACAGACATGCGACCCATTTTTGAGGTTGCGATCTGCCAGTTAGGCACCACTTCTTTAGATTACCTGTACAACCAACCTGGTCTCATAGAATCATATTATTATAATTACATTTTTGTAACACTATTTTACATGGCTTTTACATATCGAGGCAGTATCATGGTGAAGTAAACACTATCGGCGCTGCAACATCAATGACTTCTGTTCACTATCACAAAAACCACATGTAAAACATGATTATCAGTTCAGAAACACTTTTCATGCTGTTCCTCACACAATGCTAACTTATGACATCGAAACACTTTTACTGTAGCGCATAACTTGTGATATGTTATAATATTTGCATTGCATAACCAACTACATTTACAAGCTTGTTCTATATCAGCTGATATAGCGTTGCACTTGTGATGAGTCCTGAAGAGCACTAAATAAAACTTATGAATCGAATGTGTCATAGACGCACCACAACATGACTTAGTTGCTTCAGCAATTGTGTTTTTCATCTCACATTTGCGTTTATGATATTATTAGTTCAGTTTTGGTTTAAAGTTTTGGCAGGGAGGTAGGTAGGTTTTGTTTATTTCAATCCCATTAGAGCTTTAACCTTAACCTCATCTGTTTGGGAGAACATTTAACTCACTTTTAGCACTACGGAGTGAATATTTGACCACAGAATTACTGCAAAACATGTAAACATGTTATATTATTTAGCAAAAATATCACCACAGTCATGTAATTTTCATGAAGTCGGTTGGCAAATCCATCCTAAAGAAAGCAATGCCTTGAAATGCAACATTCTAATGTGTTTAATGTGTAAAATACACATCTATATGTATTTTTGTGTGTCTGCTGTCTTACTGTGTTATTTATCAAGTATAAGTGTGTGTTATGTGTGTATCTGAAGAACTAAATGACTTTGCTATGGTACATCAGTGCAATATGGACCAGAGCTGTAAGTAAATAATTTGCAGTAATCAAAGTTAATGGAACCCAATGGGAGAGACTTATGCTATTGCAATAATCTCATTTAGCAGGCAGCAGATTCAGTGGATAATTGGCCATAAGTAAAATTTTATTCCCCTGCTCAATTACAGCACTATTACACAGCACATCAGCAAACACAGGTCAGGTTTATGTCTTATACTCTGTGATACATCCAATATCTATCTTTGTTTGGTTGACTCAGGTGGTTTGTGAATGCATCTGCCAAAACAAAGACTACAAAATCTAAATATTATTTTTTTCAGTCATATCTGGAATAGTCTTATGAAAAATTATATTGCAGTAAATTAGCTTTGTAAACTGAATGGATCAAAGCAATTATATCCCCAAAATCATTCGGGTAATCTCAGGGATAATATTTGCACTGTTCTTTTCCTGAAATCTCAACAGATTTTACAATTTTCTGAAGAAAATGTGAGTGGTGATGCCTATGCAAAATTCACCACCACAATGTTAGAGTGTTCAGGGCACTTACAATATACACTATGCACTTTGCCATGTAGTGTATGAAGATTAGTGTCATTCCAATTGGAACAAGTTTTTTATTTTATTACATCACAGAAGCATTTGCCATTTAACAGCTGACAGATATTACGTTTCAAGGGGTCATGACATATGCTTTTTTATCATTTTATTATCTTCCCTTAGATTCAATAATGTTGTTTTGGACCAAAAATGTCATAATTTAACAATATATGATAATTGTCCACCCTGTCTCTGGCCCTCTGTCTGAAATGCTTCATTTCACGCTTTTCCTCAAACTGGATTTTTCTTTCGCTGAGATGCAGGTGCATGATGTCACACAAACATGTCAGCACCCAGAGATGATATCGATCAATGAGTCAAATTTCCTACATTACAAGTTGTTAAAGTTTGTTTAACAAATGTTTGCAGAGACAGGTGTAAAAAATAGTAAATTTAGCTCTCTTTGAGAGCACCTGTAGCACAAGTGCTAGCGTAACAGAATTGTTTATCAGTTAGGTTACTAGGAGATTCCTCTGGTGACAGTCAAAGCCCTGTTATACTAACGGGAGTGTTACAGTTTCAGTTGTTTAAATGTAATTTTCCAAGCATCTGTAAATGGTCGGAGATCTGAGAATTCAAGTAGGAATATCCCACATCTGACTTGAATGAAATGCAACATGAGTATCTCGCTAAACTTCGCTATTGACATTGACCCCGTCTCATTCCCCAGTTGGCCTTATTTGGCCCAAGGGTAATCAGTGGGCCAAATGCCATTGGCCCTGAAAAAGCCCTGAGGAGGCACGATTAAGCCCCAGAAGTGACAGTGTGAACACAACTTGCCCTGGCACACACTATGCCTTTTTTTGGTCCGACAGTGGAAATGTGGCTAATGTTAATCCTCACTGTTGTGACTGGTTTACATTGTGCAGCTCCTTAAATACAGCCATATTTAAGAGAATGAGTAAGCTTCACATTATAATTTATAAAACTAAATTTCAGGATGATCACATAATGTACACACAACACATTTCATCAAAAAGTATCAAAATGCTCATGCAAGCACAGCAGCTATCAAACAGTCATGACATTTAAAACATTCATGAATGAAACAGCTTACTCATGGGTCTGGTAGAGTTTAACTGACCCATCTTTCAATAACAGTCCCTTTAATCATATTGTTACTGGTTCACAAGCAATCCATGCTGATATGAGATGAAAACACATACAATCCAGGCTGAAATTTTCTGAATACGCAAATGTAATACAATATTGTCAAAGGCAAAATTCAGTACACTTCTTTTTGTTGCATTTTTGTGTTAATGTACTACTCGCACTACTTACACTACAAAATGACATAGAATAGTGCAGTGACGTGTGCGGTTTGGGACACACTTGGGTGGTTTCCAGAGCACAGCTATGCAGTTGCTGGTGTGCTCTATTTGGTTAAGTGATTTCTTAGTGACTGAAGTCAAAAGAGCCCACCATCAAGTCTCTTTGGTATTCTGGACAGCAGATATGGCTCAGGACACCAGGCAAACATCATATGTCTGAAAGAGAAATGTAGTAATACACCTCTCCTCAACAAGTCACTTGATTTGAGGTATCATTTGTGTCTGAAGCAAAAACAGTGCACTACAAGTTTAATACAGTTTAATACTTAGAATTGAGAAAAATCTTTATCTCTTCAGTTTAGGACACTTGTATTAGCAAACACCACTTATTACTAACAGTAGTTGCTTAACTCTTTGCAAATCAACTATTTGCAAATATTTTCCTAATCAAAGAATGTATTGGCTTACAGAGGCTGTTTCACCCTTCAGCCCTGGAGCAGTCAGTTATAGATCATGTCCAATACTAAACTAAAACACTTAATTCAACTCATATATCACATTTCATATTGCGGTAATAAAAATGTTTGCCTATCTTTCATTGATTATATGGCATCCTCGGCGGCGGTCACGCCACTCGGGTTGATGCATATGAGACCACTTCAGCACTGGCTTTAGACTCGAGTCCCGAGATGGGCATGGTGCCGTTGTACACATCTCGTAGCTATCACGCTGATCTGCTACCACTAATTCAGCCCTTGGACATAGCAATAGCCATAGCGGCCCACCACGACGCAGTGGACAGTAAGTCCCTAGGGAAGCACAACCTAATAATCAGGTTCCTCAGAGGCTCCCGGAGTCTGAATCCTCCTAGGCCATGCCTATTCCATCATGGGATCTCTCCGTGGTCCTCTTGGGCCTTCAGAGAGCCCCGTTTGAGCCACTAGAGTCAGTCGAGCTGAAAGTCCTCTCCTTCAAAACAGCCCTCTCCTTCAAAACAGCCCTCCTGATTGCTCTCACCTCCATCAAGAGGGTTGGGGACCTGCAAGCGTTCTCTGTCAGCGACACTTGCCTGGAGTTCAGTCCAGCAGATTCTCAAGTAATCCTGAGACCCCAGCCGGGCTATGTGCTCAAGGTACTCACGACCCCCTTCAGTGATCAGGTGGTGAGCCTGCAAGTGCTTCCCCGGGAGGAGGCAGAGCCAGCCCTGTCATTGCTGTGTCCAGTGCGTGTGGAGATTACGACAATAACCTGGACATTTTTAATTCCAGGGTTGAAAATTGTCACTTAAAACTAAATTATGAGTATGTTTGGTGCAAGAACATTATAAATGAACATTATAAGCAGATTTCAGAACAAAATGTAAAAATAAATGCAAAAGAGTATAATAGACAGGGGTGTAAATTAAAACATTTCAAATACTCTCATTACTGTAATTAAGTAGTTTCCGCCAATGTTACTTTTAGTAGTTTTAAGTAGTTTTAAAATGGTATACATTTACTTTTACTTGAGTACATTTTAAGGGCTGTAACTGGCCTTCTACTGTGTTATTTTCCTTCTGTCTGTGTTCACTACTTCCCTGTCCTGATTTTATTTTTATCCATTGTGATTGGCTAGGGAGAGTCTCTTAACTTATCAAATTAAAACATTCATAGAACACTTGAAGGCCACTGACCGGTTGAGTGCTGCCAAACTGCTATTATGGATGTGGAGGATGCCTCAAGCAGCAGTTCAACACCTGAACATATATGGCTGAACCTGAAAGAGCTTTTCAAAGTGAAGAAGGCCAATTGCTGGATCATGTTGTGTGAGTTTAGCTTGCTCAAGCCAGTATTGAGGTAAATTTCACATTTCTGCTTACTAGATTCTCTGAATCTATAACTAAATTAGCTAACTATCACTGAGATTATTGGACTGCTGTGAGAGATTTATACAATATTACCTAGGTTATAGGGCTGAGGGAACTTGATGTAAAAAAACATCCTCGATATCGATAATTAACGTTTGAGTTATTTTTCTATATTTAGCCTATGTTCTAGGTGTAGACCAGCAGTGCTCATTACTAGGGTTGGAAATCGGACGTTTCATCCTGATACATAGATTACATAGATTATCTTGGCCTGCGATCTGATATTTGCCGATATTTCAAAGTCTGCTGCGATACAATTTCGATTTGATTCGATTCAGGGCCCTGCGATCGATATTCTGATATTATGTGCCAATTTTACAATCAATAAAATCTCAATCTCAAATGCAACCAAAATATAATTTGAATATTTTATTGAGCTCTCTGAAAAGTGCAAATTTAGTATCCACGTTGGGACATACACAACAAAATAAGGTAGGCCTACTTCAGATGTAGAAAACAATTTATACAGATAAGAATATAAAATATAAAAATATAAAATAACATCACAAACAAGTGATCATAAATCATTTGATTACAGCTAATTTTTTGTTTAATCAAGTTCAAAGTACTTACATACCCATGACTTGTTTCCAACTATCAGTGCTATCCATGGTTTTCTTGGCTACAACTTTAGTACAGTTGTAATAAAAAATATGTTACAGTTAACTGGAATAAATGTTAGTAAGGGTGTTGATGTGTAGACATGTAATGTATTATAACTGATGCTAGTGCTGGGCAGCAGGTGATTTCTCTTTCTCTCTTTAGTGCTGTCGGTGTTGTCAAGACGTTTGACATGATGGTTGAACTACTCCATGGAAGCCTACTTTAAAATATCAAATTCTCATGAAAAAATTAAAATGGGTAGCATTCGCAACGATATCGATGGGAGTTCAAATTAATCACGCATGTGAGCTGCTCTGCATTTGTCTAGAGAGTTCACATTTTAAAGACACCCCAGTTGACGTGCTCGAACCGAGCCTATCACTGGAGCTCGTTTTTGTGCGGGAAGCCCGGTTGATGCGTGCACACCGCATGGATAGTAGAGCAGAAATTGTCTTCAAACACCCGCGCACATTCGTGTCCCACATGAAAAGTGTATTTAGCGCTCATAAAATTAAATTAATGTAATTAATTGAAGGTCGCTTCATCACCTGACTGAAATGCTTATGGATGTGCCTGACATGAGAGTATTAAAATAAAGGTAGGCCTACATCTTAAAAAAAAAAAAGTCTATATCGATATCTACGCGTTGTAACATTGGATCGATACATTGACCCAGATCCTCATTACCTCATTACGTTGATCGAAATAGCAAGACATCCACTGGTTGATCTCTGTCAAATCTAAAAGTTGTTCTGTAGCTGCTTGCTGTTTGAAAGACAGGGCGGCTTACATGTGCGCTTTACACGTGTTCTGAGAGCGCTAATGCGGTTACGTGTCCAAACGGTCAATTAAACTGCAAAATTCCACCCAAATGCCTGTTTTTCCCAGGTATTAAAAGTAGATTTGTATTAAAATGTCAGACTTGTAACCGAACAGACTGCTGTCAAGTGTGTTATTAAAAGGCGATTAATAAAACAACAATAACAAGAAAACCACACAATGTCTGAATAACTTTAGTAGCATTAAATGTATTAATGTAATATAATAAAGACAGTGACATAAATAATATATTTTTTAATAACATAATGATGTAGAGTGTGTTTATTTGAAGTAGAGATTAATTAATTTAGAGATGAAAAGTAATTTATAATTGTGCTTAGCTTTATCAAGTATCAACATTTCTAGAGCAACAGTTTAGAATATTCCCACCAGTCACAAATACACTTCAGAAAATTGTGCATCATGCATTAGAATGAGAACACAACGACAGTATTTCTGGGCTGAAAAAATACAAGAACTAAATCAATGCCGAATTTTGTTTCTTAAAAGGATGTTTTTGTTCCACTTAAAGCCTGATTTGGCCCCTGTACCAAAAAACTTTGCCCACCCCTGCTATTGTGCAGAAAATGACATGCCAACTCCCAAGTGACTGTCTTTTTATGCTTTTTTAGTTGTTTTTACATTCTTTGCATTGCTTTGAATATAATATTTTTAACAATAATATTAAATATTTTAATGTCGGCTTTAGGGGAAATTTAGACCACACATAAACTGACTTTAATGTCATTGTTTTATAAATTATGATTTAAAATTGTGGTCAGAGTGATTAATGCAGTGTTTATCACAGATAAATTAGGTATATTAAAAGTTGACAGTCAAAAATACATATAAAATACCAATATTTTTCATTCTTTATGGCAAATAGCCACAAAAGGGAATGTAAATGACAGTATGTATGCTATATTTTGAAATTGCAGCATGCAGTGTTTATTATAAGTGGACATCGCATTCGCAACCCAATACTCACTACTCATGAATACTTTTAAATAAGCTACTCTTTAACTCGTACTTGAGTAGTTTTTAGGACAGGTACTTTTACTCTACTCGCACTCAATTTTCTGGAAAGTAACAGTACTTTTACTTGTTTAGGTAATCTTTCCACCCCTGATAATGGAGCCCTTTTAAACAGAGGACTGGCTGTAATTCAACAATTACTAGAACGGCAAATCCCTCTGTAAAGCCTCCACCATAACTAAAATAAAAATAAGCACAGCTTTTATACATCAAAGTCTTGTTGCCCCCTCTTTACCTTTCATTTACCCTTATATGCCTTTATTTTCAGCCTCTGCCTGCTCTCTCTTCAATCGCTGTCAATTTCATGATGAAATTTTCTTTAAACCCCAAAACTGTAAGTGTATGCAAATCATTGAATCCATGCCATGCAATAACCAAATGTATTTAAATCATCATTTAAAGTAATGCCTCTCTGCTCTCTTTAAACGAGACTTCACAAAAATCCCCTATTCAGACAGGCAGAGAGGGGCATCGGCTTAAGCTTAGTTCTTCAAAAATATGTATTTAATTTAAAGATATTAGGCCAGGTTATTTTTACTTACCATGACCCCGTATTAAAGTGGACGGTATAACGGTTGTTCGAAGATTTAAGTGAATGAAGCAAATGAAATACAAGTGAGTGGGTCAATTTAATCAAGGAGTGCACTGCCGAGTCAAACTCTGAGGGTTTAACAGATGTCAAACAAGCGCCATTAGTAATTTGAATGGGGATTAGATGGTTAAATATTATTTAAAGAAAGGACAACAGAAGATAAAATCCTGTATGAAGAGGTGCTTCTCTTCCGTTTATTCCCATTTAAACAGAAGGAGGATTGATGTTTGTTTAACAGCGCCTCATTGCTTTGACCTCAGTCATTAAAATGAGAGAGTACACTACACAGCTAATGTTCCCTCCTTCTTTTCACACGCCAAAAGCTTAATTTAAATAACTTACAGGTCCAATTAGATGGGAAATTAAATTGTCATTATTTAAGTGGGTGACAGGCAGAGGAAGTGACAGGAGAGAGTTTTGTGTCCCTTGAGGCCTGCTGTAGTTACACTTGAATTAAAGGGGAGGCAACATTGAAAATGACTCACAGCTACACACTAAGATGATGTTTTGAAAACTGAAAAACACATTACCCTGCATTTCATAAAAAAACTTTATATTTAATTAATCTATTCATTAAGTATTTCGTTTGTTGGGAGTATTTTATTGTGATAGAATCTGGTTCATAGTAACAAAGACTATTGCATTTTATGTTTGACTGATCAATAGATCAAATAGTTCTGTAACGCGGGGTCAGGATGGGCAAGGAGGAGGCGAGAACCGGCTTGTCAATATAAATAATATTTTAATAAAGAACTTAAAACAAAAGCACAAACAAACACACAACGGACATGTACGGGATTGAGCTCTCTCTCTCAAACCGTCGTCACCGGACGCCTTTATCCCTCGCGCGCCCCATCAGGCCGATTGGGGACCGGGCGTGCAACATTCCAGCCCAGCCCCGCCCCCCTCCACGCCACAAGTTCAAATAGAAAAATGCAATAATCTCAGTAACTATACATTTTTGTGTCAAAAGTACTTGTTTACTCCAGTAGTGGTTTTGTATGCTTGTATTCAAACATCTAGTTCAAAACTGTCTTAAATTAGGATAATTTTTCATTTTTAAAAATGTCAATATCCACAATTAACCACAATTAAATATGAGTTTATTTATTTATTTTAATAAACAGCAGATTAGGGCAAGGTGTCAATTGTGTTTTACATGTTGTATTTTGATATAATTCATAAATTAATAAAAGTTAAAACAATGGTTTGGTATTTTTTCCTGGGAAATAACAGTACAAATGTTCAATATGTTTTCACTAGCCAAGACTTTATTATTGTGTCTATACAGAAATTGACTTTCAAATATAAACCAACCCTGAAAAATTGTAAAAAAGTGTGACAACTGCAGTAAAAAAAAGTGTGACAACTGCAGTAAAAAAAGGTGTGACAACCCGGTCTCCCACATATGAATATTGGAACATACATTAGCTAATATCTGTTAAATGTGATGCAATGTTTGTAAAAAAAAATAAAATAACGCAACACTTTACAGTATTGTTCCCTTTTGTGAGGGGTTGTAGCTTCCAATAATGTAATAACAACCGTTAATGTAATAACTGCCAAAAACATTATACGTTTTCCATTCTTAATTTAACAAAAGTCAATAATGTAATAACTTACAAATAATTTAATAATATTTCTGAACCAATAACATAACAACTTTTTGCCCATTATGTAATACGTTCTTACACTATTGGCTGGCTATTACATTATTGGCTGGGTTAATAATAAAAAATTAAAAAATAAATACATTTTATTACATTATTGGCAGTTATTACATTAACGTTAGTTATTACATTATTATTATATGCAGCTACATTTATATGTAGTAAAAGCAACATGCATAAAAAGCTACTTTCATTCAAGTATTGCCAAATAGTGCACTTTCACTTGATATTTATTTTAACATCTTATAAATGTTTAATAAATGCACTTATTCATACCTATTTTTGATCAAAACTTAAAAAGTCCTAATTCATTATTAATTTCACAATGCTTCTAAATTGACTATTATAGTGAGATTTAATGGGGGGATTATGTCATTTTGTAACAGTTTGCTTTGTGTTTGTATAATGTCTTGATTCATTAATGTTATCAACTCCAGGTGCATTCCCAACTTACCTAGTCCTAGTTAACTAAAGTCCTCAGCAAAAACACGTTTTATGTGTTCATGCTCATTCACAGCATATATCATATAATTAAACCTGATGGCCATTAAACCATTTTGAACTTTAATGTACAGGTTTCTATTGTTGCCAACTCCTTAATAAATACACGACTGTCTACCTGACATTAAGGTACATTTTCATAGGTTACTAATGTTGAAAATTTGTTTTTGTAACATGTGAAGTAAAATAACTCACTGTTTCACAGGTATTGTGTGAAAGTCACCCTTTTTATGCATGTTGATATAACTGCATATTAATGATTTATAGAGCATTTGGAAAATAATTATAAGTCATTCATTAACCCTTTAAAAACCATTAACAAAGGGAACTTTAATGTAAAGTGTTCCCAATAATAATTTTTCAAATGACAAATTCCAAAGTACTACTTCATTAATTCCATCATTAATCTGGCTATGGTGTCTTCTGTTTACATATACTATATATTAGATCTGTATTTACGGATTCATTCTCTGACCAATAGCAAAGTCTGAACAGAAAGATTAGTCAGATGCGCCCTGCAGTCCCCGTCCCATCTGCCTACACTGACCCAACATTGTTGTAAAGCTGATGGATGGAGTGAAATAAAAAATTCACAGGTGATCTCTGACCCTGAGCAAATGGATCTCAGCATCTGTGCTTGGGCAGTAAACAGACTTGCGCCCTGCCTTCTGTGGTCACTCCTGAGCCTGGCTTATGGGGACTCAAAACACTTACAGGGTCCTGATGAAACCCTGTACACTCACCGAGTGGTACTGTACATGGTCTCTTGAGGGGTAAACGCTACTTTTTTGGGATCCATTAATAGCCCAATCTTTGGCAGCCCATAGAACTGTTCACAGGAAAGTTATGATACCATGGCTAAATTGGAATCTGTAATTACAACACTTTAGCACCACCAACAGGTCAAAATTTCACTCATGTTTACACTATTACCTTTTGAACTGTAAGTCCTAGAGTCACAATTCTTTTCCCCCCTGATTCCTGAACTCAAGTTGAGTTCTGTCCATGAGATTTTCCGCCATTTTGAAATTATTAAAGAAACACGTTTCTACTCTACATGTTTTGTATGATTTCCCCCAATATTGTTTTAAAGTGATCGTGAGATAGAGCTACACAAAAGTTATCACTCTTTATTTCTATGTTTAAAATTGTTCCTGAGAAATGGCTTCACGAAGTTGATGGCGAGCATGCCAAAATGGACTTCATGCTGAATCTCTGCAACACTATGAAGAATTGTGACAAAACTTGGTATGTGTCATCACCATCATCCCTTGAGGTCCTGCGGCGTTTCGCCACACTGCCCCCTACTGGTCAAGAGATAGCAAAATCATCTATTTTGGCTGAAAATTATTAAACTAGTCTCTTTAGATTCAGTGAAACATTCAGAGTCAAACAATATCCAATTTTCCCATGTCGGCCATTTTGGGCATCAGCCATTTTTAATTTTGTCGCAAAATACTGTATTTTATGAATGCATTACTGTATCGTTACGAAACTTTGTTTGTGTCATCAGGACCATGCCCTGAAGGTGACTGAGAAGTTTGGGTCCAGCGCCACCTAGTGGTGGAAATGTTTTTAAATTAAGTGAATTTTATACTTAAAACAAGAAAAAAATCTGCCAATGGGGTAAGAAAAATCAACTTAATTCAAAGGGACTGTTGAGAGGAGCTACCATCTTCACCAAGATGGACCTTCGCAGGGCGTACAAACTTATTCGAATCCGGAGGAGAGATGATTGGAAGACCACCTTCGTAACTCCGACTGGCCACTACGAGTACCTGGTAATGCCGTATTGCCTGGTCAATGCTCCCACCATGTTCCAGGGCTTTATGAATGAGGTGTTCCATCAAGCCAAAGTTTCTGTCCTGGTACCCCGAGGCTTCCTACGCCTTCCAACATCTGACGGAGGCCTTCACTACAGCCCCACTCCTCATCTACCCTGATCCGAGCAGGCCTTTTGTGGTGGAGGTAGATGCCTCCTCTAACAGCATAGGAGCTCTTCTTTCTCAGTAGCAGGGGAAACCATCTAAACTCCATCCATGTGCCTTCTTCTCTAGGAAGCTCTCCCCAGCGGAGCAAAATTACGACATCAGAAAACGGGAGCTTTTGACTGTCAAATTGGCCCTGGAAAAGTGGCGGCATTGAATAGAGGGGGCCCAACATCCCATCCTGGTGCTAACTGGCCACAAGAACCTTGAGTACCTTCAGGAGGCAAGTTGATATGCCTCAAGGGTCTTCCTACCGCCCTTGAAACCACCAAAGCCCTCTTTAACCACGTATTCAGAAACTATGGGATTCCTGAAGATATCGTCTCCGACAGAGGCCCCCATTTCATCTCTAGAGTCACCGCCAGAAGATCCATGCCGATGCCCGGAGATCGTCTACTCCAACTCCCCCTGAACACATCATTCACCCTACCTTCCACATCTCTCTAGTAAAATCTCACTACCCATCTCTCTCTCCTCATTCCTCAGAACCTGATATGGCTGATGACCCCCCTTAGCCGCTAAACATAGAAGACAGACCAGTCTACACAGTTTGAGACATCCTGGACTACCGACGCCGCAGTGGTCACCTCGAGTGACTGGGAAGGCTATGGCCCTGAGGAAAGATCATGGGCACCCCGAGACAAAATCCTGGACATGACCCTACTCTCCAACTTCCATGACACTCACCTAAGCCGTCCAGCTCCTCATGACCCTCAGGCGAGGTAATGTCACAGATGCACCTGACCTTCCCGCCACAAACATTCTACTTTCCTGCTCTCCTGAATACTGATTACCCGCACCTGTCTCTAATCCCTGTGTCAATCAGTTCCTCTACATATAACCCCACTCTCACTTCATTCATCGTCTGGTATCAATGCAGTATACAGACTCAACTACCTACAACTTACCTGACACTTCTAAATGCCATTCCAGCAAATGCCCTCTTTGATTCCTCTCCAGCACATTGCCGAAGATCACTCCAAGTCTCCAGTCCTGCATCTCCTTACATTTGTGTGTTTCATCACCCCAATTAATACTTCTACCTGCATAATCAATAACCTTCATCAAGTTACAGTGTGGCAGGGCGAAGGGCAGGGCCGGGTCGTGATGATACACACCCGGCCCCTTATCAGGCTAATCAAGCCTCCGAGAGGGATAAAGCGATAGCAGACGGTAGTGCGACAATAGAGAGATAATTTACGGACATGTTCGTCATGTGTGTGTTTGTCCATTGTTTTAAGTTTATAATTAAAATATTATTTATATTGTCAAGCCGGTTCTCGCCTCCTCCTTTCCCTTGAAATACGTTACACTGGTGCCCTGCCACATACAGTTATTTGCTCCAGAACCGATCTGTTCATTCACCACTCACCTACTATTTATTGTTTGTGTTTGCTCTAATAAATACCTGCCTTTGGTTTCACCACCATCTTCGAGTTACTATAACAGGGTCATTGAGAATTTTGGATGCTCTGTAGTAAACAATGGCTAAATGTGCTTTCTTGAAATATTACAATCAATTAGACAAATTGTTTTAAATTAAGTTAGAATAAAAAATATTTTGTGTGTTTAAATTGGATTAAACTAAATATTGCATAGATGTCTATAAATGTATTGCATATAACTCTATGGATGTAAAAACTGACTATTCCAATTTTTTCCAATCCTACAAAGTGCTTGAGAATACACAAAATGTCTAGGTTATGTATGTAACCTCCGTTCGGCCAGAATGAGCCAGTCGTTGAGGTAATTGAGTATGCGGATGCCGGCTTCTTGGAGTGGGCAGGGGCTGCCTCTGTGACATTCGTGACCGCAACGTTGCCATGGTCATGCTCTCACTGTGAGAACATGAACCATTTCAAACGCTGCCTCGGTGGGATCACAACCAGACACACGAGACAACGCCTGTGGCTGTCTGAAGCGGAGAGCACTCTACCGCATCCAGGAACTACACAGCGGTGGAAAGGCATCTTTATAAAGACGTGTCCTGAAAAGGATGTTCAACGGCAGCTGTGTATAGCTCTTTTAGAGGAAATATTTAAAAAATATTTTTGAGAAAATCACTCTTTTAAATAACGCTTTTAGTTTTTGCGCTGTTGAAGCGCCAAGGGGCAAACTGCACTGCCATGCAGACAAGGAGAAAGCCACTGAAGTGTGCCGTAGATCCAACAGCAGGCAAGCGTCAGAGGAACAGGAATGGGTGTATAACTTGCTACTGACTGCAAACACGACCATCGGCTCCGAAGAAAATTTCTGAATGAACTCGACGTATTTCCCCACATTTATACCCATATGTCCGGGGGCGGGGTATGCAAATACTGTCTGCCTAATTCTCATTGGCCTTTTTTCATAGATCAGAGGCATATTCGGCACTCAAGAGAGACCCCTAGTGTCACTTCTTCGAGACAACTTTTTCAATGTACTAATAGCCAAAAGAGCAAGCACTTTTGTTCTGCCAATGATAGAGATTTTAATGTGCAAATAGTACATGCAAATAGAACAGTAGTATATTGAGAAACATGGCCATAGATGTTACTTTTTTATCTTTAACTCCTACAGCATTCATCAGAATTCTAACTTAAATTGTGTCACGTTGCATCTTTCGCTGCTCATGCTGCCAATAATGGTCTTGAGTATTGCTTCTTTCAGCTATATTATTATTTGAGTTTAGTGTAAATTGATCTATTCAAATGCTATTTAATGCTGTCCCTTTAAATGAGATCCTAATTGTTTTTGTCCCAGATAAATTCTCCTTAATTTGAAACAGTATTTACTTTATCTGGTACAAAAATAATGAAAAAATAATAATGATCTCTATACACTGGTGAAAAAATATACACTGGTGGCCAAAAGTTATAAGGAAATTGTTAATTTAATTCACCCCAAAGTGGTATTCAACTGATCAAAAAGTATAGTCATTACTTATGTAAAAAACCAGCACCATCACTATTTGAAAAAAAGTAATTTTTGATAAATATTCTAGACAGATCCCATTTCCAGCGGCTATCACTCCAACACCTTATCCTTGAGTAATCATGCTAAATTGTTAATTTGGTAATAGAAAATCGCTTGCCATTATATCAAACACAGTTGAAAGCTATTTGGTTTGTTAAATGAAGCTTAACATTGTCTATGTGTTTGTTTTTGTGTTGCCACTGCATGCAACAGACTGGGGTGTCTTAAGGTTAATATTAGGTCAAAATTGCAAAAAAGAAACAGCTTTCTCTAGAAACTCATCAGTCAATCATTGTTTTGAGTAATGAAGGCTATAGAATGCTTGAAATTGCCAAAATAAACCCTGAAAATGTAATACAAAAGTTTACACTACAGTCTTTAAAGACAAATGACAGAAAGAGATGTGGAAGGCCCATATACAACTAAAAAAGAGAATAAGTACATCAAAGTCTCTAGTTTGAGAAATACAGTAGATGCCTCACATGTCCTCATCTGACAGCTTCATTGAATTCTACCCCCTGAACACCAGTTTCATAAACAACAGTAAAGAGAAGACTCGGGGGTGCAGGCCTTATGGGAAGAATTGCAAAGAAAAATCCACTTTTGAAACAGAAAATCAAAAAGAAAAGGTTAGAGTGGGCAAAGAAACACAGACATTGGACAACAGATAATTGGAAAAGAGTGTTATGGATCTTAATCTCATCGAGCATTTGTGGGATCAGCTAGACTGTAAGGTGCATAAGAAGTGCCCTACAAGACAGCCACATCTATGGCAAGTGCTACAGGAAGCGTGGGGTGAAATATCACTTGAGTATCTGGACAAACTGTCTGCTAGAATGTCAAGGATATTCAAAGCTGTCGTTGCTTCACGTGGAGGATTTTTTGATGAGAACTATTTGAAGTACTTTAATAAGTAGTTTAAGAATTGTTTTTTTCTTTTTTTCTTTTAATAGTAGTTTTTCATGTAATTAATGTACTGATTATACATTGTGATCAGCTGAATGCCACTTTGGTGAATAAAAGTACCAATTTCTTTCCATAAGAGCCACATTTGTAGATTATTCCAAATTTTGGCCGCCAGTGCATATCATCTGGTACACTATAAAAAAAAAATTGTACGATAACCTTAAAATTTGCTTCATGTGATTAAATCTACATTAAATAATTGTATTAAATTCAAAAATACTATTTAATCTGACAAAATTTACCTCAAAATTTACTTACACTAACAAAAGTAATTTTCATGGATTAGCTCAAGTAAAAAGGGTCCCGGCTCGGAGATCTACGGAGGAAGACAGTGCCCCGATAATTTCTGGCCAAATTTCTGAGTTCATCCGAGAAAGATCTCGTGTGATGCAAGGCGAGGAGCAAAGGAAAGCTTTCTTGGAGGAATCACAGCATTTTCTTGTTCCCAGTCTTTGTGAATTCGATAAGAGAGAAAACTGATCGATTCGAGGAATGCAAGCTTACATCAATGGAAGGTCACTTTTGCACTGATGTTTCCAGCCAAAATGAGAATAGATACTAAGGAGGGCCACAAAATATTTACATGCCCACAGCAAACATTGTCTTTCATAGAGACAATGGGGTCAGTAAATAATTTGGTGTTTCTCATGTGGCCCCCAAGTGAGCTCGCCTCGCTGTACATACACTTGACTGTCTGAGGAAGTTGGGCACATTATTTTATTCTTTTTGTGTTGGGTCTGTCAAGCAGCTGGAGTATGTTTTGTGGAATAAAACTCAGAGAAACTTTTGCATCGATGGACTGAGGAAGTCATGGTGTGATTCTCATGTGCCTACAAGTGAGCTTGTCTCGCTGAGCATACACTTGACCGTCCGAGGAGGCTGGGTGCCTTTTGGTTTCTTTTTGTGCTGGTTCCATCTAGTGGCTGAAGTTTGTTTTGTGGAATAACACTCATTTGTGACAGTTGTGGATGAATATGCTCGTTATTTGTGCTTATGCCTCCAATTGGATGTAGTTTGTTTTGTGGAGTATTTTTTACAGGACATTGGAAGGATTAGGTCATCTCCTGCACTCATGAACAGCAGCTCACTGAAAATTAATTTGACTGTCAAAGGAAACTGAAGGGCTTTATTTTATTTTGTATTATTTTATTTATTCATTTATTTTATATTTTCGTAATTACATTTTTTTGTGTGTGTGCTGGTTCTGCTATTGGCTTGAGATTGTTTTGTGGAGGAACACACCTTCGAGACAGTTTTGTGAATGAATCTACACATTCTTTGTGTTTATTCTGCCTATTGGCAAGAGTTTGTTTTATAGATTATATTCTATTATGTAATTCTGTCTCACAAAATTTGTACAGAAGCACCAGACTTGAGAAATCCGATAACAAAGTTGTCACGGGGACTCCCATAGGCGTACATGGACTGTTTTAGTTTAGAGGGTGGACTCTGGTTGGTGCTGTCATGCGTGGTGTTAATGCGTATGTTTTTATTTTTTCTGTTTGTTTGGTTTGGGGGTGAAGTTCGGGGTCTGACTGTGGCACTAATGTTGGAATGTGGTCTTTTTAATTTTATTTTTGACAGAAATGTTTCTAATATGTCAAAATGTCAAATGTTAATATGAGTGGATTGTCTCTCTCCATGTGGAATGTGAATGGGTTGGGGCACCCCATAAAAGGAAGGAAGGTTATTTACTTTCTTAAACGTAAGTAATATCATATAGTGTTTCCTCAAGAAACACATCTTTTCATGCAGGAAGCTCAAAAATTTGAGAAGATATGGGGTGGACATATTTTCTTTAGTGCTGGCTCAAGTAAGAGCAGGGGAATCATTACATTGATTAGTAAACATCTACAATTCAAAAGTCTCAAACAGAGTAAAGATACATTAGAAAGATAAATCACTATGGCTTTAGTGGAAATTCAGGGGCAAACGATGATTTTGGCTAATATTTACACATATAACACTGATGATCAGGGCTTTTTTATAGATCTTGAAGGGATGTTGCAAGCCACTGGCACCCCTCACAATATAATATTGGGAGGAGACTTTAATCTTTTGATGGATTCAGTCCTTGTTCATAGTGAAACACAAGTGTGTAAGCCACCTAGAGCAACATTGATGCTTCACAGGATGTGTAAAAATCTTGATCTTACAGATGTTTGGAGACTATTATATCCATCTGGTAGGGACTATACATTTTTTTTCATCAGTCCATAAGATTTATTCTAGAATTGATTTTTTTATATATATAAGTCCCTCATTTCTTCTGTTGTTGATTGCTCGATTGGAAACATTTTAGTCTCAGATCATGTCCTGGTGAGTTTAGAGGTGTTGCCACATATGGAGAAAAATAAAACATATAGTTGGTGCTTTAATGTATCTCTTTTGCAAAATCCTGATTTCCAACAAATGTTAAAGGCTGAAATCAATGTTTATATGGAGACCGACTGGTCCTTAGTATCCTCAGTGGGCATGGCTTGGGAGGTACTTAACCGTGCATTCAGACCAGAGGCGTCGAGAGCGTCAAATTGACCTAGCACCGCCCACAACCGCAAAGACCTGCAAAGGGTGGTGCGAACTGCCAGAAACATCATCGGAGGTGAGCTTCCCTCCCTCCAGGATATATATAACAGACGGTGTGTGAATAAAGCTCGGAGGATCATCAGAGACTCCAGTCACCCGAGTCATGGGCTGCTCTCACTGCTTCCATCAGGCAGGCGGTATCGCAGCATCAGGACCCGCACCACCCGACTACATGACAGCTTCTTCCCCCAAGCAATAAGACTTTTGAACACATGATCTCTCACGATCAACAATCAGCACTGCACTTTATTAATCATCACTCTGTCAATATATTCTCCCAATTCAATTAGTGTTTATATATATTTATACCCGTATCTAGTGTATGTGTATTCTACATTGTGTGTATTGTGTACATTTGTTATGTAAATTGTTGTGTAAGTATGTGTACATTTGTTATGTAAATTGTTTTGTGTAAATATGTTGTTTATTGTAAAGTGGTTTATGTCTCGTCACTGTCATGACTGCTATGTTACTCAGAACTGCACACAAGAATTTCACCTAGTGTTGCACTCGTGTACACAGTAGTGTGACAATAAAGTGATTTGATTTGATTTGATTTGATTTGACCGGAAGTCATTCATTCATAGATTATATTTTATTATTCCTCTCTGACCCCATTAGATATATGCCTTGTCACCGCAGGATTATTAGTTCCTTTTCTAAATTCTCAGGTTACAGAGTCAATTGGTCTAAATCCAAAGCTTTGTCTCTGACAGCATTGTGCCCAGTAATGGCTTTTCAGCTGGGCACCTTGTGGCCCAAACACTGCATTTAGAATTTGGGCATTTTATTCCCAGCTAATTTGTTTGATTTAGTTAGTTAATTTTGACCCTTTAATAAAAAAGGTTTTAGAGCGATGTGGGCAGGTGGGCTTCATTACATTTTTCTATGACTGGGAAGGTTATGTTATTAAAAATTAACATGTAATAAAAAATACCTGCTACAATTTCTCCCTGTAGATGTACCCCTCACTTTTGATAGCATTGTGAAGTCCTTTATTTGGAATGGTAAACATTCCAGATTAAATTTCAACAACTTACATAGGTCGATTGACAAAGGTGGGCTAGGCACCCAATGTTTTTTTTTTTTTTTTATTATTATGCATTCGGACTCAGACAATTGGCTCATTGGTCGCTTCCACCTTTCTATCAAACTAACCAGAGAAGTTAAGTTACACCCCGTTATCTCGCGTTTGCATGTGGTTTGGACAAGAGTGTTTAATTCGGACATTTATTTAAATGTTGCCTCAAGCATATGGCTGAACCCAAAATTACGTATTAATAAGTCCCCTTCTGTTGGTCAGAGTGGATTTGGAGGGGGGTTACTACACTCTGTGACCTATATGAGAGTGTAGTGCTGAAATCTTTTGAAAATTTGGTTCAACATTTTGGGATTCCTAGATTCCAGTTCTTTAGGTATTTACAGCTGCGCCACCTGTTCTGTACTATTTTTGGGAGTAGTATACTTCCCCCTAAAGCGGCAGATACTCTGGAAGTGGTGATTACAGATTTTGGAAAAGGTCATGAGGCATCTGTGTTTTACTCTCTGTTAATTTAGAGTCTGGTGGACTGAGCTTCGTCTTCTCTAAGAGATTATGGGATAAAGATTTAAACTTGGTATTGGAGGAGGGAGTGTGGACTAGGATTCTAAAAAGCATCAAATCTACATTGTACATCTAGAGATGCAAGTGTCCATCTGATGCAATTTAAGATTTTGTATCAATTTTACTGGACCCCCTCTAGAGTGTATAGGTTGGGTCTTAGCGACACACCCACAGAAGACAGGGAAACAATATATGTTTATTGGGGATGTGTAAATATCCAAGAATTTTGGTTGGGGGTTCAGAACTTTGTATGTGAGGTATTAGACACTGAATTTTCACTTAGCTCCAGACTCTGTAACCTGGGTGAGGGGACTTAATATTGGGGACAGATATTTAAATAGTTGGGTCCTAGCCTGAGTCATGATTAGTCAGAAAATCATCCTTCGGGATGGAAGTCGGCTGGGGCACATTTATGGAGTGGAGCAACAGCAAAGCTGAGTTCACCACTGTTCCACTCACCTCTGTTGGCAAGAAGCACTGCTGTTGGATCTACGGCGCATTTCCAGCTGGCGTTCTCTCTCTCTCTGCACGCTGTGCAGTCCATGCTCCTGGGTGCTTCGACAGTGCTTTCATTGCCTGAAAGAGTTTTTTCTCCTCCTAAAAAGAGATGGAGTTCCCACTCATAAAAGGGCAATAAACAGCAGGCGTTGAATGTCCTTTTCTGGACGCATCTTTTTAAAGATGTCTTTCTGCCTCTGTGTAGTTCCTGGATGCAGTTGATTTCTCTCCACTTCTGATGGTCATAAAAGCTGCCTCGCATGCCTGGGCTGCGATCACATGCAGGCAGAATTTTATGAATGGTTCATGTTCTCAATGGGAGAACATAGCCATGGCAACATTGCGGTCGCGGTTTCCTTTTCTCACGAGAGAAAGCCACTTCAGCCGCCTCCCGCATCATTCCTTCTTCCTACAGGATTGAGGACTACCCGGCTGGCGATGAAGGGCATTTTGGGATGACGATGGGCTCGGATTGGCCGGGTAAATCCCCACGAACCACATGCCCCTCGGCACGCTTGCTTGCTTTCGTCCGAGCTCGGGGTGAGTGTGGCTCGCCTTGCGGCCAGCCGGCATTCTCCCTTGAGCCCCCGGAATTGGAGGATGACATCGCCGCTGCATCGGAGAGCATCGCAGCGGCATCTGGGCTGCCACCTTCGGGTCTGCTCGCCCAGTCTGAGGCTGACGGCCATGCCTTATTCTCGGCTCCTCAGTGCAAAATCCTGACTGACAGACGCTGACCCGCTTCCCTTTATACCCGTATGTCCGGGGCGGGGCATCTGCCAATTTGATATTGGTCTTTTCTCAAGTTCAGAGGTACGTTCCAAGAAGACCACTTGTGTTGTCCTTAGGCGTCCCAAGAAGACCGCTTGTGTCACTTGATTCAACACAACATCTTGTTCCCTCCCTCAGGGAACGGAAGTTACGACAGTAACCATGACATTTAGTTATGTATGTGTTATATTGATGTTGTATGAATGCATATCTTGCTTTTTTATTTAGATTTTTTTATTTAATTTAATTTTGTTGATCTAGCTGTTGGTGTCCACAGTCCACAGACCACAGTAGTCCGTGTTTGTGTTGGGTGTGTGTGGGGGTTCAGGGGGAGGGGTTTAATGTGAATAATTTATAAAAAAATGTATGTTGTGTTTGTATGTTTTATGTTTGGAATCAATACAATTGTTAATAACCAAAAAAGTAGCTTCCCTCAACTGAACATTTTCCCCAACAAAGGAAGTGGCCTTCAACTAAATTATATTTTGAAGGTTAAAAACTTAAGAATGCTTTTTCAGTCAGAAATATAAACCTTGATCATGAAGAGACCAAAGAAAATAAAAACAGGACAAGAACTCATCTCACTCAGTGTGATTTGTTTTACATCGACCTTTGAAAAAAAATGCCTCTAACCGGCAAATTGAAAATCCATTTGCTGAACAAGTACCTTCTCACTAACAAAAAAAGAGCAGGGGATCTGTTTGGAGGAATAATATGACGTGTGCTAATAGCACGGCTTCTACAATGCCATCTGTCTGAGGGAAAGGTCAAAGGACGATGGCAGGCGCATGGCAGGTGATGGAGAGACCGAGAGCGGACATGAAAATGGGAAAGAGGAGGAAAATAAGTAAAATGTACAGCGACTGGCAAGGAGCGGCGTGACATCATATGAATGTCATAATTGAGCGGCACTAAATTGAGACACCCACTTTCAATGTGTCAATAAACAAGTTCAAGGTGACACGGCAGATCAATACAGCATGACAAGAACTATCCGACAAATTTACTGCGGTGTAATTGGGTGCAAAATGACTCAACTCAACCTTCACGCTGCAGAAAAAGGTGAAAAATAACACATTGTTCTCGCCGTAGCCCCACGGCAACAGTTTGTACATGTCTCATATGCATTCAGGTGGCATTGGCAGACAATAATGGATTTTATTTTGCTGTTTTGGTTGGCTGTGTGTATGTGTGTTTTAAAAACAATAGAAAAAAGGCAGAGTGTATCTACATTAGTCAAACTTTAAAGAATAGTTCAGTTTCCTTTTTTGGTTGAACTATTCCTTTAAAGTCTGCTTTTGTTCTCCTTTCAACATAGCACAAAACAAGCATTCTGTTCACCAAAAAAATTAAGATTTAGGATGAACAGAAAAGAAGAGTAAAAAAAAAATGCAACTGCATCAAAACACATCCATATTGGTATTGACAAAAATATGCCATCTTGTATGAGGTAATCATAACTTCTCATTCACAGGGCCACTATTATCTGGAGCAGGTTTATTGTTGGGATGCTAACGAGATGACTGTAATTGATTTTTTGGGGAATAGAATCATTAACCTCAAATGTCAGGACCTCCTCCTCAAGTGCTGAGATATTGATCTGCTAATGCAGGTTCAATAGAGGCTGATGTTTAAACAGAGATTTAAACACAATTTCGACTTTGGCAGTGAATAGATCACAAGCTTATATCTTTTTCAAGCACTTGAAAACCAATACATTAAACTCAGAGATAAAGAGTTGACATGGTCCAGATGTTTGCTCTTTTTAATTTTTAAAGAGCTTATGTTGTAAGTTTTTTTTATAAGAGCCGTTTCAGCCCGTTCTCACAACGTGTCATAAGTACGAGATGGCGAAAATGGTAAGAAATCGTACAAGTTGGCTCTTTCCAAATCCTATGACTTTTACTTCCGCAGAGATATCATGAAGATACCAACAAACTGTTTTATTTTTTCATAAAAATAAACCCATAACGCAAACCTAACCATGGAAGAAAGAAAACACCAGGTTTTGGAACGAGATGAGAGAAGTGTATTACAGGATGTTGACACAGTACATCAGTCATTTTTATTGCATAAATAATATGGACTGATTAACCAAATTTGTTCACAGATATTTCCTTTCTTGAAATAAAGAGTTGGATAGGAGGCTAGCTAAAATTTTATGCCTGTATTGTATCAATTTGAAATTCTGTTTATTGATTATTTGGTCTCTATGTGAAATTAAGCCAAGAGACAAGTTGTATTTTATCATACGATAACGCCATCTCATCTCATTAAGCAGGCACTTTGATTGATCATGTTTAATTAATTCTTAGTAAAAAGCTTAAATGTTAAAAGAATATCATTCAATCACCCTCAAGTTGTGTATCCTTTATGGGTTTCATTTTCCTTGTAACACGAACAAAATATTTTGCAGAATGTCCACGTTATCTTTTTATATAAATTCTTTCATAATGAAGACTGAGGTTGTTGAGCTCCAAAATTTAAAGCGAAGTACCATAAAAGCATCATGAAAAGTTATTCATAATTTAATCATATTCACAATTATAGCACTTTATTTCAAGTCTTCCAAAGCCATACAATAGCTTTGTGTGCAGAACAGACCAAAATTTAGCTCGGTAAATTCTACCTTGCAATAAAGCTCTCAAATATCATTAAATTAAAATGTGGTGCATAAAGGTACATCACGGCAGGTTTGACATCAATGAGATGTCAGACGTGAGAACTAACGGTGTTGGACAACAATGGTGTAACAAATCAAACCTGTAGCAATGGAGTTTAATGTGTCCTATTTTAATTGTGAATGCAAATGTGATTAAGAATAGATAACTACGTATAAGGGAAAGATTTTCATGCATAATGACTTAGATTTCAGCCTGTTCCTTACACAATGCTATCAAAAGTACTCTGCAAAATATACATTCTTTAAAGTTTTATGTATTAAAGAAAGTCATATGGATTTGGAAAGACACGAGTATGTAAAAGACGACAACATTTTTATTTTTGTATGAAATACGCCTTTAACTGCGACATGACTTCTTATGTGTTGTTATTAAACATACCAGCTAATCTGTGACATTTGGAATTTTTCATGTCAAACGAACAAACTCATTGGTAGTATACTTTGTCAGAAGTTGGACTAAAGTCACTGAATTCATCAAATTCCAGGGACAACCAAATAGCTGAATCTTCCATCTCCACCAGATCTCATCACCAGCTACACTAATATTTGCTACATGTAAACATCCTCAAAAAATGTGGAGTGAGGATATGAACTCTCAGTATTTGATGGATTAGTGACACTTCCAAAGTAAAGCACATCTGAGGCTGCCCTCACCATGTGGTCTATGTGGGTTTAAATCCAAGCTGCGAAAAATGTGTAACTGATATCTTTGTGTCATGGAGCATATCCGGCATGCGGCGTGTTGACAGCCAGCGAGTGATGGTTGATGCTCCGATGTCTGTGTGTGTATATGTGTGTGTGTTTTCTCGTGTGTTCCATTGTCTCAGTGGCATTTGCTCTTGATGATGGCTGGAAAAAGCCTGGGGCGACCCGGAGGTGCAGACTACAATCAAAGGTCCTCTGACACCACTGAGAATCATCACAGCTTGATGATAACCTACCTTCAGGTAATCCCATGGATGTTATAGCAGACATCTTAGCACAACATTTTCTCCAATGTAGAGATTGAGTCAGAGCTGTCCAGATGGGTTAAATATGATAACCTTCTGATTAATGGGCACATTTGAGCATTGGAGGGGGTTTTCAGGACATCAATAATGTTGTGTGATGATATTTTAAGAGACAATGTGTTAGCATGTATGTGTTTGCTATTTCGATAGATGCAATTGTAAAATTGCAATTAATAGACAACATTAACCCATGTATAATCTATAAATCCCACCGGTGCCTCCAATTCAACAAGATGATGCAAAAACTAGTAATAAAAAGTCCCACATGGGATCTGTTCCCACATAACTCCTAAATGTATGCAGATTTGGAGCATTCGTCATTCAAAAAGTTCTATAGACCTTTTCAGTGATGTAAACCATAACTAGTTCATTTCAATGCAACTGCGCATGTCTGGCCCTGGGGCATTTGTGGTGCCGGTATGTTTAAAATCCAGAAATGTCAAAACAAAAAGACAAGCACATAGTTTTTATGTACAAATGAGACATATACAAAAACTGAAAATAAACAACGAGGTATCATTATTACCGGACTTTGAGGCAACAACTTTTCTTAAAGGACATCAAACATTTACTTAAAGTGACAAGAGAGAGGCAATGAAAGCGTATTGCAGTGAAGATGCTTACAATTAGCCTTTTTCACAGGTTTCTGTGTCATCAGATCCGACACTGATAGCTGTGTATTGGATCTTCCACTTGCATTCTGTCAATAGACAGTCATCAGTTTTGAACTACCTTAGTTGAACTTGAGAGTAAATTTCAACATTTTAAACAGTTTATTTAGATTGATACGGCCATTTACTGTGTGTCATATTTAATTTTTATATACACAAGAATCTGATATGGAAAATGGTGAGGCAGTAATGTGGAATAAATGTCCAAAAACAATGTTTTTAAAGCTAAATCTATTTTAATATTGTGTTTTAATTTACATGAATTTTTCAGCATGTTCATTGCCTACTTGTATTTGAAATGTAATGCAATTGCTATTTTTTATGTTGAGAGAATACAACATGCAATAAAGAGAGAATCAACAAAGTACTGGGCGCATTTTAATTACTAGCAACTTTAGCAATAAATCATCATATTTTATCATCTTTGTTGTTGTTGTTGTTGTTGTTTTTTACATACATTATTTGTTTATTTATATTGCATTATTGTCTGATGTAGACCCCCCCAAAACACACATCTGTAATGTTGTTTACGTTTGTCACAGGTAAACACTTATCCAGTCACTCCCCCATAATCAGTGCAGAAAATGTGCTAGCTAACTTGCTATTCAAAGCATAGTGCAAGATTGATTATATTTTTCTAATTATTCTTGCAGTTTGGTCATCGTCAAAGATCATAATGTCAATCTGGAATATTGAAGAGCACATAGAAAACTTTGGACATGTTTCCTACATCCACGCTATCACTTGGGAACCATTCTTCAATATTAATGGCGACTTGTTTTTGGGGTACCAATGGTGGCTTTGGTTATGGTAGATATTGTTGGTGGGATTGAATGGACCCTGCTCAGGGCAAACATTGGAAATGTATAACATCTTAGAACACCCCCCACCCCCATACACCCTCCCTTCTACCCCCAACCCCACACCCCTCCTAAGCTACTGGGGTGTGAAATATGAAAGAGACATGTTGTCTTTCAATTTGTCCTATATACCTCACAGGTGGGCTCCCTGTACGTGGCCCCTCAGTGGCTGAAAAATGACTGGTGAAGTGCAAGATGACTTTGATGAACCTCGCCACTTGCGGACCTATCATTCTTTTCCATCTGGCTTCCCCGGCTGCCATGCAACAACGAGCTGGAAATTTGTCTTATTGAAGTGTAGCTGCGCTCCGATTCCTGCCGACTCCGGCGCTTAGAGTTCACTTACCCACCCCTCATGCTGCCAAAGCTGAGCATGATGGCACGCCGTTCGTCCTCTGAGTTGCTGGTGCTTGGTGTGTACCACAGGGCTGCGTTATTTGCCCTTTCTGTTTCTCAAAGTCTCAAAGGAATGTCATAATGATTTGATGTTTTGACAAATGTTTTCTTGAGTTAGATGCTCTTGGCTTATCCAAAAGGCAATAATGATCTGTTACAGTGTGCAAAACATTATAACAGTATCTTGTGATATCCACAGCTGTGTCATTATTATTAGAATATCAATTCTGTAATACAGTATTTGAATTATACAATTACTTTTAAGGTCAACTTTTTTCAATTTCATAGTGCTATCTATTGAGATTCGTCTCACACAACCAAAACTTGTGGTGCCCCTAACACAGTTCACCAACCACCTTGTCTTAACTGTCTTAAAGGCTTTTAAAAAATGTGTGATAAGTAAATATATAATAAAGTGACAAACAATCACAATTTGTGCCATGTTGTTTCAATGTTCCATTCGATACTGAGTCTAACGAAGACAGTGGCACTTCCAGGTTATTTTGGCATCCCAGGAAAGAACTGCTGTCAATGGGCATTTTGTTCAAACTGAGCTGAAATTGTCCAAAATCTAAGTTTTTGGAGTGGAAATACCCGTTTCCAAAAGATTACTGGAGATTTTGTCTTCTTTAAATTTCCATAAGGATCAGTGGATCAGGACAAACTCAGGATTTTACATAAATTATGACGTTTCAGGGATAATCATCATTGTTATCACATCTGCTCTTTTAAGACACATTTACCCCACAACTATTGGTAAATATATCATATTACCTCATATCTGACACAGCTATTGGTAAATAGCTGTTGGTAGATTTGAACTTCACAAAGAAACCACTCAAACTCTGATCGCAAATGCTGTTTTTAATTTCCAAAGTGCAATTGCTGTGTCTGATTTGAGGTAATATGATGTAACAATGATTTTATACCACCATATAAGATATAATGGGATGAGCCTGCACCACTGCAGCACATACTGTTTGTGAAAGGAATTGTGAATAAAAATAATGGAAATATTTTAAATTATGACTGCATTTATTTTGATTGCAGTATGTAGCTAACTTGTTAAGTTGAAACTTGCTGTCATTGAGTTTGAATATTAAACAAGATGATATTGAAGTCAAATATTGTTATGTACTAAATGGACCATTAATAAGCAGTAAAGAGGCATATGGCATGTCTGAAGGTTGTTTTAATTTTTATATGCCACATTTATCAGGCTTTAGAATTGTGGTTGACATGTGACAATGTGTATCCATGAACACTAAATTATACAGTATTCAAAAATAGGTTTTGTCGATATCTAAAAAAACCTACAGATATTTAATGACAGGTGAAAAGTACTGTTCTTGTAAACTTTTTGTAGTTAATGTTGTTTTGAAAAACCTGTTAAAACGTCCTTACGTTGTAAAAAGTATGTGCATTTACAAGACCCTGCCCCAAACTTTTTATTTTGACTTCCATTGGTGGTGTTCACCATACTATAATTTGGCTTCTGAGTCAGACATTACAGTAACTCAGTTACGTTTAAACATTGCACTGTTTGGATGGATTGTCAGGGAAATTGGGTATACAAAGACCAACTATGTCTGGACATCCATATTTGGATATAGCACTGTTAACTTGATTAAATAGCCACAAAAACATTTGACACAGCTGATTGCAAACAAATCTTCCTAAGCCCTTGACACTGCAAGTTCATCTGAGACTGAGAAAGACCATTAGCATCTTGCACGGGCCAGACTCGATCATGGAGGTCTGTTTAATCCTCTCCTTGTAAACCCTAGAGCAAACGATAGGACAGAGAGGATGTGATTAAATTGGAGTGATCTCCAGCAGGGACTGGATTAAACTCAATAAGAGCTAAACAGCGGTTGACCTGACTAAGCTCTCTGCTCTTTTACCAGCTCAGGCAGTGAAAGTCTTGCTCAATGAGAAATAATTTATAACTTTTCACTCCTAGCAAATACATTGTTAGCATATTTATAGGGAGACTGCATTGTTGTAATAAAAAGCAGTGATTTTAAAGCCATACACTGTGGATTAGCAGTGCTAGGACTGATTTTAATGTAAACGCTTTTTCACTAATTGCACAATTACAAGTATCATATGTTCACTGTTTGTCCAATTCTGTCAAAGATATAATACAAAATGTGTGGTGTAAAGAAATATATAATGATTATGTTTTAAACTATGCATGTGCTTAGCAATTTTAATGTAAAACTAACATAGAATTACATTTAGAAATAACATTTGGACCTTTTCTACAGCATTGTGGGATGTATGAAGGCTGTATCTGTCAAATTCAACCATTTAATCCTTTTACCAATGTTTTTGTAAGAAAGATGTCCATATGAAAATCTATTACATTTTTAAATGTAATTATAAATTTTTGTTCATATCATATGTTTATTGCTAGAAAACAACAAAATAATACAAATCAGGTTATTAAACTGTATTTAAAATTATTCAAATAAAATACACACATACATATATATACATACATATACACACACACACACACACACACACACACACACACACACACACACACACACACACACACACACACAGTATAGATGTTATGAAGAGGGCAGACGAGGGAGTAAGGATCCAAACGCAGCTTTTATTGGAATTTTCAAAGGTGAAGGCAAAACAAAAGCAGGAACAAATAAAACGTCCACGAGGGGAAAATAAAGAAATGAATACAAGAAAATAACACGGGGGTCTTGCAAGGAGGGCGTAAGCAGGAACACGGGCCAAGGCAGGATTCTGGGACAGCATGAACAAAACAACTTCATCTAACATAGAACAACGACCAACAAAGGACAAGGTGAACATCAGGGCTTAAATACAAAACAAGGGAAAACATAAACCAATGGACAAACAGAACTCATAACGAGGTAAAAGGGCAGTTAACTAAAACCAATGACCAAACTAGGACAGATAATAAAGTAATCAAACAATAAACCAATGAGGACCGGACACATAGACAAGGGGGGAAAACAGGACATGACAAAACTTCAAAATAAGAGTGCACAAAACAAAAGGCAATACGGAACATAAAAAGTGCCAAAACTTAGTGCATAAACAAACAATGTGGAACATAAAAGGTGACAAAAGCTTAAATAAAAAGGTAAACAAACCAAAGACGGTGAGGATCGTAACAATAGATCACAAGATAATAATCTAGTTTCTCTTTCAGATATTTTGCTTCACGTGGGATCAGGCCTAGCTGATCATCCTTTACAATCTTATTGCTCTCCGTACGACTAAATCAAATGAGTTTCTCCATTAAAATCCAAGACCATCTCGAAAACAACCCAGTGCATTAAACAAATGAAAAAGAAAAAAAGTGACAGTAACCAAGGGGAGGTGGGAGGGTAGCGGGTGTGCACTGGACATTATTTAAGTGTTCTTATAAGCCATATAAGATATTGATGTTGCAAAGCTCTTTATGAATATTTAAAAACATAAAAGCGAGATAGACTTGTGTAGCCTAGCTGACCGCAACTCTGCTGGGAGAACATCTCCTGAACATTTTAAACATGATAAAAAAACAATCAGGGTGTTTATGACGTTAAAAAAGAGATTGAAAAATAGAGGGAAGGTTTATTGTTGACTTAAAAGCTTGCAGCTCTAAGTAATACTGTTCCGTGTAAATAAATCTAAATATGCCACAAAGCACTGAGATCAGTTATTGATGTTTTTAGCAATTAAACACCACAAAACAAAAATGAAAGATTCAAAAAAATTACCTTGCCACTACTAATAAAGAAAGAAAAATAAATAAATGTAATTTACATATTAGACTGAGTAAATATATTTTGTGGATAACAGTATCATTTAACATTTTATTGTTGCCTTTTCCCCCATTTTTTTCCACAATAAAGCTTACTCATTGAAAAGTATAAAAACAAACAATAAAAAAAAAATATTTAATTTACATAAACTGAGGAAAAATACATTTTGTGAATAACAGTGTAATTGTTTTTTTATTGTTGATAGTTTTTTTCCCATAAGTGTTTGAAAGAAACTCCACTCACTGAAAAGTATACAAATCAATAAATAAAAAATGAATAAATAAATAAATAATTTATATTAGGCATATTTTTTTTAATAACAGTATAATTTGATCTTTTGTCGGTTTTCCACCCATAATTAAGAGTAAAACTGACTCATTGAAAATGATACAATGCAGATAAATAATATAAAAAATCATTTGGAAAATGAATAAAGCATATTTTTACACATCTGTTTGTATTATATTTATAAACTTCCTTCTAGGTGCATAAGAGTCATAGGTTTTAATATACCTCTGTTTTTGAAAAACTTTGTAATGGCTTATAAACATAAAAACTATTTTTTGTTTACTTACAGCTTTTTTATAAGAACATGTCCATGATTTTTTATCTATGTTCCATTTTCTTTACACCAGTGGTTTTTTGATAAATAGGAATACGAAAATTGACAATTTTGGTCTCTAAACGTTACTTAAATATTCATAGTTTAATGCTTGTGGCAGCCAACACCATACAAAGCACATTGTGGTACACTATGTTTATTCACACTACAAGTAAACCAGGGGTCTGCATCATATCTTTTTTTAAACTTTATTTTTGTTTTCTTCATATTGTTTGAGGATGAGGGCCTGTCACACAACGTGTCCATGTTGGCATCTGTCTAACTTGGCTGACTGATGAATTAGCACCAAAATACATAGTTTGACTTCACATACAACCACTGATGTCAACAACGCAATTGGAAAATATTTTATTGCTGGCATTTTTTTTCCCTCTGCTGTCCATAATCAACAGAGGAACAGACATATCAGAACAGACCTGTAACCCATATTTGGGTTGTGACAGCGCAGTTAAGAACCATTTCTTTATTTAATATCCATCATTCACACAAAAGTCAACCATGGGACCATTTCAACTGAACTTCACCAATACCAGCATGACAGTGTAGAGCTTTAGCCCTCTGAACCCTCATCTGTTCAAACTGACCATCTTCAACCATCCAATTAACTGTCGCCCGCATTACCTTTCTTAAAAATATAGAGGAAAAACTCCAGTAAAGTCTAAAATGCTCTTAAAAAGCCACTCAACTAAAGACAAGCTGTGACCTTACAGACATCGTTACCAAAGAAACGAACAATGATTTTGCTTGAGGATTTCCCTGCATTAAGATGTATTAGTGATAGAGCTGCACTTTTAAACAATCCTTATTGAAGAAGCAATAGTACATGCACAGAAAGAGGTTGCATTAAGGATGATTATGCATCCATACACTTTCAGGCATGTAACATGATGGAGGTCTTGCATTGTCGAGCAGATTACTCTATTTTTCATTTAGGGAAATGGCCTGTCTTTAATGTATGATTCACATTCGAGAAGGCAATGTCTAATCGTGTCAACGTATTATTCATGAAATGAGGCATTGGAACATAATCTTATCTTACTTTAATCACTACTCTACACGATTCTGACTTGTAAAATAACATATTTCTCGTTAATTTGAGCACCTCAGTCCTTAAATCTCCAAATCTGAATCATTTGGCTTACGCTATGAAGAATCAACACTTTGGACAATTGCAAAATTTACCAAGAGGCCATGGATAATGGCTTGATGAATATTTAAGCACAGGCGAAAAGGATAATGCAGCCCTAATCCATTAGAGGTTTGGTGGTGTGTATTGATGGTAATGTGGAGTACAAAAGGAGAGGTAAGTATCTAAATGGATGGTAAGTTTGTGTGTGTGTTAGTGGCTTGATTCATGCCCCTAGAAGAATAGCTTGACCTTGACAGCTAAACACTTATTAAACTACAGATAAGTCTAATTGTTCTGTTACACATCCCAAAGTACCATTTTTTTTTGTACCAAAGCACATTTAGCACCAAAAGAATATGGTAAACAATAGATGAACTGTCTAAAGTCTTCACATCTTTGATGTAACTGGCTTTCTAGGGTCAGTGGATATTTGGGGCTTGGTCCAGACCTCTGTGGAGACCTACTGGGCCATCCTTTAATTAAATATCGAAATATAATACACTTTGTAATAAAAGTGTAAATGTTACATCTGTGAGATGCCATTTATCGAGTAAATCTTGAATATTTGAAATATTACTACAACTAAAACTAAAAGGTCGACTAATTTTTGTCTAAGCCTCAGATATGCTCAAAGATCAGAAATTGCATGCTTTTGACATTTTTATTTGTATAGCGCCTTTCACAACACACATCGTTTCAAAGCAGCTTTACAGAAGATCAGGCATTAACAGAAGATAAAATATTAATGTCTATAATGTCGATGAGTCATCATTGTGTAATTAGATAAAATAAAATAGTGAATTGTGTTTAAAAATAAGTTATTAAACAATAATTGTGTTTATAACCCCAGTGAGCAAGCTGAAAGCGACTGTGGTAAGGAACACAAAAGTCCATAAGATGTTGGTTAATGGTTTGTAACCTTGGGAGAAACCAGACTCACTGTGGGGGCCAGTTCCCCTCTGGCTAACGTCATGAATATAATACTAATATTAATTTTGTATATTGCAAGTCATGTTTTAAAATTATTAAAGTAAGTAAGTGTTAAGGGCCAGTGTTTAAACAAAGATTTTGTATGAACTGTAAGAATAATGACTAATGTCTTTGAAGTCCATCCTGAATTAACTGCAGAAGTTCACATAGATGCAATTGTCCTTGTTAATTGACTGAGGAAGGGTTTTGTTGGCAATTGATAGTCAATGTATTCCATTTCAAGAGTGTAGTCCATCAATAGACCGAGGTGATGCAGACAGAGATAAGTGAGGTGAATCGCAGATCAACCTGTCTGGTAATTTGTGCGGTCCATCCTAAATCCATGGTTCAGACAATGGCATCCCATGAAGTATCCCATGTCTTATGGTTGGAGTTGGCATCAGTTCATCCTCTGACGTCCATCGTAATAGACTGAAGTGATGTTTTGCTGGCACCGCCTGCATTTAGCCATGCAGACGTTGCAGTGGTGTCCAACACGAAACAGAAAAGGAGGTGGATCCAGCTGGTTCTGGTGACCTCAGGATAGGAGTCCTGAGATTGAGACAGGGAAACAAATAAAATAACATCAGCATATATGCCATTCAATTTATATATACTAATATTAAATTATGTTTATATTTTAAGACAAATAGTAGTATGAACACTAAACAAAGATTTTTAGAAGAATACTAAAGCTCTGTTGGTCAATGCAAGTGAATGGCGACCAAAATTGTGAAACTCCAAAACCACATAAAGGCAGTATAAAAGTAATCTATACGACAAATCTCAGTAAATGATGGCTGTGGGCAAGCGGGGCAACTGTAAACTCGCTCTCTGGAGATGACCTAAAGCAGCTGGTGATATATGTGTGTTTTGGTTTGCCTCTGGGAAAGTAAGCATGCCTATATACACAGAGCACCCCTGGGTGTGGGCTGAACACACACGAACATGCAAAGACAATCACTCTATCATCACACACACAATCAAATAAATCAAATAAAATAAAAAATCTGGGTTGCAGTACGGCACTTACAATGGAAGTGAACGGGGGCAATTCATACACGTTAAAATACTCACTGTATCAAAACAGTGACGGCTGGTACTTTTGAAAAGAGGGGAACTACTGACTTCGATAAAAAAAGTGTACTCTCATCTTTATCAAGGTGCAAAGCCCCTATTGTATCTGTTAGTGTTCTTCTTCTTATTATTCTATGGTCTAGAGGACACTCTCAAATGTACATGGTCATAATTTGTAACTGACCGCAAACCCTCAAGCACAGTTCAACAGTTCAAAATTTCACTTTCATTTCTGCCTATAACTTTTGAACAGTTTTTATTCCTCTGATTCCTTGGGACATGCCCTATAAGGAAATATACATTGTTTTTCTGCTTGCCCACTCGATTTTCTGCTATTTAAAATGTTCTAAAAAAAACTACTTTTTCAAACTCCTAGGACATATGTCCGATTTGCTCTTAGATTTGACCTAACCATTCTCATATAATGCTTCAACGAATTCAATTGCGAACATGCCAAAATGAACGTAAGGCTGTAATGCTTTAGTGTATTGACTGAACATGTGGTATATGTCATCACAAGCATGACCTGAGGGTAAATGATATGTTTCAGCACAGTGCTACCTAGTGATCAGGAGACATGCAAAATGGCTATTTTCCTTATAACTTCTGAATAGTTTAGCCTAACATTATGAGGTCTTGTTGATTCCTTGTGTCAAGTGGAGTATGGCAATACCCAATTTGCCAAGGTTTTCCACAATTCCTGTCCATCATTTAGAATTTTATTAAAAACCTACTTTTTAAAACTCCTCCTAGACCATTTGTCTGATTTGCTAAAAATTTGTTGTATCTAGGAACACTGAAAACATTTATTAAAAGTTTTTTGATAAACTACACCGTTCACAAATAATGCTTCTACAAATTTGACTGTGAACATGCCAAAAATGGACACAAGGCTATAACTATGGAACTTACTATATGTCATCATAAGCATGACCTGAGGGAACCTGCAGTGTTTCTGCACAGTGCCACCTAGTGTTAAGGAGAAATTAAAAAATAGCAATTTTTGCTTATAAAGTCTTAAAAGTTTGTCCTAAAGCAGTGTTTCCCAACCTTTTTTCTGCCGTGGCACACTTATTAAGACTAAAATATTCAACGGCACACCACTATCCCACATAGGCTAAACATCGTCAATATCTTTCCTTTTCAAGAACTTATTTGTGTTTTCTGTCCATGTTTACTTGTAATGTTTGAAATTCAGCTATGCAATAACATTAAATAAAACGTGTCACATTGCGTAAAAATTCCGTCATAATCTATTACTACCCGCCATTTTAATTTTCATATTATCATATTTTAATGATAATAAGACATTTAATAGCTTTTATTTTCATTCACATTTTAATTTTTAATCATGAATTTACAGGCCGAGCTTATAGCAGATTATGCATTTATTTATGAAGAGAACAGTTGAAAAACAGAGACACCAAACGAAGCAGATCAATGTTTTTTTCCACACGCAGTGACAGCGTCTGATATTCGTAAACGATAAGGTAATATTTAATTAAAAGAAATTACGAGACATTAAATTTCTCTTCACAAATTTGGTCAGTTTTTGAATAGTTTTTGTTGCTTAGTACTCTCAAAGACATTATTGGTGAAGCAAAAACGCATGTGTGAAAAACACTTGTAAAATCACTTCATAGACTTAAATGCAGCGCTGACGCGAGTCATGTGAAAGACCTTAACGCATATAAATATCACTCACTTTTGCACATCAATCATTGCTCTTCACAATCACAAAAGTGACTGATCATGGTTTCAAAATGGCAAATTTCTCTGAAAGGTGAGGAGTTTGGATTCCTGAAATTATTACTATTATTTTTTTTCATGCATTCATGTATTTTGAGGAATTTGATAATTTTCCACGGCACACCTGACAATCTTTCACGGCACATTAGTGTGCTGCGGCACAGTGGTTGGGAAACACTGGCCTAAAATCATAAGACTGGTCTCTTTAGATTCCTTAAGGCATACGAGTCGAATGGTCCCCAATAATTTCGACCATATTGGCCATCGGCCATTTTGAACTTCGTCTTAAATTGCTGCATATTACAAACGCATTGGCGTGTCATTACAAAATTTGGCATGTGCCAGTGGGGCCATGTCACGAAGGTACTCAAAAAGCTTTGGGACAGTGCCACCTAGTGGTCAAAAGATACAAAGAAAAGCTTATAACTTTTTAGTAATTTGGCTTATTTTCATGAGATTTGTGTCATTAGCTTGCTTGAGCCAAGTACCTTGATACTAAATTTGCCATTGTCGGCTATACTTCCTCTCCGCCATTTTAAATTGAATTGAAAACCAAATTTTTCTAACTCTACCTAGAACGTAAGTGGGGGTTTTGCTCTAGTTGGCTACTTAAATGTTAAGTCTTTTTTTTTTTTTTTTGTGCCCTATAGGTAAGATTATCAAAAGATTTCTCCAAAATTAAGTCAACAACAGTAGCAGTGTCTGTCATTTTACCTCCAAAAGCAGCTATGTTGCCAACTCACAAAAAAATGTCTAAAAATATTAACTAGTGAACTTACTGAACGAAAATAAAATACCAAAAATATAGAACCTTATATATACAATTTTATTTATTTATTTATTTATATATATATATGCCAAGTGCAAAACTGAAAATGTATAACCACTAAATTAATTGTGTTTAATAAATCGCAATAAATCGCAAAAGCAATTTCTTCTGCACTGCCAATCACTCTGTATCTACTGAATGACAGTCAGTGTGTTTTAATTTGAAATGCTCTCAGTCTCGTACATCACAGTTTCAATGATTGGCCATTTGTTACATGGTTCAGCTCATTTGAGAGCTCAACCAATCATTATCCAGGCTGCCAGGCAGGATAAAAATACATTGATTGAAAGCCCACTGTCCAATCAAAAATCAGATAATTTCCCTCATGCAAATAGTGCTCATGAAGCTCACACAGACTCCCAGTGACGCACGGTGTCCAGCTCTGACCCAAAATGATGCTTTTAGAGCCTCCATTCAACTCAATGGGACACATATCTGCCTTAGACTGGTTCTATGGGTATATGGACATAATCATTCTCATAAGTTAACATCAATGGATCGAACTTTGTAAAAGTGTTGTATGGTACTGCACACTTTTGTTACCTAAAATATTGAAATGTGACAATAATTATCTGAATAATAGAAAGATTATCTGCAACTTGATAAACATTTCATTGTGCAATTTTAATGAATTTTTAAGGGAAGCTGTGCTTCCTGTGTAGCCTTAAAGCAATTGCCACTGTTTCAGAAGTATAGTGAAAAGATGTAAGCAATATGCATGTTAACATTAGTGTGAAAAAAACACTTACTAACAATTTCTGTGTAAAGTTATATCAAATTTAACTAATTGGCCCCATTCACTTCCATTGTGAGTGCATCACTGTAATATATATATATATATATATAATAAAACGCTGTTGATGAAGCTTAACTTGTATTGAACCCAGAATATTAATTTAAGTGCAAATTTGAACAAAACACTCAATCTCTCTTTTGTGAACAAAGTTGCACACACACTGTTGTATCTCTATTTGAGATACATCCTAATTTTACAAGCACTATGTTCAGAATAGCATTTTGCTGTGCAAAAGCTAAACTCAGTTGCTTCACTGTTGTGACATAAACTAAATTATCTATTTCAAAAGGGGCCATTCAATATGTCCCGGCCAAACTGTCAAGCAAATTCATGGTGTCTTTAAAGGTGCATTCAGTAATTTGGGGCTAATTTAAATTTTTTTACACATTAACAAATGTATTGTGTTTTTGTGAAGAGTGATCTGAATGGTGTACACTTATATGGGATGAAGACTGTACTCATAATAGTGTTTTATAAAAAGTGTTTTTATTATACATGGTGCGGGTCAATCCTTCAATGTGCTTCGCCATGTTGAAATGACATGGTCCGCTGTGCTTCACTATATGTTGAAGAAGAAAATCCTCTAGCTCATTGGCTGCCGCATATGTAGATACACTTGGTTATGATTAGTGCAGTGTTGTTTGGTAACGTAAAGAGCAAAAAGAATACAATTTCTATCAGGAAGACTCGCAGACTTGAGTGAAATTGAAGATGACATTTATTTGATGAATATAAAACAGAAAAGTAATGTCCCTCTTTGGCGTAGGCCCCCTCTGGCTGTCCGAATTTGTAGTACTCGAACCTTCATATCCTGCCGGAGATAGGAGGCAGGGGCGAGGAGCCTACCCTGGTGCAGGATGGGACTCAACTGGTGGTGGTGGGGTGGTGGGGGTTGCCGAAACAGCACTGAACAGCAATGTGATAGATTGTGAGCAGACTTATAAAGCAATGGCTTACATGTGATTGGCTGGGAATTACCCAGCTAATGGTGCGTTGATGTACAGCTGCTAGTCTTCCCGCTAGAACTACTCTGCGCGTAAATGGAACATACTTATTATCCTGCTTTAGAAGCAGAGACAACAGGAGATTTAGTAGCTGTACTGTCGAAGAAGCAAAAAAGGTCAGAAGCAAGAAGACAGAAAGACCGGCAAAGCACTAGAGTAAATATTCACAAGGTGGAAACATTTGATGACAGAGAAAAACATGATTAGTGATGCCAGTGTTACTTCTTTTTTGTTGGACAGGTAAGACAGTACTCATTTAGTCCACTCTCTAAAATAGTATCAGTGGAATTTACAGAAAACTCATCCAAGTTTCGATCAAACTATTTAAAGTTACATGTGTAGTCAACGTATATTAGTAATGGACAGTTTTCAGCTGTTTACAAACGCAACCGGAAAGTAATGTGTAATTTTATATTCTTTGTTATCACAGCTATTGTAAGAGGGGACTATCTACCTCCACCTCTATGTCTTCATTCGTTTAGTAGACTGGAACAGCTATAGTCAAGGATTTTGAGTGAACATGATGTTGGTTTAAAAAAGCCTTCTGTATCACTAAATAATTGAGGTTTATTTCATGCTAAGCTATTAGTTCTCTAATAAAGGTAATAACTGTCTTTAGAAATAATGTGAAACATAGCAAGTCTCCAAAGATTATTGAAATGAGGGACAACAATAATCTGTCCTAAACTGTAGGAGCCTGTTCGCTTGAATTCTGACATTTGTTTTTAGGCAAAACAATTATATTATAGTAGTAATAAATAACTTAAAAATTACCTAAAATTCCGACATTTTCCAGATGCATATTATATTCCAGAGCTGGCGGTGCAGCAGAAATGATCATGCTTATCCACATGGATAGATGGCAGTACAGCATCTAACACCACTTTCGTATTGATACTTAAAGTACACAAAGAAGAGAAATGCTAATGCTAGCTAGAGAACTACTGAATGTCCCTTTACCATCTCCTACTTGTCACAGAACACAAAACTGGACTAGGTTTCATGTGTTTTATTTCATAAATGATTATTCATAACACTCGCTGAAATCAATATGCACGTAATGAGGTCGTTTGACCACAGTATTGATATGTACTGTTTGAAATGTTGGTCATTGAATAATGTATACCATTTTACATACTATTAGAATAATTGTAGGGAGTAAGCCAGTATTTTTCTCCATAGATAGCCATACTCAGACATTCAGACCACAAGAAATAATCACTCTGACACTAATGGTTAGTTATAATTGATCTTAAGTAGTCATAAAATGTTGATCACTATCTTATCCTTACAGCCAACTTGGCTTTGCAATATTATTTGCATTAATGTTAACCACGCTCTCCGTATTACTTTGTTTAGACACTCATGGTTGTTCTTTGTTTGATTAAATGTGACTGTGATGATATGCAAAGCGTATTGCTTAAGAAACCTCACGTCTCATTTTAAACAATATTGATTTAGTTGTTGTTGTTGTTTTTTTTTTTTCATTAAATGGCAAATACAACTGAAAAAATAACACTTTTTGCACAGATTCAATGTTAGCATGCTCTCCCTCTCCTTGGCAAATATAGTCATAAAATAACTGAATAGAAAAACTTTTAATATATGTTAATTAGGCTGAAAAGACTTTAAAGTGCAAAGGAATACAAATTAAATTATGCTATTTTACATCTGCACAGCTATCTTATGATTTCTTTGGTTCTAAATCAAGTTTCAATTGAGGTATTTTCTATTTTTATGTATTTATTTATTATTTTTTTCACCAGAGAAAATCTATGATCATATTCATAAATACCAGCTTTTGTTGTAAAATGGAAGTGATCAATTTGTCTGTAAGTGGAATAATCCATATTTCACTTCAGCTGTACTATAGATCTCTGTGTATTGACAAGCTAATCACACCAGTTCTAAAAAACAAATCTTAATTGTATGCATTCAATTATGCATTCGATTCAAACCATCATGTGAAAGCACAATATAAAGGTGTGAATCATACAATATAAGGGTGAATATACAATGTTGGGGAGTGAACAAAAAGTAAACAAAATACAATCTTCACAAGCATGGCAGCAGCTCAGTTGTTATCAAAGTATCTTGTGCTTTTTCCAATGAGTAGCGATGTACCATGGAAAACCGCTACATCCATGTTTTTTGCAATATCGTATTGCACATGCAGCTTTACAACTGCACAAACTGAAGCAATAATCAACTGCAAACATCCTTTGCTTGTCTTAAGAAGCAATCCAATTTATTTTTGTGAATTCGTTCGTTTGTTTAGTCGGTTCATGTAAATAAAAGCAATAGAAGCAATAATCAACTGCAAACATCCTTTGCTTGTCTTAAGAAGCAATCCAATTTATTTTTGTGAATTCGTTCGTTTGTTTAGTCGGTTCATGTAAATAAAATATAACCAAAAAAAAAAAAAAAAAAACAATTTCACTAATTCTCTGCACTGCATTTTATATCTTGTTTTGGTGCTAAATATTTAGTTAAGTGCTGCTGTCCATTACTATGTTTTGCTCAGTTTTTATATTTAGCTACTTTTTGTAGTTTAGCTGAATATTATTTTAAAATGGTAGTCTCACTGTAGTTTAACTACTTTATATTATGAATGTAAATTTATTAAAATTATACTAACTAACTAGTTTTTAATTGTTTGTGTTTAACAGCATATATATATGTCCCTGGAACTGCAGAATAGGACATTATCTTTAAAGGACAACAAGTCCTTTGGGGAAACAACAGGCCTGTTTTTCCACCAAGAACTCAATGTTGTGAGTTTGCCAAGCGCAACCTATGTAACTACCTATTTAACCTTTTAGCCACTGACTGAATCTGACACTTCTGATGCTCTAGTATAACAACACAACAATGTGTGGCAGCCGACGATTCAATTACTGCACTTGGCAGTTCTTCATGGACACACAGGTCTGTCATTGATGCGTCACGTATATGTGCATTTTACTAGACTGACCTGACAGCTTGTACAACTCACTTTACATTTCCCTTTGCATTGTGTTGCAATCTGTTCATCATCAATGTATGTAAAAGATGTTTGGGTTTAGTTATTGGAGCAATCAGGGAATTTTTGGTCTCTTTAAAACCTCTCTGGACATCAAATCCCTTGTGGTTCGATAACAGCATTCCCCAAGGGTCAGTCCTGGGTCCTCTATCGATTCGCAGCAAGTACAAACAAATTGAAACATGATTTATTTGGACGGGAATCATTTCAATATCAGGAAAATACAAACCCCACCCCTCCATTTCTTTATGTGCATTCCCCACAGAGGCAATCACTAAAAAAGGTGTCAATACGACCAGTCAAGCTCAAAATAAGACCAACCGATTGAGATATTTAGATTTTTTTTTGTGTGTGCACTTAATTATATTTTCAAAGCACAGAACATGGTTGCACTTGACATTTGATAATATTACGCTCCATGCTGATTGAAATTGATTTTGGAGGCTCACTATAGCCGGGTCCGTTAGACAACTCGAAGACAATAAACCCAAGGACAAGTGCCCCCAGTTGCCATTGCAACTCATATGTCTGCAAGTGATGGGCAGCTTGAGTCAGGGAGGGGCCACGTGATAGCAGGCGGCACTCCGTTTAAGGGTCATGGATCTGGCAACTCGTAGTGTCTAATAAATCAGGACCCCTAACAGCAAGCTGGCCTTACTCTCTCTCTCTCTCTGTCTGACTCAGAGCCAGGTACAACAGCTAAATTTGGTTTAACACAAAATGCATATAGTAGTCAATATGTCCCAGCAATCTGATGTCAGTATTTGTATCTGACACTTCAGGTATCCCTCAATTAACATTTGACATGTGAACTATTTTAACATTTAGTTAACATAAGAGAGAAAATTTGCATCACTACCCCCAGAATCCTGTATTGGTCCTATATGACCCATTTGTGTTTACTATGGTGTCCAATGCATTTAACACTAGTATTACTCATGTAATACATTGATTGTTTTAATTTTTTTTATCTGTTATGTAATTAAAATTCTGTTAACCATGTTCATGTAAATATTTTGGTGTAGTATAGTTATCATTTTGCTGATGCTTTTATCCAAAGTGCATGACGTGATACCCATTACAGGAACAGTCATTGTGGAGCAGCCTGAGGTTAGATGAATAGTTCACAGCAAGTGCACAATGGTAGTAGCTCCAGGACCACTTATTAGTGTGTGTGAACCAGCAACTTTTTTCCAGTATCCCTGACCACTCACAACAACAAATATAGCTACATTGAGTAATACAGTCATATAGAGTATTATAGCACTATAGTACATAAGGTTAACATTTTACAGGTTTATAACTAAGTTTTTGTTTTGTTTTTTGTTTTGTAAATAAATAAATAAAAATTATTTGATCCCAGGCCATTTTACTTATTTGTATGTGTTTATTATGGTAGTTTTTTTCTCCCCAATTTGGAATGCCCAATTCCTAATGCGCTCTAAATCCTCGTGGTGGCGTAGTGACTCGCCTCAATTTGGGTGGCGGAGGACGAATCTCAGATGCCTCCGTGTCAATCCGAACATCTTATCACGTGGCTTGTTGAGGACGTAACTGCGGAGACGTAGTGCCTGTGGAGGCCCACGTTAAACTCATCACGTGCTCCACCGAGAGCGAGAATCACACATTATAGCAACCATGAGGAGGTTACCCCATGTGACTCTACCCTCCCAAGCAACCAGGCCAATTTTGTTGATTAGGAGATTTGGCTTGAATTACTCAGTACGCCCTTGATTCAAGCTTGTGACTCCAGGGGTGGTAGAGGGTTGGGTTGTTGAGGAATTTCATATATTACCACCAAACATGGCAATTGACCATATTACTGTTATACAGCCTTTTTTACACAGTCACCCAAAACTCCTCCATTTTAAATGTATGTGAAACTCAGAATTGAATAAAATATATGCTCAGTGACCACTTTAATAGGTAGACCTGTACTCCTACTTATTCATACAATTATCTAATCAGCCAATCATGTGGCAGCAGTGCAGTGCATAAAATCATTCAGATACGGTCTGCCGCTTCAGTTAATATTCACATCAACCATCAGAATAGGGAAAAATAGTGATCTTAATAATTTGGACTGTGGCATGATTGTTGGTACCAGATGGGCTGGTTTGAGTATTTCTGTAACTGCTGATCTCCTTGGATTTTCACACACTACAGTCTTTAGAGTTTACTCCAAAAAACACCCAGTGAGCAGCGGTTCTGCAAAAGGAAATGCCTTGTTGATGAGAGAGGTCAATGGAGAATGGACAGACTGGTTCGAACAGACAGAAAGGATACAATAACTCAGATAACCACTCTGTTCAATTGTAGTGTACATTTGTGGCAGAATAGCATCTCAGAATGCACATGTCAAACCTTGAGGTAGATGGGCTACAACAGCAGAAGACCACGTCGAGTTCCACTTCTGACAGCCAAGAAACAGGAACAGTCTCACCAAAACTGGACAGTTAAAAGACTAGAAAAACATAGCCTGGTCTGATGAATCTCAATTTCTGCTGAGGTACACAAATGGTAGGCCCACTGCAGCCCCAGCTTTCTGTTCTTGGCTGACAGAAGTGAAAATCAAAATCCTATGAAAGCTTCAACTTGACAGTCGTGACGTCATGTAAAAAGAACCAAAATGGTGGGGTCTCAAAATTTTGTAAAAGGTAATAAACCTATATTTCTGTTTCATATGCCATTTTATTATGCCACTAATGCCTGAAGATTATTTTTTTTTTTTACAACATAAAGAGGTGAATTAATGTAGTGATGGACATTTTGCTGTTATCTACAACATCATTATGGGTTTATACGAATTGCCATATAAATTATTATCACATGAGGTCTGAGGTCGTGAACAGAGTAGAATCTACAATTTGTCATCTCGTAATGACAATAATTCCCACATGATGCGAATGCACCATTAAAGGTGAGGGGAAAATACTCACCACTAGCAAACAAAATAACAAAGACTGGACTGTTTACATTTTTTTTTAAAGTTAAGTATTATATATATATGGTTTTTTCTCTATAGTTTTAGAATACTCCAATTCTGACCTGGTTTTGATATCTATCTTCAAATCAGTTATTTCGAGGCATTTTCACATCAGTTGTTGAGTGTTTTGTGGCAGTTAAATGACATGTTTCCTTTATTATGAACTCCCTTAAGACAGTGCCTGGCACACCATATCTGGGACATCTATGTTTGTTCAATTATAACACCAGCATTTTCTCCTCTTTTTAAGGTTCTAACCCGCTTCAACTAATCACATTTTGCTGCCTCAGGCTATTGAAAAACTGAACCGTTTAGGATCAGCAAAATTTGCTTAATTATTTATCTTCCTCTGTGGTATACACAAGCCAAGTTATCTCTGCTCATTGTCTTGCAGCATGTTAGTATGGCCTACTTAGGCCTAACCTTAGATAGCTAAACCAAGCAGTCTGTTAAGTATTTGTGATGTTTGGGATCTCAAATCAGTTATGCAGTTCTCTCAAGTGGAAATGTAAAAATGGGTGTAGAGATGCTAAATTTGAAATTAAATGGTTCATGATTGATACATTTTGGATGTGAAACTACAATGAATAAAAATTCTTGAGTCATTATTCTCATATTTTGGCAAAGGTTGTCTTCATTTGTCCGTTGTCCTTTATTCTAGCAGAAGACATCACCTTTACTTTAAGAGACATAACTTTAGAGAGAACGTCCCATTGATGTTGAACCCAGGGTAAGCTGTTCCTATGATTAACTAAACTATGATGAGGAGCACCTTCAACGTTTGACGTCTACTGCTATTGTCCTCAACCACAGAGCTGATACGTAGATTTATCAATTGGCTGTTAAACCAACAGCAAACTCATAAAAGTGAAGTATGGCTAAGAAAGAGGTAATGAAAGAGTATTGTTTTCCTGTGTTTATGAAGCCTAAGAATATTACAGTATAATAGCTTATCATATTATTTACAGTTTTTACAGTACCATGTTGACCACTCTAGTTCAGAATAAATAACCAAAATAACTTTCCAATTTAACGATGGGATAAACTTATTGTATTTTATTTGAAGGGTATCAGTTGTGCTCAGCTGAGTTGCGGAAGCTACTTTGAAATTGTACAGTAGCTTCCCTAAGCTACATGCCACTAAAATTTAGGATAGTTAAACTGCAGTTAAGCTACCCTTATTAAAAAAAAAATGTGTTAGCTATACAAGCTGTTTAACAAGTTCATGAACCATCTAATTGAACCAATTCACTATAATGATTTGGACTTCCCAATGTGGCAGAAAACCAGTTTGATTAGGAGTGTTGCCAGCTCACTCTGCTGATGTGCAAGCTCGGTAGGTGGTTTGCCGCCCCACCACAAAACCACAAAAATGTTTTTAAAATGTTTTAGCGGCCATCTTGCTGTGCTCAAACTGGCATAGAGCATCAATGACTGACAGCTGAAAATGCCCCCTTTTCACCATCTCTGACCTCGTTTGCCATTTAAACCTAACATATCAGTTTATTGTCTCCCTCAATTTCAGTGCCCGCTGCATGTGTGTGTGGAAGAGGGAGAGAAAGAGTGCACTCTTATTCAAGTGACTGAGAAAAAGGCACTTTTTGATGAAAACACAAAACAAGTAGTCTAAATCTGAATAAACACTTGGATGTTCGCAATAAGTTTGACTGAAAATGTGTGTTTGAATCTTGCCTCAGTTTCAGTGAACTTGTTTACATTCAGCTGATCTGTTCATGACTGAAGTTAGTTTGAGGTACTGTAGATATAAATCTAACTTGCTCTGGCTTTCACGAAAAAGGAAAAATTCCAGACTTTAAATAAATAATTACATGTTTTGGACATTTGCATTGCAGGGATGTTCAGACAGATTTCTGATATAAAATCAGTGATTGAATGACTAATGTCTACTCACTGAAAACAGAAGATTTTGTATTATATCAATAGGCACACTGGAAAGTTTGGGCATAGCAATATGACTCACTGTTTTGAAGTAACCAGCAATCCAGTTATATGTAATAAATTAGTGGTTGTATCCAATTTTATATCTTCGTTGCATGACAATGTAACACTGTAAACCCTGTAATCCCAGTTTACAATTTAAACAACTTTCAGCTCAAATAATACATAACTTTAACAGAAAAATTTATGTAAGTGCTTTTATATAATTAAAAGTTTCTAATTTCTCCCTTTAAACTTTCCAAAAATGGCCACATTCACTTTCATTGTGAGTGTATTACTGTAACTTCGTTTTTTGCTTAGGAAGATAGACAAGTCGAAATCATTTTTTGTGGTAATCAACATTATGCTGCAAATGCTGTCGATTGAGCTTTAATTGCATTGAATCCTTTAATAGGATTCCTTTAATAAAAGCTGTTTTATTTCACATGGAATGGGATTGTAGGGGACAGCGTGAGCACAAGAACAAACTTCTTTGGATGTGACTTGAAAGGCACAGCACACCGGATTTACTGAAATGTTTGAGTAGTAATTACATTAATATACTCCAATCTGTAACCCAAACAATACAACTTATTGAATCAGTCATTATTAATCGCACATATTAATCAAGGGCGTAGCCAGGAAATTACTTTTGGGTGGGCCTAAATTAAAGTGGATGGGCCAAGTTTTCGCCCACATTTTTTAATTTTTTTTTTTTACAAATTCTTCTTAACAACAGAGAAGCGGTGCATTCAAACCTGGTATCAATACCTACTTGGCTGGTATCAATATAACTGCTTTATCCAGCTGTCTTCGAACAGCTGTCAGTTTGTTGCCTGTAAAGTTGGAGCTATGCTGACATTCCCCTGCTGGCTGTGACTCGCAAAAACAGCCTGTGAAGGTGTACCTGTGATGTTGAATGTGTATGTTGGTAATGTTGTCATGTCTACTCATACCAAGTCTATGCCACGTTTTTGTTAAGTCATGTTTATGTTTCATTCACATTTGTAGTTAGGGTTTTCATGTTTGTAAATAAATCTGCACTTGGGTTCTTCATACTCACGTCATCGTCTTTGTCATTGTCATTGCCTCCAACAGCAACGTTACAGAATACTTGACCTACAATGAACCCAGAAATCCAGCTCCTCTGCCTACGTCAGGGGAATCGTCCCCTGGAGGATTACGTTGAGGACTTTTCGCTCTGGCCTGCCAGGTGGACTTTAATGAGGTTGCACTCCAAGACTGTTTCCGATTTGGGCTAAATCTCCACTTTGATGCCAGGCGGTAAGAGTACCCTCACCCTCGCTCAATATATTGACCTCGCCCTGCAGATCATTGGTTCTACTATCACTGTGGGGGAGGTGGATGCCGAAATAGAGTTCAATGACATGGCCGTCGAATCAGAGTCCCACATCATTAGATTAGATTAGATTAGATTAAACTTTATTGTCATTCTGGAAAATACAAGTACAGAGCTAATGAAACGCAGTTAGCATCTAACCAGAAGTGCAAATAGCTATATATATACACTCACCTAAAGGATTATTAGGAACACCATACTAATACTGTGTTTGACCCCCTTTCGCCTTCAGAACTGCCTTAATTCTACGTGGCATTGATTCAACAAGGTGCTTTAGAAATGTTGGCCCATATTGATAGGATAGCATCTTGCAGTTGATGGAGATTTGTGGGATGCACATCCAGGGCACGAAGCTCCCGTTCCACCACGTCCCAAAGATGCTCTATTGGGTTGAGATCTGGTGACTGTGGGGGCCATTTTAGTACAGTGAACTCATTGTCATGTTCAAGAAACCAATTTGAAATGATTCGAGCTTTGTGACATGGTGCATTATCCTGCTGGAAGTAGCCATCAGAGGATGGGTACATGGTGGCCATAAAGGGATGGACATGGTCAGAAACAATGCTCAGGTAGGCCGTGGCATTTAAACAATGCCCAATTGGCACTAAGGGGCCTAAAGTGTGCCAAGAAAACATCCCCCACACCATTACACCACCACCACCAGCCTGCACAGTGGTAACAAGGCATGATGGATCCATGTTCTCATTCTGTTTACGCCAAATTCTGACTCTACCATCTGAATGTCTCAACAGAAATCGAGACTCATCAGACCAGGCAACATTTTTCCAGTCTTCAACTGTCCAATTTTGGTGAGCTCTTGCAAATTGTAGCCTCTTTTTCCTATTTGTAGTGGAGATGAGTGGTACCCGGTGGGGTCTTCTGCTGTTGTAGCCCATCCGCCTCAAGGTTGTGCGTGTTGTGGCTTCACAAATGCTTTGCTGCATACCTCGGTTGTAACGAGTGGTTATTTCAGTCAAAGCTGCTCTTCTATCAGCTTGAATCAGTCGGCCCATTCTCCTCTGACCTCTAGCATCAACAAGGCATTTTCGCCCACAGGACTGCTGCATACTGGATGTTTTTCCCTTTTCACACCATTCTTTGTAAACCCTAGAAATGGTTGTGCGTGAAAATCCCAGTAACTGAACAGATTGTGAAATACTCAGACCGGCCCGTCTGGCACCAAGAACCATGCCACGCTCAAAATTGCTTTAATCACCTTTCTTTCCCATTCTGACATTCAGTTTGGAGTTCAGGAGATTGTCTTGACCAGGACCACACCCCTAAATGCATTGAAGCAACTGCCATGTGATTGGTTGATTAGATAATTGCATTAATGAGAAATTGAACAGGTGTTCCTAATAATCCTTTAGGTGAGTGTATATATATATATATGTAAGTATATACAATATGGGTTTTGAGTGCAAAGTTATGATGTAGAGAAGCAGAGATCAGCTCAATGCAAATGTCTATAATACAGCACAGGGTGCAAATGAAGAAGCATAAACTGAAGGTGCATTGTACAGAATGAGGTATAAATATTTGAATGTGTAAATATATGTATATGGCCAGTGGCCATAACAGTGCAAGCAGCATCAGGACGTAGAAGTTATGTGCAAGGGAATGTGCGAAAAATAAAAAAATTAAAAATATATATATATATATATATATATATATATAAATAAATTAATAAAAGAAAAATACAAATATGAAGTTCAGATGGGATGTAGTGTTCAGCGCCTGAGTTTAGTGTTCAGTAGGCTGACAGCTGAGGGAAAGAACTGTTCCTGAGTCTGCTGGTGCGACAGCGAAGACTCCTATAATGTCTCCCAGGTGGGAGAGGAGTAAACAGACCGTGGTTGGGGTGAGAGGTGTCTTTGATAATGCTTCTCACCCTCCTTAGGCAGCGTTTATTGTGAATGTCATTGATGGAGGGTAGCTGGACACCAGTGATGTATTGGGCAGTTTTCACCACCCGCTGGAGTGCCTTCTGATCTGAGACAGTGCTGTTGCCATACCACACTGTTATGCAGTTTGTTAAGACACTTTCAGTAGTGCAGCGGTAAAACTTCTGCAGGATGTGGGGGGACAGGTGAGCTTTCCTTAGCTTCCTAAGGAAGTAAAGGCGCTGTTGCGCCTTTTTAATCAGAGTGGAGGTGTTGTATGTCCAGGAAAGATCCTCAGAGATATGGACACCCAGGAACTTGAAGCTCGTCACACGCTCCACTTCGTCCCCATCAATGTAGATGGGAGTGTGTGTGTGTCCTTTCCTAGTCCGCCGGTAGTCCACAATCAGTTCCTTGGTCTTCTGGGTGTTGAGTGTGAGATTGTTGTTGGTACACCACACAACCAGGTGCTGTACCACTTCCCTGTAGGCCGTCTCATCGTCGCCGCTGATCAGACCTACCACCGTGGTGTCATCTGCAAACTTGATTATGGAGTTGGAGCCATACTCAGGTATGCAGTTGAGGGTGAAGAGGGAGTTCACAGCTCCAGAGTCAGCTCCAGGCCATGCCACTGCCACTGCCACGCCATAGTCAGCTCCAGGCCATGCCACAGCCATGCCAGAGTCAGCTCCAGGCCATTTCACAGCCACGCCAGAGTCAGCTCCAGGCCATGTCACAGCCACGCCTCAACCTGTTCCATGCCATGTCACAGCCATGCCTCAGCCTGCTCCATGCCATGTCACAGCCATGCCTCAGCCTGCTCCATGCCATGTCACAGCCATGCCTCAGCCTGCTCCATGCCATGTCATAGCCACGCCTCAGCCTGTTCCATGCCATGTCATAGCCACTCCTCAGCCTGCTCCATACCATGTCACAGCCAAGCCCCAGACTGCTCCATGCCATGTCACAGCCGAACCTCAGACTGCTCCATGCCATGTCACAGCCAAGCCCCAGACTGCTCCATGCCATGTCACAGCCGAACCTCAGACTGCTCCATGCCATGTCACAGCCAAGCCCCAGACTGCTCCATGCCATGTCATAGCCAAGCTCCAGACTGCTCCATGCCATGTCACAGCTGAACCTCAGACTGCTCCATGCCATGTCACAGCCAAGCCCCAGACTGCTCCATGCCATGTCACATCCAAGCCCCAGACTGATCTATGCCATGTCATAAGCCTGCCTCTGCTCCACGGCTCTTCTCAAGCCTCTCATGGCTCCACCCCCCAAGAGCTCCGCCCTGATCCCATGCTCCACACCAGAATATGCCTCAAGACCCACCCCACCCCCAGCTCCCTACATAACTTAGGGATTTATCATGTTTAATGTGTGTGTTCATGTTTTGCGGTGTTGGGGGGGTATGTAATGTTGAACGTGTATGTTGGAAACGTTGTCATGTCTATTCATACCAAGTCTGTGCCACGTTTATGTTATGTAGTTAGGATTTTCACATTTGTAAATAAAACTGTACTAGCGTTATTCATCTTCACGTTATCGTCTTCGTCATTGCCATTGCCACCAGCAGCAACATTACAGTACCTTTGGTAAGAAAATTTATTATTATGGAATTTATGTATGGTCAGGGAGTATGATAATTTCCTTGACTTTGCAGTGTATTATTTTGTTTGTAATTGCATTGAATTAACATGTTAAATTGACAGCCTTAAATACAACAGCTTTGAATGCAACTCATTCAATCAGAAATTACAAGAATTATGAACCAAAACTTGCTATCATGCTACACTATTTGTTGGGAAAACGTAGCTTGTTACTGAAATGCTCCACTATTTTGAAAACAGCTGAGCTACTGCCATGCAACAAAAAATGTTTTTTGCTAAAAGTTAGTTGCGTTGCTACTTTCAGTCGCTAACAGCGACACAAATGGATCTATTGTAATTCCCCTTAAAAAGCTCTTGCAAACTTGCTGTAAACTTGCCACAAATTTGCCAATCATTATTTTCACATGCAAATGAGCTTGCTATTCACTGCAAATTTTTGCTAGAATTTACAGCTCTTCAAAGGTGAACCTGCAGCAAATCAGTGCAGAGTTTGCCGCAGATCTCATGTACATGTGAAAATCATGGGTTAGTCTGTTATGTTTTTTTTAAATGTGTTAAAAAGCCAATCAAATTGTTTACAATGTCTAAATAAAGCAAATAAAATTGCAATAAAGCAGGCTGTCAGTTAATGGGAGTCAAACAGCCCAGTTGCGTTCTGATTGATCAGGTCTGAACCATGGTCTTGACAGGCGCCACAGCAACTATCGACAGCAATCAGGGGGAGGAGAGTAAAAGAGAGAGAAAAAAAGAGTGAGAGAGAGAGCTGTCCAGCACTATTAACCTCTGACCCCAGCGTCCTTCTAGACATCACCGCTGCAGTAATTAGGGAGTCAATCGCAACTGCATGTATCACTTACCCTGTCGTGTCAGTCAAAGCCGCCTGTGACAGATTCATTAAGCTCCTGCCCTCCGGGTCCCCCAGCCAAACGGACTCATAAACTACTTTTAACAGGAGCTCACAAATTGGAGGGGACGAGAGGAAGGGGAGGGTGTGATAACAGTGAAGTATAAACGCTCAAATGACAATTAGCATTGATCAGTAGGTGGAAAACGGACACTCAATGACAAAAGATTGCAGGTGACACTGCCTTCTAGGTTTTAGTGCCACAAGGGTGAACGCACACACACATTGCAGATTTTCTATTAGGTCAATGTCAGTCTTAGGCCAGAAACATACTCTAGACAAGTAAAGAAACACAGACGTGAATGCTTAGCCAACACATAGTGTGCTGAATATAGTGTGGAGTCCAAAAGATTGACTCGTAAAAAGGGTTTTATTTAGCATTTGTTTCTTAAATTGATACAATATTTTACATATTAGATTATAAGCATAACAATTCAAGTCAACATTTTAAATGAAAAATGTACCAACATGTATCATAATCCATCATATCTCAGCATTATTAGGCAATATCCAATATTAGTCATTTTCTTTCTGGTAGCTAGCTATAAATACTGTATGCCGTCAGTATGACTAATTTTAAAGATATAACTTTCCCCTCATTAAAATGTTTTACACATAAAGAAATTGTAAGTAAAAATGTAACTATACAAATGTATTTATAATATAAAGAATTCATGAATATTTTTACATTTCTGAAGCTGTAAGGTGTAAAAACAATTGCATTTTAGATGCTGTCAATACGTCCACATTGTACTATACATTTCAGCTATTCAAATACACAAAAATGTTACGTATGAAAAGCTATGAATAGTGTTTTCTATTTTCAGTGTTGTCAAAGAGGATTTCCATATTGGCTTGCAGACTGATCTCATGAAAAATAATTTACGTGAGGTTGAATGTTTTGTCTGCTAAAATTGGTGTATGTTTTCCAAAGGTCCAAACTGCACCTTCCAGTAGCCAAATCTGGAACTACATTTGTGATGCACTGCACAAGAACAGCTCATCGAAAAAATTTTTATCAGTAATTACACCAACACACACCAAAACCTAACCCTATAAAGGTACTGAGATCATAATGTAATTTCATTTCTTTGTATGGATTGGTGTGAAAGGTAGGTCATGTCCAATTTTTGGAAATATTTCAGTAGTAATTAGCCTACATTAATTTACTCCTAACCCAAACCCTAATCTAAACCCTAAACTTTAACACTAACCACAACAGTTCTGAGACCAAAACAGCATCTTTTCACTTTCACATCTTTGCAAATGTAGTATCTGGGATGTGACGTCCAATGCACAGCGAGGATGATTTCCCTTACAAATAATTAAAGAGTTGCCTCAAACTTGCAGCAAATTCACTACTCATTATTTTCTCACCTCATTTGCATGTGAATTTGCAGCAAGTTTGCATAAAGTTTGACAGAACTCGACTTTTTTTGTAAGGGTCGGGGGGGCATGAATGTTTGCTGCTTGCCTGGAATTCAGCACGTTGGGTCCGATTAAGGGTGGCAAAACATTTGGAACTAACACGTCAAATTCCTGTGTGATCATGTTGTGGTCTGCATTAAAAAAAAATCACATAGTGCACCTTTAGTTAAATTGCCCAGGAAGATGTTCTTCAAACTGTTGCTCTGCCATGACGGTAGTTGACCTACAAGAGAAAACCGCCATAGAAGAAGTTAATTTACACTAACACCCGATATAGTTCCCCCTTGCGGCAACTCTGTGAATGTGGTATTCACTTGCAATGTGTTATGTATTGTGTTCAAGAATGCATAACATCAAGCTTGTGGAGCTTTCTTTCACATACTTGAGTACACAAATGCAGATGTGACTGCTTGGCCAAGTCTTTGCAAGCTCCTGGACCCGTTGTACAGTGCACGGTATGTTTTGCTGTGGTGACACTTTTGCTAACTTATAGTTAAACTATATCGCCCTTTGCAGCAATGCTTAGATTGCAATGTGTACTTGCATTGCGTTGTAACACAATTCAGAATGCGGTGATGCATGAAATCGTGCTAAGCAGTTTCGGTCACGCTCTTATGTTTGCATTCACGAATGTTTCAGGTGTGGTCACTTATTTCAATTATGTTTCCTTATAAGCTCTTTGCATTTGTTTACACACCCTGGTCTATTGCTTAATTTCACCAAACACTGGTGCATTCACTGCTTTAATTATAGATGCATTTTTCCTAGTGCCTCTCCACTGATTACTTCTTCTTAATTAGTCAATTCTTTACCTCGTACACAAAGTGAAATTAAACACAACAAGTTATTACCTCTGTCAGACAAACCATTAGCACCGTACACACAGATATACACGTGTATGTGAGTTTCAGCAGCCTTAGGTTCAGTTTCATTGGAGATACATGACACAAACAACACACACACACACACACACACACACACACAGACCCAATTCCAAACAACCCGTATCATCTCAAATGCATGGCAATTAATGTACGACCATCCTCTGCAGGGCTGGGAAAACACAAAGACAAGTAGATGTAGCTTGCAGTTCAGTTGTAAATGTTCCCTGCAATTCATTTGAGAGTGAATAAGAGACATTAAGCTCAGCTGCAAGCGAAACAGCACATGAACAGATTTAAAATTAAAATTGACCTTGGAATCAGCTGTTGTGATGCGGTCTTGGCAAACATTACAGCAGCATTTAGAAACAGAGTGGGGCATATTGTCCAGGAGGAACCTCTCTATTGCTATTATAATTATTCACCACCTTTTAGTTGATTAACTTCTAATTGCTCCTCTGCATTCTAATGGTCCCACTCTGATCGTTACAGTTATTGCCTGCCATAATTACCGGTAATGTTCTTTTCGAAACACACTTGTGATAATTGCCTGTAGAGAAACATTGTGTTTTTGAGAGGGTGTCGTTGTATATTAAATTCACACATGAAAATTTATGAAAAACAACATTATAGCCTGACATAAGTGTAACTGAATAAATAGTCTCACAGTTCAGAATTTTGTTCCCGTATTTTATTTATCACACACACACACGCACGCACACACACTCGTATATATATCCTCAAACCAGCCCGTCTGGCACCAACAAACATGCCACGATCCAAATCACTGAGATCACATTGTTTCCCCATTCTGATGGTTGATATGAAAATTAACTCAAGCTCCTGACCTGTATCTGCATGATTTTATGCACTACACTGATGCCACACAATTGGCTGATTAGATAATCGCACAGATCTTTGCTGGTGCCAGACGGGCTGGTTTGAGTGTTTCTGTAACTGAATGATCTCCTGGGATTTTCACACACAACAGTCTCTAGAATTGACTCAAAATGGAGCCAAAAACATCCAGTGAGCTGCAGTTCTGTGGATGGAAATACCTTGTTGATGAGAGAGGTCAACAGAGAATGACCAGACTGGTTCGAACTGACAAAGTCTATGGTGACTCAGATAATTGCACCGTTATTATGTATTTATAAAATGTATTTATTTTTTTTTTATTTTTTTTTTACAGCATAAATTAAGTATTATAACGTGATAGAATAACATGAAGGCTGTATAAACATTAATTTGCGCTATTAAATTTCTATACATGTACTTACATTTATAAAAATCTAATTAAAATGTTATTGTTTTTACTATGTGTAATACAAATGAACATAATGTGTAGTTATTTTGTGGAGCTGCTTGTAATTACACATTATTACTTTTATATGTATTTAATTAAATCAAACAGTATTAACATGTACTGTCATAAGTATAACATGAAGCCTGTAAAGTGTAAACCAACATTTACATAGATAACTAAGCTTACTGTTAAGTAACATGTTAAAAAAGGTTTTAAATTGTCAACAAATGCTTTTTGTACAAATGCTTTCTTTTTGTTGCATAACCAGTACATCAAGCAATGCTGGATGCTTAATGTATTTGATGGATTCACTATATTAGCTTCAAATATGATCAACTATTTACATTCATTCATTTACAAGTTTTACTGCATTTATATTGTTTTCTTTCTTTATATTTTATGCTAAAAGATTTGCTTGAACCCAATACCCAACTCATCCGTAAATCTCCAAATAGCTTTTGAAAAAGCTTAAAGAGAGTATTTTGAAGTTCTTAACAACTGCCCCTCCACTACCCCCACCCACATCCTAAAACACACACACACACACACACACACACACACACACACACACACACACACACACACACACACACACACACACACACACACACACACACACACACCCCATCTCGAAAATATGCCTGTATAATGTTGCTTGTGTGCAAGGCTGACCAAAGCTTTCCTTTAGCATCTCTCTCCCTTTTTTTTCCAGGCCATTAGAGATATTGCTGAGCCTGGGAACTCTGCATGTTAAATCACTTAATCAAAATCAGTGGGTCTTGTTTCAATTCTTTTATTTGATTCATTCCTCCAGATAAAGGGAGAGTAAAGAGTGGAGAAAGCACATTATCACTTTGGCCCAATTAGCACATGCATTATGTTGTAAGCAGCTGCTGAAAGGCTATCATTGGGTCTGATCCCTCTGGGTATGGGGCGACTGTTTTCACCGATCATCCATTCAAACACGCTACGAGCGCTCCGCCGTCTGCCTCTATCCTCGTGTGGTCCCCGTGGTCTTCCTTGTCACTCGGCTTGGCGTGAATGAATAGACCCTTTTAAGTTGAAGCACCTGTGCTGTAATTCTGAAGTGTCAAACAGAGATGCATAACACCACACGCTCGCCTTAATAAAGTTCTTGCAGACACTGCATTCCAGGGAAAGAGACTGAGAGAGATGATGTCGTGCTTGCTAGGATGCCCAGGAGCCAGGATATTCAGTTTCACTTTTGTACCTTCACAGAGATCTTGAACGTCCCCTCCATATTAAATCAGTTTTTAATCTGTCTTACTTGGTAGAGATATTTGAAAGGCTATTTTTAACATTATGCATGGGTCTGATTGGTTGATTTTCAAATGCACTGAAAAATGTTTCGGTTTTGATCATAAGCAATGTTTTTAAAGAATATATTCTAATCAACATGCCACAATTTATTAAAGGGATACTTCACCTCTGGGAAGATGAATGTGTATTTAAAATTGGTCATTTATATAGTATAAATGTGAAATTATTTTTGAATTTGAAGCATTCTAGACAGAGAAAAGGCAGAAAATGTATTTTTTACACATGTGGCTGAAAGACAACAACTCCCAGAATGCACTTGCTTTGCTGCCCTTACGAGGCCACTCCCAAACCACGCCTACCGGTTACAGGCGGCAGTATCTGAAAATATGATAAGGACATTCTAAAACGCTTAACGTGAAAAACGCTTAACGTGGCTTACTGTACTAAGACAGTGATATTAAAAGACCAAACTCAGTACACATCATATTAATAAACCATACTATGTATAAAAAAATAAGATGAGCCCAGAATATGAACGCAGCGCGTTTAATTACACGTTAAGCAGTTTCCTCCCATAGAAAACCATAAGAAAACGCTGTGGAGTAAAAAAAAAAAAACTTTTCCTCTTCAACGCCCTTTTGTGAACACGCCCCTTAATAAACCATACTATGTATAAAAAAATAAGATGAGCCCAGAATATGAACGCAATGCATATGATACAACTATGCTACATCGTGACTCTATAAATCATGAGTTAGTTGATAAATTGACTAACTACGCGGGAAGAACATTATAATTCCGGGTGTCCAAACTCTGTACATGACGTCTTAGTAACAAAAAAGAAAAACAAACAAAATACTCACTTTACACTAAGCCGTCCGTTTGTCCCTGCGGGCTTTGGCTGGTGTTTCCAATTTATCTTCAGGATCCTAAAATAAGTTTCCAGGACTCCCCTGTCCATGTGTGATACAAAACTTGGGTGCTCAGTTATACATGCTCATGTTATCGGTGCAGTTTCATCAGCGGATTCAGCGATCTCGTCCAGTATCGCTGAAATTCGCGACAGCAATAGGACTCTCTATCTGTTTCCATAGGCACACAGCGAGAGCACTGACACCACCAGTCCGCCCCAACTCGAGTCTGAATATAATTTAACACTCTCTTCCTCCTGACCACCAAGCAGGTTTTTCTCCCCTGCTACAGCAGCTGCTCCAGCCTCTGTTCATCGCTGTATTGCGGCACGTACGGGTAGCGCGAGCATCAGATTCTCGCAACAGATCTTCGAAATCCCCTTCTGCCATTTCAACTTCAAAACTACCTTCAGCCATCGTGATTAACCTACTTGTATACAAACTTTCTACACAGAGCAAGAGCCTGTTTTCTAAGCTTCTACAGAAAGATGGCTGACACTGTCTTCACATTCTGTGAGTGAGATCCCGCCCCATATGGGCGTGGTGAAAACATGCGGAATACTGGCTGTAGTTTTAAGCCTCTGGACCAAAAATCCTCCGATGACGCAAAATGATGATTTTTGCGTCATCGGAGGATTTTTTCCAGACTAAAAATAAATAAATCTCTCATCTCAGGGGGATATGAGGGGGGGGGGGGGGAGCTCGGTAATTAGAAAATACTACTGGTTTTCTACTGATACAAAGCTTAATGCTAAATCCTGAAGTAACCCTTTAAATTCATTACTCAACAATTCAAGTCAATATGAAACATAATTCACAACCCTTATTACTTTGAGATATTTCCAAATGAATTAGAATATTCAACAAGTAAACAATGTAGGGTGGATCTTGATATTATCCATCAGGAATTGACTTGTTTATGAAACGTGGTCTTTGTTTGACACATATTTGGAGAGGAGGTGCTGAAAAATAAGAGGGATTGGTGAAAGGCATAGCAAGCAGAATTTTCCCCCATTCATCAATTATGCAGGCCTATAACTTCGTAATTGTACGGGGCCTTTGATGCCGTATTTTGTTCTTTGTAATGTGCCACACATTCTCATTTGGTGACAGGTCAGGACTGCATGTAGGCCAATCTAGCACCCATACACTGTCTCTCTGCTTACACAGTCATGCACATGTAATCCGGGCAGTACTTCTGAATGTGCCTGATTTCCTATCCCTCAGATATCTTAAAAATCATAATTCATCTGTAATGGATTTCATGACATGGGCTCGGGAATACTTTGTAAACCTTTGTTAGTCAACACCATTCGCTTTTACATCCACAGATGCAAGTTAAGACATGACTATGCAAAGCAGAAGCCATACATCAACACTGTCCAGAAGCGCTGCTGACTTCTCTGGGCTTGGTCTCATCTGAGATGGAAAAAAGCATAGTGGAATCGTGCTTTGTGGTCAGACGGGTCCACATTTCAAATACTTTTTGCAAAAAACATCATAGAGGAAAAGCGCCAAAGAGGAAAAGGACCATCCAAGTTGTTATCAGCATCAGGTCCAAAAGCCAGTGTCTGTCATGGTATGGGAGTGTCAGTGATCATAGCATCTGTGAGGGCACCATTAATGCAGATGGATACAGTGTGTACATATTTTGGACATATAATGACACCAGATGCCGTCTATTCCAGGGACGTCCCTGCAGCAGGACAATGCCAAACCACATACTGCCATGATTACAAGTGCAGCTGTCACCATCTGTATCATCTAATATACATTGTATATCTCTTCATAATCTTACACAGCTGTGCATAAATGTGTGAATTAAGGTACACGTGATTTAATTACAATAGTAATAGTAATTGAAATTATAACAGCATTTTCTTCAAGAAAATGTTCCATGTTTTTTTTTTTCCCCCAGTAACTTTTGACAGTAGGCTATTTAATAGTATAATTTCCTATTTGTAAGTATTTATAAATAAACTATGGTTCAAGCACACACATAAACTATGATTAAAGCATGTGTTAATGTAAGACTGTAAAATTGTCTGTGCTTTTCATTTCAGCCATACAAATACAAATAGCAATACTTTTGTAAGTCCCATCTGGAATTCTCTCTCTCTCTCTCTCTCTCTCTCTCTCTCTCTCTCTCTCTCTGTCTCTCTCTCATTTAGATTTGCCTTCACTACATTGCTATTCTATTTCAATGTCTATCCAAATGTAAAAAAAATAATACAAATAAAATTGGATGTATTCATTTTAAGTTAAAATATAAATGATATTCCCAGTTTGGACCTATCAAATAATCCAAAGAGTGGCTAAATGTCAAGCTATACGTCCAGAAAATCTGTATATATACCAAGGACTTGAATAGATATGCGGGATTGTATTAGTACTTTAAAACCAGTGTTCCCCGTCTGTCGCTCACTTCTACGTCGTGTCGAAGAAGCGACACTAGGGGTCTCTCTTGAGTGCCGAATATGCCTCTGATCTATGAAAAAAGGCCAATGAAAGTTGGCGAACAGTATTTGCATACCCTGCCCCCGGACATACAGGTACAAAGGCGAGGGAAATACGCACGTTCATTCAGAAATTTTCTTTGTCACACACACCAAATTCCTGCTTCTGTTCCTCTGACGCTCTGTTTGCTGTTGGATCTATGGCGCACTTCAGTTTGCACCTGGGCGCTTCGACAGCGCAGAGAATTGAAAGAGTTACATTGAAAGAGTGATTTTCTCTGTAAAAGAGTTTATTTCTCTGAAAGAGCATTACACAGCGGCGTTGAACGTCCTTTTCAGGACGCGTCTTTATAAAGATGTAATTTCCGCCCCTGTGTAGTTTCTGGATGCGGTGATTTCTCCCCACCTCTCACGGTCATAAAAGCTGCCTCACGTACCTGGGCTGCGATCACACGCAGGCAGCGTTTTATGAATAGTTCATGTTCTCAGTGCGAGAACATAGCCATGGCAACATTGCGGTCCCGGCTTTCTTTTGTCATGAGAGAAAGCCACTTCAGCCACCCCCCCCCGCGCCTCGCCTCCTTCCTACGGGATTGACGCAGGCGCCGCGGGTGATGAAGGCGATTTGGGGACTATGACGGGCTCTGTTCACCGGGTAAACCCCCTTGAACCACCCACCTCCCCGGCACGCTTGCTTGCTTCAGAATTGGATGACATCACCGCTGCATCGGAGAGCGTTACAGCGGCGTCTGATGCTGATGACTCACCTGGGCCGCTACCTTCGGATCTGCTCGCCCAGCCTGAGCCTGACGCACGGAGGTCCGCTATGCTTTCCGGGCTACTTGATCGGTCCCGCGGGCATGTGCGCCGCTTACAGCCACAGCTCCCCGGTTCCTTTCTTCTCGGACGTGCATGATGAGTTGAGCAAAGCCACGGCTTCTTTGCTCCTCCGCTCTCACTACCCTCGCGGTGGAAGTGTCCAAGACTGCTTCCGCCCTGCACGCCACGGCCCTTCCTGCAACCAACGCCAGGCCAAGGCACTTCAAAACTTGCACTTGGGTAGTCCTGTTCTTGATGTGCTGCAGGAACTGCGCTGGATGACCAACCGCGCCCCCGGGCCACGGAGGTCAGAAGCGCCGGCACTCGAACAGGCGATGGCCACCCTTGTGGTTCAGAAACGCATCTATGGACTGGACCTGGTCGAAATGCGGGAGGTAGACAAGGCACACCTTCTCCCACACCCACGTCTCCCAGCTCCGTCCATTCAGCACCACCGTTGACAACTCTGCCCAGCAGTCCTCTGCGGTGAAGCAGACGGAGGCCATCTCACATCCTGCCCCGCCGCAAGCCTGCCGCCATGGGCCATGCCCCATCTGCTCACCGAGGGCGTCCTCCTGCGGCTATAAACCCTGCTCTGCCTCAACCCGGGCCCAGCTCTCAGCCCCAGCGTCGAGCACTCTGCAGGAAGCAGACGCCCCCGTCTCACAGACCCCCTCGTGGACCCGGAAGGCTCCCAGGCGCTCTGTAGACGCTCGACCCAGGGACCTAGACGTTAGCTCTGGAGATGGTAAGACCGCTCCGTCCCCAGTGGAGGGCCAGGAGGAGAATTTTTTGTTGTTAGTTTTCACATTCTCATATTCTCAGTAACAGAGCTATTTCCTTTTGTCTCTGGGTCATCTGGCCCGCAAATGCTGTTCTCACGGCACTCTGCCGCCAGATCTCAACAGTCCCGGCATCCTGGATGTGGACCACCTGCCTCCAGCCCCCATGACTGTTCCTCGGCATGACGGTTCCGACGAGTCTAGAGGATGCCTACCCTGGACCTCCTCCTGCTCAGTTGCTAACCCGCCCCCTGCCAGGTGTGCGGAGCAAGGTAAGTGCTTTGAGTCTTTTCTCAGCACCGGAACCTTTAGACGCGTCACCGCCTCCCGATGTCGCTTTACCTGCTCTGCCCCGCTGCTCCGCCCCACCGGGTATGTCAAAAATGATCATCCCCTTGGTGCCCCTAGCGCAGAGTTGGACGTGTGGCTCTCACTTCCCAACCCGTCTCACTGGCTGGCCCGGAACATCCGACTCGGTTCCGCAATTCAGTTTGCCAGGCTTCCACCACCAACACCCCCAAAGCAGTACGTGGCGTACATGCCAAGTCCCTGTGCGTGGAAATCGCTACTCTCTTACTCAAAGATGCGATGGAGCCTGTCCCTCCAACTGAGATGAAGAAGGGTCTCTACCCTTACTTCATAATACCCAAGAAAGGCGGTGGCTTACGACCGATCTTGGACTTGCGAGTTCTCAACCAAGTGTTGCACAAACTCCTGTTCAAAATGATCACGCAGAAACACATCTTAATCTGCGTTCGACATCTAGATTGGTCTGCAGCGGTAGACCTGAAGGATCGCGTTCGATGGCCAGGTGTATCTGTACAAGTCCTCCCCTTCGGCATGACTCTGTCCCCTCGCGTCTTCATGAAAGTCACAGAGGCAGCTCTTGCCCCGCTCCGAGAAGCCGGCATCTGCATACTCAATTACCTCGACAACTGGCTCATTCTGGCCCACTCACGAGAGTTACTATGCACTCACAGAGACCTGGTGCTCAGGCTCCTCAGCCATTTGGGGCTTCAGGTCAACTGGGAAAACAGTAAGCTTACTCCAGTTTGACTCAGTCTCAATGTTTGCGCGTCTCCTCAATGAGTGTGTGCAGTCAGTGTTGAGGTGCCTCGCCGCTTTCAGGCCGGGCACAACAGTCCCTTTAAAACTTTCAAAGAGGCTCCTGGGGCATATGGCATCCTCCGCGGCAGATGCGCCGCTAGGGTTGATGCATATGAGACCGCTTCAGCACTGGCTTCAGACTCGAGTCCCGAGACGAGCATGGCACCGCGGCACGCACCGTGTGACAATCACCCCCGCCTCCCGCCAAACATTCAACCCCTGGACAGACCTCTGGTTCTTACGGGCAGGAGTAAACTTACAGCAGGTGTCCCGACACATCCTGGTCACAACCGACGCCTCCAGATCGGGTTGGGGTGCCTTATGCAATGGGCACGCAGTAGCAGGCCGTTGGAAAGGGGCCCAGCTGCGTAGACACATCAACTGCCTCATGTTGTTGACCGTCCTTTTGGCCCTGCGGAAGTTTCTCCTGTTGTTCGAGAGAAACATATCCTGGTCAGGTCAGACAGCACCACTGTGGTGGCGTACATAAATCACCAAGGCGGCGTACGCTCCCGCCACATGTCACAACTCGCCCGTCGTCTCCTCCTTTGGAGCCAGCAGAGACTCAAGTCACTGCGCGCCATTCACATCCCCGGCAACCTCAATGTGATAGCGGACACGCTGTCATGACAATGCTTGCCTGGCGGAAAGTGGAGGCTTCACCCCCACTTGGTTCAGTTGATCTGGGAACGGTTCGGCAAGGCCCATGTAGACCTGTTTGCCTCCCAAGAAACCTCCCACTGCCCACTCTGGAACGCCCGCTCAGAGGCTCCCTTCCAGGCAGATGCACTGGCACACAGTTGACCAGTGGGGCTGCGCAAGTACGCATTTCCCCCAGTGAGCCTTCTTGCACAGGTGCTGTGCAAGGTCAGGGAGGACGAGGAACAAGTCACTCTTGTGGCTCCTTACTTGCCCACCCGGGCCTGGTTCTCGGACCTTGTACTCCTCGCAACAGCCCCTCCTTGGCGAACTCCCCTGAGGAAGGACCTTCATTCTCAGGGACGTGGCACGCTCTGGCATCCGCACCCAGACCTTTGGAACCTCCACATCTGGCCCCTGGACAGGATGCGGAAGATCTAGCTGGTCTACCACCCATGGTCGTAGCCACGATCAACCAAGCCTCTTCTACCAGGCAACTCTATGCCCTGAAATGGCGCGTGTTCGCTGAAATTGGTGTTCTTCCCGGGCTGAAGACCCAAAGAGGTGCGCAGCTAGGTCAATGCACCTGTTCCTACAGGAGAGGCTGGAGGGGAGGCTGTCCCCTTCCACCTTGAAGGTGTATGTTGCCGCTATTGCAGCTCACCACGACCCAGTAGATGGCAAGTCTCTGGGTAGGCATGACTTAATTATCAGGTTCCTAAGAGGCGCCCGGAGGTTAAATCCCTCTCGGCCAGGCCTGTTCCCCTCCTGGGATCTCTCGGTGGTCCTCACCGGTCTTCAGAGATCCCCCTTCGAGCCGCTAGAATCAGTTGGCTCAGGGCCCTCTCTTTAAAAAGATGGCCCTGCTGATCGCACTCGCTTCCATCAAGAGGGTCGGGAACCTGCAAGCGTTCTCTGTTAGCGAAATTTGCCTGGAGTTCGGTCTGGCAGACACACAGGTGATCCTAAGACCACGACCGGGCTATGTGCCCAAGGTCCCTACCACTCTCTTCAGAGACCAGGTAGTGAACCTGCAAGCACTGCCCTGGGAGGAGGCAGACCCAGCCCCTTCATTGCCCCCTTCATTCATAGAACTCGGTACATGTCGACGGTCTGACCGGGTGAATTGCTTGCGTCCAGTGCCCTTTCCCTCTGCCTTCTTTCCCAGGAGACCCCTTTAGGTCCTTGGTTGATTCCTCCCTAGCCCTCTTGGGTCCGCAGTTCAGCGGAGGAACTCGCCGACCAGTCCACTACGGATACCCCAGGCTACCCCTACTGGAATAAGTGCTCCACAGTTCAGGCCTCCTACGCGGACTCCTCCTATGTGTACTTTCGTGGTACGGTCACCTTACGAGCTGACCCGCGTCTCCCTTAGGCAGTCCTTCGCTGCCCTCCGGTCGCCGTGTTGTAGCAACTCCCCCCTCCTCGAGGTTGGATCTACCACCGCGCCATTATTTCCCACATGTGACCAAAGAGGCCATGTGATGTATTTTGCCACCTTTACCTCCCCTTTCGGATGGGTGTGGCCTCCGCAGGGTCTTTTCCCCCTAAAAGAATAGGAATTCGGGTAAGACCCCCTTCCCACGTTGCGGTAAGAGCCCCGGTTGCTCTTGCTCTATGCCGAGAAACATAGAGAGAAAAGAGGCCCAGCCAGGCTTGGCCCCTTCCCTAGTTGGCAAGCGTCGCCTTGTTCCACTCTTGGGTAACCAAAAGGATTCCGATGACTTTTTTGGGGTATTGGGGAAGGGTACGTGCAGTCTGAAACACAGTTGGTCGCTTGTGCACGTGAAATACTTGCCCGCTCCTGTGTCAGCAGTACACGTACATGGCTCAGCGCATGGCGTGATTTGAAGTGGACCCCTAGTGTCGCTTCTTCGACACAACGTCGAAGTGAGTGACAGACGGGGAACATCTCGTTTACGTATGTAACCTCCCTTCCCTGATGGAGGGAATGAGATGTCGTGTCCTCCCGGCCACGTCGCTGAGCCGAGTCGCTGAGGTGGCCGGACACTCCTGACTCCTCAGAAAAATCTTGAATGAACGTGCGTATTTCCCTCGCCTTTGTACCCGTATGTCTGGGGGCAGGGTATGCAAATACTGTTCGCCAACTCTCATTGGCCTTTTTTCATAGATCAGAGGCATATTCAATGCACAAGAGAGACCCCTAGTGTCGCTTCTTCGACACGATGTCTCGTTCCCTCCATCACGGAACGGAGGTTACATATGTAACCGAGACGTTTCTCAATCCTTTCCTAGAGTACCACTAACACTACACAGTTTGGTCTGCCTTGTGTGTATGATAAAGGAGACATACAAAATGTATAGTTCTACTGATACTGCACTATCCAATAACACATTTCACTGAAAAGTGAAAAAAACAAATGCACGTGCCACTATATGTTAAAGCCAGTGGATTACCTTTTAAAGATCTCTTCTTGGATGCTACTAAAGCTCTTAGTTCTGGAAGGAAAAGCTTCTCAAACTACTTATCAATGATAGAATAAAAACATTTATGAAAAGTAAAAAAGCACAGCATCTTTGTGCAGACTTTAAAATGGCTAATGCTTTCATGGTCATCAAATAATCTTTCACCTCTTTAAGGTGCTCTGTGTAATTTCATGATATGGGGGGAAAAGGGGAAAGAAAGGAGCAGAGTAAGAATAAACAGTTTGGACATAACAGTTTTCTATATTAGCAACTGGATGAGTCCTATAATCTTCTTAAATGTTTCAACTTTAGCTTTTTTTTCTCTGTTCTGTTCCTTAATATGCAAACGTCAACCAGATATCCATTTAGTTTAAGCTTCAAATCCAACACAAAACATGCTCAAAGACACTTTTATGCAAAGGAAAATCCATGTGTTAAAGCTTTCCATGTAAAATAATTAAATGGATTGGAATGGGAATCTTGAGTGGGATTTATTTGCATGATAGCCAAGAGGTTATTTTGGTCATTTATTAAATGTATAATTCCAGTCCTGGATGCTTGATTGGTTAATCAATTGGTGCTATTACACAATATAGTTCTAATAAAACAGCTATAATGAAAGTATAACAGATATGATGTGAAATATCGGTTCTCTACTTTGTATATCACTGTACAACACCCATAGATGACAATTATTAACCTTTGTTTATATGTCAGAGACTATATCTTTAACTTGTCATATCTTCAAAGTGTGTGTCTATTGTGCTAAATCCTTTTAGATGCAAAGATCAACCACCCATTTGGCTAAAGCTCCCAAATCCAGAACAAAATGTGCTCAAATGCTCTTTTCTGCAAAGAACAAGTATTAAAGCTTTCCTTTTAAAATGAATGATTTACTGAATTAATGATATAAAAAGACTGAAGTGGAAAAATAATACTAAAATACAGATATTTTTTTTTTTACAAAAACAACCCTTAAAGCAAAAAAATCCACTGAAGCAAATCTTCAAAATCCCAAAACAACAGCATGTATGTTTAAAAAGGAACGTGAATCAGGTAAAACTTTAATCTTCTTATGTTAGCGCTTGAAACAGATCTCTGTTCTCATGTCTTTAGGAGAAAATTGTGTTATGTCAAATTCACTAATGATAGCATTAATGCAGTAATATTCATCATGCAAATTACTTGTTTGTTTTTCATCAAGAGAAATTCCAGTAAAGTTATGAGAAGCGGGGTGTGGGTGTTTCATATGTGTGCTTGCTTTGGTTTAAAAGTTTAAGAGGGGATGTTCTGTCATGACGCCAACACAGATCAAAAAATTAATATGATACATATTTTGGTAAGACGATTACCCACTGGGAATAAAGTTGTAGGCATCTGCCGAACTGCAAGGCTCATTAGCTAAGGTGCACTTCTCTAATTGAGGGTTACGTTCAAAACACGGCCTCCTTTGTGAATGTAACTCTCGGTTTTATTGATTTCTACTGAGATAATGACCACAGTGTTAATGTTAAGAAGAGGGCAGACGAGGGAGTAAGGATCCAAACGCAGCGTTTATTGGAATTTTCAAAGGTGAAGGCAAAACAAAAGCAGGAACAAATAAAACGTCCACGAGGGGAAAATAAAGAAATGAATACAAGAAAATAACACGGGGGTCTTGCAAGGAGGGCGTAAGCAGGAACACGGGCCAAGGCAGGATTCTGGGACAGCATGAACAAAACAACTTCATCTAACATAGAACAACGACCAACAAAGGACAAGGTGAACATCAGGGCTTAAATACAAAACAAGGGAAAACATAAACCAAATGGACAAACAGAACTCATAACGAGGTAAAAGGGCAGTTAACTAAAACCAATGACCAAACTAGGACAGATAATAAAGTAATCAAACAATAAACCAATGAGGACCGGACACATAGACAAGGGGGAAAACAGGACATGACAAAACTTCAAAATAAGAGTGCACAAAACAAAAGGCAATACGGAACATAAAGTGCCAAAACTTAGTGCATAAACAAACAATGTGGAACATAAAAGGTGACAAAAGCTTAAATAAAAAGGTAAACAAACCAAAGACGGTGAGGATCGTAACAGAGCCCCCCCTTTAAGGAGCGGATCCCAGACGCTCCTAACCAAAGGAGGGGCAAAACGACAACGGAAAACGAGGACGAACAGGTAGATATAGGGAACACGAGGGGCACAGAGGGACAAGACTTGGACAGAGGGGACCGGGTCGGGAAGACTGGGAAGTTGCGGGGTCGAAACTGGGTCAGGGGGCAATCCATAGGGCAGGGACTGGGTCAGGAGGCCGGGGAGGTGGTCGTAGGGCAGGGATCAGGTCAAGGGGTCTAGGAGATGGCCACAGGGCTAGGCCAGGGTCAGGAGGTCTGGGGGGTGGCCACAGGGCTAGGGCAGGGTCAGGAGGCTTAGGAGATGGCCTCAGGGCTAGGGCAGGGTCAGGAGGCTTAGGAGATGGCCTCAGGGCTAGGGCAGGGTCAGGAGGCCAAGGAGAGGGCCACGTGACAGGGACAGGGTCAGGAGACCAAGGAGAGGGCCACAGGACAGGGTCGGAAGGCCTGAGAGGAGGCCACGAGAGAGGGTCGGAAGGCCAGGGAGGAGGCCACAGGATAGGGTCAGAAGGCCCGGGAGGAGGCCACAGGACAGGGTCAGAAGGCCCGGGAGGAGGCCACAGGACAGGGTCAGAAGGCCAAGGAGGAGGCCACAGGATAGGGTCAGAAGGCCCGGGAGGAGGCCACACGACAGGGTCAGAAGGCCTGGGAGGAGGCCACACGACAGGGTCAGAAGGCCTGGGAGGAGGCCACACGACAGGGTCAGAAGGCCTGGGAGGAGGCCACACGACAGGGTCAGAAGGCCTGGGAGGAGGCCACACGACAGGGTCAGAAGGCCTGGGAGGAGTCGAGGAGGCCCCCAGGGACGGTGCCATGGTGGGCGGTGACCAAGGAGGCTTGGAAGGTCCTGGGGTTCTAGTAGGCGAAGGCAGAGCCGTGGGAGGTGGAGCCGACAGAGCCGTGGAAGGCGGAGCAGACAGAGCCGTGGAAGGGGGAGCAGCTGCAGGCAGAGCCGAGGTAGTCCTCTGAGGTGGAGACCTGGGGGACTCTGGCAGCAGAGGCGCGGAGGGCTCGGGAGACAGGGGTGTGGAAGGCTCGGGTGGCTGAGGCGTGGGTGGCCTTGACCTTGGTCTCGAAGGCTCGAGAAGCAGTGTGCTGGGTGACTCGAGAGGCGGAGCGCTGGGAAGCTCTGGAGGCGGAGCGCTGGGAGGCTCTGGAGGCAGAGCGCTGGGAGGCTCTGGAGGCAGAGCGCTGTGGGAAGCTCGGGAGGCGGAGCGCTGTGGGAAGCTCGGGAGGCGGAGCGCTGTGGGAAGCTCGGGAGGCGGAGCGCTGTGGGAAGCTCGGGAGGCGGAGCGCTGTGGGAAGCTCGGGAGGCGGAGCGCTGTGGGAAGCTCGGGAGGCGGAGCGCTGTGGGAAGCTCGGGAGGCGGAGCGCTGTGGGAAGCTCGGGAGGCGGAGCGCTGTGGGAAGCTCGGGAGGCGGAGCTGTGGGAAGCTCGGGAGGCGGAGCTGTGGGAAGCTCGGGAGGCGGAGCTGTGGGAAGCTCGGGAGGCGGAGCTGTGGGAAGCTCAAGGGGGGCTGGTTCTTGGACGGTCGAGGCTACAGGCGCTGGCTCTGGCTCTTGGACGGTCGAGGCTACAGGCGCTGGCTCTGGCTCTTGGACGGCCGAGGCTACAGGCGCTGGCTCTGGCTCTTGGACGGCCGAGGCTACAGGCGCTGGCTCTGGCTCTTGGACGGCCGAGGCTACAGGCGCTGGCTCTGGCTCTTGGACGGCCGAGGCTACAGGCGCTGGCTCTGGCTCTTGGACGGCCGAGGCTACAGGCGCTGGCTCTGGCTCTTGGACGGCCGAGGCTACAGGCGCTGGCTCTGGCTCTTGGACGGCCGAGGCTACAGGCGCTGGCTCTGGCTCTTGGACGGCCGAGGCTACAGGCGCTGGCTCTGGCTCTTGGACGGTCGAGGCTACAGGCGCTGGCTCTGGCTCTTGGACGGTCGAGGCTACAGGCGCTGGCTCTGGCTCTTGGACGGTCGAGGCTACAGGCGCTGGCTCTGGCTCTTGGACGGTCGAGGCTACAGGCGCTGGCTCTTGGACGGTCGAGGCTACAGGCGCTGGCTCTTGCTCTTGGACGGTCGAGGCTACAGGCGCTGGCTCTGGCTCTGGCTCTTGCTCTTGGACGGTCGAGGCTACAGGCGCTGGCTCTTGCTCTTGGACGGTCGAGGCTACAGGCGCTGGCTCTGGCTCTTGCTCTTGGACGGTCGAGGCTACAGGCGCTGGCTCTGGCTCTTGCTCTTGGACGGTCGAGGCTACAGGCGCTGGCTCAGAGGACGGACGAGGCTGGCAACGCCGGCTCTGGGACGGACGAGGCTTCCAGCTCGTTGGCCGTGGCAGGCGTGGGCGTTGGCCGTGGCAGGCGTGGGCGTTGGCTCGTTGGCCGTGGCAGGCGTGGGCGTTGGCTCGTTGGCCGTGGCAGGCGTGGGCGTTGGCTCGTTGGCCGTGGCAGGCGTGGGCGTTGGCTCGTTGGCCGTGGCAGGCGGAGACCGGGAAGCAGAAGCCTTTCCTCTTCTCCTCCTTCTTCTGGCGGATGGGGTTGTCAACACTGGCCCTGGGACAGACGAGACTGGGGGTGTATTGGCCATGGCAGGCGTGGAGGAACGAGTCATGGAAGGCTGTGAGGTGACCACTGTGGGGGGAGAGATAGCATCCTCCTCAGCAATACCCACAGTGAAAGGAGAACCGCAGGTCCATAGGGTCTCCTCCACGTAGTCGTGGAGCGTCCAGCAGGGGGTCGCTGGTGGCAACTGCTTCCAAAGCGAGGGGTTTAGATTGGCCCTGAAAATTTCGACCAAAAAGGTTTCTGGGAAGTCAGAAAAATAGGCCAGTTCCAGAAACTCACTGACGTGGGGCTCTATTGGACGATCCCTCTGTATAAGGCTGAGAAGCCGGAGATTAGCCTGCATGGGTGTCATGGCTGCTGGGTCCATGTTTTGGTTGGTCGTTCTGTTAAGAAGAGGGCAGACGAGGGAGTAAGGATCCAAACGCAGCGTTTATTGGAATTTTCAAAGGTGAAGGCAAAACAAAAGCAGGAACAAATAAAACGTCCACGAGGGGAAAATAAAGAAATGAATACAAGAAAATAACACGGGGGTCTTGCAAGGAGGGCGTAAGCAGGAACACGGGCCAAGGCAGGATTCTGGGACAGCATGAACAGGACAGCATGAACAAAACAACTTCATCTAACATAGAACAACGACCAACAAAGGACAAGGTGAACATCAGGGCTTAAATACAAAACAAGGGAAAACATAAACCAATGGACAAACAGAACTCATAACGAGGTAAAAGGGCAGTTAACTAAAACCAATGACCAAACTAGGACAGATAATAAAGTAATCAAACAATAAACCAATGAGGACCGGACACATAGACAAGGGGGAAAACAGGACATGACAAAACTTCAAAATAAGAGTGCACAAAACAAAAGGCAATACGGAACATAAAAAGTGCCAAAACTTAGTGCATAAACAAACAATGTGGAACATAAAAGGTGACAAAAGCTTAAATAAAAAGGTAAACAAACCAAAGACGGTGAGGATCGTAACAGTTAAACTACATTCTACATTATATAGAAAATTGAAAATATAAGAGCATCTGTGTTTATTTGTAGGGATGTCGGATTCTGACAATGATTTGATTCCTCATACAAAAATCTAGAGTTCTGACAAACTTGCCACAAATTTGCCGAAAATGTGCCACTCATTATTTTCACATGCAAATGAGCTTGTGTGCCAGACATTTGAAGCTCTTCATTGGTAGTGTTGAACCTGCAGCACACCTTTGCCAACAATGGACAATTTGCCGCAAGTTTGCCTCAAAGCTCTTTTATTTGTGAAAATGATCAGTGAAGAATTTGTAGCAAATTTGCTATGAACTCTTGATTTTTCAAATGGTCAGTAAAATATGGTAAATTTTCTATCCACTTAGGTTTTTTCTTTTCTTTTTCTTTGTAACACTTTACATAGGGATGCACCGATATGAACATTTTTGGCAGATATCAATTTTAACAAAAAAACTGTACACCGATAACAATACCTATATTATATCTTACCTAATTTTGTCTTCAGATCACTGTTTTACTGTTTTTATGCTTTAAAATATATACAAAAAGTTACAAAATCTTTTTACTGTTCTAATAATAAATAACATGAATTGGATCTGTTGAACACATGACTTATAAAGAGAGCCACAATAAAAATGACTTAATATGATAACATGATGATTGAAAAGAAAAAGAGTTATGTTGTACTTCCAGACCATTGCACTTTGGATTTTGCAGTTTAAAAATAAAAGAACCCACATTTTACACATATTGACTGTAAATGAAAGAACATTACAATCAAAGTTAACCAAAGAAACAAAACCCTCTTTTAAATTCTGTTTAAATTGGAATAATGGATAATGCCATCCAGACCGCTAGAGGGCGCCGCTTGCTCAAACAGCACTGAATTGCTAAATGTAGACTCTTTTTTTTAAAACAGCCATTAAAGGTTTAGTAATCAAGTTAGGCCATATTGCAATTTCAATCTTAATTCAATCAATCATGCCACATTAATGGATATCATGCTGGTTTTAAAGTGCTTTGGATGGTTTCCCTCAACATGTAAGTGCTATTTTCACAACTTTCACATCCGTTTATGGCGGTTTTTCCACTTTAATGTAAGAATGAGAAAGAATAAAAATTAAATATTACATGTTCTTATGAGTGCCAAACCTTCTACATACTGTGACTACTATTATATTTGGATTGTGCATTTAAATTCATAGTGTTTTTGTGTGTTACTAATCAATTCTAAACAAATCATCTGTGTTTCATATCTGTGTTTTCATGCATTTAACCGATATGAAGATGATTTTAATTTGATCAATAATTGGCCGATAAATATTGGCAGCCGATACATCGGTGCATCCCTAACTTTACATCAATGTACCCTTTTATGAAGGGTTTATAAAGGGTTTTAATGATGACTAATAAAAAAAAATTAAAAACAGGTTTTCTAAACAGGCAAAGGTGCTGTCAGTCTGGTCGGGATGCTCAAACAAACAGAACAAAAGCACTACAGTGCCACTGTTTGTACACTTTTCAGGAAAATCTCATCAAGATTACAGATACAGTTGATGTCTTTGCAAATTAAACTATGAGAGAAAATATTTGAATAGGCTTTAAGATATAAATATAAACATGCATCAATGACGTGATGCTTTTTTGTATATTGTATATATTATATATATATGTATATTGTACTTTTGTATATATATTAAAAACAAAATAACCATTCACACAAAACAGTGACTTAAATACACCTCTACAATGATGAACATATTTTTTATCATAAGTCATTTTTATATTATTTTTGGATTGTTTTCAAAAATGTCAAGCAGTATTAAATAAATAAATACAATTTTTATTAAAAGCTGAAATTCTTGAAAAAAGAAATGTTGCCTTAAGTAGTTTGAAATAATTCTTCATTGTTATTTCTTAACTATTTTGTTTTAATCTATTATTAATATTTGAAAAACTTTTATCCACAAAATCAAAGTCAGGGTGTATAACCAACATAGAGGAAGCCAAAAAAGAAATAAAAGAAAAGACACTAAGTTTAAACAAAATATAATAATTTTGTTCAAACTTCTTGATTTTTTTATATATAGAGTTGTGTACACTGTGCACATGGTTTAAGAAAAGTATTTAATTTCTTTTACTTGATGTTATTCTATACTTTTCTTTTTCTTTTTTCTCTTCTTTTTGTAGAAAATGCTACAAAAGATTTATAAAAAAAATATTAAACCAACATGGACACAAACATTTCTAAAAAATTGACAGTTATGATTTACACTAGATTTTTAAAAGATCGGACAACCTTATATGTCAATTACCCTAACCAATATGTGTGTGTGTGTGTGTGTGTGTGTGTGTGTACAGTTGAAGTCAGAAGTTTACATAAACTTTGCCAAACACATTTAATCTAAGTTTTTCACAATTCCTGACATTTATTAGTAGAAAACATTCCCTGTCTTAGATCAGTTATGATCACTACTTTATTTTAAGAATGTGAAATGTCAGAATAATAGTAGAGAAAATGTTTTTGTGGGAGGGCGGGGCCGGGTCGTGATGCTACACACCTGGCCCCTAATCAGTCTAATCAAGCCTCAGAGAGGGAGAAAGTCTGATGAGACTTTTTGTTTAAGTTCCTTATTAAAATGTTATTTATATTGTCAAGCCGGTTCTCTCCTCCTTTCCATTAATCCCTTTACAGATTTATTTCAGCTTTTATTTATTTCATCACATTCCCAGTGAGTCAGAAGTTTCATACACTTTGTTAGTATTTGGTATTATTGCCTTTAAATTTTTAACTTGGGTCAAATGTTTTGTGTAGCCTTTCACATGCTTCTCACAATAAGTTGCTGGAATTTTGGCTCATTCCTCCAGACAGAAGTGGAGTCAGGTTTGTAGGCCTCCTTGCTCGCACATGCTTTTTCAGTTCTGCCACAAATTTTCTATCGGATTGATGTCAGGGGTTAGTGATGGCCACTCCAATACCTTGACTTTGTTGCCATTTTTACACAACTTTGGAGGTATGCTTGGGGTAGTTGTCCATTGGGAAGACCCATTTGTGACTTTAACTTCCTGGCTGATGTTGCTTCAATATATCCACAAAATTTTCCTTACTCATGATGCCATCTATTTTTAAGTGCAACAGTCCCTCCTGCAGCAAAGTACCCCCAAAACATGATGCTGCCACCCCCATGCTTCACGTTTGGGATGGTGTTCTTTGGCTGGCAAGCCTCACCCTATTTCCTCAAACATAACGAGGGTCATTATGGCCAAACAGTTACATTTTTGTTTCATTAGACCAGAGGAAATTTCTCCAAAAAGTAAGATCTTTGTACCCATGTGCACTTGCAAATTGTAGTTTATTTTTTATGTCAGTTTTGGCAGTGGATTCTTCCTTGCTGAGCAGCTTTTCAGTTTATGTTGATATAGGATTCGTTCTATTGTGGATATAGATGCTTGTCAACCGGTTTCCTCCAGCATCTTCACAAGGTCCTTTGCTGTTGTTCTGGGATTGATTTGGACATTTCACATGACTACGTTCATCTCTAGGAGACAGAATGCGTCTCCTTCCTGAGTGGTATGAAGAATGCGTGGTCACGTGGTTTTTATACTTGAGTATTATTGTTTGAACAGATGAAAGTGGTACCTTCAGGCATTTGGAAATTGCTCCCAAGGATGAACAAGACTTGTGGAAGTCCACACTTTTTTTTCTGATGTCTTGGCTGATTTCTTTTGATTTCCTCATGATGTCAAGCAAAGAGTCACTGAGTTTGAAGGTAGGCCTTAGAATACTTCCACAGGTACACCTCCAATTCAGTAGACCTCCAATCAGAAGATAATTGGCTAACTGTCTAAAGGCTTGACATCATTTTCTGGAATTTTCCAAAATCCTTAAAGGCAGAGTTAACTTGTGTAAGTGTATGTAAACTTCTGGCCCACTGGAATTGTGATATATTCAATTAAAAGTGAAACATTCTGTCTGTAAACAATTGTTGGAAAATGTACTTGTGTCATGCACAAAGTAGATGTCCTAGATGACTTGCCAAAACTACAGTTTATTAATATGAAATCTGCGGAGTGGTTAAAAAAAATGACTTTTAATGACTTCAACCTAAGTGTATGTAAACTTCTGACTTCAACTGTATAATATATATATATATATATACATACACACACACACACGGACAACATATGAAAATAATTTTTTTTAAATGAGATTAAAAGCTAAGTTGTTTAGCCTTTTATCTTAAAGTACCAAATAAATGTAGAACAAAAAAACATTTTTTAATTCTGACATCAAGACTAGGACTTTTCGGAAATAATTGCAAAAAATATAAGTGCCCATATCTGAATTTGATATGCTTATAGATATTGAAAGCCATCCATCCTGTATATATGTATTCAGAGTGCTGAAGCCCCCTTCACAGCGCTGTGTCATGCAGGAAACCAGTGGCTCTGTGAATAGACCACTGTACAATTAATACCTGGGTCCCATCTGTCCGACCTGCGTCTCAATTTGATTGTAGCCTGCTCTCCATTGTGCCTTTTTATCTGTGAGTGTTTCCACTCTTCTGTCTCGCTCTATCTCTCCATTCTTTGAATATAGAGAAGAGGTGGCGTGCATTTGTGTGTGTGTGGCTGTCTTTTGGTGCCAGCCGGGCTCGACTCTAAGGGTTTGGAGTACTAATATAGCTCTTTGATTTCAGGGGGATTGTTTGAAAGACTTCGGGTTTGAGAGGGGCTAAATCTAGGGGGTGGACAATGTGGTGATGGATGTAGACTGAAAGGGCGTCTGAAAAATGTGACTGGGTGCTCTGTTATGAAGTACATTAACATGACAATGGCTTTGATCGCAATGGAGACTTTCGGACATACATGGACACAGAAGCCAGTAACCCCGCTGTAGGGTATTTACTTCTGACCATGACATATAAGTAATCCTCTGCCTATAAAATGAAGATAAAATAAAAATACATCTGTGTCATGATTATAAAATTATTTCAAAAAAATGTATCTGATCAGCATTCACAATCAAGGTTTGAAATACTAATTTAATTGTACCTTTAAATTATTATTATTATTTTATACATCACAAGATCAATCAAAATTCTATCATAAATTAAAGGAATATTCTGGGTTCAATTGCGTTTATGCATTTGTGCCATAATTTTAATAACCACAAAAAAGTATTTCCACATGTCCCTCCTTTTCTAAAAAAAATTTAATAATCAAGGCTACAGTGTGCACTTACAGTGGCAGTGAATGTGGCCAATCTGTAAACATTAAAAAAATGTCATAACCACAATATGTAAACAATATGCATGCTAACATGTTTTTACTTTGGTAAACTGTTTTAAAACACTTTTAAACTTTCCTATTTGTAATGGTACAACATGAATAATTTCCATTGCCATGATATTATGTGTGGAAAAAATCCAATTCAGATCAACACAGACATGTTGGAAATTGATATGAGCAGTTTTTTTTTTAAATGAAGGTTCATACTTGGATGTGATTAACTTCACATTCTGCTATATTAGTATATGGTTATTTTTGTATGCATAATATATATAATACAAATGCAATGCATAAATGTAATATATATATATATATATATATATATATATATATATATATATATAATATTAACATTTTAATTAACATTAATTATTTTTCTATTTAATTACATTATTTACTTTTTAATTATATTACTATGCATAATAATAACAATTATATTATTATTATTGTCATGTGTATTTTGTTGATTCATGTTTATCATGTCTTTTAGTTTGAAAAGTTTAGTTCCTGTTTCCTGGTCATGTGATGTACTGTTTTCCCTCCATGTTCATGTGTCTTGTTTTCATTGGCTTATTGGTTGATTATCTTGTTTAGAGTTCTGTTTGTTCATTGGTTTATTTTCTCCCATGTCTAGTATGTAAGCCCTCATTTTTTCCATTGTCCCTGGTCAGGCATTTCTGTAAATTTTGTTGCTGGCACTTACAATAATAATAATAATAATAATAATAATCATGATTATGATGACGAAGAACCCAAGTGCAATTTAATAATAACAGTGGAATCCAAAAACCCTAACTACAAATGTGAAACATAAACATGAACATGAAATAAACCTGGCATTGCATGGAATGGCATCATTAACAAACACACAATACATGAACAGGGACAATGGCAAACATGAGGGCTTATATACATGACATGGGAGAACATAAACCAATGAACAAGCAGAACACTAAACAAGATAATCAACCAATAAACCAATGAAAACAAGACACATGAACATGAAGGAAAAACAGTACAATCACATGACCTGGAAACAGGAACTAAACTTTTCAAAATAAAAGACATGAAACCATAAATCAACAAAATACACATGCCAATTATTATGTTAAGTAGTAATATGTTAACACTGTTAAAAATTGTTTTGTCAATGAAACTCAAAATTAATTTAAGCCTTCAAAACTAGAAAATCTTTTCAAACGTATTATTATTATTATTATTGTACTATTTTTGTTGTTGTTAAAACTTTAATTTAATTGCATAGGGAAAACATTCCTAAATTAATGAAATTTTAACTATTATTTATTTAATAAAGTAAAACTTTATTTTTAAAATTTGGTGCTACAAAATAAACCTATTCAAATAAATATATGAAATATTCAAATTGCATGCTTTTAGCAATAGTCATGACCACATCTGTTTTGGGTGGTTTCATATTCATGTTGCATTGATGTTTAAAATGGACGATTCTTGTGAAAGGTGCACAGTTTACAAGGCAAATGGCATATTTGATTGTGTCATCTGCTTTGTGTCTAGCTACATGCATGAATATGTGCTTCCTATTTTTGCATATGTAAAACTGGGGTGCTCAAATGTATTCAGTCCCCTTAAAAAGGGGGGGGGGGGGGTCTTCTTTCTCCATGACAAGTCAGAGACATCTTACAATGAAGGATGTGAAAACATGTCCACCGTATTTGAATCTGATTCATTGGATGGTTTCTTCAAATTAATTCCCAAAGTTGGGCCAGATTGCTTTACAGCTATGTCATATTCCTTTGAATGGCAAAGCCTATTGACGGAAATGGAGGGTGACAGCCACACCGAAAACCTATTGCGTTATGTGGTGGTACAAAATGATAGGGGTCATAGCAAGTGTTATTACACTGGGCCCACACAATATCTCCCAAAACGCCACACTGTGTTTTTATCCATAATTTAGATTGCCGGCTTATAGTCAGCTCTTTGCATTAGATGAGGAAATGTATCTGTCCTGCTACGTATGGAGATTTCTCTAATCACATGTTGGTGGGAAGCAGAAAATTGTGACATGGAGCAAAATATATACCAGAAAGTGGTTACCACCAAACGCATCTCCACCATGCCATCAAGAGGAGTTGAAAAAAGTCAATTTCAAAATAAACGGAAGACATCACATGGCCAAGAAAAGCCAATGTAGGTCCTAAGTTTTATAAAGTGGTGGTAACTTTGTTTGAAAAGTCATAATGCATGTTTTTTTTTAATGCATTTCATAATGCATCAAGTATACAAGCCTCAAAAAGCAAGACTTTCTCCAAGTTTGGTCCACTTTGTAGAATTTTCTTGCCAAAATGGCCTACATAGACAGGAAGAAACTGCCTGATTGACATGTAAAGTATTATATTTGTTGTGGGTAAAAAATAATACCATGACACCAAAATAAAGAATTAAAAAATGAAAAACAATGAAAAAACGAATTCAAATAATTCCATCAGTTTGCGAACGTGTGCCACAGCCACCAAAGAAATTGGTGGAAATATGTTTAAAATCAGATTTGCTGTTTATCCAAATTAAATAAATACCAATTATTACACAAACATAATTCAGAAAACAAAAGGATATCAAGTTTACTTGCTACCAAATGCCTCACAACTCCCATCTTTGTATCTTTAAAAGATTTTATTCCACTAAGCTCTTAAACTTTGGCAAATTTAGCAATCATTTCTTCATTAAAAGTGCTCATAGTAGCAACTAGAAACTAGAAAAAGAAAAGGCATAGAAAATCTATAACTGCTAGTCATTCCAGAATATCAAAGAACAAGCTTAAGCTAAAGTGCAAAATAAGTTAATATGACTTAATCGCTTAGTCAATTTCCTCTTATTCAATCAAAGTTGTTCAACACAGCAGTCTAGGAAAAGATAATTCAGTCATGATGTCAGTTCGGAGACTTGTGGTCGGTGTAAGATGGTAAACAGACCTTGACTACAGTTGGGGTCTGCAGTCTGACTTCCTGAAAAACTCAGAGATTCCTACTGTTCTACACTGCTCATGGATCATTATGACGGATGAAGGCAGCACTTTAAGCTCATCAGAGTCAATAGAACACAATACTTACCACATGTAGCATATGGAAGGATGTCAATTATCTACAGGCTTCTACACTGATGAGTGGGAACAAGAACTTCGCTGCACATCTCCCACGATGCACAAATAATTCAATGAAACCCTAAAATCTTTATCATCAGTTGTCATAAAGCAAATAAGACACTCTCTGAGAATGACAAAAATTCCTTTGTCTTGTTATTGACATCGTTTTTTATATAGAATTTGAGGGATGGATCTAGGGTTGTGTCGATACAATCAAATATCGATATATCATGATACTTTTTTCTTACAATATTGTATCAATACTTAGATCCATGTATCGTGATATATCGTGATTTTTTTCAGTGTAGTCAGAGACACTTCTATGAGGCATGAAAGAGACAAACTGATCCTGCAGGATTCACGGTTTCTCTCATGGACATGCTGAACCTTTCTGACGCATTTGGATCTAGGGCTGGGCAAAAATAAAGATTTTCTGCTTAATCTTCATTTGTGCAAGCCCGATGTCAATACTTAAAATGCCAAGATTGCGGTTTCTTTCTATCTGCAATCCCCGTCAATCAGATGCATGTAAATACGTCCCATAAGCTACAAAAAATGTTGTTGATTATCCACTGGCTGGTATTTTTTAGATTTCACAGTGTTTAAGTGGTGTAGTGGAAAAGATGTTCAGCACAGAGATCTCTTCACTGTGTGCTGGGAGTAAAAGTTTTGACTCTTTCTGTGTAATGTGAGTCCAAGCAAATAATTTTCTGTTGAATAATTTGTTGTTTTTCTTTTAATATCCTTTCAGTTCTCTAAACTCGGTTATTTATCAAAAACAACAAAAGAAAAATTTAATTCTAATCACAAATGGCATGAATGCTGTAAAGAAGCCATTAGACCATTCTTCCCATAATGCCTGCATGCCTGAGTCTTCTCTTTACTGTTGTAAATGAAACTGTTGTTGAGCAGGTAGAATTCAATGAAGCTGACAGCTGAGGACATGTGATGCATCTACTTCTCAAACTAGAGACTCTGATGTGCTTATCCTCTTGTTTAGTTGTACATCTGGCCTTCCACATCTCATTCTGTCCTTGTTAGAGCCAGTTCACCTTTGTCTTTGATGACTGTAGTGTACATCTTTTTATGAAATCTTAATTTTTCGGGGCAATTCAAGCACTGTATGATTGTCTGATGAGTTTCTTGAGAAAGCTGTTTCTTTTTTGTCATTTTTGACCTAATATAGACCTTAAGACATGCCAGTCTATTGCACACATAACTCAAAAACAAACACAAAGACAATGTTAAACATAATTTAACAAACCAAATAGCTTTTAACTGTGTTTGATATAATGTATATAACATATATAACTATATATAATTATATAGTGATTTTCTAGTACCAAATTAGCAATTTAGCATGATTACTCAAAAACTCAAAAAGCATCACTTGGTGTTGGATGCTGGAAATAAGGCCTTGTTTAGATTTGATCTATTATATAATTACAAAAGTATATATATTAGGTAATTACTTTTTTCAAATAGTGATGGTGCTGTTTTTTTGCATCAGTAATGTCCTGACTATACTTTGTGATTAGTTGAATGCCACTTTGGTGAATTAAAGTACCAATATCCTTTCGAAACACCAAATTATGTGCATTATTCCAAATATTTTGCTGTCAGTGTACTTCTTAAAAGAAAGAAAAACACAGAAGTTCAAAAGCATTCGTTCTTTTTTACACTCACTAAAGAACCGATGCCTCTCAGTCAATAAAAGTACAAATAAAAAACTTCTCAAACACTGCAGATGGTGAATATCAAATATCCCTTTGTGTTTCCTTTACAAGCCAATGCCTTACAAATGGTTTTAAGAACAATAACTACAACAGGAATGGAAAGTAGTGTCACTTCAGTGATGCTTTATGTGTGCAAGCAACGAAACAGCACCATTTCTCTGAGTGTCAGTATCCTGCCTTTGACATTCAGCATCTGTCTCCCACAAACTCCATCCATCTGTGCTCTCTCTTTCGCAGAACAGTGTTTATATACTTTTAAAACAGATTGCCTCCTTCAGTACATCAGATTTGAGGGCTTAATTGAACCAAGCTGCCATAAACTTCACGTATAACCGCTAAAGCATTACTTGAGCACAATGCCGTTAATAAAAAGGTAAAATTGGTCCTTTAACCAATAATAAGACAATTGTGAATTTGTATTGAATCAAAGAGAGAGGCTACAGCACAGTCCTTCTAAGTAGCCATATCGCTTTTAATGATGTAAACTACTGTAATTAACCAATAGAACATGAGAGGTTATTATCACGAATAGAGCAAGCTTCAGCCATTGGGAGAGGTTTGGAAATCTTACAGAATCACGGTACTACAACTACATTTATGCAAAATGACTTTTATGTGCGTCGTTCTACATATCCCAACGGCTAGCTGGTGAAATACACAGTGATGGCACTACAACAAATTTTATTCACTTTCACACACATCATGAGTAAAACATCTAAGTTATGGATGTAACCTCCGTTCCCTGATGGAGGGAATGAGACGTTGTGTCGAAGAAGCGACACTAGGGGTCTCTCTTGAGCGCCTTTTGCATCTCTGATCTATGTGACAAGGCCAATGAGAAATTGGCAGACAGAATTTGCATGTCCCGCCCCCGGATGTACGGTATCAAGTGAGGGAAATGCATCTGTTTCATTCAGGATTTTTCTGAGGAGCCAACAATGAGGTTCGGCCACAACAGTGGCTCGGTTCAGCGACGTGGCCAAGAGGACACAACGTCTCATACGACGTTCCACGTCTGTCGCTCACTTCAACGTTGTGTCGAAGAAGCGACACTAGGGGTCCAGTTTAAATCACACCATGCGCTGAGCCGTGTACGTGTACTGCTGACACAGGAGCGGGCAAGTATTTCACAGGTCAAAGCAACCGGCTGTGTCAAGCTGCATGTACCCTTCCCCAACGCCCCATAAAATCGTCAAAGCCTTCTTGTTCTTTACCCCCGATAGGTGGGAACAAGTCGAAGTGCCAAGCATGGAAGCAGGCCGTGCCAGCCACACCTTTTCTCTCTCTATGTTTCTCGCATAGAGTTAAAGCAGCTGGGGCCATCTTAACGCTATCATACGCATCGGGGAAGGTGATCTTTCCCAGTTTTCCTATTCTTTCAGGGGGGAAAGACCCTGCGGAGACCACACATGCCTAGACTGGGGAAGGTAAAGAGTGGTGAAATACATCACATGGGCTTTTAGGTCACATGTGGAGAATGGCGCGGTGGTAGATCCTACCTCATTGGGAGGGAGGAAAACTACAGACATGGCGACCAGGGGCCAGTGGGAACTGCCCAAGGGAGACGCGGGTCTGCTCGCAAAGGGACTATACCGTGGAAAATACACACAAGGGGAAGTTCACATAGGAGCCCAACCTGTAGAGCACCTATTCCAGTACAGGGTAGACTGAGTACCCGCTTTGGATTTGGTCGGCAAATTCCTCTGCTGAATTTGTGGACCAGAGGGCTAGGGAGGAGTCATCCAGGAGCCGAGTTAGTGGGATAAGAGCGCATGATTGTCCGCAGAAAGCAGAGGTCTGTCCAGGGTATGAAAGTTTGGCGGCAGGCGGGGGTGATGATCACATGGTGCGTGCTGTGGCGCCATGCTCATCTCGGGACTCAAGTCTGGAGCCAGTGCTGAAGTGGTCTCATATGCATCAACCCCAGTGGCACGACCGCCACGGAGGACGCCATATGCCCCAGGAGCCTCTGGAAAAGTTTTAAAGGGACCGCTGTGCCCGGGGCCTGAAGGTGGCGAGGTATTTCAGCACTGACTGCGCGTGCTTGTTGGTGAGGCACGCTGACATTGAAACATTGATGTCTAACTCTATGCCGAGAAAAGAGATGCTTTGAACCGGGGCGAGCTTGCTCAGCTGAAGCCCTAAACGGCTGAGGTGCCTGAGCACCTGGTCCCTGTGGGCGCATAGTAACTCTCAGGAGTGGGCCAGGATGAGCCAGTAGTTGAGGTAGTTGAGTATGCAGATGCCTACTTCCCGAAGCCTGCTTCTGTGACCTTCATAAAGACGCGAGGGGACAGGGACATGCCGAAAGGGAGGAACTTGTACTTATATGCCTGGCCGTCGAACGCGAACCGTAGGAAGGGTCGATGTCGAGGCAATATTGAGACATGGAAGTACGCTTTCTTCAGGTCTACCAACCAATATAGATGCTGGACGCAAGTTAAAATCTGTTTTTTGCATGAGCATTTTGAATGGGAGTTTGTGCAAGGCCTGGTTGAAAACCTGCAAGTCCAAGATCGGTCGTAAGCCGCCGCCTTTCTTGGGTACGATGAAGTTAGGGCTGTAGAAACCCTTCTTCATCTCGGTTAGAGGGACAGAATCTATCGTGTCTTTGAGTAACAGAGTCACGATTTCCTCGCACAGGGATTTGACATGTTCAACGTGTACTGTGGTAAAGCAGACGCCCCCGAATGGAGGGGGGGCCTTGCAAATTGAATTGCATAAACAAGTCGAATGGTCCTGGCCAGCCAGCGTGACGGATTGGGAAGTGAGAGCCACGCGTCCAAACTCCGAGCTAGGGGCACTAAGGGGACGGTTATTTTTGATGTACCCAGCGGGAATTCGCAGCGGGGCGGAGCAGGTAATGTGGCATCAGGAGGCAAGGGTGCGTCCTGAGGCTCTGGTGCTGAGATAAGACTCAAAGCACTTACCTTGCTCCGCACACATGGCAAGGGGCAGGTTAGTGACTGAGGAGGAGGTCCCGTGGTGGCGTCCTCTGGACTCGTCAGAACTGGCCAGCCGGGGAACAGTCGTGGGACTGAAGGCGAGAAGTCTGTGTCCAGCGTGCTGGGACAGTTGAGGTGTGGTGGCAGAGTGCCGTGAGAATGGTCAGGTGACCCAGAGACAAAGGAAATAGCTCTTTTACTGAGAATGTGGGTACGGGCTGCGGCAAATGAAATAAGTTCAACAAAGGATTCTGGGTCGGGCGTCTCAGGACCACTTGGGAGCCTTCCGGGTCCTCGAAGGGGTCCGCGAGACTTGGGGCATGCACTTCCTGCGGGGTGCTCGACGCAGGGGCTGAGAGCTGGGCCCTGGTTGAGGCGGTGCTGCACGTTTCTTAGCCACCCTCGACGAGCAGACAGAGCGTGGCCCGTGGCGGCAGGTTTGTGGCGGGCCAGGATGTTTGATATGGCCTCCGTCTGCTTCTTCACCGCGGAGGACTGCTGGGCGAAGTCCTCGATGGTGTGGCCGAAAAAACTGAACTGGGAGACAGGTGCATCAAGGAAGCGTGTCTTGTCTTGTGCATCTCGACCAAGTTCAGCCACAGATGACGTTCCTGAACCACGAGATGGCCATCGCCTGCCCGAGTGACCGCGCTGTGACCTTTGTGGCCCTGAGGGTGAGGTCAGTCACTGACAGCAGTTCCTGCAGCATGTCGGGATCAGGACTACCCAAGTGCACATCTTTAAGTGCATTTGCCTGGTGGACTTTTAGGAGGGCCATGGCATGCAGGGTGGAAGTGGCCTGTCCAGTGGCGCTGTAGGCTTTGGAGGTCAGTGACGACGTCATCCTACAGGCCTTGGAGGGAAGCACAGGGTGACCCCGCCAGGTGGCGGCATTCTCGGGGCACAGACCGCAACCGCTCTGTCCACCTGGGGGATCGCCGTGTACCCATGGGGCGCTCCGCCGTCGAGGGTAGTGAGAGTGGATGAGCAAGAGGCCTTGTGACGGGTGGAAAAGGGTGTCCTCCACGAACTCGTCAGCTCATCATGCACGTCGGCGCCCAGACCCGAGGAACCAATCATCCAGCTGCGAAGGCTGTGGGGAGAATGGAGAGTTCCAGTCCAGCCCCACGCTGACGGCGGCCCAGGCAAGCATGTCGGACATCTGGGCGTCAGCTTCAGACTGCACGTGCTGGCCCGAAGGCGGCAGCCCAGTCGAGTCATCCGCGTCAGATGCTGGACCGCTCTCCGATGCAGCGGCGAGCTCATCCGGCTCAGGGGGCTCAAGAGGATAGGCAGGCTGTCTGTGAGGCGAGCTGCTGTTGCCTCAAGCCCGGACAGAAGTCAACGAGCGTGCCGGGGGGCGGGTGGTTCGCGGGGACATACCCGGCGAAACCGAGCACGCTGCCATCCCCAAATCGTCTCCATCACCAGTCGTGTCGTCCTCAATCCCATGGGAAGAAGGAGCGACGCGGGTTGGCGTCTGGAGTGGCGTTCCTTCTAAGGAAGGAAAGCTGCGACCACAACGTTGCCAAGGTCATGTTCTCACAGTGAGAACCTGAGCCATCCACAAATGCTGCCTCGGTGTGATCGCTGCCCAGACACATGAGATAGCGCCTGTGGCCATCAGGAGCAGAGAGCACTCTACCGCATCCAGGAACTACACAGGGGCGGCAGGGCATCTTTATAAAGATGCGTCCTGAAAAGGACGTTCAACACCAGCTGTGTATTTGCTCTTTTAGAGGAAATAACTCTTTTAGAGAAATAAACTATTTTAACAGCGCTGTTGAAGGGGCAAAGCTGCACTGCCGTGCAGATGTGTCGATATAGATCTTAGGCCACTACAAGAACAGAGTAACTATAGTACGGCACACAATTACGCCAAAGACTACGCCACCCTGGGAAGGAAGTACCAAATCCCTTACTCAATGAAAGGTCAGAGACATGAGTAACCTTACAAAAATATTCATCTTTATTAGCAAGATTTAAGACACAAACTTTAAAATGAAAAAGGCTTAGCCAAGGTGCCACTGGAGTTTATAAAGAAAATCATAAACTACAACAATTAAAGAACCTGGGGCTTTAGATCCAACAGCAATCGCACTCAGAGATGTGAGGAACAGTGTGTGACTCGCAGCTCGCTGCATACACAACCAGTCAGCTCTGAAGAAAATTTCTGAATGAAACAGACGCATTTCCCTCCCTTTATACCCGTATGTCCAGGGGCGGGACATACAAATTCTGTCTGCCATTTTCTCATTAGCCTTTTCTCATAGATCAGAGATGCAAGAGAGACCCCTAGTGTCGCTTCTTCGACACAACGTTGAAGTGAGCGACAGACGGGGAACTGCATATTAACAGTTTATAAACACTTATTTTTCATCCTGTGCATGATTGGAAAGACGACACATTTTAATACTTGCATTACATAACCACCAACATTTACAAACGTATTCCAACATGACTAATTCGACACTCGAGCCGAAAGAGTCATAGAAGATCCACAAAATGACGTTGTTGCTTCAGCTATCGTGTTTATCATCTCAGCTTTGAAGATATTATTGGTTAGGTTTAGGTGTAGGATTTAGGGTAGGGAGATGGTTTTGTTCAATTAAAATTACAGCATTAATCATAAAAAACTCATCTTTTTGGTAAAACATTTAACTTGCATTTAGCGCCCCTCAGTGGACATACCACCTAAAAACTGCAGCAATACGTGTAATGAACGATGTCATTTCATTTTTGAAAAAAAATTGTTCACAATCATGTAATTTTCATGAGATTAGGCTGGGAAACTGAATCAAGCTTTATTTCCAGGTTGATAATTCAAGATGCGCAGCTGAAGTATTTGCTGAAGAACTGTCTGACTTAATAAGTCTGAACCAAATAAGCCAGTCACACTAACTGTCGAAGTTTGCCAAGGATTACAGATGACTTTCTCTTTGTTGAGACATTACTGGCAGTACTCAAATAAAACATTTGTTGTTGTTTCTGTGTTATCTATGAATTATTCACAAAATATTTATCTCGAGACTTCAGTAGGCATTTTTACTCTATGAGCTTACTAATACAAATTATTAGTAATAAATTTGTTTTCTTGTTGTGTTTGTATTTTTAATTAGACTTAATGAAGTGTGTAGCAAACTGTGATGGACATTTTCATGAAATCTGAATTTCATTAACATGTATCAGCAACAACATTCTAAAATGACACTAAATACTGACCACTAGTAGCCTGAGAACGAGTGTGAAATTAACAAATTTGACTCATACATGCTAGGTGGCTCTTACGAGTTACTTGATCAGTTATTGGACAAAGAACCTGTTCAAAACGAACAAATCAAACCTGCTCGCTGAATCAAACATCAGCGTTTTGGTCACATTAGACTAATAAAGAACCAAAAAAAAGATGAAAGAGCTGATCATTTAATATCTTTAAGCTTATAAGCACTTCTGCTTGAATTTGACCTCTCCAGCTTCTACTTGAGTCTTTTCCTTTGTGTATTTAAACTATTGGCCTAAACAACTCAACATCTGGCAACGTTTCAGAGCACTCTTGCAGAATTAATTTAAATCTTTCAATCCCCAATAAGACTGATCTGCTAACAGCTTTGAAGTCAATTTTGGGGTAGAGAGGGATGCAAAGTTGCAATACGATGTTCCCCCATGACCAGAGTGTTGAGAAAATGAACAAACAGAAAGGTAATGGAAATCTTCGTCTGACAAGCAGGCAATCTTCAGTGCTGCCCCAAAACTACAGTTCCATTTGCTCACCGCAAATGTTAATATTGAAATGAAGGCCTCTCTGGACTGTCTCTGCCTCTTGAGATACAGCAATAGAGACAGGGAAAGTCTACATGTATGCAAATTCTCTGCTAAAACGAACACTCAATTTGTAGAGCTTAAATCAAGAATCACTTTTGAGGCTGTAGAATTGACTGAGCCATGCACCCAACAAATTTAAGCTGGTTCCCTCAGCCCAAGGTAGGGCTTTCCTGTTGGAGCCCAAGTCCCAATTTAATACTGGAATACTGTTGATTATTTTTACTGGCAGTAAAAAGAGAGAAAGTAAAAAAAACAACTACCACAGATACACTCAGCACAAAATTGGTCCCGAATTCACAGATTGTTGACAAGAAACAACACAGAGGTTTGGCCCTAAAAACAAAAACAAAACAGAGCAAAGATGAAAAAGAGTTTTATATTCACGTGATTTCATGTATATTAGTGAACACATTAAGTTATTTTGCAGTATTTTATCCACAGTTATTTAAGTCATGCATTACTATTGTTCTGTGTGACTACATTAAATATTGCACTTTTAATTCTAAAAACAAGAAAATCAAATCAAATCAAATCAAATCAAATCACTTTATTGTCACACTACTGTGTACACGAGTGCAACAGCAGGTGAAATTCTTGTGTGCAGTTCCGTGCAACAATGCAGTAATGACAGTGACAATAACAACATATTTACACAAAACAATTTACATAACAAATGTACACATACCTACACAACAATTTACATAACAAATGTACACAATACACACAATGTAGAATACACACACTAGATACAGGTATAAATATATATAAACACTAATTGAATGGGAGAATATATTGACAGAATGATGATTAATAAAGTGCAGTGCTGATTGATGATCGTGAGAGATCATGTGTTCAAAAGTCTTATTGCTTGTGGGAAGAAGCTGTCATGTAGTCGGGTGGTGCGGGTCCTGATGCTGCGATACCGCCTGCCTGATGGAAGCAGTGAGAGCAGCCCATGACTCGGGTGACTGCAAGTGGTGCTTGCACATGTAAAACTTGGCATCATGATGCTCCATGGTGTTCTGGGTGGTTTCGAGGGTGTTGCTATATGGTTGCTAATGTGTTCTGAGTGGTTGTTAGTGTTATATATTTTCTAGAATGTTCTGTGTGGTTGCTAGTGCATTGCTAGGTGGATCCTAGAGAGTTATGGATGGTTGGCAGGGTGTTGCTATGTAGGTGCTAAGGTGTACTGAGTGGTTGTTAGTGTGTTGCTATGTCATTTTTAGGATGTTCTTGGTGGTTGCTAGTGCATTGCTAGGTGGTTACTATGGTGTTGCAGATGGTTTGCCAGGGTGTTATTATGTGGTTTCTTAGGTATTCTGAGTGGTTGTAAGTGTGTTTCTATGTCATTTTTAGGGAGTTCAGGGTGGTTGCTAGTGCATTGCTTGGTGGTTACAAGGGTGTTGTGGATGGTTAGCAGGGTGTTGCTCTGTGGTTGATAAGGTGTTCTGAGTGGTTGGAAAATGATTACTAGGGTGTTGTGTGTTGTTGCAAGGGTGTTTCTATGTGGTTACTATGCCATGGTTTAGGGTGTCCTGAGTTTTTGCTAGTGCATGGACAGTGCAGTTTCCCCTATATGCATTCAGCAGCAGCACAATGCCATTGCTAAATTATCAGCACCGCTGTTGAAATTTCACATGGTTTATTAATATTCTTGATGCAGTGTAACACTTTCTAGACCCAGTCAATTGTGCGCTTGCTTCACTGGTAGCAGTTGCAATGGTGACATGAAACGAAAAGAAACACACACACACACAAATAAATGCACATACTCACAGTGACATTACCGTTTAGCAGTCCAACAAATGCTGTTTGGGATTGTGTGCACAACGGAGAAGCAGGATAACCAACAAATTTGGCATTGGATTGTGAGTAAATTTAATTATCCACATATGCACTCTGTAACGATTGAAGGAAGGAAGTCAAGAGAGCTGGATCTAGGTGCGGCTAGGGTTTTAATGAAAATAAACAAATACAAATAATGGGTAGACACAGGAACAAATAAAACATCCACGATGGGAAACAAGAACATAAACAGGAGCAAACATCTACGAAGGGCACTGGTTAAACAATGGAGGTGAAAACACATACACATTCAACAACTGACAAAGACTGAACTGAAATCAGGGCATTATATACACAAAGACTAATGAGAAAATTAAACACAGGAGAGGAACAATGGGGAACAGCTGGAGGTGATCAGAGCAGGGAATGATGGGAAGTGTAGTCCATGGGGAACAGATGACAGAGGCAAAACACAGGGTTCAGTGAATCGTGACATAGCCCCCCTCTAAGGAGCGGATTCTAGACACTCCCAAAAACAGACAAAAAAAGGAAAAAAAAAGGGGAAAACAGGCAGTTCAAGGGGATGAGCGGAACAGGGCAAAGACAGGGCCCAGATGGAGCCGGAGACCAGGGAGACTGAAGCAGATCAAGCAGATTGTCAGGATGCCCAATAGACCAGAGCAGATCAAGTGGACAGCCACGAGACCAGGGAGACCAGAGCAAGTTGCGTGGACAGCCACGAGACCAGGAAGACCAGAGCAGGTCCAGCAGATGGCCAGAAGAGCAGAGCTGATTAGGTAGACGGCCAAGAGACCAGGGAGACCAGAGCAGATTGCGTGGACAGCCACGAGACCAGGGAGACCAAAGCAGGTTTGGCGAATAGCCAGGAGAGCAGAGCTGATAAAGTGGATGGCAAGAGACCCAGAAGACAAGAGCAGATCAAGCAGACAACCAGGAGACCAGAAAACCACCTCTTGAGTAGGCACTGGATCAAGAGGCCTGGTTGTCAGCCAAAGGACCGAGACAGGGTCAGGAGGTTTAAGAGGTGGCTGCAGGGCTGATACAGGATCAGGAGGCCTGGAAGGTGGCCGTAGGGTCGAGACAGAGTCAGGAGGCCAAGGAGGCAGCCACAGGACAGGGACTGGGTCAAACGGTAGTCTCTGGGGGAGCAGGTGGAACCACTGGAGGAAGAGTCTCTGAGGAGCGGGAGGAGCCGCTGGAGGAATAGTTTCTGGAGGAGCGGGAGGAGCCGCTGGAGGAATAGTCTCTGGGGGCAGTGCCGTGGAAAGATGAGCCATGGAAGACTGTGGAAGACTCTGAGGGCTTCTTCCTCCTGAGCCGTGGAAGACTCAGAGGGCGGAGTCATGGAAAACTCAGTGGGAATTAACAAAGTCTCGGAAATGACCTCCAAGGTCATGAACACTGGCAGAGATTGGGAAGCCATTTTCCTCCTCCTCCGGGAGGCCGAGTCGTTGGCTTGTTGGCCATGGCAGGCGTGGGTGAGACATTGCATGAAGCAGGCTGAGATGTAACATGGCAAGGAGCTGACTCGTATGGCTGTGACAGGGTGCGGAGCAGACTCAGACGTGGAAGACTCGGAAGCTGGAAACCGGGATTGAGAGAGGTGGGTCCTCTGCATCGACTGTCTCTAAAACTAGCCTCACATATTCCTTCCACGTACAATCTCCGGTCTTCGGCATTTTCCTCCACCGGCGTATTGGTAGTCCGATCCGGTACATGGTCTTTAGGATTGTGTCATCAAAACCATTGTGAACGGCTAAAACCGCCTATGGGAAATTACGTAACCTTCCTTCTGGCACATGATCATTTTTCTTTCTAAACCTTGCCCCTATATACATTTACTATTTCCTTCAATTGGTGTGCAAGTAGGCTCACTAGGGGAAATGCATACTTGCACAGCCCAGGGGCTAGCTGTGTGCCAAGGCAAATGTGCTGAGGGGAGCATCGGTCAGAGAGTACCACAGTGGGCAATGGGAGGATTCTGGGGAAGCGAACAGGTCTACCTGTGCTTGGCCGAATTGACTCCAGATCAGCTGGACCGCCTGAGGGTGGAGTCTCCACTCTCTCCTGGGCGTAACCTGCCACGACAGCGCGTCCGCTGTGCTGTTGAGGTGGCCCGGGGTATGAGTGGCTCGCAGTGACTTGAGCTGGTGCTGACTCCAAAGGAGGAGACGTCAAGCGAGTTGCGACATACGGCAAGAGCGTAGGCCGCCTTGGCGTTTGATATACGCCACTGTCGCTGTTTGTCTGTCCAGAGCAACGCATGCTTGCCCCGGATCAACGGCAATAGCCTCCTCAGGGCAAGTAGTACCACCAGCAACTCGAGGCAGTTGATGTGCCAACACAGTCGCGGCCCGGTCCAAGGGCCAGCAACTGAGTGCCCAGTGCACATGGTGCCCCAGCCCCATTGGGAGGCATCTGTCATAACCACAACGTGCCTGGGGACCTGGCCTAGGGGAACTCCTGCCCGTAGGAAAGCTAGGTCTGACCAGGGGCTGAGAAAACAGCAGTAAGCCTGTGTGACAAGGACACGGTGTGTGCCGTGGCGCCATGCTCATCTCTCGACTCGGGTCTGTAGCCAGTGCTGAAGTGGTCTCATATGCATCAACCCAAGCGGCGTGACCGTCGCTGAGGATGCCATATGCCCCAGGAGCCTCTGAAAGGATTTCAGTGGGACCACGTGTTCTGTCTGAAAAAACACAGACAGTTCAGCACTGACTGGGTGCATGGAAGCGGGAGGTCTGGTTCCAGGGCGCCGTACCTGCCAAAGAGAACCGGTGGCCGGCGGTCGTGATAACGATGGCCAGGGAGACCGGTAATAGAGCCCAGGGGCTGAGGAAACTACTCTTTATTTTTTTCTAGCAAGGCTAGATTAAGATGAAATATCTTAGAGTTGTACAAATCTGATGGTCCTTGTATTTTCTAGGGCATTAAGGTTGTTGCTAGTGCATTGCTAGAATTGTGTTGAGGATGTTTGTCAGGGTATTGCTATGTGGTTGTTATGGTGTTCTGTGTGGTTGATAGTATGCTGCTATGTCGCAGCATCAACGACGCTATTGTCCCCTGTCAACTTTCATGTAAATGTGAGCAGCAGGAGATGCAAATGTAAACATGGAGACAGTGTGCAACAGTGATAGCCATCTGTTTAGTGCATGATCATAGAGTAACAATGGCCCACCACACCCCCTCGATCTAATGACTGGCAGGGCCCAGCAGAAGGGTAAGCCCCAAGTACCTTTATGCGGCCCTGGTTGCTAAGGTGTTCTGAGTGGTTGTGAAAACATTGTTATACAGTTGCAAGGTGTTCTGAATGTTCTATAATATTCTGGTCCCTGAGTATGGCTTTGACCCCTCCTAGAATGTTTACGTTTTGTTTGTTTTTGAAAAAACTAATTTGTTTGCCACATACAAATCATTTAGAATGTGTAATGTAGAATGTGTCTGATCATTTAGAAATGTAATAGCACAAATCTCTTTAATTCGCACGATTTGAGGTATTGTTCTTCTGTAGCGCAAATGAAGGTGGATGAGTTACACACAAAAGTTTAATACTTAGGGTTAGGGGTTTGTTCAAATAATAGTGATATATACTAATAGTGAATAATATTAATTGTAAAAGTGACCAAATTACTAAAGCAAGCATCAGTAATGAAAGATCTACCAATGTGTGATTGTATGTTAAATTAAGCAATTAAAGCAATAGGTGTAACACAGGCTTCTGTATAATCTGTCTCTATGATTTGTATGACCAGTTAATACACATGCAATAGTTATTCCAGGCATGCAACGTCTTTGTCGATACTATCTGGATCATATCTTTTTCATAAAAATGGCAAAAATAAAAGGGTCGATGGAATGCACTTTTATCTCCCATAGCCTTGCAACATAAAACTTCCCAGCCACTAGAAAATATCTTTTTATCCTGAAAGAGAGAGACTGCTTCACTCAATAAAAACATAATACCCAATTGCTTCACTTGCAGTCTCAGTTACATCAAAAACCTCTACACATTAGCTTGTAAAGTTACTTATAGCAGCTTTTAATTCAGGCCTAGAAGAGACAGCCCTGTCGATTCAGTTAGCTAACAAAATAAAAAAAACAGTTTAAATATTAAATAGGCAGTGAAGCCACAATAAAGTATAAAACCAGCACACAGTTCAAGCTTTATGATTCATGAGATTAAAACAAACTTATCAGGTGTCAATATGACAAAATAAAAAGTCATAAAATGCCATTGCTGTTGAAACATAATCCTATTCAAGAGTCGATATTGATACAGTTTGGTGCTGTTTCCAAGTGGTTAGTTCTAGTGACAGGTAGAATAAAATTTCTAAATTCTTCACAAGAATTAAGTGGCTGAATGAGCCATTTTGCATTTATTGAATGAACATATTGAAATGGGCTAGTAGTGTTACTTTGGACCAGTGGTTCATAACTCTGTTCCTGGAGGCCCCCCAACACTACACATTTTGGATATCTCCCTAATCAAACACACCTGATTCAACTCATCAGCTCATTAGTAGAGACTCCAAGACCTGAACTGGGTGTGTCAGATAAGGGAAATTTGCAAAATGTGCAGTGGCACATCTCCAGCAACTGGGTTGGGAACCATTATTTTTCTAGTACACTTTGGACAAAATATTTGTTATTTGTTTCATTGTTGTGTTTGTTAGTGAGTATGTATACTGTATGTGTGTATTAATGTGCTCCATTATGTCTGTGGTGTAGGTGAACAGGGCTTGCTGGCTGACTACAGAAATTTGTTTCTCAGCACATTGAATCTGTCTGCAACACCACAGGGGGCTTCCCGCCTTCAGTGTGTGTGTGTGTGTGTGTGTGTGTGCATGTGTGTGCGTGCGTGCGTGCGTGCGTGTGTGTGTGCGCGCGCTCATATGTTTTCACATGGGATTTTATGAGATGATATTGGTCATTCTTAGCTGTCTGCATGTACAGTATACTAGTCTAGTCTTACAACATATGGAAGACATTTATTGGACCTCATAAATATTTTAATTCATATTTTTTGTATTTTTGACAGATCAAGATTTTCTGTTGATTATATTGATAATAACTTGCCAATGCTGTCCCTTAAAATTGTTCTTTTAATGCCAGAAGTTAATAAATCTCATTAGGTCAAGCCTGTGTCTAACTACTAACTACTAACTACTATCCTCATTGATCGACAACTATGCTTATTGGCATCTTAAAAATGTAAATTTATATGGAGATGTGGTTTTCCTTTAATATTACTTGTTCACTTCTGTGGAAGGTTTCTCTGAATCCTAGTTGCTGGGAAGACACAAGTAACAACCCTGGAGCAATTTTTCAATTAACTGACTTATACACATAACACATAAAATTGCCATATTTCTTTTTTATCTTTCACTTTTTTACAGGCTCGTTGGCAATTTTAATTAACCGAGACAATAGAAATAGAACAGGACATTTTTGGGGAGTGAGAGGGTGAATTTTTAAAATTTTTAATAGACATTTTATAGAGATTATAAAAAGATTTATTTTGTATTTACTTATATAGTGAATGGGTTGTACACAGGGGCATAGCAATTATCTGAAAAGTGGTAGGACACATTTAAATCTTATCTACCTCTCTTCACAATAAAAAAAAGTTTTGAAGAATTTTTAAGAACATGTTTTTTTTAGAATATGTTATATGTTTCTAAGAATATGTGATAGTGATATCATTTCAAAGAAAGGATATCAAGGTCAAGGTCAATTTATTTATATAGCACATTTAAGAACACTAGTGTATACCAAAGTGCTGTACAAATGCAAATGAAAACAATAACAGGACACAGAGGAATAAAAGACTAATTTGAAAAATAACACAAAACATGAAATTACCCATATAGTCTACAATAAACATTCATGTAAAAGCCAAAGAATACAGATACGTCTTCAGGCGTGATTTAAAAACAGGAATGGAAGGGGCAGACCTAACATCCAGAGGTATATTGTTCCATAGTCTAGGGCCAGCAACATAAAAAGCACGATCCCCTTTAAACTTTAGGCGAGAGCGTGGTATTTGCAAGATAAATTTGTCAGAAGATCTGAGGCTTCTAGAGGTTTGTTGATAGCTCAGAAGTTCTGACAGATAAGAAGGGGCACTCCATTTAAGGCTTTATAAACAAATAACAAGAGCTTAAAATGGATCCTAAAATGCACCGGTAATCAGTGGAGAGATGCTAAAACCGGTGAAATGTGTTCCCTCTTCTTAGCACCAGTAAGCAACCTAGCAGCTGTGTTTTGGACCAACTGCAGGCGATACAGAGACAAGTGATTTAGCCCCATATACAATGCATTTGAATAGTCAAGTCTAGATGAGATGAAGGCATGGGTAACTGTCTCCAAATCCTTAAATGAGAGCAGAGGTTTTAATTTGGCTATTTGCCTTAATTGAAAAAAGCTACTCCTCACCACAGCGTTTATCTGTTTTCCAAAATTTAGCTCATAGTCAAAATCACACCTAGGTTTTTTGCAAAAGGATGAATATTTGAAAACAGTGTATCTAGGTTCCTAGTGATATCAGAGACAGCACCAGGGAGACCAAACACAACAACCTCAGTTTTGCTCTCATTTGATTGAAGAAAGTTTTTTGCAGTCCAGCATTTAATGTCCTCAAAGCAAGAGTAATCAGAACTAAGAGGGATATATAGCATCACCGATATAGAGTATCATTGGCATAGCAATGATATGAAATATTATATTTCTTCATGATAGAACCCAAAGGGAACATATACAGAGAAAATAGAATGGGTCCCAAGAAGGACCCCTGGGGTACCCCACAAATGCACAATGCAGAAGAAGTGGATGAATTTCCAGTTGTAACCCTCACAGTCCTATCTGAGTGGTATGATGTAAACCAATCTAAGACAGTGCCCTTGATGCCAACCTCATCCCTTAAATGTTTAAGAAGGATAGTGTGGTCAACGGAATCGAATGCAGTGCTGAGATCAAATAACATTAGAACTGCAGATTTACTGGAATCCAGAGTGAGCAACAAATCGTTCGACACCTTGAGAAGTGCAGACTCAGTACTATGTTGCGATCTAAAATCTGATTGAAATGTATCTAAAATATTGTTACCTGAGACAAATAGGGAAAGCTGATTAAAGACAATTTTCTCCAAGATTTTTGATAAAAAGCAGTTTAGATATGGGTCTGAAATTATTACGATCGGTCATATTTAAATTAGGCTTCTTGAGAAATGGCCTGATCACTGCCTGCTTAAGGCATGACGGAACACAGCCACTGTTCAATGAGCTATTTAAAATGGCCAATACACTAGAGCCAATAGCATCCAGCACCTCTCTAAAGAGTGGGAATAACATCAACCGAAGAGGTGGTCGGCTTAATCTGTTGCACTATATCCATAAGACCTGTGAGGGATATTGGTTTGAACCGATCAAACAGAGCGGAGCAGGTTACTTGTTCAGCGAGGTCAAGACTATCAATGGTCTATCTATCGCAAGACATAATTTAGCTCAGGTGTAAGCGCCCTTACTGCTTTCCCTCTCCGGACGGGCGCTTGACCACACCCCCTCTGCCACAGAATTATATTGATCCTTGGGTAGCAATCAGCACTTAAAAATGTTTCTAAAAATTGAAGCCAATCCCCCACCTCACCCCTGGGGGAACTAAAGAAATAATATCCATCGGGAGAAAGTTCAATTAAAGGATCCAACTCACCGATTCGAAGCCAAGTCTCCGTTATGAATAAAATGTCCAAGTCCTGTGATTTAACAAAGTAATTTAAAATTAATGTTTTAATTTGAAGAGATCATCATCTTAGCAACATGAGTATTTTCCTCAGATGCAACGTTTGGCGGCTCCGAGTAAACCAGTGACTGAAGATTTCTTTGATTTGCTCCAACTATATCAACTGAACTTTCAGTCAATCAAGCATTTTTTATGATAGAACTTTAAAAATTACAACGAAAACATAGCAACCATGTATGAATACATTTTCATACAAAACAAAATAATTATCATATAATTGAATGAATGCTGTCAAACATTTCAAACATTGGTCCAGTCAACCAGAACCAAAGAATCAAAGCATAAAATATTTCTGTGGCAGGGCGGAGGGCAGGGTCGGGTCGTGATTCCACACACCTGGCCCCTAATTAGGCTGATGAAGCCTGAGAGGGATAAAGACGACTGGAGATGGCAGTGTGACAGAGAGAGAGAGTTAAGGGCAGCTGCCCGACATCTATGTGTGTGTACTTTTGGCTCAGTTCTTGATTAAAATATTATTTATATCATCAAGCCGGTTCTTGCCTCCTCCTTTCTATTGAACTGTATTACACTGGTGGCTCAAACCGCGAAGGAGGAGGGATGCACCGTAGTAGAGTCCTCACACTACTATCCACCCCAATGGAGTAGCCGTGCTCATCCACCTGGGGGACGGAGGAACCTGGCCACCTGAGAGCGGAGGAATGGCCGCTGACCGCGAGGGGAGGAGGGGCTCCTAACCGACGACCTGGAGTGGTCAGGTCTGCTGCTATGGGCGGAGGAGACCCCTACCAGCCGCTGAAACATGGTGGGGTCTGAGATCGCAACTGTGAGCAGGGAGGGGCTCCTGGCTGACCGTCAGGGGAGACCCCTTCCGTCCACAGGAACGTGGCAGGGCATTCCATCCACCAGGGGCCAGAGGACTGCCTCTGATCCGCCCGGGGAGGTGTGGCTGTTGTCCGCTAGAGGGTGGAGGAGAGGCCGAGGACCAGGCTAGGGCATATCGAAAAACTGGTAAGTAATTTATTTTTTCTCTCTCATCTCTCTCTCCCGCTGCTGCTCTGCGTTGGCCTTTCCCTCTCTTTTAAATATTATTATTATTGTGTTTTTATTTGGTACGAACACAGTTACATTGTGGAGGTACCGCCTTTTCTTTTTTTTAATATTATTGTTTCCCTCCCCTTGTCCCCTCCCTGATTCAGGTAGACAGGGATGACTTGCCGGCAGATCAAGCCGGTCTCGCCTCCTCCATTCCATTGAACTGTGTTACAGTTCCTTAATGTCAGTGTCAAATATGAACTTCCCTAAACCATTTCAGAAGCTTGTGTCACCTCCCTATCTACACTGTTGTCTCTCTTCCACCACTGTGAAAAAGAATAACAATAAAGAGGTTAGAGATTTGAAACTCGCTGAGAGTTACCAAAATGTAAAATTTTTCATCTGTTTAACAACATTAACTTACAATAGTCAAAAATGACTTCTCTGCTTCATAATTACTACTTCAACAGATCAAATTACTGTGGATCAAATATTCTGATCTCAGATTTTATAAATGCAGCTTTAAGCATTCTTTTTCATTTTCTGAATAGATTGCTTTTGTAGAGAGAGTGAAAGAGATTTCGATGCCAGCTTCCCATTCATATAATGAGTAAAATTCATAGGCTAGCAGCTAACAGCGATTGCTGGGGCAATTTCAGAGCAGTCATAGCTTTCTTCCAACAAAATTAATTTGACAGGTTTGCATTAAGGCACCTAATCAATATCCACTTAGTATGGTGAGTGCTAAACGGAGAAAAATAACTGACCTGTGTGTGTTATGAGATTTAAAAAAAAAAAATGGAATTGGACACTTTTTCTCTTTCAGCCTCTTTCGGTCTTAAGCTCGAACCTACATCAGGAGCCCCTGACCTCCAGTCATTGATCGACTGCAGTTAACATGACAAAAAGAGCTGCGAGTTATACACCCACTGTATCTACCAGGGAACAATCAACCTACCTGCACTAAATGTTTGATGGAGTGGCCAGCATTACTTGGCCTGTGTACAAGATCAGGGGGAAAAATTTATTTATTCTCCTTACTGGAAAGAAATACTGTGGCAGGGCTTTGACAGGGCATCTCTTTCCATGCATCTTAACAGGCAGTGGAGACAGCAAAGACCTGCATCGTCAAGGTACTGTAGCTGGTAAACTATTGCTCAAAGGCGTGAAACTTTTTTTGGGCCACAGTGGTGTCACATCAATATAAATCAATAGCTGCTGCGCAGTCTGGTCTGAAAGAAAAGGCTAGACAAACATTTCACAGAGCTTGATGGCTGATGTATAGCAATGCTCTGGGAACCACCTTGAACACCCTAGCAACTGCACTGCAACACTTTAACAACCACTCACAACACCATGGCAACAACCTAGCAATGCCCTTGCAACCACTCAGAACACCTTAGCAACTGCACAGCAACACCCTGAAAACCATCCAGAACACCCTAGCAACCACACAACAATGCCTTGACAACCATCCAGAACACTTTAGCAACAACCTAGTAGTTGTCAACCTAGAACCTAGTGGTTCTAACAACCACTCTGAACATCCAACCACTTAGCAATGGTGTGCAACCACACAGTACACCCTAGCTACCACATAGCAACACCATGGAAACATTCCAAAACACATTGACAACCACACAATGCCATTGCGACAACCAGCAACACCCTAGCATCTTGGCAGCAAATATTGCATGGGCAAGTGCCAATCACATTTTGAAAATCCTTATTTTTGTTGTATTCTTCATGAAATGAAGAATGAACAACTTGGTTGTTCTTCTAAAGACCCATCACTTTACCTCTGCACACTTATTGCCGTTTCACTCAAAGAAACCTTTTCTCTCAATGCACATTACTTATTCATCCGCTGTTCACTTCTATTTCCCGTTCATTCCAAACACATTTTCTATTTATTCAAAACCCATTTTCCCTTCTGTTCAGGATCTTAAGGAGTGGATTGGTTAATGTGAGCAGGTTGGGTCCATTCATCTCTGCCTCACCTGAGGGCCTCTTTTATCTGTGTTAATGTACTGAGCGCTATCTCATGCAACCTTGACTCCCGTCCAAGAACAAAGAACCACAATGAACTTTAAGACAAAAAGGAGAGCAAATTGGCATACCAAGTATAATTTATTTTACAAAGACCAACAATTTTTGGTCTGTATATCTTTTGGTTTGTACAGCAACACTATAGAGTTGTGAAATCAAAAGGAAGTCTCTAGAAACTATGTGCTTGTATGCCCTGAAAAACATTATGCACTTTCACACATACAGCCTTTGCGGTAAAATTAAAGCCACTATTAGATCAAAATTTTAGTTTTGTGGCTTTTAGTCCATGTCTATTTGCTTTGAGGTCATCAATATACTTGTGTACTCCTAAATGACAAAATGTCCCTTTTTGAGCACAAACCATGAAAATGACATACCTGAACTTAAATGGTTGTATTTTCTGGACCCTTTGGAGTATGGACACAGTTGTAGTATCTTTTGAAAGAAGACACTTAGGGCTTTATTTCCCAAGTATCAGAATTTGTTATTTTTTAAAGTTAGAGAAGCTGAAGTTTATAGTAATGGAAATATTTTGTGCTGAACATGTTTTTATAATCTAAAAAAACAATAATAAAAGTGCCAAGACAAACCAGAAATACAATGTTGTCAAAGCCAAAAGTCTAAAGAAGTTATGTTTCAAATTTGAAGATGATCTAACAAAAAATGAGGTTCCTGCAAGCTTTTTTCTCTGTAAAATCGCTGGGCAGAGTACAGAGTAAAATTAAGGCTCCGTCTTTCAAGACGACACAAAATCTGACTGCACTGCTTGGCTATTATGAATAAAATAATGCCGCATTTTTAAAAATAGACTTTGGAGACTCATTTTGTTTATGAGACTCTAATATATAAGATAATATACAGTTTTACAACATGAATGCTGCTCAAATTGCATAGTTTGTTGAAGGACAATGATGAAGGGTAATTCTTTCAGGCGAGATCTCATGTAAACAATGGAGAATATATCAATATTTCTCAGATTTATAAATTTTATGGACAAAAAGTGCTATTGGATGTTTTTCAATGAAAGCTTGTAATGGACAATTGACCCAAGTGACCCATGAAGTCCCGTTTTGATATTGCATATTTTCATATGTACTCTTGGCACAAATAACTAAATTGCTGTTTATGGAGCATTTCTATCATGAAACAGAGATCAGATATATATGTTGAACCCTTAGACCTTTGAAAAGATGTATAATTTGTTAACATTAATTACATTTATAGACGGTAAATTATATATTAAATGTATGCAGAGTGACGTCACCACCGCGTGTGGGTGAATTGCATATCAACAGATTAAATAAATAGTCCACACAAAAATAAACCTCCTCCTCTTACAATTTACTCACCGTTGTGTTTTCCCAAACCATTTGACTTTCTTTCAATTTCAGAACACAAAAGGAAATGTTAAAAAAATAAATAAAAAAATGCAGTACCTACACACAGTAACAGTGCTCGTACCAAATAAATATATGTCTTTTCAATACAATGGCAGTGGACAGCAGTGTTGCGAGTAATATGATCACAAAGTAATTAGTTACTGTAAAAATGCCAAACACTTTACAATTTAAAATCTAGTAATCAGATTACATTTACTGACTTCCAGTTAAGTTAATTACTTTTAAGTGCATTATTTTGATACACATATTTCTAAATAATGCTATATATGTAGAATACCTATTCTCAAAAAAAATTAAGTTGCAAGTATTTCAGCCTTTAAGATTTATGCACTTCAATTTCATAACAAATTTCTATCAATTTTAACTGTGTTATCTTTAACCAAATTTAACTAATAAAACTTTAAATATTTCAGTTTCAGTTCGAAAATATTTTTAGAATTTTTAGACTGCAATTTCAACCTGTTTTTTGGTTGCTTTTTCATGTTGCTGGCCTAGCATCCCTTCCCACATAGTCCATTACCAGAGCGGGTGAACGGATATGGCAAACAGGTTTCTCTAGGCACCACCGCCACATTCTCTAGGAAGAATGTAGATTGAAGCAGACATCAATAAATAATTACGTGTCTTGAGACTCTTAAATAGGAATCTATGCAGTGTGAAGTGCTGTTTAATTGAGTAACTTCTGACACTGTATCTATCATTGGAAAAGCAGCAGACATCAGCAGAAAATGAACAAGCTCACACCTATTGAGATTTGCCTTCATTTGCTTTGTCTCTGGAAGGGAGGCACTGGTGATATTTAAATTCGTCATTCGACTTGAATTCGCATCAGTCTCTGGGTGCATTGCAGAGCAAAGAGAAAATCAAATCAAACAGAGACTGTAATCATAGCAGAGTGATAAAAAGAAAATGCTGTAAAACTGGTGCCTTCTAATTTAATGAATTCTGAATACCTATACCGAGAACTTTGTTTGCTCTATAGCATTTGCATTTAGCTCCAATTTTATCAGTAGTGATATGTGGCTATTATTTGTAGAAGTGTACCCAAAATGAAAATTCATGGATTTGATTTTCTTCACTCTATGCTATGAGTGCATATCAATGAAAAGAACATTATTTCATCTTCTATTGTATCAACAACCACAGCTCATATTCCTGTTTATTAGGACAGATATGATTGTGTTGTACATTAGAACTGCTTCTCTGTTAGAATATAAAGAATCAGTTAAATTTAAATGTGCTTGTTCACTCAAAAAAAAAAAAAGTTCACGAACTTAATTAAATTGAGAAACTTTTCCACGCAATTAAATTACATTTTTCCAACAAAAAAGAAAGGGTTTGAACTGACTTGTTCTAGTTTTATTTGTACAAACTTAAACTCAAATTGTCAGACCAAGTAGATAAGTTAATTGTCTTAATTTTGTCCAACTGAATTAATTTATTAACCATTAGTATATATGAGGTGAGCAAAGTATAACAACGGTAAAACTGTTGCACTGTTAGTTTGATAGCAGCTGCTTATAGAGCTTGTCACTAATTTTAGTTTCTTTATTCTTGCAATTCATAACTTTGTTATGAATTCTGTCATGATGTTTTTTCCCATCCCGTGGAATCTGATAATAAAGAGTAATGTTTTAAATTTTGTATGACATATTCTTATGTTCTTGTTGGGAAAAGACCCAAATCAAGCATTAATTATTGATTAACTAATTTTACACTTGTGATAAAATATTGTGTCAACATTCATCATGACAATTCTTATGTTTTTAAAAAGTAATTTATTCCCATACTGACATGTAATGAAATATACAACAATTCTCAAGCTGCAACATTGCTTTAACTTTAACATAGCTCTGAACTGAAAGTCGCCAAGTAGGTTTATGGAAACAGTGTAAAATTGTCCCCTGAATAGAGAAGTTTGGTTCCCCGTCTGTCATCACTTCGACGTTAAATCGAGTGAAGCAACACTAGGGGACTTCTTTGAAGGCCTCGGTTATCTCTGAACTTGAGAAAAGGCCAATGAGAAATTGGCAGACAGAATATACATGTCCCTCCCCCAGACATACAGGTATAAAAGGAGGGAATCATGCATCTGTCCATTCAGATTTCTTCTTCGGAGTCGAGCTGTTGTGCGATCAGTGAGCTGAGATCACTTACTGTTCCACTCACCTCTGCAGAGCTTACGCTGTTGGATCCTATGGAGCATGCCAGCGGCTTTCTCATTCTCTGCTGGCAGTGCTGCTTTGCCCCTGGGTGCTTTGACAGAGCTACTAAAAGAGAATATTTGTAAAAGAGTTTATTTCCTCTAAAAGAGCTAATACACGGCTGGCGTTGAATGTCCTTTTCAGGATGTGTCTTTATAAAGGTGCCCTTCCGCCCCTGTGTAATTCCTGGATGCGGTCAATATCTCTCCACTCCTGACAGTCACAGGCGCTGCCTCGTGTGTCTGGGCAGCGATCACACTGAGGCGGCATTTGTGGATGGTTCGTGTTCTCACTGTGAGAACCTCACCACGGCAACATTGCGGTCACGGCTTTCCTTCTTATAGTGCTCCTTCTTCCCATGGGATTGAGGATGACCCGGCTGATGGAGGCGATTTGGGAATGGCAGCGAGCTCGGTTTCAGCGGGTAGAACCATGAACCACCCGCCCCCGGCACGCTCGCTGACTTCAATCCAAGCTCGAGGTGAGATCCGATTGCCTCACGGCCAGACTGTTTACTCCCTCAAGCCCCCCGAGCTGGATGATGAGTTCGCCGCTGCATCAGAGAGCATCCGGCATCTGACAAAGAAGACTCAACTGGACTGCTGCCTTCGGGTCGGCACGCCCAGTGTGAGGCTGACGCCCAGATAGCTGACATGCTTGCCTGGGCCGCCATCAGCATAGGGCTGGACTTGAAACCTCCGTCCTCCCCACAGCCTTCATGGCTAGACGATTGGTTCCTCAGGTCTGGGCACTGCTCACTGCTCAACACCCCTGTCTTCCTCAACACCCCTGTCTCCCAGTTCGGTCTATTTGGCGACACCGTTGACGACTTCGCCAAGCATTTCTCACACAGCTGGCCCCGGGGGCTGTGCAAATACACATTTCCCCCAGTGCGCCTACTTCCACGGGTGCTGTGCAAGGTCAGGGAGGATGAGGAACAAGTCACTCTGGTAGCCCCCTACTGGCCCACACGGACTTGGTTCTCAACTCATAATTCCCATTGTGATAATTTATGTTAGAATTGTGGGATACATTTTTGCATTTTAGTTTAGATTATAGAGGCAGCTTTAACTGAGGAAACAAAAAAACTAAATCGCTCCAATGTACAACACATGTGTCACAACTCCATCGGTCTCCCCTCCTCCCGTTGTCACCCGATCTAACTCTCCAGTCTTCTGAGACTCTCATCTCAATTATCAGCCACACCTGTCCCCAATCTCATCAACCAGAATGCTACTTATACTCAATGCTTTATCTCATTCATTGTCTAGTCTTGTCGATGACAGTCCAGACTTTACTACTCTCTTCCAAGAAACCTGTTTACCACTTATAGTGGATTTATTTCAGTTTGTTTCCTTTACAATCTTTTGGCTCTGCCTTTTTATAGTTTGAGAGTTGTTTTATCATTAAAGTCCCTGCTTTTGGGTTCACTAATGTTTCCGTGTCTGTCTCCATTGTGACAGAATGACTCAGATGGAAAATATAACATTTTGTCATCTCTGTCAGCAAGCTAAGCTACAAGCTATTCAACAGAAGAAAGTAGCAAGTTACACTACAAGCTACACGTCAAAAGTAGCTTGCTACATTTAAGCTACTTCATATTTTTTTCAACCGCAGATGCACAGAGAATACTGTCATAGACAAAGCACTTAAAAGACGTATTCACATGATGTTTATCAAAGTATTGTTACAGTATATTACATTTTAGTGCTAGTATACAGTATGGTGCAATACGTACTGGTATGTGCACATAAAAAATTATAATTGTAAATTCATATTTAGACATGCTACTTCTACAAACCAATGTGTTCAACATTTAAAGTCACTATTTTTACATTTTATTTTTCAGATTTAGACTACTACCTCTACAGACCCTTACCCATTTAAACATAATTTAATTTGCACATTCCTGTAAAATGAATTTATACAATACAGAAATACAGTAGCTAGACTTACAGGATACATTATCAGAGGCCAAATTTTGTGTGTGTGTGTGTGTGTGTGTGTGTGTGAGAGAGAGAGAGAGAGAGAGAGAGAGAGAGAGAGAGAGAGAGAGAGCACATCTGGGCAATAACAGTTTGATTTCTGATGGTATCAGATGGTAATACCATGGTACTTTGAAATACATTTACCATATTTATGTACCATTCTGTATTTGCGTGGTGCTTCAAAATACTTCAAAGAATACCATGTTACTACCATGATAAATTGATATATGATTACCATATTCATTTACTATTGTATTTACATGGTGCTTCAAGGTAATTAAAAAAATACCATACTACGCTATATGATTACCTTATTCTTATAGCCTACCATTGTATTAACTGTGTGTCTGGGTAATGGTACATGTCCAAAAGACATGGTAATGCCATGCTACTTTTTTATGTGTTTTCTTGAAGGCTAATATGCGTTTTGATAATCTTTTGGTTGGAAAATGTATTTATCTGCAGAAGTCTTTTACAAGCTGCAAATGTGTTGAACTTTATAAAGACCGTCTTCATCACAACATGCTAAATCTTTCTGATGGTTGGTGTGAACATTAAATGAAGCTCCAGACCTGTATCTGCTTGATTTTATGCATTACACTGCTGCCACTTGATTGGCTGATTATATAATCATGAATGGGGAAAAATGTGATCTCAGTGATTCCAACCATGGCATGATAGTTTGTGCCAGATGGGCTGGTTTGAGAATTTATATAACTGCTGATATCCTTGGATTTTAATGCACAACAGTCTCTAGAGTTTACTCAGAAATGGACAACACATCAAACCTTGAGGTGGATGGGCTACAACAGCAGAATACCATGTCAGGTTCCACTTCTGTTAGCCAAGAACAGAAAGCTGAGGCTGCAGTGGGCACAGTCTCACCAAAACTGGACAGTTGAAGACTGGAAAAATGTAGCCTGGTCTGATGAATCTTGATTTCTGCTGAATCACACAAATGGTAGGGTCAAAATTTGACACCGAAACTATGAAACCATGGACCCAGCCTGCCTTGTGTCAACAGTCCAGGCTGGTGGTGGTGTAATGGTGTGGGGGATGTTTTCTTTGTACACTTTGGGCCCCTTAATACAAATCATCGCTTGAATGCCACAGCCTATTAGAGTATTGTTGCTAACCATGTGCATCCCTTCATGGCCACAATTAACCCATCTTCTTATGGCTACTTCCAGCATAATAATGCACCATGTCACAAAACAAAAGTCGTCTCTAACTAGTTTCATGAACATGACAATGAGTGCACTGTTTTTCAGTGGCATTCCCAGTCACTGGGTCTGAATTCAATAGAACACCTTTGGAATGTGGTAGAACGTGATATTCGCAGCATAAATGTGCAGCTGACAAATCTGCAGAAATTGTGTGATGCAATCGTGTCAGTATGGACCAGAATCTCAAAGGAATTTTTCCAAGATCTTGTGGAATTCATGCCACGAAGGATTGAGGCTGTTTTGAGAGCAAAGGGAGGCCCTACCCTGTAGTGTTTCTAATAAAGTGCTTAGTGAATGTGTACTGTATAGTGTAGCCTGTCATTGAAATTCTATTTAAAATTTTTAATTAAAAACTTTGTCATGAAACCTTTGCCATTCACTCTAGATCAATCAATCAATCAAACACACACACACACACACACACACACACATGTTGGTGTTGTTATCCTTATGAGGACTCTCCATAGACGTAACGATTTTTATACTGTACGAATATACAGATTCTATCCCCTAACCATACCCCTAAACGTACACATTTTTTGTATTTAGCTTGAGAACACACAATACAATTTGCTAGCAATTAATGACATTCTTTGTCTGATAGCATTTTTAAAATCTTACAGAATTTAACTTTAAAAATCACCTTACCAAAATGTAAAGGCAACGGTTTCATAGAGTGACTAGAATATTGAAACTAATTTCCATACAACATGCTTTTGCTTAATACTCACCTTAAACTGAGATCATGCATAAATGGCAACTAGATTATTATACTGTATTTGACTAATTTAAAAAAGTCTGAAATAATCATAACTCACTGAGATTGCTTATAGATCGGTCTGGCTCGCACCCCCCCTGAATTCAGCTGCCCAAAAGCAAGGTGCTCTAGAAATCACTTCAGATTGAATCAAAACTATTGGCAGCTTTCACATTACGGCTTTACAAATGCATTGTTGTTGGAGCGGATGGGGGTTTGGTTTGTGTCTACAAACCAATCAATCTAGGTGTGAATCACATTGGCCTTCTAAGCAAAACCGCTTGGAGAGATTTCTGGGCCATGGTGTCACCGATCCGATTTCCACCAGTGACCTCTGATCCATGGTGTCATGGGCCCAGCTGACACGCGCTAGTCACCAGAATCAATAGCCACTGCTGGGGTCACCTTGTATAAAATAAGACATTATATATTTATTTGTATTAAAGCTTGACACATTCAACTTCCACTCGGAATGCACTCACAGACTAATGACATGTCAATCTAAAGGAAAATAAAAAGAGAGAAAAAAGAGATAAAAGAAAGAGCCTTTGACAGGACTGAGGGAGCTGATGAGCTCAAACATAAAGTTTCAAATTCTGTTTGAATGTATAATCAATGTGAGTTTGTTGTGATATTTAAAAAAAAAAAAAAAAAAAAAAAAAAATGGAAATAAGGGCAATCAAATGTATGTACTATCAGATTCCAAAAATGTGTGGATTTTTTTTTTTTTTTTTTTACATCTTTTTTTACAAATGTCTTTATATTTGTAGAATGTGTGGTTACCTGTGCCGCCATGATGCTAGTTGGTCACCAGGGTGTTGCTATGTGGATGCTAGGGTTTCTGAGAGGCTGTTAGTGCATTGCTATTTGGTTGCTAGGGTGTTTTGGGTGGTTAATAGGGCATATCTATGGGGTTGCTAGGGTGATTTGAGTTGTTGCTATGTGGTTGATAAGGTGTTTTATTTGCTAGTACGTTAGTATCTGCTAGGGTGTTCAGGGTGGTTGCTTGTGCACTGCTAGGCATTTGCTAAAGTGTTTTGAGTGGTTGTTAGCTCATTGCTATGGTGTCGCTAGGGGTTGTTCAGGGTGCTTGATATATTGGGCATTGCTATGCGGTTGCGAGGATATTGTGGGTTGATGATAGGGCATTATGCTTATATGGTTGCTACATGTGATATGGGTTGTTGTTGAGCAATTGCTAAGGTGTTCTCTGTGATTGCCATGGTGTTGTTAGATGTTTGCTTTGGTCTTCTGGGTGGTTGCCAGTTTGTTGTTAGATGGTTTTTAAGGTGTTCTGGGTGATTGCTAGAATGTTGCTAGGGTGTTATGGGTGGTTGCTTGTGCATTGCTAGGCTGTGGCTAGTTGCTTCTGGTTGGTACAGTAGGTGATCCTGGTTGTTGATGTGCGATTGCTAAGTTGTTGTGGGTGATTGCAAGAATGTTGCTAGGGTGTTCTGGATGGTTGCTTGTGCATTGCCAGGCATTTGCTATAGGTGGTTATGAGTGGTTGCGAGGGTGTTGTTAAATGGTTACTAAGGTGTTGTGGGTGGTTTCCAAGGCATTGCTATGCAGTTTTTAAGATGTGCTGATTGCTTCTTTGTGTGTTGCTCTGTGGTTGCTAGGGTGTTCCTGGGTGTGATAAAATTAAAATTAAAAATCTTAATACTAGCAATAGTAATGCTTTAGGAAACATCACTCAAAATATGGGGTTTTAATCTAAAGGCAGTAATTTAATGGCAGCTAACACTTAAGATCAATTTTCCATTATGGCCTATTTGTTTCATCAGTTCTGCTATTACACACATTTGCATCCACCTTAATTAAATTCACACTAATCTATACATGCTCCTTTTATGCAATAATAAATTACAGGACCTTAAGGCTTAAAGCATATTTCAAGCATTTTATGGCAGGTTTTATTGTATTCTCTAGGGAGTTCAAATCCTCGTCCCCACCCCACGTCCCTCAGAGTGTGTTGTTTTTGCTGTCAGGGGCCGTTGTTTCAGTAAATGAGGAGTTAAACAGATATATCCAAGCGTAAAATCTCAAAGCGTCCCCAGTGGGAGCCGAGGGCTGGTGGTTGAAATCAACTACATATCAATTGAGCCGCGGCGAGAGGATCGTATGATAAATCCTATTCCTCAGACACCTATAAATTACTTTCTCACACACTACATCTCCTTGTCCTTTTCGTCCACTAGCTATAATCTTTTTTTTTTTCTTCATATCTCACTTTACCCACCAGAAACTAAACCTTTAATAGTGTCCCCTGAGGCTCTGCCACAGCAAAATTGTGTCTTAGATTTGTTCACAGGATATTTTCATAGCTTGAGTGACTATATAAACAGAATGTTTGTGTGTGTGCGTGCATGCATGTCTGTGTGCACCAAAAGAAGCATGAAGGTGTGTGCCTCCTTAAACGTTTAAGCCAAGATGATTTTGTATGCAACTTCTAAAAAATAAAAATGTCTATATTTGATAATTAAAGTTTAAACATGTAATTTCTTTGCTTTTATCATCACCATATTAAATAGCTGAATAATATTAAATAATACTTCAAGCATTTTCCTGAACTCGCCCCATCTTCCATTGGTCACCCAAACAAACTGACCCAAACTGACAGAATTTGTGTCGCAACACAGATTTTTAAACTGAAAATTATGTCATCGTCTACTCCAAAGGTTTCCAAACTTTTTTTATTGGGGGTGAGATGCAGAAAATAAAGAAGGTGCTGGGCCTCATTGCTGTAATTATTAAAAATAGGACCAACTACTACTAGATGCCACTATTTAATTATTTTTATATTATATACTTAACATTACTTGGCTCTGTTACATTGCTCTATTTTTCATGATTTACTAAATTAATCTTTTTTAAAGCCTATATATTTATCAAATGAAAGATTTTGTGATAACGGGGCATCACCTTTATCTTTGCATTCCTTAATTCAATTTAGAAGAATTGACTATCTAATAAAAACAAAAAACTATATATGCACTGAGGTGTGGATAAAAATATGGATGAATTTTTTCAATAATGATAGATTTAGTTACAGCAAATTCCCACATGGGGTCAGTGATTGTTTTTATTTCACCTTTAGAGGCCGCTGTTATACTGTGGAACCAAGCCACTGTAACTGTAGAGGAACAAGGAGAAAAAAAATCTAGCAGCATAGATTTTTGTCATTAATATATAAAGCAACTACTGTAAAACCGATATATCAGTATATATTTAGTGATATGTCTTTTGTTTGTATTTTTGGTCATAGGCCTATAACATTTTTATAAGAAAAATAATACTGGGTAAGAGCTTCTGTTACTTTCACTGCCCTTGGATTGTGTGTTCCTATTTGTTGACGTCCATTTAGTGTCATTGCAAAGCACAAATAGAATTCGATCAAAATGATTCTGTTTATTTTTGTGGTTGATGTACATTTCTTGCTCTCTCTTATGTCATCACACTCAAGTTACACTGGGAAGCCCATAAATAATTTTTCTTGTTTCAGAGAAACTTCAGAAACTTCCAAGCACTGCAGAGTACGTATTGGGAAGGGTTGCCAGATTGGGCGGTTTCCCGCACAATTGGGCGGTTTTGCAATATATTTTGCGGGCAAAAATGGGTTTGGGCGGGTGGATAAAAATTGGGCTGGTTTCGGATCAGTTCGGCGGGTTTTTGTAGCCGAAACACCGGCACTTCAGATCCTTCTTTCTGCGACCCTGTTTAGCAGGCAGCAGTCTCACTCACTCACACACTCACACACCCACTACAGCTCTGGATGACGTGCACTTGCCCCCTAAACTCACAACAGACACTCCCTCCCACTACCTTCAGCTCACGTCACGCACGCCGGCACCGCCCTCCCCTAGTTCGCAGGGTTTTCAAACTTGACTGACACTGCCAGTACCAATATGCCAAAGTGGGCAAAATATAGAAAAAGTTACAGGAAAGAGAATATTGTTTCTGAAATTGGATAGGTAAGTCGAAGGTCCGTGTACTTTTGCGTCCATTCCTTTTTCCTTTTTTTAACTCGTAATTGAAAAACGAAAAACATGCTTTCTTCTTTATTCGTTTTTAGACTGGTGAAACAATATTCACATACAAACTTATTTTCTTTATATACTCTGTCAGTCATAATACAGGATAGACAATAATAATACAGGGCTAAGATTATTACAAATAAACACAAGATTGTGACGCATATCCAACGGTTTGTGCTGAGCGTGCGCGCACTGCGTGACATGGAGGCGCGGGCGCGAACACTTGCGTTTTCCTATCAACAGTGGAAACGACTTAAAATACTGTATCATTTCTGGTCATACAGAAAATAATAATACATCATTCGCAACTACTTTTATTTGTGTAAACTCACAATAACAAGAAAACTTTGTGCTTTTAAAATAAAATAAAACAATCAGGCGCGCTGAACTGGAACGCGTCTCAAAAATGAACTGAAACTAAATATAGCCTATGTAGGCTAAAGCTTGAAATGTCCACTTTTAAACGAACAAATTCGAATCGAAAGCAAGTACAGTACGTCTGACCATGAATTTCTCTCTAAAGGTGCATCCGCTTTACAGCGGAGATGGAGATATGTTTACAGCCGACACTGATTTAGAAAACACAAGTTTATTAATAAACAATTAAAATGCCTCGGTATTTTTTCAGACACATTTTTTATTTCATTATTATTAGTCTATAAATCACCTAAACCCTAAATCACCTCTCTGTATGGTTCCAGAGGCTCTTCTCATTCAGCACTGTGGGAAAAATATAATTTCCGGGTTTGGCCTTAGAAAACCAGTAAAATCGACATTTTTTCCATATTAATTTGTGAATATTTTAAAATGTTTAATAAAGGGGCAAAAAGTTCTAAACAAAAATCTGAAAATACGTCAATATTATTTATTTTTTATTTTTTATTTTTTTGCGCAGCATTTAGTGTAGGCTATAACATACAGTTCAAATTACAATTTTGGTGTTCAACTGCATTTTAAAAATACAACAACCGTTACTTTTTCATTTTTCAATTACGGGTTAAAAACGGAAAAACGAATGGACACAAACGTACACGGACCAATGGGTGATTTTAAAGATTAATGATTGTGTTTTAACGAGAAACAAGCCAAAAAAAAATTAAAAATTCTCGTGGTTTTTGACGAGGTTTTGGGCTGGAAAACCTTGCTGGCATCTGGCAACCATGTGCTTGGCTCATGCGTCTCAGTGCATACTCAAACTCAGTGCAGCCACATGCACTTTGGCAGCTCTACTCAGTTGTTGACGTGTGGTATCGGGACATTTTAACAAGAAGGACTACAGGTATCTAACCTGATACCAGTCCTATAACAAGCGCATCATTCCTTTTGCGTGACACTTCATCTGTGGTGTTTCTGGAGTCCTAAACTGTGAAAACTCCTATATTCTTAAACTGCGATTTCGTCAAACCCACTTGCATCTAGACATAGGGTATGCTTGCATGAAAATATCAAAACTTCATGGCCATGCCCACGGACAACACTTATGATTTAAGGTAAAGCGGTAGAACTCTTAAAATAGGGCCCATTGTTGCATCCGAAAAGAGGATGCTTACAGAAGTGGGGATAAAATATTATACAACCAAGCCAGGAACACACTGACACACCTGCATCTGTGTGGAAAGGCCTGAAAAGCATCACCAAGTACAAGACACCTCCCCCTCCCTCTGTAGAGAGTCAACTAATCGCTGATGAACTGAATATGTTTTACTGAAGGTTTTAAAAGCCCAGGTTCACACCCTTCCCCTTCTCTGATCTTCACTTTACACACACAGCAACACCTCCTGGAACCCCCCCCCCCCCCCCCCCCCCCCCCTGCTTCTACTCAATCTGCACCTATGATGTGTGAGTAGGATGTGTGCTGGGTCTTTAGGAAAAAGACTAGGAAAGCTTCAGGCCCAGACAGTATTTCACCTGCCTATCTGAAAGTCTGCGCTGACCAACTGGCCCCAATCTTCACATAGATCTTCAATAGATCACTGGAGCAGTGTGAAATTCCCTACTGCTTCAAATGCTCCACCATCATTTCAGTCCCCCAAAAATCCCCAAATCACAGGACTTAATGACTACAGACTGGTGCTCTTCAGGGAGATCTCTCACATTCTCTCTCCACTGCTCTTCTCCCTGTACACGAATGACTGCATTGCAAAAGACCTCACTCTCATTCTCCTGAAGTTTGCAGACGACACCATGGTCATTGGCCTCATCCACGATGGTGATGAGTCTGCATACAGATGGGAGGTTGATCAGCTTGCTGTCTGGTGCGGTCACAACATCCTTGAGCTGAAAACAGTGGAGATGATAGTGGACTTCAAGAGAAAACACACACACCATCCTGAACAGCACTGTGGCAGCAGTGGAGTCATTCAGGCTCCTGGGCTCTACAACCTCTCAGGACCTGAAGTGGGACACCCACATTGACTCCATTGTGAAGAAGGCTCAGCAGAGGTTGTACTTCCTTCTCCAGCTGCCACAAGTACAACCTGCCACAGGAGCTGTTGACACAGTTCTACTCGCCTGTCATTGAGTTTTTCCTGTGTACTTTGTTTGGTTCAGCCACCAAATCAGACAGAAGGAAGGACAGAAGGAAACTACAACGCACAGTCAAGACTGCTGAGAGGATTATTGGTATCCCCCTGCCCCTCCAAGCCCTGTATGTCTCCAGAGTGAGGAAACATGCAAGTTGAATCATTCCGGACCCCACACACTCCACACTCTCTCTTTGTACTGTTGCCCTCTGAACAGTGCAAAAGAGCACTGAGCGCCAGGACATCCAAACACAAGACACATTTTCCTCATGAACAATTAAACTAACTCAGGACTCCCTCATAGTGCAATAACGTAAATTCATATGTAAATTCACATATTTAATTAAATAACTGTACATACCCCTACCTTGCACATACATTACCACTTGCACATGTAAAAATGCCATTCTGTTATATTCCCTATTATTTGTGTCTATTTATACTCTTACCTTGTTTTACATTCTGTGTCTTACTCTAATGTTCTGTGTGCACTGGTTTCTCCTATCACCAAAAATAAATAAAAAATCCCTTGTGTACGTGAGAACACTTGGCAATAAAGCTTATTTTGATTCTGATAGTTTCACAATAAAATTACAAATTCTGTTCTATTTCAAAAACCTCACACAGGCCACATCAGAACTGTCCGTGAGTTGCACAGAGCCAGCAGGCCATAGATTGGACACCCCTGATCTACCCTCATGATTTGTTTTTATCAAATGGTCAATGCTGGTCTTTTTCAATCAGTAACAAAATAAAATAAAATAAATTATATATATTTTATATATATTTATACATATGTGTCTATTAATATGATTTTAAATAAGAAACATGAAGGATTAGAACCCAGATCCCCTGCATGCTAAATGAAAAATTTACCACTAGACTTAAGGCCACATCCACATCAAGATATTTAACTTTGAAATGTCCATTTTCAGATTCCTAACTGAAACCTTGCATTTTCCAAGTATGCAGTAATGGAGAGAGTTTGCAAAACACTCCTTTTCCTTGCAGCAAAAAATGGCATTCTAATATGATTATGTGTAAACGTAGAGAAATTAATGTGTTTGTAAACGAAAGCATCTTTGTTTTTAGTTTCACGTCAACATCGTAAAGCATGAAATATTGGAAAGAGTTTTCGAAACTCTTTTCGTTGGAGGAAAAATCCATTCTAGTTTGGATGAGAGGTGTAAACAAAGCAAAATTAAAGTATATTCAAATGAAAACATAGTAGTTTGAATGTGGCCTAATGTGTTTTTATATCTTGCCTAGTGTGTTGTGTGAGCCAGGACTGCCAGTGGTGCCCCCCCCGGCCTGTGTCTGCAACGTATCCTCCAGTGGATATTTTCCCCAAATTCTTGGCCCCTCATCCTGGTTCAATCGCTGGCCGTGCTATCTGGCAGTTCATTATCTCAGTGTTTTCTGTAAATAAGTAAGCTTAGATTGAATTACTAGAGGCTCTATTGTCTATTTGGAATTCTCCCTCCAAATAGACCCCCGTAATGAATGGCCAATTTGCAGCATCTTTGTAAAGGCTGCTTGTGTGTATCAGTCACTTAATTACACTCAGAGTGTTGGCAAAGGTTTTATTGGCGATACAAGGCAGTAAAGGCCCAGCAAGCTGAGAGGAGACGTATGAAGGGGATCCAAGAACATGAGGGGGAATTCTCAACGGACTGAGGAAAGAGAACTGTGCAGTACTGCAGAAACCATGTACAGGTATAAGCTAATGATAAGGAGACTTTGAACAATGCTAATACTCATACAAACTTTTTGTTAAAAATTCGAAATTGACTAAGCACAGAAATCAATAAAACATTTATAAAATATGTCGCTAGAAAATAATAAAACTACTGTGCTAGCATCTAATTAGAGTGTAGAAGAAGCAGAAGACTATGGTGATGTTCACGTTTGTGGAAAATGGTGACTATGCCAGTAAGACACTAAAATTCTTGTTAATTCTCTTTGAATATTCAGATTTCTATCCTCACTCTAATTGTTACCTTTTCTTGCATATTAAGGGGTTCAAGCACATAGTGCTGGAACCCTATTTTAATTGTACCGCTTTTTTGATTATTACTATTATTATTTTTCTTCCCTAAAAGTGTCACAATAAGCTTTGAGCAAGCAAAATTTCGGGCGTCTCAACAGACCAGGATATGATGTCACATGTGTGAGCTTTTAGTTTCAATAATTAATAAATCACAAATAATATTTCATTCATAATGTTAGAATATTCAGACTACTCACTTTCCAAAAACAATAAAAACATGCAGCTTTGAAATGTGTATCCTTTGAACTGAGCTAAGAGGTCTGCGTGTGATGTTTCGATCTTCTATTGGTCTCCTCATCATGAGGAATCACAGTTCAGAGTCCACCAAACATTAAAACTTTCCTCTACACCATAGCATACAATTTCTTCACATTAGCTTGTGTTTCAGGGCTCCCACATTCAGATGCATTTGAGTGGGAGTGAATGGAGCGTGAAGTGTAGTGTAACCCCCACAAAGCAATAAAAAACAAATCCCAACCAACAAAACCCATCTTCCATCTGACCAATTATTAGACTTTAAAACTGTTAATGACAACAGAGCTTTTAACAAATGTTAACAATAGTATAGCAATAATGATTACATACTTATGTGGAGAAACCACCACATTTTGGTATACAAAGGCACTGAGTGTACTGTTAGTCACAGCAATAACAACATAAGATCCGTAAAGTTGTTTATTAAAAATCAAGGTGCCACGTGTGTGTGTGTGTGTGTGTATAAATATATATATATATATATATATATATATATATATATATATATAATTATTATTTTATTGTGATGTGAATGTTAGTTCTCTTTCGAATGCAGAATGCTGCAATATGAAAAATATTATTAAGATAATCCACGTATGATCCAACATGATCACATGGGAATTCGGCATGTTGTTTCCAAGAATTACGGGACCATAGGTTCGGCCACATTATGCCGGTTCGCAGACAGGTGGCATCTCCTGTCAGACATTATTGCATCAGATCCAGTGTGTTTACCTTCCCCTGAGGCATGACTGGAAGCATGCGGCATCAGTGCATGGGAGATCCAGGTTCTCAACCCGTGTTGAAACAAGAAAGTAAGGCCATTTGCATAATCAGTGACAAGTGCAATTCGGATGTTCCATTTTTCCCACCAACATTACATTTTTACTCCACTAATGGTTAAGTTTGAGGTTTGGGGTTTGGGTTGGGGGTTATGTTTATAAAGCATGGTTCCTTTTTACTGAATTAGAACCCATACAGTTGAAAACAGCTCACTTCACAACTCCCTTTCGGCCCCCTCCATGGACATAACACCCAGAAAATGGAGCTAAAACGTGCCATTACAGCAAACAACACTTACCTTTTTGGCCACTGGGGACAGTGTTTCACATTTCTGGAAGCATAGACCAATTTTAGATAAAGAAAAGTCAACCTAATGTTTCCGATTTCACTGGGAGATCAGTCTACAAGATCGGAAAGATTTTAGAGTATGAAAGGCAGAGATGAAGTGATATCATTTACATACAGTATTAAGAGAAACCATATGAGAGAATGTTTTTATTTTTCAGACATTTGAAGCAAATAAAATACAAATTCTCACTGCTGGTTCAGCATTTCTTCCTTGAGGTGCTTCTGTCTTTAATGTTGGTGGGGAAACAGCTTTCTGTTCTTTAGTGGCAACAGTTGTGCTAGTTTGGCAGCTTCTGACACTTGATTCTATTTTATTGGTAAGGGAATTTCATCGAGAAAAAATAGGTACACTTTTTTCATCAAGTTTGCATTGGCATGCAAATGCTCACTCCCGGTGAATATATTGTTTCTATTTAAAAACTTTAATGCTGTGAGAAGTTGCGGCAAAAATTCATGCTTGGTGTGAGAAGGCCTTGCTTCTAACAAGGCTGAAAGTGCCACAATGCAAAGACTCCAATGAGACAAATGGTAATTCAAGCAAGCCATGCTTCACAAACCTGGCCTCCTCCCCAGAGTAGAGACATTACCACTCCATAGTCTCCCCCCATTTAGTACTCAAACCTCAGCCTGATGGGCTCAGCAGGATAGCCTGCAAATGGGGGAAGGAGAGAACGAGAACAAGAGAGAGTGAGTGACTGAGCCGGGGGCCAAACTGTGCTCAACCCCATCAGACCTGCCCCGTGCCTCCAGCGGCTGTACCTGAATGAGGAGGGGGGCATGGGCCTACTTCCTCCTCTATATACCAGCAGCCAGGGGATTTGGAAATCTTGCAGGTTAAATGGAAAATCTCAATATGATCCAAATGTGAATCAAAACCCCCATCCAAACAGTGGTGAACAGCCCCCCCCCCACCCCCCCAATCATTTCAACATGGGGATTCAATGGCCACTAAATGGGAGTGAGATTGTTATTTAATTGTTATTTTCTTTAGGAATGAATCAAAGAAGGGTTAAAGGGTGAATCTCATGAAAACATGTCAGTCAACAGAGTTATAATATTTTTTTTGTAATTCTCCTTAATCTTGACTGTTCTTGAACTGTGATTATCATTTTCTCATGTGATTCTGCATTACAGTAAAATAAGTACTTATTACTTAAATAATTTAATCAGCATGAATTAAATCAGTACATAAACTGACTATACAAATACTACCATGCATGGGCGCTGCTAGGAGTGGACTTCCGGGGCCTAAGCACAAGTGTTTTTAGTAAAGCCCCAAATGATTACAAAAGCATCAGTTCTTTGGTATTAAGTCGATGCTACAATCTAAATATGATTTCTAGTATCGTTATATGATATAAGTGTACAGATGCCAGTCTTTCTATATAATCAGTAATGCTATACAGCTACCATACATGACTCACAGTGTATTTGTGCAAGTGTAAGAAGTTATGAAGTTATCGCGGTTATGGCTGTGTGAGTGAACAGTCAAAATGCCTGTCTTGGTGAGATATTGTAAACTGTGTTGACTTGGTCCATCAATATCAAATAAGAAAACAATATTTATATACATAGCCATTAATGTACACTAAGTTTTCTTTTTAGCTAAAAAATGCTCTTTAATGATGCCAAGAACTTTGGCAAATCCAGCAACAATTTTTTTCTGATAAGCACCAACTATAGCCTATTATAGACTGCAAACATTATAAACTAACTTAAAAACACCCGATATAATGATATCAAACTCTCAATTGTTCACAATATGCATTAAAACTACAGAAAGCCAAAGGACAAAGAGAAATTTTAAACTTGTTTTGAAGTACATAGTGTTAAACAAATAAAATAGCTTTTATAAGGGAACTTTTAAGGGAGTTTATACATATGTATGTTTCAAAATTACTATAAATATCTTCAGAAGTAAAACTTTTTAAATGTGGAGAGAAAATACTGAGTGCACCTTTAACTGTATTTCACTGTATTACCCCTCTGCGGCAGTAGTGTAGTCCAGGGCATACACAGGCATATGCCATATGCCCACCAATCTTTCTAAGGATTTTGCATATGCCCATCTGAAATAAGTGATGATAAGTATAGCAGAACAACGAGTAGGCTTTTGACCTGGAAACCTTTCAGTCTAATAACGTGATGATGCAGCACTGTTGAGTGAATTGTGTATTATTTTTTTAATTATTATTTAAAAAAGTGTAAATAGATTCTCTCTAAATGCGCACAGAGCTGCGGGAGCACATCTGATGACACAGACAAAACAGAAAGTCCAACTAAGCTGATCCCCCAATCAGAACGTTCATTTCAGAAGCAATTGGATATTTTCTAACCAATAATATTTTCTGTTTCAGTAAGGGGTGGGACATAAATTCATAGTAAGCACACCTCTTCAGGCACAGCTACACCAATGCTCTGTGGGCAAACAAACAAACAATCAAACAAAGAACTCCCCGCTTCAGCCACTGGGGGCACTGCTTTGAATTTTGGTAAACACAGATTGAGTTAAACTCAAGAAAAGTCAACCTACTTTTTCTGGATTAACTGTGATATCAGTCTGAACCATGATGTAGAAATACATACAAAATCTTAATGAAGCTTAAACAGAATTAATTTTTACATTAAAATATAATTTCTTATTTCTTCCTTTTGATTGTGAGGTGAGATATGACTTAGATACAGGATGTTATTGCCTTTACATATATTTTGACACTAACATGTCTTCCTTACAAATATTTACCATGGTGATCACAGTTCATGCCTTAACACACAATAGCAATAACTGCAGAAATGTCTAGGTTACGTATGTAACCTCCGTTCCCTGATGGAGGGAACGAGACGTTGTGTCAAAGAAGTGACACTAGAGGTCTCTCTTGAGCACCGAATATGCCTCTGATCTATGAAAAAAGGCAGACAGTATTTGCATACCCCACCCCCAGACATGCGGTATAAAAGCGGGGAAATACATCGAGTTCATTCAGGATTTTTCTGAGGAGCCGGAAATGGTCCGGCCACAACAGTGGCTCGGCTCAGCAACGTGGCCAGGAGGACACAACGTCTTGTTCCTTCCATCAGGGATCAGAGGTTACATACGTAACCTAGACGTTCCCCGTCTGTCGGTCACTTCGACGTTGTGTCGAAGAAGCGACACTAGGGGTCCAATTTAAATCACGCGATGTGCTGAGCCGTGTACGTGTACTGCTGACACAGGAGCGGGCAGGTATTCTATGTGCAAAGACGACCAGCTGTGTCAGACCACACGTACCTTTCCCCAATGCCCCAAAAAAGTAGTCGGAATCCTTTTGGTTACCCTAGACAGGGGAACAAGGCAATGCTTGCCAACCTGGGAACGGGCTGAGCCTGGCTGGGCCTCTTTTCTCTCTATGTTTCTCCATGCCGGGGCCCTTACATACATCGAGGGAAGAGGGTCTTACCCAGTTTCCTATTCTTTCAGGGGGAAAAGACCCTGTGGAGACCACACCTACCCGGAAGGGGGAGGTAAGAGTGGCAAATACATCACATGGGTTCTTAAGCGACATGTGGAACATGGTGCAGTGGTAGATCCAGCCTCAAGGAGGGGGGGAGTTGCTACAACATGGCGACCGGAGGGCAGTTAGGACTGCCTAAGGGAGACGCAGGCGATATGTGGATTCCAGCAGAAATCCAGCAGATGACCTCACCCGAGGTAAAACTCTTTCGCAGCTATCAGTGCCCAACAGATGAGCCAAGGACCATCGTTCCTGCTTGAGTCTGAGTCAGTATGGCCTGTCTGTCCTCCTATACAACTACCGGAAATCAAAACAGAGCAGCGCAAAGGAATCTTCTGTGGATTTATGACGGAAGTGGTTGTTCCTGACATCCCTGACCCTACCACACACAACACCTGGACCGAGTTAGTAGAGGCCACAGTTCAGGGGCTAAAAGATACAGGACCACCATCAGCAGTGGACTACCAAACTGCAGAATGGCATATCCTGCAGAAATCTCAAATTGATAGTTTTCCAGATGAATACAAACTGCTAAAAGCTGGTAAATCTGTGTCTTCCACTAGTCGACTACTTGCTCTTGCCCCAGAATTTGATGACTCTTGTCAGCTTATAAGAGTTGGTGGTCGTTTACGTCGAGCTGAAGGACTAGAGCTGTCAGCGATACACCCTGTAGTCCTTGACCCACATCACTGGGTTACCAAGTTACTGATCCGAGACTACGATAGTAAACTCTGCCATCCAGGACCTGAAAGAGTCTTTGGAGAGATAAGGAGAAACCTTTGGAGACTGAGAGGGCAAGAAGCTACACGTAAACAACGACATTTGTGCAAAGACTGTCAAAAATGGAAGAACAAACCAGTTATTCCCAGAAATGCAGATCTACCACCAGCTCGACTCAGACTGCTCAAACCACCATTCTACAGAACAGGCATGGACTGTTTCAGACCATTCCAAGTCAAGATTGGAAGACGATGTGAAAAGAGGTGGGGAATAATTTTTAAGTGTCTCACAACGCGAAGCGTTCTCCTCGACCTCCTCACATCCATTGATACTGATTCCTTTCTAATGGCCTTGAGGAGATTTGTAGCCCGCCGCGGTACACCTTCTGAGTTATATTCAGACCATGGTACTAATTTCCATGGAGGACAAAGAGAGTTGCAAGAAGCCTTTACATCGCTCACTCCCCAAATCCAGCTACATTTAGCTAAACAGAAAATTTCTTTCTACTTTAACCCACCTGGAGCGCCACACTTTGGAGGTGCGTGGGAAAGAGAAATTAGGTCTGTCAAGACTGCCCTCCGGGTCACAGTCAGCTCCCAAGTTGTAACGGAGGAAGTTCTTCAAACAGTACTCATCGAAGTGGAAGGAATGCTTAATAGCAAGCCCCTTGGTTATATTTCCAGTAATGTAGCCGACCTTGACCCTGTTACACCGAATTATCTGCTTATGGGGCGGCCAGACAGCTCCCTACCCATTGTAGTTTATCCTGCTTCTGAACTCATGGGCAGACGGAGATTGAGCCAGAGTCAAGTTCTGGCTGATCTGTTCTGGTTAAGTTTCATTCGTCACTACCTGCCTACACTACAGACCCGCAATAAGTGGCACACAGATACATGTGACTTTTCTACCGGAACCGTGGCAATGCTCATTGATCCACAGCTACCACAAGCATTGTGGTTGGTAGGCAATGTTGTGAAGACTTTCCCAGGTTCTGATGGCCATATCAGAGCTGCCGAGATTCAGGTTAAGGATAAGACCTACACCCGGCCTGTCTCCCGCCTGATCCCCCTTCCCTCATTCTCAGATCAAGAGGAACCTATCTGAGCCCCCTTAGACTGATTAATCCTACATAGGACAAATATGCCTAGCATATTTGGGGGCGGCAGTGTTAAGAAGGATTCATCCAATCAGAGCGCTGCTTACCGAATGACGTTAGTCAGTGCCACGCAGTCAGCAAGAGAACTATGAATGCTCATGCAGAATTTATATCTCCTTTTTCCTTTGGTAGTAGACTTATGTGAGCGAGTTAATGACCAGAATGTAAGTTGTTTATTTCCTATTATCCTGTGACTTTTCCGATGTTTGAAAGTAAATTTGTGTTCTTTATTGATGTACCACAAGCTTATTGGGTTTCCATCGCGGCAATCCGCGTTAGCGCCAAAGTTCACTATTTACGATAAGTAGAACTAATGCCTGAGTAGGTACCATTATAGTGTGAGTAATATCTCTGGACTGTGATTTATATTGTTATCCGCTTATATTTGTATATTACGTTACATGAAGTTTCTTTATCTGTCATTACTACCTATAAGGACATGTTAAAGGGGCGTCTTTCATATCTAATGCCATGTCCGAGCTCTTAATGCCATCTTGTGGACAAACTAAGTACTGCAACAACTTTAATAATGTAACCTAGATTATTGCCTATATTAATGTTATTGGTTTATTTGTAATCTAATATTTGATTGTTATTATTTGATATTTCAGACCACTCACTGTTACCATTCAAACTGAATCATCAGTAAACTTCAAACTCTGGTTCAACTGAGTCAACTTTTTCTTGCCGACATACCAGTGAGGATACAAATCCACCTGCTCCAGCACAACATACAGTCCTTACAAAATCTCCAGAATAGTAACATTTAAAAATGGGCATGTCATTTAGTTTTGTTGCATTTCCAGCTTAAGCGCCCGGTTCTATCCCAATACAGAGACAGATATTTTGTCATATGTACAGTGTAACAAAGGTTCGGGTTGGGCAAATAAAGGAGCACGCACACACCCAGAGAATCCACAGTCACTTCCAGGACAGCAGTGACACGTGGCGCATGTGGCAGGGCATCCAGGCCATCACCAACTACAGGACAACATCAGTTGCCTGTGACAAAGATGCCTCCCTTTCAGATGCGCTGAATGACTTCTACGCTCAGTTTGATGTGCAGAACGACGTAGTGGCGAGGAAGACCAACCCTCCTCCCAACGACCAGGTGCTCTGTCTTACCACGGCTGATGTGAGGAAAACTCTATGTAGAGTCAACCCACAGAAGGCTGCTGGACCAGACAACATTCCTGGCAGAGTGCTCAAAGGATGTGCAGACCAGCTGGCAGATGTTCTTACCGACATCTTCAACATCTCTCTGAGCAGCACTGTCGTTCCAACGTGCTTCAAGGCCACCACCATCGTCCCCATGCCAAAGAAGTCTTCAGTGTCCTGCCTCAACGACTACCGTCCCGTCGCACTCACACCCATCATCATGAAGTGCTTCGAGAGGCTCGTCATGAGGCACATTAAGACCCAGCTGCCCCCCTCACTAAACCCACTGCAGTTCGCGTATTGTCCAAACCGCTCAACAGACGACGCCATCGCCACCACCCTCCATCTGGCCCTCACCCACCTGGAAAAAAAGGACTCATACGTTGGAATGCTGTTCATAGACTTCAGCTCAGCATCCAACACAATCATTCCCCAGCACCTGATTGGAAAGCTGAACCTGCTGGGCCTGGACACCTGCTCTGCAACTGGATCCTGGACTTTCTGACTGGGAGACCTCAGTCAGTCCGGATCGGGAACAGCATCTCCACCACCACCACCACACTGAGCACTGGAGCCCCCCCAGGGCTGTGTGCTCAGTCCACCGCTGTTCACTCTGCTGACTCACGACTGTGCAGCAATGCACAGCTCGAACCACATCATCAAGTTCGCAGATGACACGACCGTGGTGGGTCTCATCAGCAAGAATGACGAGTCAGCATATAGAGAGGAGGTGCAGCGGCTAACAGACTGGTGTAGAAACCAACAACCTATCCCTGAATGTCGACAAAAAAAAAAAAAAAAAAAAAGTTGACTTCAGGAGAGCACAGGGCGAATGCTCTCCGCTGAACATTGACGGCTCCTCTGTGGAGATCGTCAAGAGCACCAAATTCCTTGGTGTTCACCTGGCGGAGAGCCTCACCTGGTCCCTCAACACCAGCTCTGTTACCAAGAAAGCCAAGCAGCGTCTCTTCTTTCTGCGAAGGCTGAGGAAAGCACATCTCCCACCGCCCATCCTCACTACATTCTATTGAGGGACTATTGAGAGCATCCTGAGCAGCTGCATCACTGCCTGGTTTGGGACTTGCACCGTTTCAGACCGCAAAGCCCTGCAGAGGATAGTGAGGACAGCTGAGAAGATCATCGAGGTCTCTCTTCCCTCCATCAAAGACATTTACGGAAAACACTGCATCCGCAAAGCCAACAGCATTGTGGATGACCCCACACACCCCTCACGCAAACTCTTCACCCTCCTGCTGTCTGGCAAGAGGTACCGAAGCATTCGGGCCCTCACGGCCAGACTGTGTAACAGCTTCTTCCCTCAAGCCATCAGACTCCTCAATATTCAGAGACTGGTTTGACACACACATGTCCTGAGTTGCACTTTAATTACTGTCACTTTATAACTGTCTGCTACCTCAATAACTGCTATGTCCATAGAACACTATCTCATAGTATGTTATGTTTACATTACATTTTTAGGAACTGTCATCTTTTTGCACTACTGGTCAGCACTGCACTGTCTCTCACTGTGTCTATTGTCCTGTTCATTGTTAGTAATTTATTGTACTGTCCCATACTTTTTGCACACGTTTGCACGTGCACTTTATTTAGGTACTTTATTTAGTCCGTGTAGTCTCATGTGGTTCTGTGTTTGTCCTATATTGTTTTATGTAGCACCATGGTCCTGGAGGAACGTTGTCTCGTTTCGCTGTGTACTGTACTAACTGTATATGGTTGAAACGACAATAAAAACCACTTGACTTGACTTGAGGAGGAAGCGGGAACCTGTTTCCACAGTTCACGTGAGTCCGTTTTATTCACATACAGCTTCACTCAAAACATAAGACAGTTTTTCAGAGTCACTCAAATAAACAGTCCGCTTTTCAGCTTCACACAACACAAGCCTATCTCTCAGGGGTCAGACACGAAGACTCTGGTCTGTCTGTCTCCCCCGACTCTCCTGGCAATTCATCCCAGGTGGATGTCCTTACCGCTTTCTCTCTCCCCAGATGAGCGCTCGACCATGCCCTCACTTCCACATACCCCCACTGCCCGACTCATGCTGGGGGAACCGTCAGGACTGTCCCCCCCACCTTTTCTGGAGAGGAAGTCCTTGAAAGCCATCTGTGGACCACCTCAAACTTAAATAGCTGGAGTGCCAGATACCAATGTGTGATCCAGGCATTGGCATCCTTCATGCGGTGGAGCCATTGGAGTGGGGTGTGGTCCGAACTGAGGGTTAATACTTATCCCAACAAATAGTAGTGGAGAGTGAGGACCGCCCACTTGATGGCCAAGTACTCCTTCTCTATAATGCTGTACGTTGTCTCTCTCATAGAGTGCTCCTCCCCCTCCACCTCTTGGGACAGAACAGTACCCAGCCCTGTTCGATGAGTCCGTCTGTAATATAACAGGTAGAGTGAAATTAGGGGAATGCAGAACCAGCACTCATTTAGAATTGAGATATATGGATATGTGAGTGCAATGCCTGGCTTAATGCACTGACCATCAATTACTTTCACTCATGCTGAAGAGTCTCGTCTCACGTATGCTCCAGAGGGAAATCCCCAGCCAAGGCTTCCGCTCCCTTACGTCATCCTGACGTGGAGCTGACATAGATGGCCCAAGCTCTGCCTTCCTTATCAGTGCATTGCACACCCTACACTGTCCCACTGTATTACAGGTCTCTTACACACACAACCCCTTTAACAATTCGGAAAAGCCGGCCAATTAGTACCCAAAATTAGTGGATGGGTGAGGCAGGAACTAACCATGGCCTCACTGTTATGCTTTTGACCCCGAAATAGAATAGTGACGGTCACTGCAGGATAATTGTAAATGTCCCTGTGCACACACCTCGCCTTCACCCGATTATTTGAGTCCAATGCCCCATTTTGAACCAAGCAAACCGGGGCACCGATCTCAGAGGATTGTTCCACTGTTTCTGGGGGAACGGGATAGAGATGAAGACTCTGGTCTGTTTGTCTCTCCCCTCTCTCTGTGAACTGCCCATCTTTTTAACACCTCTGACACTCACTGTGAACATAGAGATGGAAATTAGTTACAATTCAGCTCAGGTGGATGTCCTTACTGCTTTCTCTCTCCCCAGATGGGTGCTCGACAACTCCCACACCTCCACAAACAGATACAGATACAAATACAGATAATGGCTTTGCTGCACACCCCTACATGTTACAATTGCTCAATTGCTGGGACTTTAGCTTGTGTTTTATAAAGGAATATATTCTCACCTACCTCCATTCCCCCCAAAAAAAATATTATTGCAAGCTCATAATATAATGTACCCGATTGAACGTCTCTGGTCATTCCTGTCCAGGTTGGAGTCAGAGGTTGTCTTTGTGCCACATGTTTAAAATGGAGTAATTTGAGGTAAATTGTAACTTGGCAGGACTCGTCATTTGTAAAACCATAGTTCACAGGGACAAGTGTAATGTGCATGTACCACATAGATTCGTATGAAGCAGAGCGTGGCCCCTTAAACCAAGCCTGAGATTCCAGCAAATTGTCTAAGCCAAGCTGCCAATTAACCTCATGTCCCTCACCGGTGGAGGGGAGAGCAGCAGGCGGGTGCTCGTGGTTAGGTTAATTGCTACATGTTGGAATATTAGAACGTGAGTGGAGCATTTCGAGTCAGGAGACTCTAGTTAGATAGTACAATAGATACTACAGTATGTGTGTTTGTGTGTCAATTGTAACAAAACATACTTTCAATTACAGTGGGGTCCAAATGTTTCTAATGTAACACAATTTTATGTTAATTTATTATCATCATATTTTGTGAATTATAGTCGACTTAAAATATTGACAGGAATTTCAGAATTTCTTAATGTTTATTTTTCTATTTTTTGCTCACAAGATCATAATCACATAGAAAATGTTTTCACTTTGTTAAATGCTTCAAAGCTGTGTCTTAACCTTGTTATATCTTTAAGACAAATCACTATCGTAAGACTAACCTCAAAGATGGTATCTTCTCATTGACATCTTCCATTTGTTTTTCATCTGATAGCTAATTCATGATGTGGGAAAGTGATATTTAGAGAAAGGTGGTGTTGTAATTACACTCCAGCCACAATAGTAAAACTTACTCTCCTTTTCACCTTCTCACATTATTATACTTTGGCGTGATGATTTGAAAGAAGATCTGGCTTTTCTTGGATGCATATTTTTAATGTTTAAAATTGCAAAAGATACAGTATACAGAGATTTATGAGTAAAGAATAGGGTTAGGACCTTGACACATTATAAAGTCGTTGCCTTAAAGGTATTTTCTGGGTTCAATGCAAGTTAAGCTCAGTCGACAGCTTTTGTTGATTACCACAAATATTTATTTTGATTAATAAACTTAATTAATTTGAATTCATTTTCTTAAAAAAAATCGAGGTTACAGTGAGCCACTTACCATAGGGGGTAAAGGCAGAAATTAAAAGCTTATAATTTTATAACATCACTTACATGAATTCTTCGGTTAAATCTCGTGTAATATTTGAGCTTTAAATTTTTTATTTTTATAGTCATTTTAGGGGTTTATGTTGACATTACATCTTCATGGCAACAAAGTTTAAAAATTGGCTATAACTTTACACCAAAAATGTTGGTAATCTAATTTATCACACTAAAATCATGTTTACACACATATTGTTTATGTCTTGTGGCTATAATTTTGAAACAGGTTCAAAAATTATATAAAAAAATTGGCACCATTCACTTGGCCCCATTGTAAGTACCTCCCTTTAATCTCGATTTTTGCTTCTTTTTTAAGAAAAGGAGGGGCAAGTTAAAATGAATTTTTGTGGTAATCAATATTATCCCACAAATGCTGTTGATTGAGCTTAACTTGTATTCAGCCCTATCAGCCAAGGTCTTGCTATGCCACTGTTCTAAATCCATGACAGAGGCAGACGTTGTTTAATGCGGCCTTGCTAATGGAGTGTCGCCGTGTAACGTGAACATCAAACTGACCTGATGTCTAGCCGATGAATAAATAACGATGGGTTCTCTCAGGTTGCCTGCTAGACTGCTTGAAGAGAGGCCCTACAGTGGGTACATCACCCAAGATGCCAGACTATCAAAGCTAAAGAAAATCAGTAGTGTTAAATCTGAATCTGTTAAATTATAATAACTACAAATATTGTAAGCAGCATAAACTTTTTAACTTTTTTTTTATTAGTTTTACTTCTGCGTTATTACAATATTTACAATATAAACAAAACAAACCAGCATTTAAATGAAGTGCAAATAATATTTGAATAATTGAAAACGGTGTGCAATGAGGAAAGTGAGAGTATACACTATGTGTGCTTCACTGTCAGTAATTTGACTTAAAGTCTATGCTGAGTCTAACTCAAGGTCACCGTATGAAGATAACATTTCCATTTGAACACCGAGCACTGGACAGAGTGCAAAGTATCTTGCATCGCAGCACTCCAACAAGGGCATTTCAACCAGTGCCCATCCATTACATTCAAAAGTTATAATGTTAATCCACAAACCATATGTTGCCAACTAAACTCAAAAGATTAAATTACACTAAAAGTGAGATTACAATGAAAAGTCTGAACGGTTTGTGAAGTACACAGCAATTTGAGGATATAAAAATTCATTTTTACACTTAAACAGTTTTAATGCAAGATAGCAGTTGAGCTGAATAAATAATGGGGTTTATAATAATTATTTATAACAATTTTAATAAAGCACCAAGGAGGGTATACAGCAGCCCCAAAGAGTATTTCAACACCTAAGCTACACTTAAATGTACAAATGTCATTGTATTACGTAACGAAATATCAAAACAAGGGGCATGTGCACATACGTTATTCTTGAGCTTTTCTCAGAAATTCACTTTTCAGAGTAATTTTTTCAATGAGTTTCAACCAACTGATGTCAAGGTGATTTTATATAAACTTTAACAGGCAGATAAATGTAATTGCAGTCATTTATTGCAAAAGTAGTCCAGATTAGGCTGCACTGCATTCAAAATGCTCTCTGGCAGCATACAATAGCTTTGTGTGAGGTAGAAGGTGGAATTTGAATGATGAATCCCTGAAAATCTTCTCTTAACTCATGAAAAATATAGTTGTATTATACAGTTAAGCATATAAATGATCCATATCCAGAGATCAGAATCCATAACTTAACACAGAACAAGTGAAAAAGATATTCTAATAACACTGTAACAGCACCAGAGGTCTATCTATGAGATCTTCCATGTCACTTCCATTCAGACTGAGCATGTAAGTGTGTGTATAGAACCCATAACCCCCTGGCCAGTTATGAAGCACAGGTAAACCAGTCCGCCAGCCTTCTCAGTAGATACACTAGCTACGTGTCTGCATGTGTGTGTGGTTGTGTGTGTGTTGGGGTCACAAATAGAGTAATTAATTTCCATGCATCTCATTGCCAGAATTGCTTACTGGTCCAGGGAGCAAGATCAGAGGTGTCACTGGGTAAATTGAGTCAGAGGGTCTGGCCCTTACATCAGCCTCTCACCCAATTTTCACCACACTCTCTCTGACAAGGTAACAAGAGGAGAGGGGAAGGGGGCCGCCGCCCTGCCATGGCGGTGATGGACAAGGGGAATTGGACCAATAAATTGCACCCTGTAAAAAGCTGTGTCTTCTTCATTAAAACACAGTGAATCTCCATTGCAATTCATTAACATGCTCAAGGACAAGACAAGATGTTTAATCTAGCGAGCACGCACCTCGCCTCGCCCCGAAAGGTCTGGGAGACAATGGCCTCTCGCTGAAAAAGAGATTCTTATTTATTAACGGGAGGTGACAGGTACTGAATAAGTTGTTGTTGTTCCCATTTCGTCCTATGCTGCTGTTCCCCTGGCACAAAATTGCAGGGTTTGCTTATGAAGGGCTCTAATTTGGGAGAGGGTGTCCGACTAAACCAAAGCTGACAGCGACGTGTTGGGTCATGTAAGCTGTCTGTAAACATTAGTACTTACAGAACTTTAAAACACAAGACTTTTTGTCCAATGGTGAACTCTAGAATTTCTACTTTGGCATAAAATAGTCCGGTAAAGTATATATTGAGGTATCTATTAAATAACGTAATTTAAAAAAAGGGTACAAAAGTCAGAATCATGAAAAAAGTGCTAAATTAAACTTCAAAATAAATTTGATCATACATAAATATATCGTCAATATATCTAAAGCAAGGAGATTTGTTTCTTTAACCAGACTTTGAAGCTTTATCAATCTATCAAGTTTTCAGTATGGTCAAATTTACAGTAAAATTGCTTTCATTGCGAATGAAATCGAACACATAGAAAAATAAAGCATCAATTACAAAATAAGAATTGCAAATATTTCCATAATGCAATTTTAAAGCATGAAGATTTGTTTCGTTATACAGGCTTTATAGCTCATTAATGTGTACAATTTTCAATACAGTACATTTTACATTAAAAATTCTTCCATTTTCAAATTATATCTAACACATATCAAAATAAAGGATCCATTACAAAAATAATACTCGAATACAATTTCAATTGAAATACAGATTGATTCAACAGATTAAAATGAAAAAGAGTCCATTACAATATATATATATATATATATATATATATATATATATATATGTGTGTGGGTGTGTGTGTGTGTGTGTGTGTGTAATAGTTAATGAAACTGAAAACTAAATAAAACCTTTTTCGTTAACTAAAATAAAAATAAAAACTGAAATTATTAGAAAAAACTGAAACTAAATTAAATTAAAACTAACAAAAATAAAAATTGTGTCAAATTAAATGTAGTTTTAGTTTTTGATATACAGTACTAGGGTGAATATAGGAAAAGTGGGAAATTTTCCATGTATTGACACTTTTAACTACGGCTCAAACACACATAACCTCACATTATACCATTGAAGAATGCTTAGGATGTCTTCTGCTTTAGTCAGTATCTATCGAGCTTAAAATCATGATCGTCAAGGAGACTGCTGATGTCAAGATTTACAGTAAAAAATGACTTAAGTATTGATCTGTTTCTCACACACACCTATTACATCAATTCTGAAGATATGGATTCAACCACTGGAGTCTTATTCATTACTTTTACGCTGCCTTTATTTCCTTTTTGGAACGTCACATTTCTGGCCACCATTCACTTGCATTGTATAGACCTACAGAGCTGAAATATTCTTTAATAGATCTTTGTGTTCTTTTGATGAAAGAAAGTCATACACATCTGGGATAGCATGAGGGTGAGTAAATAATGAGAGCATTTTCATTTATGGGTGAACTATCCCTTTAAATCGTTTACTTCCCAAAGATTAGTTTAGTAATGATTTCTAACACTTTAAGGAAATTCAATTCTTTGTCACTTGAAATAAGTAACACAAGACAGCCCTGAGAAATATATTGATGATAGACTTTTTAAATGATACCAGTAAACGTAAAAAATACTAAAACTAAAACTAACAGAAAAACTGTGAAAACTAACGAAAATGAAAACTAATTTGGAATGACAAATTTAATATTAAATAGAAATAAAATTCCAAAACTATAATAACACTGTTACTCGCAAATGTTTCTATGAATAGTTTTAAAGCAAAATGCTTATAAATTCTTTATACAGTCTTTAAAACTGCATTAATGTATCAAGTTTTCAGTACAGTAACATTTACAAGAACATTTCATCCATTGCCAAATACGGTTGAACACAGATTAAAATTAAGAATCTGCTACAAAAATAAGTTTCATAAATGTTTCCATAAATGTTATTTTAAAGCAAAAATGTTTGTTTCAATTTACAGGTTTTAAAGCTTCATTAATGTATCAAGTTTTTAGTACAGTAAAATTTCAGGTAAAAGTTATTCGATTGTCAAATTAAATCTGACATATAAAAATAAAGCATCAAATATAAAAATAAGAAGCATAAAAGTTTTCATGAATGTTATATTAAATATTTTAGGTTTGTTTCAATATACAGGTTTTAAAGATTCATTTATGTGTCAAGTTTTCAGTACAGTAAATTTTACAATAAAATTTCTTCTATTGTCAAATGAAATCTAACACATATAACAATAAAGGATAAGTTACTGAAATATGAATTTATTTAATGTTTCGTACGTTTATATTAATGCAATTGTAATGTATTTTTTCAATAAGAAACAGCTTCATATTAATTCTTAATGAATATATGATGAATACAGGTAAAGTGGGACACATATTGTTATGTTTGATTTCTTCCTCTCTATAGTGTTGTGAAGATCTTTAGCCATTTAAAATGGTATGACTATGAGGGTTTATCATTAAAAAAATGAATAAATAAATAAAAAAAAAACTATATATATAACATTTCAATACAATTGTTTTAATAAAATGAAAGATGCAGACCAGATACAGTATCTAAAATGTACAATTTCCCCTCATACAGTCATATAAATGTTTATCTTAAATCATGAATTTCATGGATATTTTGATTCTCAGTTAGCCAACTAATACTCCTATAGTTAACACAGAAGTACATGTCATGTGACACTGACCATAGAGGGATCATTTGTTTTCAAGTTTGAGCTACACGCCACACGCTCTCTATATCAAAACTGTAAAAAGATCTTAAGATGATTAACATAATTTATTATATAGTTACAATAATTACATATTTTTAAACTATTACTAGATAAAATCTGCTATTTTAAAGCAAACATTACATGTACTCCTAATTAAATACCAGGCACCTCAATTTATCAGTGATATGAATATACCCAGAGGACATAACACTTGTAATGCAGCATGAAGGAATTAAATGAACACGTTTACAACCTCTCCTGCTTAACACAAAGACAGCAGGTTTAGTATTGTACATATCCCTCAAAACACAATAGCTGGAAATGTGAAAATTTTAAAAGAGAGACATAAAGAAAAAAGATTAAAAGAAAACTGGCAACAAGAAAAAAATATCAAGAACAATTTTTGAAGCATTAATCCCATTGTGTGTGGTCGTGCGCTTGACAGAAAAATAGACTGTATTCCCAGGACCCGGACTCCATCCATTTTCTACTTCCAGTCAATATTTATATATCCCCAAGGATTTTGCGGAATAAAGCACATAAACAATCAGTGCTTTAGATGGGCCACAGTTTGTATCAGAGCTGAAGACCACTCAGCAAGCCCTAACCACTGCTTTCAGAGCGGACAGGACTCCATTAGGACTGGCATGTGCATACGCACAAGCATAAATACAATTTGTTGTGGGAGGAAAGAGGTGAATCCACAAAGAAGACAGAAACCTGAGATGCTGGATAGAGTTTTGCACTTCTGAGGAAATGTGTGTAGGCCTATATATGGATAGACATGTCAGATTTTTGTCATTGCAGATGTTTATGATGCAAGAGCAGGTCTAAAGGGATCTTTCAGGGATTTCAATTAATTTAGCTTATTTTATACGGTTTACAGCGAGTTTGTAATTCTCCTTATAGGAACGATGGAACACTCCCAATCTTTTGTCCAATATAGACACTGTTGAAAATGTTCCACACTGAAATAAAATGCTATTTGTATTATTTTGGAGCTACTTACTGAAATGTTATAACTGAAAACATGCATTATTTTAGAAGTTTTGTTGTTCTTGTTGTTGTTGTTGTTGTTGTCGTTGTTATTGTATTTACAGATTCCATTACTTACTTTATTTTGAATTGATTATTTTATGTTTACTAAACTAGAATGTTTTCATAAATTATATTAGGTACACTTAATATACAGTCAGAAATGTGAAATATTTCTATATTTAAAAAAAATATATATTATAATTGGTTAAATTGTTCATATCATTAAAAATTATGAAGGAAATCATTTAAAATTTTCTTTTTAAAAGAAATATTTTTTTCTCTTTATTTAGATTATAAAAGTTTTATAACTATGTAGTAATACTAATAATAATGTAATAATAATTCAATAATCTGGCTATATTTTGGGATTGATTTTCACACTTTAATATTGAAAGTATGGGACTGGGACAGGTTTAAAACAATAAAATGTATACAAATAAATTATGAAGTCGTGGTATAAAGTTTACCATTAAAGAATACTTTTAATGTGACCTTCTTATGACAGAAAGAAACATGTGTCAGTTTTATTAATAATAATAATAATAATAATAATAATAGTACTAAATCAATTAAGTTTTGAAGAAACACCCAAATATATTGTGTAATATAATTGAAACTAGGAAGATGAATTATTTTAGAAGTTTTAGTTGGATTCACAAATTTCACACAATTTGATTAATTTGTTTATGAAGCTAGAATATTTTGCTATATTTTAGCATATATTTTATTATATTTACAGTAGGTATAAGTTACACAAAAAAAGTAATACACTTAAGAATACCATAAAGCAAAATACAGTCAGAGGGAACATTTTTATATTTGCATGAATATAACATTGTGTTTAACAACATTTCACATCATTACAATTTATGAATAATATTTTTTTGTTTTTTGTTTTTTTCAGAAATGTAATTTTTCTATTGCTCTGTTCAGATTATAGTTTAGTAACTCATGTAATTTTAATAAGAATAATTAATAATAATTTAGTAGTAGTAGTAGTAGAAGTTGTAGCAGCAGCAGAAGTAGTAGTAGTAGTAATAATAGTAACACAAATAATAGTAAAAATAATGTAATATTAATGTAAAAAAAAAACTAATAATGTAAAATAATGTTATAGAAAGAATCCCAGAATGAAAGTCTGGGTCTAGGACAGTAAAATCTTACAAAAAAATAATAATAATAATTTAAAAAGTAGCGAAGATAAATAATGAAGGCATGACATTAAGAATGTTTTTTTTTTGTTTTTTTTTAATGTGACCTTTGTTTGACGAAAAGAATAATGGTGTTATAGTTTTAATACAAATCTACCATGGGACACAAACGGCCCAAAGTTGAAGAAACAACCCAAAAAGTTTTTGTAATAAAATAAATATAACAATGTAATAACTAAATCGTTACATTTGTACATCATCTCAACACTAGAACATTTCCAGCGTGATAGATCTTCCACAATTAATTGATTAATTAACAGTTAATTGTGTTTTTATCTCCAAAAATACTATTTGTCTCAGTGTGGCTCCTTTTTGTTTTAGAGTGCACCTATCAGTTGTGCAGGTGCAAACATGGCATGTAATTAACATGTCATAATCAAAATGACTAAGTTTGACACATTGTAATCACTGCATGGAGATTAGCCTTTAGCCAGGGGCCATCCATGCGGCCTGTTTTAATATAATTTGCATAATGAAAGCCCAGTGCCAGTAATAGCTTTGCTTTCTCTTATTATCATAATTTCACCCTGGGCAGAGAAGACTGCCACCATGTCTCCCCATTACCTTGGACAAACTGAGAGACAAAGTCACGCTGAACTCTGCCACATGCCTCCCTCAAACTCATTGTGCTCTTTGATGTATGCCACTTTTAATGGGGGAAAGTGCACCATCACATAGAACAATGACTACGCCAATTCACCTTGATAAATTGGGTGAGTGTGTGATATATATATATATATATAAATATTTTGTGGCAAATTCATATTTTATTGGTAATATGGCTAATATTAATGCATTTTTTGGCCCAGTGTTTGTTTTTTGTGCTAGGCTGGTAAATCATACATGTGCTTTTTTTTATGAAAATGTTATGAAAAAGTTAAATGAATGACCCACGTTCAATATAAGGAAAGCTCAATCGACATGTTTCTGGCATAATGTTGATTACCACAAAAATTATTTAAATTCGTCCCCCCTTTTCTTTAAAAATGGCAAAAAAGGAGGTTACAGTGAGGCACTTACAATGGAAGTGAATGGGGAAGTTTTTGGAGGGTTAAAAGGCAGAAATGTGAAGCTTAAAATTTTATTTATAAGCATTTGCATTAATTCGTCAGTTAAAATGTATGTATTATTTGAGGGTTTACAGCATTACATTGTCAGCGTTAAGATGTAAAATTGGATGTACTGTAACTTTACACAGGAAAGATTTAGTGAGCGATTTTATCACACTAAAATCATGTTAACATGCATATTGTTTACATCTTGAGGATAAACTTTTAGAAACACTGTGTATTTTAATGTTTATGGATTGGCCCCCATTCACTTCCATTGTAAGTGCCTCACTGTTACCCAGATTGTTGCATATTTTAAAGAAAATCAGGGACGAGTCAAAATTAATTTTGGTGTTAATCAACATTATGTCACAAATGCTGTCAGTTGAGTTTAGCTTGTATTAAATCTGAAATATTCCTTTATGATGTTCATAACTATGCATATTGCTGGGCCTGTGCAGTTTGGGTATATTTTAAGGACATTTTTGTTTTCTTTTATAAGATAAACCATTTTGGTTCTGTGTTGGGTCAGCACTTGATGATCAATTTAAAATTTGGGTCATGAAGGAAAACCAGTGCTTTAAGAGTTTCATCTTTAAGGGTTCGCCAGGATGAACCTCATTTAAAACCAAAATTTTAATCTCAAGGGACATAAAATAATAATGTTAGATCACTGGCTTGAACTCTGTCAAGACTGTCATATACAGTAAGTGGACACAACTTGATACTCCATAATGTGACATATGTCTTTTATTAACATTAATTTCATGGCTTAACCTCTTAACGAAGGGTGGTTCAAAAATGACCCACTAGCATATTTATTTACTTTTAATTTATGTTTAATGCATGTATAAACTGTGAAATTGTAAACTAATATTGACATCCAATCATTAGAAAGATCTGGGTCTCAAGATTTTATATTTTAGAGTGATTTAGACAATCGCAAAGTTACAACAATAAGATTTTATTAAACATGTCAAGAGTGAAAATCAAAACACGGAAAATTAAACTGGAAGATGAACACAATCCTCCAAACTTTGGTATGCTTTTCATTGCAAGTGTCCAGTAAATAAAATCCATTAGTGATTTTAGTTCAACATTTACAAATATGAAGAAATAGTGATCAATCTGTCTTTGTTCAGGTTTTACATATTCAACAGGTTATTCATGTCCATACTCTGCAAAATCTTTCACTTGATGTAGTGTTTCAGTAGCAAAACACTCAAACATAATATTTGGGATGGTCTTCCAAACAAAATGAGCCCTCCTTCAAAATTTTCTGTGCAGTTGGATTGGGTAGTCATTCAAAATAGCCAAACAGGACAGTCGACGCAAGTGATGTAGACTTGTGTCATCCCTGTTTGTCTCTGGATAAAGCTGACCAAAGAAAAGCTAGATCATTTTTGACTGATGGGTCGTGTAGCCAGTGAAAAGATGAAAACAATGATATAAGGGTTGTTTATATCCCTGATGTTGATTTACGAAGTTTCGGAGTGGAAAACCATGGACTGTGTTTGTTTGTGTTTGCCACCATCTCCGGCTTCGCTCACCGTGAGTTAGAAACTGGAGCATACGCGCTCCCAATGCATTGACCTAGGCATTTTTTCACAGATTTTTCTTTGCCTTTCACCCAAGGCCTTTAGCCTCTGCCTCAGGCCGAGAGGTGCCACCCTCCTCGGCTTCAGTCTCCATCACAGAGGGCCTGGAGGGACCGCCCCTTCTAACTGGAATTTTTCATCCATCCCCCTGTATAACTGCACATCCAGGGGCATTGACTTTTTTTTTTTCACTGCTTTTCATTCAGTTTGCTTTGGGAGCAGGTGTGCTCCAGGCTCCAGTCTCCCCGGCTTGAGGCAGTGGCTAAAGAACCTGGGTGAACGGCAGAGCAAAAGCTCTGAAAAAGTCAGTTTGCATTTGTATGGGGAATCTTTATTGTAAGTAAAAGTTTATTTCAATTGCAACATTTCAAATTGTTGTTCTTTTTACATTGTTTATAAAATCCATATATTATAATATATTCCCAAATAATAATAAAAAAATATATCTTCTGTATCTGTAACTAATGCAAAAAGAGGCCGTATGTTAAGGGGTTTTAATCACAGCTTCACAGGCTAAGTAAATCTCAGTTTCTCATTGAAGCTTTTTGGGTTGCCAAAAGCAAGTAAAATTATGTCATAATCATTAAGGTTTTTAAGGTGAATATTAGATGGTTTTAATAAGTAAAGCATATCTCCTTAACCTAAAACTTTAATCTAAACCCAACCGATAGTGTTCTAAAATCAAATGTGACATGAAAAACACATTTTCTGAAGCAACCACGTTATTTTGTGTTGCTCTATGACAGAACTAACAAAACTAATTTAAACATCAAAAGACACAACATGTTTATTAGATCCAATACCAACTATGTTCTTAAAAGAGGTTTTTCAGAACCTCTTCTTAATATTATTAATTCTTCGCTGTCCTTAGGACATGTCCCAAGAAACTTTAAAATGGCATTCGACACGATAGATCACAACATTCTCTTGAATAGGCTGGATAATTATGTTCTGTGGAGTTACATTAGCATGGTTTAGGTCCTATTTAGCAGACCGCCACCATTTTGTCCTCATATGTAAATTAGGAATTGTCAAACCAAACAAAAGTAAAGTATGGAATGCCACAGGGATCAGTTTTAGGACCTCTGCTTTTCTCCTTGTATATGCTTCCCCTGGGAGATATTATCAGGAATCGTAGAATATATTTCCACTGCTATGCCGACGATACACAACTTTATATTTCTTCAAGACCTGATGAGATTTCACAATTCTCCAAATTAGCAGAGTGTTTCAATTAAATAAAAGACTGGATGGCCAAAAATTTCCTTCTACTCAATTCCGACAAAACAGATGTACTAATTAATGGACAAAAAAACTCTCAAAATAAGCCGCTAAAATATAATTTGACTCTCGATGGATGTACTGTTACAATCATATTCAACAGCGAAGAACATATATGTTATATTTGACACCAATCTGTCCTTTGAAAATCAAATTACCAATGTTTGTATAACAGCATTCTTCCACCTAAGAAATATTGCGAAATTATGGCACATGCTCTCTGTTGCTGATACTGAAAAACTAATTCATGCGTTCATGACCTCAAGACTAGATTATTGTAATGCATTACTGGGAGGATGTCCAGCAAGATCAATAAATAAACTTCAATTGGTTCAAAACGCAGCAGCCAGAGTGTTAACGAAAACCAAGTAATATGATCATATTAGCCCCATTTTATCATCGTTACATTGGCTGCCTTTTAAATTACGTATTATTTGTAAAATTCTTTTAACTACATACAAAGCTTTGAATGGTCTAGCTCTGCAGTACTTAAGTGACCTTCTACCACGCTATATTCCATCACATTCATTACGATCGCAAAATTCTTGTCACAATGTGTGTTGTGAAAGGCGCTATACAGATAAAATGGACTTGACTTGACTTTTGTCTCACGAGTCAGCTTGTGTGCTCGGCTGTTCTTCTGAGTCCAAAGTTCAGATGAGCTACCTACTATGTTGGAATAAGTGTATAAATTTAGTTGCGTCTGTATTACGAGTGATAAATGTATCATTTTCATGTTATGCATTATAGTGAAAGTGTTTTGATATCATAACATAGCAGTGTGTGAGTAATAGTGCGAAAAATATGTTTATAAAATCATAATCAGCTGTTGCACTCATGATTTTAGTGAAAGTGAATAAAATGCACCGTTGTTGTAGTGCCTCTATAGTTTTCAAAAATTTTGTTATAGTAATGTTCATTCTATGAGACTAGGTTGGAGCATTCAATAAATCGAAATGTAACCACAACACTAATATCCACATAATAATAGGAAGAACTATCTACCATAATCAAAATCCAACTTTAGTGCTTTATTTAAGCTGACAAAAATGTTTGCCACTATAGCAAGACAAGACGAAAAAATGAGAGGTGAAATGAGTGGTGGTGGTGGCGTAGTGGGCTAAAAGCACTAAACTGTTAAGCAGAAGGTTGTCAGTTTGATCCCCACAGCCACCACAATTGTGTACTTGAGCAAGGCACTTAACTCCAGGTTGCTCCAGGGGGATTGTCCCTGTTATAAGGGCTCTGTAAGTCGCTTTGGATAAAAGCGTCTGCCAAATGCATAAATGTAAATGTAATGTAAATGTGAAAACTTGATAAGACAGTATACATACTGTACATCCCAAGAGTCTCATGTCAAGCTAAATGCACACAAACCTGCTGGGACCTGCAGATATAGGCTGAGTGTGAATGTCCTGTGGGATCAAACAGACACACCCCATCCCTATAACTGATCTGAGATCAGAGTGAATCATCTCACAATTAGAGTGCTAGAGAGTTATTAGTGCTGCCTGTTATATAGTGAACTCAAATTTATGGACAGGAAAGCTCTAAACCTCAATCAGTACTAACACTTAGATCACATATACTGAAGAGTCAAGTGCACAGAGCAGACCCTATGGTAACATGAGACAGCCCATAATAACTGGTCACAAGTCAGTCTATGCTATATTTGTAGTGGTTTAACTTAAAAGTTGTTTATGAGATAATATTCAAACAGCACACTGCAAAAGAACTCATATGCAGTGACGTGCACAGACCTTAGCAGGGACAGGGCTTTTTTTTTTAATGAGAAGTAATTATAAATATTTAACTAATTTCTTTGCTTTTTGAGAATGTAACCAATTCTTGTGTGTGTGTGTGTGTGTGCGTGCGTGCGTGCGTGTATAATGTACATAATTTGTTTCAAATTTTCCTTTACCACAAATAATAGCCTATTCTGTTATATATCTCACAAATAGCTCCATGGTAATACACTTGTTTATGTATTTATTTTCAGACATGGTCCCGTGATAACCCCATTTTTCATAATGTGGTATTTTTTAAAATACTTGAAATATGACAACGTGATCTCATGAGAACTGGTATGTACTCTTAAGTAAAGTTTGGTTCTAGCAAACGTACATTCTCTTATGTTTGCATAGACACCGAAATGTACAACATTGACAGCATGTAAACGTCATCATTTTACGTATTAACACCTACAGAAACGTACAAATGTTTATATGTACTATTGGAATTGATTAATATTGAATAATTCATAGAATTAATCAGTTAAATACATTTAATTGATAATCAATGAGATTAGTTAAATGCTATGACCTTTATTTAATGCAGTTGACAATACAATATGACATTTTAACGGTTTCATTCAGATCTGCTGCCCTATACAACGATTTAAAGATGATATCACTTTAACCAAGACTACACTTTAAAATGTTAAAATGAATAAAAACTCTGTAATCGTTTAATCATTTATTAATATTTTATTTGTGTTTGTTCCTGAGGGAGGGAACAACACTTGTGTTGAATGCAGTGACACAAGGGGTCTTCCTTGGGAGCCTCATGTACCCCTGAATTTTAGAAAAGGCCAATGAGAAATTGGCAGACAGAATTTGCATGTCCTGCCCCTGGACATATGGGTATAAAGGGAAGCGGGCGTGCGTTTGTCAGTCAGGCTTTTGGACTGAGGAGCCGAGAATAAGGTACGGCCGTTTACAGTAGTAGGTCTAGTGTCGTGGCAGAAGTGACACAATGTCTCGTTCCCTCCCTCAGGGAACGGAGGTTATAACAGTAACCGTGACGTTCACCTTCTGTCACTCATTCGATGTTGTGTTGAATGTAGTGACACAAGGGGTCCTGTTCAAAATGCCATGCACTAGACCGTGTTATGTGAACTGCTGACACAGGTGCAAGCAGGCTGCTGCGTGCTAGAAGCAACTGTATCGGCCACACGTAACCTTCCCCAACACCCCCAGAAAAAGGTGTGATATACATGACTTAGGATCCCAGCACCCCTAAGGGGGGAACAGAAGCTACATGACCATCATGGGAGCAAGCCAGCCAGCTGCGGCCTTTTCTCTCTCTATGTTTCTCACATAGAGTGTGAAGCAACTGGGGCTATCTTAACGCTATGAAATGTGTCGTGGAAGGCGGTCATCCCTGATCCTGTACTTTCAGGGGGAAAGACCCTGCTGAGACCACATCCTGCCCAGACTAGGGGGAGGTGATATGTGGCCAATACACCATGTGGGTTGTCAAGCCACACGTGGGAGTGGCACAGTGGTAGGTTCTACCTGATGAGGGAGGAGCTCTACAAACACTCGACCAAGGGCAGTGGAACTGCCCAAGGGAGACGCGGGTCCGCTGACAGGTGGACCGTACCATGGAAAATACATCACAGGGAGTTGCATGAAAAGGGAATAAAGCCTGTGGAGCCCTACCCCAGTACAGTGGGTCTGGTTGCAAAATCCTCCCCTGAATTCGCAGGCCAGAAGGCTAGGGAGGAAGAACATCCAGGAAGTGAAAGCTTAGTGGATAACCTGGGAGAGAAAGCACACTGGATCAACTTGATGACGTGCGCTAGGTGCAAGCAGAACACCCGGTCGGCTGTTCTGTATTACCGAGTTCCACTGGCTCGGACCTGACAAAACACAGGACAAGACCGGCTCAACCCTGAGATTGTAGAATATTGCAAAGGTGTTGTGTGTTGCCCAGCCCGCTGCTCTGCAGATGTCTGCTAGGGAGGTGCTGTTGGCCAGTGCCCACGAGGATGCCACACACGAGTGTGTTCGGACCCGCAAGGGGGCGTCAATGACCCAGTGAGCTAACCTCTGTTTGGAGACGGCGTTCCCTTTCCGCCGTCCGCCAAAGCAGACAAAGAGCTGCTCAGAACATCTAAAGCTCTGCGTGCGGTCCAAATAGATACACAATGCACGTAGCGGACACAGCAATGAAAAGGCTGGGTCTGCCTCCTCCCGGGGCAGCGCTTGCAGGTTCACGACCTGAGATCCAAGAACCAAGTCCAAATGGGCCAGTAAGGAGCCACTAAGGTGACTTGAGCGCGAGGTGATCGACTGTGCTCCACGAATGCTACCAGGTTCCTGAATAGCATAGGCCTATAACATGCAAGTAAGGGCAGCCGGTGGGTTTTCTGGTGCCCCCCTAGGGTATGATGGTTCCTCCCTAGGGAGTTGGTGCCCTAAGCAGACTGTGTAATATGCGTATAGGGAGCAGAAGTACTGTGGTAGCCTAATAGTATTTTTCTGAAAGTGATTAGTCTTATGTCTTATTAGTTTCAACAAATCCAAACTGGCTGAACCAGACAGTTTCTTCAGTTTATGTCAATATTCTATAAAATACTAATTTAATTTATATCACTGAAAGCGACGTGACCGCTCCCATTATAATGAATAAATCTGTCTACACTAGTGCTATGTGTTGTCAGAAATGCAGTAGCAATCGAGTATTATTCTTGCGCCTCTACCAACACACTCTCACAGCGTCAAATTGTCAGGATTCAAATAACTTTTCTAAATTTGTATAATTCGTATAATATTGTTAGACTGCACTAGTTTTATTTTCCAGACTTTCACTACAGCCAATGACGTCGCTGGACATCGTTTACATCTAAAAGGAAGAAATTGCTTGCTTCTGTCACACACAACAGATTCCTAACATGTTTGCACACTCTACTGAATGGTAAGTTTAGATAAGTGGTTTGGGTAAGGGCATAATATTAATAAGCATGTCCTTAATGCCTCATGTGCAAAACTCGCACTTACGAAATCTCGTAAGAATGGATCCACCTCGTAAATTATGTATGACTGATCATGAGATCGGGTTGTTTTAGTCAGTGATACGTCTAGTTTTAACGTAATAAATTCAAAGTTTGCCTGAGAAGCAAATATTTGAAATGAGACAGTGTTAAAACAGTGTTTTAGAACACTTTTTTTTAAAAAAAATGGATGCTTCAAGGATGTAAAAATGTCTTAAGAATTGTAGTAGACATTTATAATGTCACAAATTATTTATATTTTAATAAAAGTTGTGTTCTTCAAAATTTCTGTTCATCCAAGGATTTATTTCATCTTTCAAAACATAAGTGCATTGAATAGCCTCTCTCTCTCTCTCTCTCTCTCTCTCTCTCTCTCTCTCTCTCTCTCTCTCTCTCAATTTTTTTATTCTTCAAAGTACACTTTGACGAAATGTAAGTGCACTATTGTGTCAACAGAGTTTAACTTCTATTAAATAGGACAACCTTTTTAACTGATCTTATAAAAATAAATGTTTAGTCAGTGCAAAGTTAGCACATTTTGAATGATTTCTTAATAATTTTGTGACACATTATTTTCTTAGTAGACTGGAGTAAATATAAAATGGGACATTATCATCATAGGTAAAAAATAATAATTATAAAATTTGCATCATTACAAATTGTTTTGGTAGTATTTTTAATGCATCTTTAAAAAAAATAAGGATTTAATGTAAAATATTTAAATTCTTTAATACAATTAAAAGGATCCTTGCTGAACAGAAGCATCCATTTCTTTAAAAAAAAACAGTAGTGTATCTTGGAAGTTATCACACCATTACATATATTTTTTGTAATAAGCAAAAAATAACTAAATTTGGTTAGATGAATGCTTGAAAGAAGACAAAAATCAATTGGCTAGAAGAAAAAGATTTAATTCTTTAATTCTTAAGTCTTGTAAATACATTTATCTGGTTAAGGATGTTAAGATATTTTTACTTAAAAGGAAGTAAAAAATAACAAATTATTAAGAAATTATTATACAGCATGCGATATTAATTTATCTCAGTTACCCTTGTCTAGATGATTTGTGGACTATTTTTTATTGCTAAGTACAGTGATATTCCATCTAATGTCAATTCCGAAAATAAAAATGAAAAAACAAATTGCAAAAATGATGTGGTATTTTGAAGATGAGATTTAAAATCAAAGACAAAGACTGGTGTCTGACATAAAAGGAAAAATATGAAAAAAGGAGACAGGTGATTGTTAAAACTAATCAAATGTTAAATAGACTGTATTCATGAAGTATAATCTAACACCTGAGGCTGTTTGAATGTGATTGTGCTGGTGTGATCTGAAGTGCAGTATCTGATTTAACAACAGAAGAAAGACTGCCTTGTAATAGATTCAAAAACAGAGTATTGGTAGTTGATGTATATATATATATATATATATATATATATATATCATGCAGTGTGACAAATATATAAATATTATTTAAGTACAATTATTCCATGTAGTCCATGAGGTCATAAAAGCTGCATGCATAATAATTCTAAAATAATTAGCAAAATGCTGTTTAAAATAGTTTTAGATGGAGTGTATCACTTCACAGGAATTGCTTCCAAAATTTAAGATCAACTGCCCATATAAGTTCTTATTAAAGACTGGAGAAAACAAGTCGTAAAGACAGTAATCGCTGCACCAGGCTTCCAAACATAATTTCAGAGACATGATTGGGGAATTAGATTTTTAGGTCCAAAGATTTTTCTCTTTATAAGCACATGTATTGTTTTGTCTGCTAGTACATTTAGAGACACTATGAGTAACCAGAAATCACATTAATCTTCCATTTCGTTGGTGGATCTCACTGATTCCTGGCAAAAAATAAACGTAAAATTATAAATATACTATAAAAGCGGGATTGTGTTTTATGCCGACAAGACGTGAAGGATACCTCATCTATGAAGTCATAAATCCCCGATCCAGGCAACAGAGTGAACGGCTGCGCCGGATGGGATAGGGTGGGCACCCAAAGCCAACAGTATTGACAAAGGAATGCATTTGCTAAAATGATTATGAATATTTCATGTGGACAAGGGATTCAGAGCTCCTTGAGCGGATGTAAATAAGTCAAGAGCATATGATATTTACCCCAGGATAAAACATTGATGAGAGCTCTGGCTATTTAAGAGGGCTAAACATGACATGGTGTTTACACTAGGGTCAGACAACAGGGTCAACCAAAGGCATAGGCTTCCAGCTTTAAAGAGGCGGATAATGTTACAGGGCAAAAAGGCACACATTGAAGAGCAGAAGTAGTGACAGCCGTCAGGCTAATATACCTCTTTAGCTGCCTTCAAGACTGTTAATGTGTCATAGTGTGTTACTGTACATACTATTATATTCTTTTCTTTATTGAAGTGTAAAAATTACTTTTCTGACAAAGACAAATACTTAAAAAACAAGCACATCTAGATAATGTATTTTTTTAAGAAAAGTAAATGTGAGTAAGTTGCTTACACATTGTTAGGGTGTTCTGGGTGGTTGCCATGACATTGCTGAGAAGCAATGCCCTGTTGTTAAGATGTTCTGAGTTGCTTTTAACACATTGCTACCAGTTGCGTCTGGTGCTTATCAAAAGTGGGGAAGCACAGACTTTGTTTTTGATGTTTTCAATGTTATTCCCAAAAGCAGAAATTTCTTAACCAAAGTAATAAAACTATGCTCAAAACAGTTTTTGCATCAAACTGGGCAAAATATACAATTATGAAAGCTGATATAAACATGTTATGTTTTATTGTAAATAACTTTCTGTGTATCTCCGAGCTGCAGAACACTCTGCGCTCAACAGTCGTGATTTCAATTTCAATTATTCGTTTTTTGCAATGTCCCGCCCATTTGGAGCTCGACCAATGATCATATAGAGAAGCCTGGCTTCCAGACAGGATGAAATTACATTGATTGAGCCCAATGTCCAATAGGCAATTAGTTGATCCAGTGCAAATAATGCTCATTAAGCTCCCATAGACCATTAGAGAAGCATTGCAGCCAGGACCCAATATGAAGTGTTTGGAGTCTCTCGTCCAAAGAACATTGATCTTCACTCCATTGAAATCTAATGGTACAGGGATCTGGCAAAAAACTCTCATTAAAGAATGGCTTCTATAAAGCTCTATGTGCCATGCTTCTGTTGTCTTCTATAGATATTCATGTTGAAAAAGTGTATTGTATTACTTGAACAAACAGAGCAACAGTGATGTGTGATATTTTACACTTTTCTTCAATAAAATACTGTAATTCAGTATTCCCCCCACACAAAAAAATCCACGGTAACCACCACCCTCCTCTGATGGCAAGACATCGCACATTCGACATTGCCAAAGGCCCCTGTCTGTTACTAGCAATGGCCCTGATCTGTGCATATTTAACCCAAGTAAAAAGAGCCTACCCCCATATGATATTCTGTTCCATAGATAAGGCTCGGGCCCCTCCCTAAGTATTTTGTAGTATTTAAGTCTATGGGATTTTTGGTCAGTTTTATCAATTTCCAGGCAAAAATCATAAATTTGATCAATCAGAGTAGTAACATGCCACCTCATCTCAACAATCCACAAGATTTTATGTTTCATTCAAGTTAACATGAAACAGGTCTGGACTAGTTGCACCAAAGTTTAATACGGGGCGTTATCAAATCACCACTAGACAAGCAGCACTAATAATGGATCTGACAGCAGTTTTACACAACAGCAAAAAATCCCCAAGGTAGCAGCAGTTAACCTAATACTTCCTGATGATGTATTTTCCCTCATTTAATGTGGGTCTTACATGTATAATTATGCTTCATCATAATCAGGGTTTTATTTTAACATATTTCTAGAGTATCAACAAAGCTCATTTATTAATGGTACTTAAATCAATGGCTCTAACCTCTCAATGCTCATCTAACTGACCAACGCACTGTTTTCACAACATGGTCATATGGGAAATCGGCATGCTGCTTCCGAATGTTCGTGTACTCTGAAATCAACCCCATACTGCCATATTACTAACAAGCGCAGTCCCCCATCAGACATTTTTGCATCAATTAAATTATTATTTTTTTAATCTTTTCCTGTGTTCCTACTGATAGTTCTAAAATGGGTCCTGGAAACCATGAAGTAATCAAATTCACTCTGAGACATGGGTTCTGGTTCCTGTGGGACCCAGGATGTAATCGCGTTTACATAAACATTGATGAGTACAATTTGGAGGTTCCATTTTCATTCACTTTCAATTACATTTTTACTCCACTGATGGTTATGTTTAGGGTTGGGGTCAAGGTTAAGAAGGATGGTTAGTTAAAATATGTATTCACTTTGACTATTACGCCATTTACAACTAAAAATATGACTCGTCCTTGACGCCACCCTGTGGACATTTCACCTTGTGGTGGTGAGGATGTGGTGGATCTTCTGTCTGGGGAGGGAGAAAATGATAAGGAGGTTCACCTGAGATGAATTTGCTATAAAAATGGCCCGGTGTGCAGAGAGAGGGGAGAGGGGCACACAAGAGTCTGCATGTCAATTGATGAGTGATTTGTATGATGAAAAGCGGATCTTTATTGTATATGCTGTGAAGCTGAAAACTGTTTTCTGTTTGTTGATAAATTAAAGACTGACTCACGTGGATCGTGGAAACTGGCTCCCGCTTCCTCCTTTTTGATCCAAATACAAACATCTGTTACACACCTTAGTAACACTTCCAGGTTCTGCCACTGGGGGCAATGGTTCAAATGGTAATACAGACCAATTTCAGCAGTGGAATTTTCAACCTCCTGTCAATGAATTTACATTGTGATCAGTCTGGTTATCAGTAGGTTTGTTGATCTTAGGTGAGTTATGTCAGTTTAATTCATTCTTGTTTGGTTTTTCATAGCTTTTATCAGTCAGCAGACAGAAACAAATAACAGAAAAAAACCCACAATGTGGGAAAAGAGCAAATTAAAATGGAATCATGAAGCTGTTGTCTTAAATGTTTTTTTTAGAAAAATGCATTTACCATTTTTGTTTCTTTTTTTTCCATTTGACGACAATCTTGGCATGGCCAATGGGTCTTACATGGCAATATACTCCTGCTGTGGCAATTGCAAAACACTACCAGATTTACGGAATGACAGAGTACACACTGCCAATGAGGCTGCATCTCTGACTGAGGGTGTGATAGCAAGAACTATATCAGCTGGGGTTTTTTTTACTCTTCAGGATCACCTTTTCTTTAGAAAGTGATGATAATATTCTTTTTAGACACACTTTACACCATTTACCAAGGCACAAGACTACATCAGCCTTGTTTTTTATCTGCACTCCCTCTGCCCACTTTTATTCAAGATATTTTAGTCAGAGAGAGCTATTTAATGTTGGGTGAATGGTGAAGTGTAAATACTTTGGCAGTGGTCAGAACTGCTGCATTAGGTCAGGCCGCAGAACAGTAGAAGCACTTCGCTATGATCGCATTACACATTCACCACAGCGAGACTGCCTGTTTGTGTGCATTAGGTCTTCAGCAGCCACAGTTACATGATACTAGATAAAGTGGTTGGAGGGGAGCATATAGGTTGTGTATGTATGTTCATTTATCCCCTGTGCACAACTACTCCATCTTGACATCAGGGGCTGAAACACGTCAGACAATCAGTGTTGGGGAGTAACTACTGTAACTATAAATAGCAGTGCTTCTATCTTAGCTACATTTTTCAATAGCGTGACAGTAGCTCAGCTATTTTCACAATAGTGTAGCTTTTCCATAAACAAACTACTTTTTCCAGCAAGTTGTGGTGTAGCGTCACACTACATTTTACACATAGCAATAGACCCAGAGTACAGTAATCAAACACGTTTACCTAAACCGTTCTCGTCCTCGTCACAGTGTTGGGAAGTCCATTTCATTTAAATGAATCAGTTTGTTTGAATATTTCATTTAAATGAATAGGTTAAAAAACTATTTACATATTCACTTGGGAATTCGATTAAATTTATTACATCACTTAATTTTGACGGTTCAACCAGCCAGTCTCATGAGTCATGACAATTCATACTAATTGCAAGAGACAGCAGAACGTCTTGGTTACTGTCGTAACCTCCATTCCCTGATGGAGGGAGCCATTGTGTCGATGTAGTGACACTAGGAGTCTAACTGAGACCTGTGGAGCACTTACCCCAGTACAGGGCATGTTAGCACACGTGCTGGGTCTGACTACGTATTCTTCTGCTGAATTTGTGAGCCAGAGGGCTAGGAGGAAGGACATCCAGGATTCACAGATCGGGAACACGCATGGGAGAGAAGAGCGTGTGGCTTCACTTCACAGAGGGGAAAGGCGCTATACACAAGCGATACACACGGCCAGCTGCCCCGTGTAACAAAACTTACCTGTTTGTACCTGAAAGAACACGGGACGAAACCGGTTCAACCCGGAGATTGTTAAATCTTGCAAAGGTATTGGGTGTTGCCAAGCCCACTGCTCAACAGATGTCTGCTAGAGAGGTGCCATTGGCCAGTGCCCACGAGGTTGCCACACTCCTTGTAGAGCCAGTGCTGTAGCAGTCTTATATGCATCAACCCGAGCAGCTTGACCACCACTGAGGATGCCATATGCCCCAGGAGCCTCTGAAAGTACTTCAGTGGGACCGACATTTGCCACGTGGATAAGTTCTGGCAGTTCAGCATTGACTGCGCACTCTCGCATGTGAGGCACGCTATCATTGACAACAAGTCTAACTCCATGCTGAGAAAAGAGATGCTTTGAATCGGGGAGAGCTTGCTCTTTTCCCAGTTGACCCGAATCCCTAAACGGCTGAGGTGCGTAAGCATCAGGGCCCTGGGTGCACACAGTAACTCTTGAGAGTGTGCTATAATCAGCCAGTCATCAAGGTAATTGAGTATGTGAACGCCCACTTCCCTTAGCGGTCAAGGGTCTGTGTCGAGGTAAAATCGAGATGTGAAAGTACGTGTCCTTCAGGTCTACCGCCGCAAACCAATTCTGATGCCAGATGCACGTCAGAATGTGCTTTTGCGTCAGCATCTTGAACGGAAGTCTGTGCAAGGCCCAGTTTATGACTCGCAGGACCAAGATTGGCTGCAACCCACCGCCCTTCTTGGGAACGATGAATTAAGGGCTGTAAAACCCCTGTCTCACCTCGGCTAGAGGGACAGGCTCTATCTCACCTTTCCATAGGAGGACCACGATTTCTGCTTGTAGGATGGCAGCGCTCTCGTCCTTCACTAACGTGAAGAGAACGCAGCAGATCCGGGGCGGGCGCCTGGCGAATTGAATCGCATAGCCGAGTCAGATTGTTCTGGCCATGACGGGTTGGAGAGCGACAGCCACGTGTTCAAACTCTGGGCAAGGGGCACTAACGGAAGGATCGCATCCAACGTTCCTGGGGTGGGGCCTCTCGGCGGGGGTTGGGGGGTGGGTAGCAGGGAGTGCCACGTCGGGGAGCGGTGCTCGAGGGGATCCTCAAAGCACTTACCTTGCACAGCGCGCCCGGCGTAAGGCAAACTAAAAAGAAAAGGGAAACAAAGGATTTTCCTCCTGGGGGATGGAGTGGAGTCTTTAAAAAGACATTCAACATCACTGTGCCTGCTCTAATAGTAGAAAATATACTCTTTTAACGGAAAAGCTCTTTTAAAGATTGCTGAAATACAACCACTGGGCTTTTGAATCCGCATTCCAGCCCCTCTTTTACCCGTATGTCGATGGGAGTGGCATGCAAATTCTACTCGCCAATTCTCATTTGCCTTTTCTCAAAGATTTGAAGGTGCCTCTGGCTCTCGAGATCGACCCCTAGTGTCCCCCGAGTGAGTGACAGAAGGGGAACTGTAGATATCGTACGACTTGGGTCATAGGAAAATTTATGATTTTAGACCAACCCATTCTCATATGCTTCCCTTATCTCCTTCTAAACCCTGATATTTTATTTCTTCCATGGTACAACTTATTTTCCATTTAAAATCATGGTAAGGGATTCCACTTTATGGTTAGGTTTAGGTATTGGATTTGGGTTAGGGGCTCAAATTACACAAAATCTCACAAACCCACATTCAAAACCTGGATGTTTCTTTCTTCCGTGGAACACAACAACAGGGCTTTTTAGATTACTATCATGGCTATGTTTAGGGTCTGGATAAGGTGTTATACATTATTGTTAGGCTTATGTTAGCATCAAAATAATTTTTTTACGGGTTCGATTTGGAGCGAAATCGCTGGTTTATGACGTTCATTCTCATGTCATTATGTCATGTCCGCACACACAGGAAATAAGTGCCTGCTGTCTCATGTTCCAGCTGGAGAAACTAACAATGCTGTTCAACTCAGTTCAGTAAAACTCACACAGTTCAGGACAGCATCATTGCAGTCTAGATGGATGTTTATCTGTAATCCATTTGGCAAAGTTGTTTACCTGCTATAATGCTTGGATATGTTTTCTGGTAGGGTTGTTGAAGCTTATATTGCTTTTCAAGCTTTTATGGATCGAACATTACTCGTGTGTTAACCGATTATGATGTATCTATGTTGTCTGTGACATCTAAGTTACTGTATCTAAGTTACTATGACTTGTTTAATATGTATGACTTCTGAAATTTTATTCTTGTAATTGTTAGATTGCATATTTAAGCATATTATTTTTACATTTAATAAAGTATATTTTATTCCCAACATTATTGAATCCTCGTTTTATGTTTTTAGTTCACTGTGTTATTGTGTATATTGCATAGACATGCTATTGTAGTAACTGAGGCTGCACAGTATAGTATTAAAATAATAAAGTCTTCTATCGAACTCGTATTAGCCATATCAAAAGTTTGACCTCTTAAATTGAAAATTGTAATACAATTCAAACAACAATATTAGATAAAGCACTTAAATAATTATATCAATATATTCTGGTAGAGTCCCCTGTACTCTATTTTACAAATGCTTTGAGTGCAGTGTCAGAAAAGTGATTTAAAAGTAAAATACGTTCAAATATGTAAATAAGAGTGTTGTTTATCTTCATCAAGGCAAGTATTATTTCCGTTTCAAATGTTTAATCGTATAACATGACATCAACATGAATATAGCACGTTATGACTCCGGCTCCAGTCATGATAACACACAGGCAATGTCAAGGTAAGCTCAAATTGGGAGATTCATCCGCCTGAAGAGCAGTGTCGAAGCACAACTGACGTAAAGTATTCTTCTGCAAATTGCCTGCAATTTTAAGTTTCAACAACAGATGTCACTAGAGAGCTCAAAGTTGCGTAGTGCACCTTTATTGCTGCTGTTTATCACCATCCATGTGTCCGAAACAGAGTACTGTCACAGCATGTACTGTACTTGATGAGAAATGACACTATTTAAGCATAATGAGCAACGTTCTTTGTGCATACAGCACTGACTGTTGAAAACATCCTTCAGCGGTTCTCCTCCATTTGTTTTAAATCCAGTGTTTGAACGTGACGTCTCTTCAGCTCCCGATGCATTGTGGAATCGGAAAGTGTTCAACTGATCAACACTTCGGAATTCCCCCATAAGTAGTAGGTCATCCGGGCATTTCTCGCTTTTTGTTCTCGTTTCAAATCAGCATCCTCGACACTGCAGACAAGACAACAAAACACATTTTAAATATCTGGAATGTTTAAGGGATAAAACAAGTATGTTTTTGCCAACCTTGTGCACAAAAAATTCACATTTGTTACAAATTATCCAAGAACAGTAACATACCTCACTACCCAACATGATTACACGGGAAGTCTGCATGCTGTTTCTGAAAGTTCCAGTACCCTAGGAGCAAGTGAGACCAAGGTTCGTATCCAGGAAGTAAACACAATTGCGTAATCAGCGAACGTGATTTGGAGGTTGCACTTTCCCCCCTAACATTTCATTTTTACTCCAGTAATGAATAGGTTTAGGTTTGGGTTTGGGGGTAAAATCCATAAAATATGCATTCATCTTCACTGTGTAGATCCTGAACCGCTGAAAAGAACTCACTTCACAACTAGCTTTTGGCAACCTCTCTTGGACATAAATGGACCACACACAGGCCTATGCGCCCAACAGCACTTCCCTCTTTGGTCACTGGGGGGTAGTTTTTTAAGTTTCGGTCAGCATATACCGATTTTTGCTTAAAAAAAAAAAACTTAAACATTAAATTCTAAAATATAATAACCCTGTTACCGCCCCCTCAAACAACAAAAGAAGTCAAACTAAAGACAAACAGAGAAAAAAAAGCATAGATGAGCATAAAAACCTCAAAAACGATAGAGTGGCGATGTCATCTCCACATTATGCCTTGATCAACAGATGACTGATCATATTGCGTCCCGCCCATCCTTCACAAGCCCATTGTTTGATGACAGAGCGGTGAGCTGCCCTTGCACATCCGTTTCCCACAAGTCCCTTTCAACAGCACCCACACCCCCCTCTCGTCTCCTCCCCCGGGGTAGAAGCATCAATAACAGGCGAGGCGAGGGGAGGAGAACAGGACCGCCGTGAACCCCTGAGGACTCTGCCATGTGCCCCCAACATTACAGCCTGGCCATCCGTCATCACCCCAACCCCGCCTGGGGTCAACGGCACCCTCTGACCAGCCAGAGCATGGGACTGTCCAGGGTTCTGACTACTGGTTTATACCACTCCTACAGCATATATCGTGAGATTTGTTGTATTCTGTATATCCATATGATGCATGTCAGATTCAGTGGAAGAGCTGAGCTGTTAAAAGTTAAAATGTGTCTGAACTATTAGTCAAGATGACAATGCAAGTGATGGCAGACAAAAAAAGAAAAAGAAATATATAGTATTAAAAACTGTAATATTGTTTAAAGTTTAATTTTTTTTACCATAAATAAATGTCCCTACTACCTGATAGTCTCTAGCTCAGATTGGGCAAAAAAACATATTTTTCAGGCTGGTCAAGTTATTGCACAAGCTAGGTTTAGCCTCTCAATAAAAACCTGACAGGCTATGTCTCTTTGAAGAGGGGATTAGGGGCTCTGTTTTCGTGAGCGTGCAAAGTGCAGAGCTAAGTGCAACGACCGTGTGCAATGTCTTATCCAATTTTCATGAAAGCTTATCTTATCTTTTTCTTATCGGAAATTTCATGCCAGAATGAAGTGCAAGTGTATGTGGGTGGGAGCGTTTGTGCTGTTGTGGGTGTATGCACGCAAACTATTGGTGTAGTGTATGTTAATGATGTGGTGTAAAACAAAAATATTTATTTCTTGAGAAATAGGATGTTGCCCTAAGACGTTTGAAAACCAGGTCTTAATTCAGTGCAATGTTTGAACTCAGTTCGTGCATTTGCAGTTTGGAGATTCCACCAGAATGTGGTAATAAAGTCCATGTCCAACTATGAAAATATAGTGGAACATCAAATTATGTCTCTGACAATAAGAGTTGTAGCCATCTACTATGAAACAGAAATGTATGAGATTTGTGTTAACCATAGGTCATGGTTAATTTTTCAATTTGTATTATTATTATTATTATTATGTTTAAATTTACAATTGTATTTATGGTATAATTTGTAGGCCTAAAGGTATTTTACCACCTCAACCATAGAGTGATTTTTGCAAAACGGGCCGGTGGAAGAAGAGTGTAAAATGTTTGGAATTGGTAGGCTATGATTTTTTTTTTACCACTTTGTTATTTTGATTATATTTTAGTTTCGTTTGAAGTGTAATTTCAATTTAGTTTGGTTTAATTTTTTCATGTTTCAATAAATGTATTTAATTTTTCAAAATCAACCAGTAGAAGTTAAGTTTACAATCATTGTTAATACTAGCCATGATTTGTGTGTGATTTGTGTGTCATTAGATGAAAATGATTATTTATACTTACATTCGCTGTAATTTAACGGGGCCTGTATCCAAATTCTGACGAGAATCACATTTTTTATATGTATAAAACGAGCATGTCTATGTCATAGAAATATGGCTGACAATCATCAAGGTTGCAGTTAATGCATAAAAGAACATTTCAAATCTTCTAATTCATTGCGTACAGTCCATTTACAATACCAATTTCTTATGGATGTGCTGACTTGGTTTATATCGCTGGTGCTTGAGGGAATGGTCTACATAATCAAATGCAGATGGTAGAATAATAACTAGAGAAAACCTCAGAATTAAATTGCACTTAATCCAGCACATTTGTGCATTGCACGTATGATTTCGCCAAAAGTACTTGCGCCTAGACCAAAATTTCATGGCCATCCCCACTGACTTTGCGCTGATAACTTATGGCATTGGGCTAGTGTTAGCTCTTAAAATAGGCCCCTTGTTCTTTTAACTGTAAGATGGGACTTCCATTCCTACAGCCACCATATTTAGCCTTACTTATTTCTCCCATTCATAAGCATATGAGGGACACTTCACATATGCTCAAACAACACCAGATCGGTTTATGTTTCAGAAACCTGAATTTGGACATTGTCATAATTTTTGCATTTCCATTTGGTACCGCTGATGTCACAGAACTCGCTTACAGCAGTGTTTATACGTTTAGATTACATACATAAAAACATACATCTGCAAGCCTCGAAATTTAAGAGCATTTGTTATATCCCCATATAAGGACAAGGGAATCAATGCAAAGCGTGGTGGGACGTCAGGTTGGTGCCCTTGGAGCGGGTAGTTTTCAGCCACTGGTCTTACTATTACCTGCTGCGTACCATACTGACCCTTGCCCATATATATATATATATATATATATATATATATATATATATATATATGTTGATTTTTCTAAACAAAAATTATTAGGATTGCCCAGTGTGTAAGTGGCCACTGGAGGCCGCTAGAGGTAATGCATTCAGTCAGGTCATTCATGTGATCTGAGTTTGCCGCTGTGGGCCCAGAAACCTGTATAGCTGATCGACATTGTTCTCTCTCCTGATTTTTCTCATCTCAGAAGCTCAGAAACATATGTAAGTTTAACTCAGGTTGTGGAATCCTGGTGCTGTTTACTCTGCAATATTAATTAGTTTATGTAATTCTGTTTTTCATGATGGTTTTGAAGTAGCTTTGTCTTATGTTACACATTTGTGTGCTGTTTAGTTCGGAGACCAAGCTATCGGCTAATTAATTAAAGCAGCAAGTCTAAAGTTTGCACCCTTGGTGAGCGGAGCGAGGTGTGTATTATTTGACTCCATGTATAAGGCTTTGGATGTAAAATGTCTATATTTACTCTACTGGAAATTGATTTGTGTATCTTGTGCCGGGAAAGCTGCATGTGTTAAGTGAGCAAATTATTGTTTTTATTGTTTTATGTTATTTTCAATGTGCATTGTACATATACTCAAATGCATGATGATGCCTGTAAAGGACGTGAGGATTTATTTGTAAATTTGTGTCATGTCAAAGGTTCTTTAACCAGTTATTTGTATGTTTACTTCTAGTTTTCACGGTGCTCGCTGATTCTGGAAGAATAAAAAATTATTGCACCCGTTAGAGACTCTCTGCCATTATTAAGAAGCCAAGGGCTGCTACAGTGAAAACTCGACGCTGAGTCATCCACCAATGCCGACGTCTTCATCAGCCAGTGGACACAAGATCATCTGATGTTTGCACGCCAATATATGGATGCCACAGCTGCAGTGAGAGACTTTGTCTGACAGAAGATTATCAGCAGTATTTTTGTTTATGACATTTAGTAGCTGTTTCTGTTTACTCTCCTTAATGTGTCTACAAAGTGTAAATGTCTGATGTGAGTGGTAATATATAGTTTTAAAGATAAGTTAAAGCCACCATTCATCCAAATTGAGTCTAGACATAAAGCACTCTAAGGCCATAAAGTACAAACAGATCCGTTAGACCAACAAGATGTCATCACCTGCTGAGGAAATAGACAAGACCCCAGAAGCACAACAAGTCAGGTCGAGCTCCCGTGATCGTAGTTTAACAACAAAGGGTCAAGAATTACATGATCAGGAAGCAAAGAGGAACGAAAAGGCATTCAACAAAGCCTATGATTCTTGGAAACACACAGCAAAGGAATCCAGAGTAAAATTGAAGGCTTTCTGCTCATCTGAGGACCTTGATAAAATTCGAACTAACATTAAGTCCAAACAAGCTTTAGTACATCAAAATTATGAGTCCATTCTACGCAACCATACCACTACTCCTGATATTGTCAAAAGAATGGATGCATGTGACACTCTTACATCTGAGATTTGTGACCTTGTCAGTAAACGACTTGAGAACATAGATGAGGCTTTCAATGACCAACTAGAGAAAGAGAGGGTGAGAATAGCATTGAATAAGGATGAGTTTGAGTCAGTCTTTGGAAATACGAAAACAGAAACAGTAATTTCAGAGTCATCACAAGGATCCGGCAACCAATCAAGCGTCACTTCCAGGTCCTCTAGCAAACGTGCAGATGCAGAAGCAGAACTGGCCGCCAAAGTAGAACAGGCAAAAGCCATGCAAAAAATACACTTTCAACAGGCGAGACTTGACAAACTGGAGAGTGAATGGAAACTCAAGGAAACACAGATGCTAGCAGAAATCAAGCAAAAGGAGGCTGAAATGAAACTAAAGCTAGAAGAGGAAAAAACAAGGTTACAACAGCTACAAGCGGACAATGAAGTGACTGTAGCAGCTGCTCGGGTGAGAGCATATAACAATTTTGATGGCTTTGAAAGCTTTGAGGAAGAGACTGAACATAAAACTCAGTATAGTGGGCAAAATGCTGGACTCAGAACCCCACTAAATCCACAAGCAATGTCATTCCAGCCTCACCCCGCACAGTCAGAGGCGCCAGTAGCTCAGGAAGTCAGCCTGGCCCAAGCAATTGCAAGCTCACTTACCCTAAGCCGTCTACCTGTCCCGGAACCAGCCACGTTTACTGGTGATCCCTTAAAGTTCATAGACTGGAAGATATCCTTTATGGCCTCATCTGAAACATCTTACAAACAAGTTACATCCACTCCAAGATTGCGAGGTTGGACTGCTAATTGGTTATGATTGCCCATCAGCACTAGCTCCCTTGGAGGTCATCACAGGTGGTGAAAATGAACCTTTCGCACAAAGGACAATGCTTGGCTGGAGCATTATAGGGTCCGCCAATCCCCACTTGGATAGACAAGGAAACGAGAGCTTTGTGCATCGTGTTGCAGTGAAAGAGGTACCAGTGGCCACTGATGTGCTGAAAGTACTGGAATCAGATTTCAGCGAGAGGAGCTATGAGGACAGGTACGTGTCGCAGGATGACATTTGCTTTATACAGCTCTTGAGTGATAACATTAAGCAGAAAAGGGATGGACATTTTGAGATTCCCCTCCCGTTCAAGGGCAGTGGTCCACCGACTCTTCCTAACAATAAGAAGCTGGCTATTGTTCGGCTGCAACATCTAAAGAAGAAGTTAAAGGCCAACAAACAGTATTTCGACCATTACACCGCCTTCATGGAAGAAACTATCAAGAAAGGTGATGCCGAGCCAGCTCCTCCAGTCTCAGAGGGAGAGACTGTGTGGTATATCCCACATCACGGGGTGTACAACCCCAAGAAGCCAGGCAAATTAAGAGTCGTGTTTGATTGCTCAGCAAAGTTTCGTGGAATTTCTTTAAACGATACCCTACTGACAGGCCCCGACCTAATTAACTCTTTAGTAGGAGTCCTTTGTCGCTTTAGAAGGGAAGCAGTTGCTGTGATCTGTGACATCGAAAGGATGTTCCACCAGTTCAGTGTCTCACCCGAATTTCGCAACTACCTTAGGTTCCTCTGGTGGAAGGATGGGCTGTTAGAAACAGAACCACAGGAGTATAGAATGACAGTCCACCTTTTTGGTGCTGCGTCCTCCCCGGGATGTGCCAATTTTGGTCTTAAGTATCTGGCACAGCAACACAAGGTTGACCACTCAACAGCTTCAGTATTTGTGGAGAAGAACTTCTACGTGGACGATGGGTTAACCAGTGTTGCAACAGTCAAAGAAGCTAAGGAACTAATTGTCGAAGCACAGGAACTGTGCAAAAGTGCAGGTCTACGTTTGCACAAGTTCAACTCAAATCAAATGGAAGTCCTCTCCTGTGTGGTCCCCTCAGAAAGGGCAGTAACCGCTGATCCCCTCAACCTTAATCCAGACGCAACACCAGGAGGACGCATACTCGGCATTCAGTGGTCGTCAGAAAACGACACCTTCAGCTTCAACATTGATGCAAAGGACCACCCCCCAACTCGCCGTGGTCTATTGTCAGTCGTTGCATCTCTGTATGACCCACTCGGGTTTGTAGCTCCCTTCACTCTGAGTGGCAAGTGCATCCTACAGGAGCTATGTCGTAGAGGTAGAGGTTGGGACGATCCTATTCCTGAGCACTTGCATTCACGGTGGGAGGAGTGGAAGAATGGTTTACAGAGGTTAAAGGAAGTTGCCATACCCAGATGTTACCATCCTCAAAACTTTGGTAAAATTGTCAGAGTGGAACTGCACCACTTCTCAGATGCCAGTAACGCAGGATATGGTTCATGTTCCTATCTCAGATTCAAAAACGACAAGGACGAGGTTCATTGCAGTCTTGTAATGGCTAAAGCGAGGGTTGCACCTACGAAGATCACGAGCATTCCAAGATTGGAACTCTCAGCCGCAGTCACCGCAGCCAGGATGAGTATTATGCTCAAGGCAGAACTCGAGATGAACATTGAACAAGAACTATTCTGGACAGACTCAAAAGTAGTGCTGGCTTACATCAACAATGAGGCACGAAGGTTCCATGTGTTCGTGGCGAACCGTGTTCAACTGATAAGAGAAATTACAGACCCAAATCAATGGAACTACGTAGATACAGCTCAAAACCCAGCTGACCATGCCTCTAGAGGCCTTCATGCAGCAGACATCTCTTCGACTCACTGGCTATCAGGGCCCAAGTTTCTATGGGAACAGGAAGTGCTCCCTACACCTAAGCTTTCAACCGAGCTGCTCGCAGGTGATCCGGAAGTTAAATCGATTCAAGTGTTTGCAACTCAACTCAGTGACGGGAACGACATTCTATGCCGCATGAGCCGGTTTTCCACCTGGACAATGCTAGTTAAGGTGGTTGCAAGAATCAAAAGACTAGGGTCTAAGCTAAAATATCACATTGAAACTGTGACTGTCGAGGAACGTAGGATGGCTGCTGAGGTGGTGATTCAGCTTGTTCAGCAGCAAGCCTTCCCTCAAGAGTTAAAGGTACTGCAAGGGAACTCTCATGGGGATATTATTCCCAGTTCAAGTCCTCTTTTTTGTCTTGACCCCATTCTGGATGGGAGACTTCTTCGTGTTGGCGGAAGACTTAAGGGATCTTCCCTCAGTCAAGAACTAAAGCACCCCATCATTCTCCCAAAAGACAGTCACATTACCAAGCTTATCCTGTCACACTACCATGCCCAGATCTGCCACCAAGGTCGGAGCCAGACCTTAATGGAACTCAGGGCAAATGGATTTTGGGCCATTGGTGGGAGTAAACTAGTCGCCAATTTGATACATAGATGTGTGAAATGTCGGAAGCTCAGACGACCAGTTGAGGAGCAACGAATGTCTGACCTCCCCAGAGAACGCTGTGAAGTCTCAGCTCCCTTCATGTTCTGCGGAATGGATTGCTTCGGCCCCTTTGTCACCAAGCGAGGTCGCAAAGAGTGCAAGAGATATGGACTCATATTCTCATGCCTGTCTTCTCGAGCAGTCCATCTGGAAATGCTTGAAGACATGTCCACGGACGCCTTCATTAACGCTTTAAGGTGTTTTATTAGCCTTAGAGGAGCTGTTTGTCAACTCCGCTGTGATCAGGGCACAAACTTCGTGGGTGCGAAGAACGAGTACAAGGAAGCCCTCAAACAATGTGATACAGAGGTACTGGAAGGCTTTCTGGCGGATAAACAATGCGAGTTCATTCTCAATGCTCCCTCAGCGAGTCATGCAGGTGGTGTGTGGGAGCGACAAATCCGGACCATCCGCAACGTGCTGAATGTTACAATCGCTCAGTGTTCAGGTAGACTAGATGACGCCTCACTTAGAACGCTGTTCTATGAAGCTATGGCCATCGTCAACAGTCGCCCATTAAATGTTGATGGAATCAACGATCCTATGGCACCAGAGCCCCTGACTCCAAACCACCTTATCCTGATGAAAGCTAAGGTCGCTTTACCACCTCCCGGAAAGTTCGTAAAGGAAGATGTGTATGCCGCAAAAAGATGGCGCAGAGTACAATATTTAACCGAACAGTTCTGGAGCCGGTGGAAGAAAGAATACCTCCTGAATAAGTCCATTAGGCAAAAGTGGCATGTACCCCGGCGCAACTTGAAAGTGAACGACATAGTCATCATAATGGAAGATACACTCCCGAGGAACCAGTGGCAACTAGGTCGAGTGGTTGAAACTACAGAAGGGTCAGATGGTTTAGTTCGTCGGGTAAAGGTGCAAGTTGGGGAGCGGAATCTAACACCGAAACAGAAGCATCGTTCTAAACCCTCAATCATCGAACGGCCAATCCAAAAGCTGGTGCTCCTACTTGAGAACGAATAATTGTCTATCAACCTTAAGTACACTTACATCAAACATGTTGGTCTAACAGTTTTCATTTAAGGTGACCCTTATTTTTATTTGTGACCTATACTTTAGTCAGTTATGATAGTCTAGAAATCATGATATGAGTAACTGTTTTTGTTTTCCCGGCGGAGTTCATTTATCATAACATGATTGGTGGGAGTGTAAGTGGCCACTGGAGGCCGCTAGAGGTAATGCATTCAGTCAGGTCATTCATGTGATCTGAGTTTGCCGCTGTGGGCCCAGAAACCTGTATAGCTGATCGACATTGTTCTCTCTCCTGATTTTTCTCATCTCAGAAGCTCAGAAACATATGTAAGTTTAACTCAGGTTGTGGAATCCTGGTGCTGTTTACTCTGCAATATTAATTAGTTTATGTAATTCTGTTTTTCATGATGGTTTTGAAGTAGCTTTGTCTTATGTTACACATTTGTGTGCTGTTTAGTTCGGAGACCAAGCTATCGGCTAATTAATTAAAGCAGCAAGTCTAAAGTTTGCACCCTTGGTGAGCGGAGCGAGGTGTGTATTATTTGACTCCATGTATAAGGCTTTGGATGTAAAATGTCTATATTTACTCTACTGGAAATTGATTTGTGTATCTTGTGCCGGGAAAGCTGCATGTGTTAAGTGAGCAAATTATTGTTTTTATTGTTTTATGTTATTTTCAATGTGCATTGTACATATACTCAAATGCATGATGATGCCTGTAAAGGACGTGAGGATTTATTTGTAAATTTGTGTCATGTCAAAGGTTCTTTAACCAGTTATTTGTATGTTTACTTCTAGTTTTCACGGTGCTCGCTGATTCTGGAAGAATAAAAAATTATTGCACCCGTTAGAGACTCTCTGCCATTATTAAGAAGCCAAGGGCTGCTACACAGTGGCACAATTTGTGTGTAGACTAAGACCATTGGTCCAGTGTTAGACTGGCAAAAGGTATCGCCTTGTAGGTTAACTGGACATGCAAGCGATACATTCTGAATTTGTCAGTTTCAGTTATTACATCGAAATAATTTCAATTTTGTTTCAGCCAGTATAGACTTGTTGACAAAACAAAGCCTTTATCATGCCTGTTTTGTCATGTTTAATTTTTGGCTTGACGGTTAATGGTTAATAAATGGTTAATACTGGCATTATTTAGTTAAGTGATTTTGTCAAAATTTGCATCCCTAGTTTGGATAAAATTAGTCTTGTCATTTGACTCAATAGCAAGCACAGTCAATGAAGCCACATGTAATGAAACTGAATGCAAAGGCATGACAATGTCTCATGGAATAGGTTTAGGTTACAACCTTTTTCTCAACATCTGGTTGGACAAGCTTGCTATGTGTTGTACTGCTTATTGAGTGTAATGTCCTTTGGTTGCTTGCCAAAGGCTGGCACCTCCTCATGAAAGAACAGCTCTCCCACCGCTTTAGGCCAGAAGGATCGTTCAATCGCCAAGGTCACACGCTCCCAAGCGACACCAGAAAGAGGTTTAGACCTGATTTGAAGATGTATAATTTGATTCATTCTGAGTCTTATCTCAACATGTTAACATACAGTAGTTGAAATCTTCCTCTGCAAATAAAGTTCTGCTATAGAGTAAAAAAATGTTTCCAAGTTGGTTCGTTTATGGTATCCCAAAATTGCCCAAACAGTCCACTGTCACTTTCAATTAAGATCAAGATCACATAAGTTCACCTTAACAAAATGAGACTGGTCGCTTATTTTGTGCACACAATTGTTTGTTGGTACTCAATAAAATAATCATTTTATCCAAAGCTTACCACATGTGAACATGAAGCCCATACAGTGAAACGAGTTTGCAATTAATAACAGAATCTTCTCTGAAATGAATGAGTTTAGGCTTTAATGAACTTGAACAAAAGCCCTCGATAGTGATTCTATTAGCATGCATTACTGCTATCTTCTCTAAGAAAATAAACTTAGAAACAGAGTGTCTACCTTATTACCAATAAAAGACAGAGAATGAAATTGATTAAAAGAACATACAAGAGAGTACTCAAGACAAATGTAGAAGGACCACTACCACACCATCCGGCAAACGACTGTTGTTCAAATCAGATAATAAACTACCCGTACAAAAGGGCCATTTCCAAAGAAGGCGAGTGCAAGAGGAGGTAGAGCGGGCATCAGGCTGACAGCAGCCCCTGTTTCTAACTGCTCTGAGTGTAATGGGAGGCTCCTTCAACACCTGAGACCATTGCACATTCCCGCCACCAAACCACTCACCACACTAGCTTTTCTTTCATCTTTGACAGAGCCCTTCCTTTGCCTCTTTTTTCGCTATTTGGTGAAGGGACATCTCCTCTACCACAGAGAGAGGAGGACACAGAATTAAACAAACAAACACAAAGCTTCGTGAAGCAATGCTTAATAGTCGCACATGGCTCCCTTTTCATCTTCTCAATAGCTGTTCAGGAAGGATCAACACTTGAGAGCAAGTCCTCTTTCAGGGGCTTTGAATCAGTCACCACTTCACAAAGGAACTTCCTTTCTGGTTTTGATACACTTTTTAATTAGATTGTCCACTGCGTGGCTGTTGCTGTCAGCCCTAGCAAGGTTAGGAGCCTTAGTTGCACTCTACATGAAAGTTCTACATAAACATTTGCACTATTAATTGAAGTGCCTAGACAGAGTTTACACTGCGTCAGAGAAAACTGCAATTCCAATGTTTTTAATGGAGATGGTGCTTACATTTACATTTATGCATTTGGTAGACACTTTTATCCAAAGTGACTTACAGTGCACTTATTACAGGGACAATCACTCAGAGCAACCTGGAGTTAAGTGCCTTGCTCAAGGACACAATGGTGGTGGCTGTGGGGGATCGAACCAGCGACCTTCTGATTAACAGTTTACCAGTTATGTGCTTTAGACCACTACACCACCACCACTTGCTTTGCAAGGGCGTAAAGGTAAAACACAAGGGTTTGGAAAGGGATGAGACAGTTTCACTTTCGAATATCAAAGTTACTCTACTCCCACTTGATTTCAACCTGTCCTGGCTCTTTTAACACCATCAAAACACAGCTGTCAAATGCTCAGTCAGACTGCTTAACTGCTGCAACCAGCAATTTTAAAAACGGAATTGATTAGCTGGTTAGTTTATGAGGTATTTCTACTGGATTCAATGAAACAATGAAAATTAGGGGTGTCATACCATCTTTCTCTAAAGAAAATTATTATTTTTTTGAACTTATGGTACCTCAAAAACTCTGGTGTCAGATACAAACAAATTGCTGATTTTGATAACCACACCAAACATCTCAGATGTCCATTTTACTCATTGACTAAACTATGTTTTGACAAAACTGACCTTGAAATATCCAAAGGAAATTAATCAGCAAAAAGAGGCCTAAAGATTCAGTCAGTCTGACTTTTTATCTGAGTCACGCATGGATTTTGGAGGGAGGAGGTGCCTATGTATATTTACAAGGATTAGCAACTCCCCCTTCACTTAACGGAACTCCTTAGTTATTAATTTTACTGTTAAATACTCAAAGAAAATGCTTTTAAGCAGCACTCATTAATACGCCACTCCTCCAAGTAGCCCAGCTAGGTGAGAACAGGCGTTGTTGCTAATTACTGTATTACCTTCATATGCAAATGCTGTTAGTCATGCTTAAAGTGTACCTTTTCTTATTTAATTAATTAAAATAATCATCTATGAACTTTAAATTAGTCTGGTGTAAAATAATCTCTTTTTATCGTTTAATAATTAGCTGGCAGTAAAGCGGCTGTATTAATTGCATTAAGGCTTTCGCCTCAGGAGACACATGGAGAGGAACGGATCTCTGCGTCCTGAAATAGTGAATTCCCATGAACTGCAGCACTAGGAAGGAATAGAGAGAGAGGGTGAGAGATGAAGGGAGAGAGAGCGAAGGAAAAGAGAAAAAACTCTTTTCTGCATTCTTTCTTTTAAATTACCCCTGGGAATCAGAGACAACCCTTAATTAGCCTAGCGCTGTGGTAAAATGTATTGAAATGCAGCACATCAATTATTAAGCGTAACAGTTTTTTATAACTCCCCCCTGCATCTCTTTGGGTGGGAGTTGGTACGGCGAATTGCTTGGGTGTTACATCTGAAAACAGACTGCAAATGAGAGGATGTTCAGGTCTTCACAACCCCTTAGTATCTGTTACATGCAGCATGATGTGCCTTTAGTGAAGTATCACGGACGCTCTTCATGGCCCATGTCTCCTTTGTTCTGGTGAGCTGTATACATAGTACATGAGTGTCATTAGCATATAAATAACGGAGTAAATTCCATAAATTGATGTTCTGTCTGTGTATGGATGAAACAGGTAACTCTCAAAATTGCAATGATTAACATTGATGACCACAGCAATGCTTTGGCCTATCATAGTTGTGAAAAAGATAAATTAATGGCAACAGTTCAACCAGTTTAGGGTGTCTAGGGTGGTCAAATGTACCATTTTTGCTGCAGTGTCCCATGTATTGGCTGAAAATCAGCCTGTCCTGTGTTGCTGAAAATGCTCAAGCATCCCCTATTCATGTGACAAAATGTTGGCAACCATAAACTGTTCCGTGTTATTTGCTTGCACCGCACTTGGAGAAGAGAGTCAAACATCACAGATGCACTTCTAATTACACCATTAACAACCAGTTGTTCACTTCAGTTCTGTACAAAATATGTCGAGTTAAAATAAATACGTTTGTCACTCCCATTAATAACCGGAATCTTTGCATACAAAAAGGGAATAAACATTTCAAAGAGGAGTGACAACCATTTTTAGTGTGTACGAGGCATTTAAGACAAACCAAAGAACAAAAGCACTACAAAAGAGCAGGGGTTTAACAAGGGTATGTATTATGCCCAACTGCTTCAACTTCTTTTAGGACTTGCAAAGTGGTCATCACAACATTGTGTTCTTCTAGATCACTTCTAAATAAGGTTATCATAGTAATTTTAACTAGAAGTACATTTGTTTAAAAATGATTCTTGGCTGAGTCCTCTGTGGTTCATATGCCACAGCTTGACCCACTAAGGTCAAACTGTCACTGTCAGTTAAATGACCTCTCTCCAATCTGAAGTGTAATCTTGTTCAGATCAAGATAAGGCCACGGCATTTCCAATTTCTTTGTATCATTCACACTAAGTGCTATTGTTAAGGTGGGTTTACTTATCTCCACTCAAAGCCACCTAAACATCAGTTACAGGAAGACAAGCTTTATTTAGAGGAGCACTTGGGCAATTAGCAGCTAGCAGTTTAAACTGCTACTTTGATTACCAAAGTGGCAAAACAGTGCTCTTAAAGTCATCTAAGTGGCAAACAAAAGCTTCATTACTGAAACAGCATTAATCTGTTAAAACAGCAATAATATGTATAATTGCTTTAATTCGAGCAACACAAATTCCCAGCTCATACACTGGCTGTTGGCCCATATAGGTCATTTTCCATTTAACTGCTGCCAGCTGCTGGAAACAATGTGTATAACAGCATTTGGTGCACAAGATTCAACGCTTACTTTTGAGAGTAGTTGGTTCCCTTGAATCAGCTATCTCAAATACAGCTAAAGTTTTCTTGTATGCAAGTTTATTTCCATGTTTATTTTGATTAATTTGCTGATACCAACCATCTGGTCCTTATGATGTGACCTCTCAAATGGATACAAGTTCTGAAGAAGAACAATAAGAAGGAAAAGAATAACTTGAAGAACAAGAAGACTGATAAGATCACCAAGAAGATGAACTAAAAGAAGAAATATAGCCATAAGCGGCAATTATCGGTGTTCAAGCAGTTTGGAAAAGTGAAGAAAAAAACAGAAATTGCCAAATTTGAAGGAAACAGATCCATCAAGGCGAAAGTAATTTCATCACTAATACCATTAGTTACTTTGTAGGTATGGTGTTTGCAGACTTGCAAAGATTAGTGAAACAAAACCTACATCTCCGATTTAATTCCATCTGCCCTTTTGAAATTTCAAAGAAAAATGCTTTCTCGGCTACTCCTAGGCCGTTGGTCCAATTCGCACAAAATTTGGCATGTATCATCTAGAGACCCTCATGACAAAAAAAAATTAAATAAAGATAATTTTGTTTTGTCAAATTGTTTAGAAGAAATAAGACAATACATTTTGACCATGGCCCAAATTCAGTTATCAACCTATTTCTTCTGTATGATTTGACGAATCAACATTCATTTGATACATTTTTGTCATGAGGGTCTCTATACAATCAAAAAATAATGCAAACTGGACCAACGGTCTATGGGGGGTTTCAAAAGTAGGTTTTTTAGGATCTCAGAATGGTGGAACTTGGACCTACAAGAAGAACAAGAAGAACTTGAAGAAAAAGCATAAGAAGAAGAAGAACGAGAAGAAAATTAACATCACGGAAGTGGATCAAGAAGAATTGCCCTTTGGAATTTGTTTTCAGGACTTTCATTGTGATGATGTCAGACATTTTCATCATGAATTTATTACGTGTACGATCCTCCTGGAACAACCTTTGGTTAAGTGCCCTTGTCAAGGGCACAGTAGTGATCCCAGAGGACTCTTGGCTCGCTTCTTGCATGGATGGATCTAGCAGTCTTCTGGATACCAAGCCTGAGCCTTAACCACTTCATCACACCACCCCTGCCATCTGAGGTCTCCTGAGGGTCAATGGCTGGGAGACTACCTGACCTCCTGATGTCCTGTGTTTCCTGGTCATTGTCAGTGCTTACCATGGGTGGAAAAACTAATTTGAGCCTAATTAATTCTTTGCAGGGCTCTTGTGCTCCAGTTACCGCTGTAGACCTTTGCCAAAGTATCAGGAAAAAGACTTTAGAAGACATCCAACACTGGACAAGTCATAGGGCAGTGCACAAAAGAATCCGTAGAGCCCATTGTAAAAGAGTAAGGGTCAAGTATAGGTTAGGATGATGTTTTAATTAGCTGGCCATAACTTATACATGCTTGCTCTTTCCCTATGGCCAAAAATTAACAATAGTGCTCCTCTTGAGTGATTCAAGCAGAGTAGCACAAGACGGTGGAGGCATTGTGTGGATCAACAAAGCATAATATGTAGAAATCTCACAGTTAACCAATCATGTGCATGAAGAGACCCGGGAAGGCTTAATTTGGTTTGCTGAGAATGGAAACATACTTACATTACACTATAGATACTTGAATGTAACGGTTTGACTCCAGGTACCTAACGGTTTAAGGTAAGCATCCATCCTATTGATAAAATCCTGTTCAGGACACCAATCTTAATACTCAACAGTGAGTGTATTTACATTCATCTCACACCACTTGTACATAATAACTCGACAACGTGTAAGGTGAAGTAAATACCTTAAAGAACTTGGACAAGACCATGATTGGGACATACAGATTTTTGCCCATTACCCCAATTTTGCTCTGCATTTAAACACCTTGAACAAAATTTTGGCAGCTTATTTAATGTTTGCATATCTTGTGCATATGGCTGTTAATGTTTTAACATAAAAACTGGCGAAAACCCCGTGTAATTTCAAATATCATTTGAATGTTTTCGGACAGCCTCCTCTAATTGTTATGTGATTCAATTGAAATAAAACTAAATGAAAATCCAATAGGCCTACATAGAATATGTTTCCAGTAAGTCAGTTTGTAAGTAAATATATATTTTTGGGAAATGTTTTTCTGGTGCACCTTAAAAAGCCATCAGGGATATCAACATTAGATGTTGCCTAAATGCTGCATAAATTATGTACTATTACAGTGTAACTTGGAAAACCCACTTAGTGCCTATCCCGACCACAGGGAGGGGTTTTAACATGAGAGGAATGATTAACCAATGCTGCAATATGTCTCTGAGCTTTTAGTAACCAACTGGCTTTATGTGGTCTTGCCTAATCAAATTGATCAAGACCTCTACAGACCTAAACAACGGTAAGGCCTTGAGGTGGAGTAATGCGGCTTAAACACTTCTGCTTGTGTTAGAGTTACACATACATTTAGCAAGACATAAATAAATGAATAGCATGTAGGGGAGAGATTTCTCAGGGTAGGTTAATTTCTGTAGAGGCACAGACCTAAGTCATGGAAACAAAAAGTTATTATTTCCACCATAATTGCCCAGGATTCTTTGTGACAACATACACCAATAGCAGAGAATGATGTTACAATCCTGCCAGTAAACATTCTAGGCTTTCAGCAAAATGTAAAACAATTATGGAAGAAAAGAAAAGAAACTTGGAACAGCAAAAAAAAAAGTAAATGTACAAAAATATCAAACCATTACTTTGGTCAACAGGAATTGCACCACAAGGTACAACTTTCTTGGTAAATATACATTAACACATTTTATTTTATTTAAATATTGCACGGCTCTCCAGAATACTCAATTCTGATTGGTCATTGGTGCAGTCCAGCGGTCAGATATTGCTCTGTAACTAGCGCACATCAGGGGATTAAGATGTATCAGACCGCTCATCTGGGTTCCGCGAGCCATCTCTCCTGCTTCTTGGCTCACTATGCATCTCCACAAGTAAGCTAATAAAATAATTTCAACTCAAATCAATGTTTCATGTGCATTTATTTATTTATTTGGCAAGTAGTGTTTTAATAGGCTGATTAATGAGGAGTCAGATGGTCATTTTTACAAAGTAAACACCAACAGAACGACTCAAACAAGCGGTTGATTCCAGCTGATGGTTTATTATTTGGTTAGTAGCCGTGTAAGCGAGTAATGTATGGTCAGTTGGTTGTTACTGCAAAATAAACCCTTTCAAGGTGATACAAGAGTAGGTAGTACAGGAGTAGGTAGTAGTAGGTGATCCAGGTGTTTCTTGCATATAATTTTGTGAATTCTGATGATGCTGACACTACTCCATTGGCATAGCCAACTGTTATTGGTATAGGCCTAGATAAGAGTGTATATTTGGACACAGCCTAGGTGTTTAAAAACCAACGTAAAACCACTTCTAGAGAAAACTTGTGTAAATGGACGTTTGACTCTACACCTAATAGTTACGGAGATATGTACTGCAGTTACCTTTGTGGCAAATTGCACTTGTAACAACTAGCGCCCGTCTCCCCAATATATTTGCCGTAGATGTATACAAGCATTTATAATGTCTGTGATGGACATTTCAGGTGATCTGTTGTGTTTGCCAATTTATATTTGCCTAAAATCTTCAGGTCTCAATCTAACCTTTCAAGACATTTTCAAGTCTTACAAGCCTAAAAAGTCAATACTGGAGTATGTTACACTACAGCTGAGAATTGCGATTACAGCATTTACTAATTAGTCTAAACATTTGCACAATATTTACACAAGCGAAATCGATGACAAAGTTTAATTATATAAACAGGCCTTTGTTGGCGACTGTCCTTGCTGCGGAACGTAGCGTGATGACGTTGTGGACTTCCATGACATATTAGATGTTTTATAATGTGCTCGCCCACAGCTACATATTACATTAGATTCTCTTTACAATTTTGTGCTATTTAGTGTTGTCAGTATGGCGTATAGCCTATACGCAATTTTGTTTGACAGGTTTTATTAGCCTAGCGGCTAGCTAAAAGTTAGTAGTTTAACTTCTGCCGGTAGACATCTGTGTCTGTATAAGCTTTAATGTTTAAATTCATCCATATAATAAATGTTATTTTCTTTCTGGCAGCTTCAAAATTTGGTGTTTTATTTATAGACTGGATATATGCTTTGTTTTGTATTTTGTCTCCACGAAACTGCTCTACTTGTGCCGTATCAACCATTGCAGGATACATAAAGATTATTTTTATTTGCGTCATCTCAAGTGAGTCATATTTTATATTATACCACAGGTCTGTTGAATGCTTGATTCTGATTGGTTGACGGACGTTCTAAGGTGTGCAATTATTTTTCAAGTAAACGCACAGATATGAAGTAGTTCCAGGTCTTTACCGCATAACGAATCCATTTCACTTTGCCAAATTATTTCAGTTATTTCAAAGAACCCTACAAGCTACCACAACAAAATAACCAATTTAAACATTGGTTTAGTACAAGAATGACATTGTCTATAATATCCTAACTTTATTTCAATTTCAATTGAAAGTTGGGCTTCCTCTCTATCTATCACTCTCTCTCACTATTGTGAATATATTTCTACATTAACTAACCTTAAAAAATACTTTTGTTGCTAATGTAACCAAGTGGATTAAGTCATCATTTGTTGTTCATTTAAAAAGCATTTAAATTAGATGTTACCACAGCAATTTAAAATGATTAAAAAAAATGTACCTAGCACAAGCTACCTGACAAACATGTTTTATATGCACTACACGAGAGTGGTAAAATCAGTCAAACGAACAACAACACTGTCCTTCAAAGGCAAAACATAGAAACAACACATTTGAATTAGGTATATTTAAACACTTTAGAAGAAAAAATAGTTATCCTAAAAATGTGCTTTATATGGTAACCTGTAAATGGTAACAGGTTTGATTGTCAAAAGTCCAAGATTATTTTTACATTGCTGAAAAAAGCCAGTTTAAGGGGTTAGATCAAGCTGAAAAAGGTTTTAAAGGTAACCGTTGCAGGTTACCACTTTTTAGTGATCTGTCCTGTGACAGATGGGTTTGGTTCAACTAAGATTCAGAGGAAACAAAGAGTGAAAATTTGAAGATTTGGCTGGAAATAAACCCCAAGGAATATAAGCCAGTTTCATTGTTGGCATAGTTACTCCATTTCGCCTTTTTGGGCAGAATTTGACATTTCAAGATATACATTCAATCTCTGATGTCAGAGAATCCCTAATAATATAATGTATATATCTAATGATCATTTAGTGAAGACTTGGAAGCTTTGAATATTTTGTTTACCTATTGTCCCTTGTACCTGCCGTTACTGTCGTGTGCGACTCACACAATTGTCAAAGTGGGCAAATGATCTATGCTCGGACACAGTTAAAAATCATGGATCTGAACATGTTATATCCATTAAAACACGGATTACGTCATGGATGCCCTTGATGTAGTAGATTAAATCCACAGTCCGAAGGAAGGACCTCTCGGCTCTGTTCCTATTGGTCTAGGTTTGTTGAAATTATTCATTGGAAAAAGGTTTGGCTATTGCCTAATAAATATTTAATTACAAATAAGATTAAGCACATTTCATTCACGATATTGCATATATTTTCACTGCCAAGCACTTGCTAACCAAGTTTAAGAAAGACTTGGTCGTAAACTGTTCATTTTGTCTAATGCAACCACAAACTGTACCGCATCTTTTCTGGCATTGTCAGAATACAAAGAGGTTATGATGGGAGCTTTCTACATGTATAAATGACAAACTGTGCAGTTTTGTTTTACTATATGAACATGTCATACATAGATTTTTCAAATATAACAAGAGTGTGGAAAATGAGACTTACAGTACTATGCAAAAGTCTTAAGCACCTAGGATGTTTCATAAAAACATTTGTCATATGAAGTTTATTCACTGTGTAGCTTCACCTTTAGTGTGTGAATAGGAAATGTACATTTTAGACTAATAATCATCCTTTTCCAAATAAAATAAAAGAACAGGGACCACCACAGAGCCCCCCACTGAACATCGAGTCAGTCTGAGATTACATGAAGAGTCAGAAGAACTGTGGTGAATTCTCCAAGATGCTTGGAACATCCTATCTGCCAACAACAAAGAAACACTGTGTCTAGGTGTATCTAGGAGAATTGTGGTGTTTTTAAGGCAAAGGCGGTCACACCAAATATTGATTTAGCTTTTTATGTTTACTGGACTTTGCATGACATAAATTGATCAATGAAAACTATTTATGTCATTATTTTTGAAGACATCCTCCCTATGCAACATTTTACACAAGTGCCTAAAACTTCTGCACAACACTGTATATTATTAATCTTATTAAATTAGTTAAGTGTTTCATTCACCGGTGTAAATTTACCAATTAGAAGCCTGTTTTTTTCTGTGAAAAGTAGTAGAAAATTATATAAATACTATTATGGTGAGTACCAACAATTTAAGCTGTAAAAACTGTGCTCTTATGTAAGATTCATTTAAGATTTTTGTGAAAGTGGCAAGCCTGATGTTACTGAAGCTCTTGCTCCCCTTGGTGGTCAGAGTAATGAAGCAAATCTTTTTACTCCCCTTCATGGCATTCAATGATTTATACTGTATATAGATGTATATAAAAGGGAGTTTCGTCAAGTATGGCCACTTTTCTGTATAGTTTTGTTTCAGAATAATCTTGTCCTAGACATCAAGGTTCAATCTTAAAAAATGAAGAAAAAAAACCATCTAAACAACCCTGATAGCACATGTAGATCGCCCAATGTCTATTTGATGTGTGTATTTACATCTGGAAGCACTATTTTTTTAGATAGTTTTCCAGACAGCACACTACATCTCAAGATATGTTTGAGATCTTTTCATCTGGGACGCATCACAATCCAATTAACATCTGCTAAACATCTTAAAAAAGAAAAATCAGATTTACAAACGTTCTAAATCATAAACATCTCAAAGACATCTGCGGAGTGTCTTATTGACATCCAAGTGGAATAGACATCTGGGTGATGTGCACATGCTATCAGGGCTGCTGATCTCCAATACGTCTAGAAGACATTTACTCTTGGATGTCAATAATACATTCAGCAGTTGTCTTTGAGACGTTTATGATTTAGAATGTTTGTAAATCTGATCTTTAACAACTAAAGATGTTTATCGTGTCAATTTGAATGAATTATCTTTCCAGATAGAAAGGTGAATCTACAATAAAAAAGAAAAACACAAGACAGTCATTAACATGAGAATTCAAACTTTTTATTAGTGTATTTATGAAGTCTGCAAATGCAACACGTCTGAAAATCTTATCGCCTGAAGTTCACGTCCTACCGATACATCTCTCTAATAGTAAAACAAGCTCACCAACTGTTAAATGCTTTGCAAAAAAAGGAGAAAAATCTAAAGAAAAAGAGTCAAATAAAATTCTATATATTCACATTTATATGCATATATGTCTGGTCCACTTTCAGGTCTATTTGGTTTTCTTTCCACACCCAGTCAAAAATGGCAAGCAGAATGTTCCCAGAGTCTTATGGCCACAACGGGCCACAAAATCTTCGTCAGCATTTCACTAGATGCACTTTTAAGTACAATCGCAAGAGTAGTACAGTCAATGATGGGAAATATGGAGACGAAGGTGGGAAGAGGGGAATGGATATTTGAAAGGCCTGGTCACCGCCACAAGTAAAGAATAACGGACAGCTATATCACAGTCATTTGTAAAATGTTGTACAACGAGCACGCACACTAAAGTTGGACAGTTCTCTGTCAAAGCATCCGGTTTGGAAGTCGTTTTTCCCCAACTGAAAACCAAACGGACACTGCGATGCTTTCGTAGTATTTGACGCTAGGCTGAATTTCCCCTTTGGGTAACCGCAACCTTGAGGGGTGGTGGAGTGCACAGTATTTTTATTATGGGTGAAAATAAGAGGAAAAGCAACTTAAGTAAAAATTCAGATGTATTTCAGATCGATTGGGGTTTTTCTGGGCGAAGAGTTCAGCGGGATAACAGCTTGAATTGGAAATGGAAAAAAAGATCTCTGTGCTTATGCTTCATGCTTATGCTTATGCTTTAAGCTTCATGCTTAATAACGTTTTGTACGATCGAACATTTATGAAGCAGTGTTCCTTTAGAAAGAGGGTGAGCTAAAAAAAAAATATTCAATTCTAATAAAAAGAGCGCTTTAAAGATCTTAAATATATTTATATATAAAAATACATGAAAATACAAAAAGTAGCTAAAAGAAAAAGGGGGGGAAAAATCATGTAATTGTGAAGGACAACCTAGTTTACGAACACTTAAAGCTTAAATACTTGGATAAGGTTATGATTGCATGTCTTTTGTTCATTCTTAAAACAAACTTCTTTTTTTTCTGAAGAAACCAGACTCCAAAACCACTCTATAGCTAACTAGTCAATATTTCACCCAGTGGATAAAATGTTAAATAGGATGGGTGGTTTAACCTCACGGAAAGGAAGGTAAGAATTAAACATGGGTCTTTTTTTTGCTTGGTTGGTTTCCTTTAAACATTCCTATCAGTTTGCATCCGAATACAAGAAGCACGTCTTACAGCAGCATATCTCAAATCAAAGCAACACTCTTATATAGTGGTTTGGGGGAATTTCACTTCAAAATAAAGCTATCTTTTAGCATTACTTTCAGAAATCGAAGTTGAGGACCATGACTTAGTCTTAACGCTTTAATTTACACAATTATTCCACGTGAATACAATTAAAAGAATGTTACTTTTTGCCAGAAAAAGTTACCTCCTAGAACAATCGAATTCAGATTGTTAAAAGTCTGAGTATTCGCTTCACTGTTTAACAGGGGAGAAGCTTTACTGCTACACAAGTGTGTGAAGTTATTTTCTGCCTTTCAGAACTTCCGCACAACATACACACCATCCCTCCTTCTCAAAACAATAGAAAATAAAATAAAAACCTACAACTAAAACATTTAATATTGAGGGTTTTTAGGATAGAAAACAAGAGAATTTAAAAGGTGCATGAAGCTGATGTGACAGCCGGTGCCGTGTTTGTTTCTGAACGGTGAGAACATCAGTGTTTTTGGGGGAGGCGGGGCATGCCAAGATAGACATAAAGGGTCACAAGTACTATGAATGGGGGGCTATTCTTTGAGTCTGTTATTCTTGGAGTTGTCATTTGAGATGATTGTAGAATCAGTCGTTTTTGGGTCAGATGAGAGATGGAGCGTCTTCATGGCAATTAGGACATACTGGAACAGCGTACAGAGGGCGAGCCCATCTGGGTCAGAACCTTATCCAGCCACTGCAGGGGACCGTTCAGATGCAGCTCGATCCAGCAGGGAGTGCTCGTGACTGTCTGCCGTCTAATAAACACACAAGAACAGAACGGATAAGATTCATATACAACAATAGTTGGGACAGTATGGAAATGCTAATAAAAAAACAAGTGAATGGGGACAATGAAAATAAATGTGGCCCATTTTTTTAGGGTTTAAAAGGCAGAAATATGAAGCTTACAATTAAAAAAAAAATCACTTGCATTAATTCTTCTGTAAAACCTCATGTAATGAGCTGTAAAGTAGTTAAAAATGTCATTTTAGGGTTTGTTGACGTTACATCGTCATAGCAATGAAGTTGTAAAATGGCTATAACTTTACACAGAAAAGGTTAGTAAGTGATGTTATCGCACTAAAATAATGTTCACACATATCCTTTTATGTCTAGTGGTTGTACTTTTGAAACAGAGTATTTAAATGTTCAAAAATTGGCCTCATTCTCTTCCATTGTAAGAGCCTCACTGTCAACCAGAGTTTTGCTTTTTTTAAAGAAAAGGATACATTTTTGTGGTAATCAATTTTATGCCACAAATGCTGTTGATTGAGCTTAATTTGTATTGAACCCAGCATATTCACATAATATTCAATATACTATGCAATGCAGAAGCCATACATCAACACTGTCCAAAAGCGCCACTGACTTCTCTGGGTTTGATCTCATCTGAGATGGTGTGATGGGACCAAGCAGTCACAAGGAGACTCTCCAAAAAGATGTTTATTCTTCCAGAGGTGCAAGATGTGCGAAGTGTTTAAAAGCAAACATAAAACCAAGGTTACATAAACAAAAACTGTTTTTAGGTACTAAAGCAGTACCAACTCCCCTCCCTCAACAACGGAGGCTGGAGTATATTGCGCTCATGCAGCGCTGGCAACCCTGTCCATGTGCTCAAGCACTCACTCGCCCTTTTAATTGGAGCGTACCATTTTGTGTTTTAAATAAAATTAACCCTCACCTCCCCATTCTTATACAAAGTCACATTAAACAAACAAGAACAAGAGTTCAAATGAGCTAAAAACACCAATAAATACAATAGAGGACAGAAATAAACATTATTTGCACATAACAGATTTTTCTAAATAACTAAAAGAACAAAACCCCAATAAATATTGTAAAATGTTGAGTAAAACAATAAACAATACAGTAAACACAGTAACATTTTGTGACGGGAGACTGACCCACAGGCTCACCATCACAGATGGAAAGTAGAAAAGTGGAATCGTGTTTTATGGTCATGCAAGTCCAGATTTAAAAAAAAAAAAAAAAAGAGAAAAAAAAAAAAAAAAAAAAAAAAAAAAACAAAAATCAGCCATCGTGTTCTATGGGCCAAAGAGGAAAAGACCATCCAAGCCATTGTCAGCGTCAAAAGCAAGTGTCTCATGGTATGGGGGTGTGTCAGTGACCATGGAATGGGTAACCTTCATGCAGAATTTACATTTACATTTATGCATTTGGCAGACGCTTTTATCCAAAGAGACTTACAGAGCACTTATTACAGGGACAATCCCCCCAGAGCAACCTGGAGTTAAGTGCCTTGCTCAAGGGCCTTGCTCAATGATATGTACACATTTTAAGAGCAACATATTCTGCCATCCAGATGCTGTCTTGTCTTGGGACGTGTGCCAAACCACATGTGGCCCTGATTATAAGTGCATGGCTGTGAGAGCAGAGAGTATGGGTGCTAGACTGGCCTGCCTGCAGTCCTGACCTGTCTCCAGTTGAGAATGTGTTGTGCATTATGAAGCGTAATATACGGCAATGAAGGCCCCACCCAAGAAGACCTACAAAATGGTTGAATGGGGGGAAAATTCTGCATGCTTGCTTAACTTAAACTTGTGTCTTCAGTACCCAAAGCTTAAGTGTTAGAAGAAATGGTGATGTTACACAGTGGTAAACACTCGACTGTTCCAACTTTTTTGGAGCGTGTTGGAATTATTTGAATTGGAATGAGTGTATATATTAAACAAATAAACTAAATGTTTAACATCCAAAAATGTGTAGTTGTAGTGATTTTACTATAGCACAGGGTTAAATGACTTTACAAATCACTCTTTTGTTTTTATTAGCAAATTAGGTATTTATAGTGTATAAAATAGTGCTGGGCAATAGGACAAAAAACACAAATGCTGTTGATTTAGGATCAACTTGTAATTAACCCAGAATATTCCTTTAAGACTCGAAAGCAGTGTTTGCTTTAACATGCATTGTGTAAACAAGTGAGCAACTTGTATATGGGCAGTGGTGGCAGAAGGTCGGGGGTTCAAGACCCAACACCGCCAAGACACCACTGTTGGGCCCTTGAGCAAGGCCCTTGACCCTATCTGCTCCAGGGGCGCTGTTTCATGGCTGACCCTGCGCTCTGACCCCAGCTTAGCTGGGATGTGTGAAAAATAAATAATTTCACTGTATATATGCAAAAATGTATGTATAATGTGTGACAATTGATCAATTTATATATATATTTTAATCTTTTTTATTTAACTTAATCCACCACAAAAGGATATCTAATGCAATTTCCCCACAACTCAGTAAATAACAAACATAACATCTCCGGCCAACTTCACAATTGTTTTAAACACCAAAAAAAAAAAAAAATAAAATAAATAATAATTTTTCAGTTGCGCTGGTTCCTTAACTTTCCATCGTAACCTGCTGCATCATTGCGCTGCAATAGAAGAGTTTTTACGTGATACTCCAAGTGCACTTCAAAAACCTATATACATGCTGCTTGTGCGTTTACATGGACACATTAGCAGTCTTTCTGCAAAAACCCTCAAATAAGCCCAATGGGTCTTAAGTGCATATAAACAGGGGGTCAAAGACTGACTGGACTATACTTAAAAATGTTCCCTTTTGAGTTCCGCATGAAAAAACGTAGCGAAGTTAGGAACATTGAGTGCGAGTAAATTACTTTAGATTTTTGGGTAAACATCCCTTAAATAGGAACTCCTATTAAATCAATCATTTGTTCAATACTGTTTCATAGAACTAAATGTGATGCTTGCCAAACTTCTCCATACCTGTACTCGGCTCCCCAGCCTTTGACAAAACTCATGCGAATAGTGCACATCCTGGTCAACTGATATACGGCTTCAAAGCCCTGGTTCACTGACTGAGCCAGTAGTGCTGCAAACTCCTGGTTATTGAAGATCTTCAGGTTACAGCCTAGAAAAGACCACACAAAAACATCAAAATGCCTGACATAAATCAAAGTTGAAGCAAATTCTGAGGGATCTCTTACCTGGGGGGATTTTACAGACTGTCGCCGGGTGCCAGCCATACCTCTGATTACAGTTCGGGCTCTGAACGAAGATGGCGCTGTCGCTAAGACATTCAGCAAACACCTCCCCTCCAATATAATACAGTCTGACCCCTCGTCCTATTCAACACAAACACAACATAAAAAAATTATCCATGTGGCTATTGTCATCAACACTCGATGTGTAAGCATAGTCTTTGCATATGACAACATTAATGTCACTTTAATAAGTGAAAGTAATTTCAGAGTGCTGGTATATTCTAATGGTCAACCGATATGTCGGTTTTGCCAATTAATTGGTGCTGATAGCTACTTTTGGAACGATCGGTTATCGAAAGAAATTAGCGCTGATCATTTCTTCTTTTTTTTTTTTTCACCCATGGCTGGCATTGGAGCCTCTAGAAGTGAAACACTCTCCAAGCACTTTATTAGAAACACATGTACACCTCCTTATTCATGCAATTATCTAATCAGCCAATTGTGTGGCAGCAGTGCAATGCATCATGCAGATTTGAGTCAGAAGCTTCAGGTAATGTTCTTATCAACCATCAGAATGGTGCCAGACAAGCTGATTTGAGTATTTCTGTAACTGCTGATCTCCAGGGATTTTTCACGCACAACAGTTTCTAGAGTTTACTCAGAATTGTGCCAAAAACAAACAAAAAAACATCCGGTTAGCGGCAGTTCTCGGAAATGACTTGTTGACGAGAGGCATGGCTGGTTTGAGCTAAAAGGCTACAGTAACTCAAAACCATGAGGTAGATGGGCTACAACAGCAAAAGACCACATTGGGCACTTTATTAGGACAATAGTTTTCCTAAAAAAAAATGCTAAGTGAGAGTGTAAACAATCTTGTGGTGATTTGATGCATCTAAATCTGTTTTCATTGACAATATTCATTCATTGTATCTTCACTTTAATACATATTTTGACTAGATAAGCACCAAATGTTCTAAGTTGAAGCCGAGGGCATAAATGCACAGAAAATGAGAGTATATGTATGAAAACGTGTCCCTTTACGTACATGCATTGCGTCTTGATCCTCCTATCTGGTGAATAATGATCAAAAAGTCACCTGGACAATGTAAATTAATATATAGGCTATAAATACAACTTTATCACATGAATGCTTATGTCATGCATTGTTTAACAGATTTAAGTCTCTGACCGTTTATGGACAAATGTTGGTTTATTATTGGTATTATGGTTGCACAATAATAAAATCAACTATATCTGTGCTCATCACAGTATGGAAAGACCATGAAAATATTTTAAAAGCTATAGGCCGAAAAATCGGTTATCATCACTGTCTTTGTTATCGTTACAGGCAAAATTGAATACTGTATTTGGGGTGAACAATTTCTTTAAATAAATAGGAAAATCCAGTAGACATGGCCGATGCACCTATATGTCTACGGGTCATCTCCACAGTGGCGTTGCGGTTGACATTGGACAGGAGACCAAGGCAGAATCGCTCTGAATTGGAGGGGTCTGTGAAGCCGTCCACAGTAAGGGAAGGCTGAGAGGCGTGGAATGTTTCACCAACTCGCTGGTTAAGTTCATAGTAAGCAATGGAGCACCAAAATGCAGGCTCTGAATAAGTCACTGGCTGCAGGTCTGTAACACAGAAGGGGAAAGACCAGTATATTGAGAACAGACTTTGACAAACTTGCACAATTTTGTTTTTACTATAGCACTGTGCATTGTGATTGTTTAACCGATATTATTTTAGATACACATTAATATGAAATTCTCATCTTATTCTAGACCAGAGGTGTTCAGTCCTGATCCTGGAGATCTACCATCCTGCAGAGTTTTGTTCCAACCACACTCTAAAGCCTGTTGCACGCTGTAAAATGCTTTTTTCCCCACAAACCATGACACACGTTCAATTCAAAATATGTATAGCTTGTCTAAACAATACTTTAGACAAGCCAGTCTGGGCTTTCCAGATTCATCTTTGCTATGCGTGATTAGAATTATATGTTTCTTTTTTTTGTTGTTTTGTATTCATGCAATTCTAAACTAAGGTGTAAGAGCAGTATATATCTGTTAGGAGTGAAATTACATATGTTAGCCAGCAGGTGGTGGCAAAAGATAATTTTTGTGTAATATGAGCCAGTTGGTGACGTAAAGTGAATCCGTTAGTCATTGTTTACATATCCATGAATATCCATATCCATACTCCATGAAATGAACAATTTCAGGATTAAGGCTCATTGCAGCTGAGAGACACAAAGGACTGTTTGATTAAAGAACTTGAGATGCTTACAGAGTTTCCACATTGGATACACACTGTTTAAAAATGGCAGAGGACATTGCTGTTTCTATAGTGATCGACTCTTGCTCAGCTACCACGAAATAGGGAGAAATACCCCTGCTTGGACGCTATTTTTCCTTTACCTACAGAACACTAACAGCATATCTGCTTGGGACATCTGCTGCAACAGGTGACACACGCTCCATCTCTCTCTCTCTCTAACACACACACACACACACACACACACACACACACACACACACACACACACACACCCTTGTTTATCCAATAACTTGTTAGAAACAGCACAAGCCATGATACTATTTCTGAAGTGAACTTTTTGAATTACTAATGGAGGCTTGGACGCATCATTTGTTTTGAAGCAGATTCTGATCCGTCGTGTAATAAAGTAGTTTCATGCACAATTGCGTTTTTATGACCTTACTCGGTTTTTCCAAATTTTTTTTAAATGTACTTGTTCATTGAACTGTTTTTTATAAGCAATATCACACTCGCAATCGTGCTATATGGTTACCTGCAGCCGAATCACAGCAGTGCTGATGTAGGGCCATATCACACTCTTGCTCATGTGATATTACTTAATTATTCAATGACAAATGGTTTGCATGGATCTAGTCTTTGGACACACATTATTACATTGAACAACTTTTACTCTCAACTCACAGTAACTACGTTTCCATCCAAGGATTTTTTGCCAAAAAAGTTTTAGCGCATTAAAAAGCATTATAAAAAAAAGTCATAATATTTTTCCATTTAACTCTAGTGCATAAACTATGTCGATACTTACAATGTCACGAAAAACTGGTTTGGAAACACTTAGGTCGAGAAAATTGTCATTAACGCAAAAATGTAGTATAACATGACAGAATTTGCACCAATCGTTAACCTGTGTTAATTATGACAAGTTATACATCCATGAAAGCCAATGTACGTGATTATGGATTGATTTTAATGGCATATAGATCCGATGTTGCAAACATGACATTTCCAGGAGTGCCAACACAAATATCTCGAATTATACACAGACAAACGCACAGAGAAGAAATGAATGGCCACTGTTTGTGATTAATTTAATCGTGATAGCCATCTGTTTACTTATTAAAGTTTCTTTTCCACACCATTCAAATATCATGGAATTAGCCACGATACAAATTTTTTTTTTTTTATACAAAACGTCTATGCCTAAAGATATTTTACATTAAAAATACAATACACAATACAAGGAGAAAACCTTCAGTATGCTTTTTGGAACACTAACATAGACCAATTCTATAAAAAATATTTATGCATTTGAAAAAATGCTGTCAAAATTCCCTGTATTAAATAAATGCTGAGCTTCTTCAGAAAATGTAAATTATGACTCTAAATTAATTTGAGATGACAATCAAGTTCAGTTGGTCATAAAAAGTTGCTGGACAAATATGCGGGACATAATGCAGTTGTGATAGCAATGCTTCTGATTAGATGATTGTTCAAAATAGCCTGCTGAATATCAGGAATGTATCATATGTAAACCCTGGTATTACACCACATCAATTTTTCTTTAATAGCTGTACGCACAGCATATTCTCATCGATGGATGATCCTTATACGAAGACCAAAAATTTCCCCCACTACTTTTGCCGACAGGTTGTAAGTTTGAACAGGGCCATGACGATCCGCTTTCAGGTCTGAACCAGTGGCAACCCGCGATAGGCGCAACATCAGGACAAATATTACAGTCATATCAGAAAGGCAACTGTTCCCTTTTGATTTAATTTATTTGTGAAAATAAAATGACAGTATGCTGACAAATTTCAATGAATTTTCTCAATATTCTCCCCATTTTCCAAAAACATGCGGGACATCTGGGAGGTGAATTAGTGATAAACACACATTTCTGTATGGAAACAGCTTAAGGACAGATTTCTTTTGCAATAAACCAAAACTTATTCAACAAAGTGTTTTTTTTAAGCATGACGTCATCACGCACACCATTTGTATCGATAAAAGTGAATATGAATGGAAACAGGCAGATAACAGCAAATTTCGCAAAAAAATTTTTTTACGCATTTTCACATTGTTGATAACAAAATAGCACAAAAAGTGGACGGAGACTAGACTATTGAAATGATCTAAATATTTACCAGCCGGTTGCCAAATATATACAGTACGTTTTAGTCACATAGCATGAAATTTGGCCGAAAATGCGAATGATTTCCTCTCATTGTAGTGGAAGGTTGCGCAGAGTATAAGACTGATCTTATATTGACTGAATCAAGAATATCAACATTCAAATGAAGATCACGATCCACCAGAAAATCAATATTTTAACTCACCCCTGACATTAAACCTGTCTCATAAAAAAATAAATAAATAAATGTTTAACATGATTTGCGCCCTTTCAATGGAGACTGTTTATTTGGTATAGAGATGCAAATATTTGCACTGACAACAATTCGATTACAAATCTTTTTATAAATTACCTAATGATTACAACGCATCGTCAAATCTAAAATGCGGTCAAAATTGGATTTCATTATTTTGGAATTATAATTTTCTAAAATATACACACAAAAACTATTCAAGGTTTTTAACAAACCTTCTTAATTTAGACAGTGCAGACATGCACCAGACTTGAGCACACATGCATGTAGCACCAAGGAGGTCTGACTTGCGTGTGTGGCTGCAAATATAAACAAAAATAAATAACCATTATAAATCCAATAGAAATAAAGGATATTTGTTGTACCTATGACTTAATGCAAACACACTCAGCTTGTATGTAAACTGTGGAATAGGTGTAAGAGGCACATTACATCTGTCAATAATGCAGAGTTAACATTTATTGCACCAATAGTTACAAATGAATTGTCACAACTATTAGTTGTGTATAAAGGCGGTTTTACACGGTATGCGGTAACAGAGTTCCCTATTCATTTTCAATGGGAGAGGTGGAGTTTATCCAGGCTATTTTTAGTTAAATACTTTTATGAAGAAATTGAAGAGATATAAAAATAAATTTCATGTAGCCGGGGAAGAAAGCAACAACAATGAACTTACAAAACTTGGTCAAATGGACACAAACAGTTAAGTACACAAAAAGCAAAACAGCAGCATAATCGTTCTTATTTAGAAGTGCACTTTATTTTCCTTCAAACTCACGTGCACTGCGTCTCTTGCAATATGTTTGTTCTGTTTTCTGTAAACGGAGGCGGTATCTGTAAATCGGGAATGGATATTGTAACGATAATAGACTGTTAAATGGCATAATCTTTGCATTAAAATTCCTCTGCCAGATTGATGCATTGCGATTGCATTTTTACACCCCTAATGCAGTATTATTTAAATTTCGTGTGTAAACAAGGAAGTCAGAAAAGCCACAGCTGTCTTTAAATGCCCAGACATCATGGTCAATAGTAACCAAGTCTGAGCTAAGATGCATATCATTCCATCTGACATAAGTGGCAACTAATATTGCGCTTTAACCCAAGACATTTTACCCAAAACTGGGATCTTATTCAGCTTTCTGACAAATAACAACTTTAAAGGACAGAAAACTATCGTACAGTGTGCATTAGGCTTAACACATTAGACAGGAATTATCAAGCTAACCCAAAGTTTTTTGCTTAGTTGGAGCTATACTCTGCAGGAACTAGATCTCCAGGACCGAGCACCCCAGCTTTAGACCAATTGTAGAGGATTAAGATGTTTTAAAGAGAAAGTTAATCCAAAAATGAAAACTCTCTCATTATTTATTCACCCTCACAATATCCTAGATGTGTTTGACTTTCTTTCTTCACCAGAACATATTTTAAGAAAGAAATAACATTTCTCAGCTCAGTAGGTCCTTAAAATGCAAGTGGTGATCTGATTTTTGAAACAACAAAATTCACAGACAGTCAGCATAAACATCATCGATACGCCTCCATCAGTTCAATTTGTCTTAAGTGACATGATCACTTTTTGTGCGAAAAAGTTACATATTTAAATACTTTTTCGTGAACTCTAAATCATGCTACCGTTCAGCAGCAGTATGCGCGACGTGTTCGTATTAGCATTTGAAACACGCAAGAACTGATGCATGTGCGTCACAGCCAGAAGGAGCAGCGCTGTTTACAAGCGAGGAACACTGTCCAAGGTTGTATTTAGGTTGTTTTGGTTTAGATCTGTATTCATCTGTTTCTTTACTCCGTTTGTGTGCTTATCCTGGATATCTCAACCAAGGGGAGAACGTGAGATTACGTCCGTATCATGACAACGGTAATACGTCACACCACGTGAAATCCACCCTATCTCGAAGCTTACCCAGAAGCGATGGATTATAGTTAAAAAGTACTTAAATATTAATATTTTTTTGCACCAAAAGTTACCCGTGTCACTTTAGAAGACATTCATTTAACCGCTGGAGATGTATGGATGACGTTTATGCTGGCTGCCTGTGAATTTTGGAGCTTTCGAAAATCAGATCACCATTCACTTGCATTTTAAGGACCCAATGAGCTCAGAAATATTTGGAATTTTCTTCAAATGTGTTTTGGTGAAGAAAGAAAGTCATACACACCTGGAATATCATGAGGGTGAGTAAATGAGAGAATTTTCATTTTGAGGTGAACTATCCCTTTAAGAAATAAAGATAAGCATTTAGTTCTTACCCATGCCATGATTGACAGGTGAGTGTGTGCTCGGTGACAGTTCCGCAGGAGAACCTGACAAAAAGAGGAGGATTATTTTTTTACAATAACAGAACTAATAAACAGAAATAACAGGTTGGTGCTATAGAGTTGCTGAGGTGTTGTGAGTGGTTTTTCCCATGTTGCCATTCCAGTGTTCTGGATGGGTGCTTAGTGGCCCAGCCAAAAGAGGCCACGCAAGTCTCCATTCAAAAGCCTATGGATTTTTTGTTCTGTTTTAGGGACCAAATTTACATGCACTTAAAAAAACGGTTTCTAACAGGGTTTTTTTTTTTTTTTTGGTTTAAATTGCCGTTCTGAAATGTCATGTAAACGAGAACACCGTTTTGCGCAAGCCCATATGCGGCTTGCATAAAAGGTTTTTGAGCAGTGCATGAGCAGACCGGATAACAAACATCATAGGATGGAGCCCAACAAGTCAAAACAGCGGAACGTATTCCACATTTCTGAGCACAGCGGGAAAAACATACACATTATTAACTACTCCCATTTACACTCAACGAGCACTTTATTAGGAACAATATGATCCGTCTGACAAAAACAATCATGCCATGGTCAAAATTACTGAGATAATAAATTTTCCCCATTCTTATGGCTGATGTGAATATTACCTGAAGCTACTAACTCGTATCTGCATGATTTTATGCATTGCACTTCTGCCACATGATTGGCTGATTAGATAAAATCGCATGAATATGTAGGTGTACAGGTGTTCCTAATAAAGTGCTCCGTGAGTGTATACACACCGACGTGTCCCTCACATTTGCTCAAATGCGCTCGTACATTGGGGAAATTTTACATAAGAGGGAAACCCCATTTCTGCAGTGCAATTCCCCTAAAGGTCACGATATAAAGTTAAGGAAACAAACACAGCAATGGAAAAACAAATAGCGAAGCTTTACTTGGATGCCATGTTTTTTTATTTACACAAGCATCACAGGGAACTTGCTGTAGAGAAAGCTGCATGTATCCGGCAGTAAAGAGTACGCCGCTTACACGGTGCATGTAAATGGGAAAGGCACTTTTTCAGTATAAGCTGCTTTATGGTGTCCATGTAAACGCAGTCACTGTCTGTTAGTCGCAAATCTACTCATTTAAGAAAAGCCACATGAATTTGAGGTATTATTAATGTCTGTAAAAAACATGGGAAATGTATTGTGACAAAGTTTAGTAGTCAGGGAAGGGATTAGAGCAAAATGCCTAACCCCAAGTAGAAGCAATATAATTGGTTTCAAATGTTCCATGTCATCCTCCTTTCAGCTTTTAACAACAGAAGCTTTAGAGAAAGTCCAACTAGAAAAGCAAACTACTTCGATAAATGCACAATGTGTTTTATCTAAATCCAAAAACACAAGGATGTCATTTCCATGTAGTGATGCCACTGTGGGAATGTACCTGTGTCCATACTTTGACTCATCTGCTGGTCACTGGCTTCCCCATCCTCACTGATGTATCCCGGTGGAGGAGTTTCTAAACAAAGTGAAGCAAACACTTCATATAACTCTCAAACTACACAATGACACATCAAGATAGATTTCAAGTTAAGCAGAAAATCCCATTCCATTTTGAAGTGTGCACCTGGTATGTAGTTGTTAGGGGGCTCGATCCCTGTGGGGAAGTTGGTGTTTTCAGGAATGGAGTTGGTGTAGTCGTCAAGAGGAGGCAGTTCAGTCAAGATCTCTGTGTGTCTTGGCACAAGAACAGGAGGAAGAACTACAGGAGAGTGCGATCAGAATCAACAAGTCTGTACCAGTATTCAATATGCAAAGCTTAAAGCCCCTTTGTGATGAATAAGGATGGGAATTGTAAGAAATGTAACGATTATGGATTTAATTCCTCTTAATGATTTCAGTTCCTTAACGGTCCCAGTAATTCTTTTAGAAGGAATAAGGGAATAGTTCACCGAAAAATGAAAATCCTCTCATGGCATCCCTAATGTATATGACTTTCTTTCATCTGCTGAACTCAATGAAGATTTTGCGAAGAATGTATTGGCCAAAAGAGACAATCCAAGCGAATGGTGGCAAAATATTTTAAGCTCCAAAAATCACACAAGTCAGCATTAAATTAATCCATAAGACGCCAGTGGTTAAATCAATATCTTCAGAAGCAATATGAATTTTGGCACCCAACAATCTTAATTTGTGTTCTGCAGAAGAACGAATGTCATACACATCTACGATGGCATGAGGGCGAGTAAATGAGAGAATTTTCATTTTTGGGTGAACTATCAATTTAAGGAAGAAATATTTGATGAGGATTACTAATATTCTCATTATTATAAGAGATATGCAATTCTTGTTATATTTACTGCCCTCTGAAGTCTGTTGTAAAATGATGAGATCATTTCAGATTTCTACAGAGCAGATAGAACGAATCAGAAATAAATGTAATACAATACCTGTAAAACATGTGTTTGCAGACTGAGACATATATACAAATTCAATAATTGATCACAACTCTGAATTTAAATAAATAAAAAAAATAAAGAAATGTGAGGGCATATTTTACATAAAATTTTATAAAATTCCAGATACTAAAACAAAACTCATGTATCTTTAATTACACATTGTCATATGAACAGCACTGCTTGATTCAAGTCTCACAGGTCTGAAGTAACATTACAAACACAACATTAACAGTTCTTCATGTAAAAAATGATGACGCCCACTTAAAGATACTCCAGTTCTCAGAATTCTTGTTAATTAAAATGTAAATAAAAAAGTACAATAAAATAAAAAATTGGAAAATCAAGCCACCTAATGATGCTCTCACATGCTTTGATAAATGAAATGGAAAATTTCAAAACTTCAAAAAAAAAACTTCAAAAATTTCAAATTTCAAAGAACTTTAAATAACTCAATATTGCAAAATAGTGCGAGTATAATGTCTGTGTACATTAGACAATCCCATAAATAAATAACGTGGTTCGTTTGCAATACAGACTAATATTTTACTTCTTCCATTTATATTCAAATCAGTTATGAATTTCCTCTGTTGGCACTCTTTTAGTAAGATTATTAAAGTGCATCTAATGTGCATTTAAAACAATGTCTGTTTGTTTTCCTGTAATCAATTCCCTTTTTATTAACGAATGAAAGTGTCATTGTCCTGTACACTTAAATTATTCCTTTATAAATTGCGCCAAGAAATATTTGGAGGGAAATGCATTTTGTAATAAATAAATAAATACATTGTACATCAGGAAATGTTTTAGAACTTGCATCATTTCACAATAGTAAAACATCGAGCCAATCAATTAACACTGTTATTGTGTGTTTGAAAGATGAGAGGTTTCATTTCTGCAATTGAAAAACAATGACTATTTCCAAACAAAATTTCAACCAATGGTCCTATGGATGAAAGGGGGAGCGTGTGAAACTTGATATTCAACAATTAAAAATGCTACATAACTATAACATGGTATTGCACAAACTATAAAATAAAAGAATTAAGGCTCCAAGACAGAGCAGCATTAAACTGCTTATGTGCATCCTGAACATAGAATGACGCTACATGATATTTTTTCTCTATACCTGGCGTCTCCACCCGTTGGTAGTGGTAGGGGTTGACGCACACTTCATCCTTCTTGAGGTTGAAGGCATACTCGCAGGTCTCGATGGCGCGCAGCTCATGATGGCTGTGCAGGTCGGGCCATCGCCACAGGCGACAGTAGATGACATGAGGCAGACCTTTACGGTGAGACACCTGCAGACGCCCGTCCAGAGATCTGACAAGAACGGCCACATATAAAAGGCGAGAGAAATGGAAGAGAGGGAGCATGCCAGATGACCAGAGGAAGACATGCATGAATGGAGAAAAGAGTGAAGACGGCATGATTAGACAACAGCTCGTGAACAAAAACAGAGAAATATTACAATAACCATCTACTGTGACTGAAAACAATATGAATGTTTAGCTACAATAAAGGAATAATTTTTTCAACCAGTGGTTCTCAACTGGAGGGTGGTGGCTCAAAAAGTTAATAGGACCGTGGACAGCAGGGTAAAATAATGCCACGTGCAAAAAGTATAAATGCAACTAACATAATTTGTTAGTGTTAATAGACTTATCAACTTTTAAAACAAAGAAGAAAGCATTTCTTGTATATTTTGTTGTTGACGTCAAAGGCTGTGTGCCCAATAAAACTAGGTAGTTTGACAGTTGGTAGAAACTAGCCATAAAAGGCCAATGCAAACTTGGACATGTTGTGTAACATGGCCGCATCCTCCAAAAAAAAGGTGAATTAAATCCCTTTTTTGTCATTTTCTGGCCAACATTAACATCACTCTCATTAAAACAGGAAATTTGAATGGGACATTTCGAAGAGCTCATTATTTTTAAATAACATTTCAGCCATGTACTATATTGTTTGTTATTTGCTAGTCAGTTGCAAGTGGTATCATGGGGAGGGGCATTTTCATTCTAGAGATAATTTGATTGGGCAAAAAACAAGTCATCACTATTTGTGTAAAGTTTTCACCGAAAGAGAAAGAAAATAGATTTTTACAAGGGAAGGGCATTATTAAATAATTTTGTAGTGGAGTACTCTAACCCAAAAAGAGTAATCGATTACATGTAAATTTAAATTTTGTAAGACAATTTGTTTTTGTGTTAGATCACCACTTGACGTCCAAAGTTCAATCAGAAAAACCTGAAGCGCAACCAGTTGAGAACCACCATTTTAAATTTGGCTTTAGATAAATTAAATGATTAATTATGAAAACGGGTTGATCAAGTTTCAAATCTACTGTATAATTCAGAATTCAATCTCTACATTCATTTTTAAGACAATTAATCCAAATTTGAATAGAGCACGTTAAAATGTCGCTGGCGCTTGTAGCCCCCTGTGCACTTCATCCCCACCTGTGACCCGTGGGGTGAGTGTGGCACAATGTCAGGAGAGGATATTCACCTGGTTTGGTCAGGGTAGCTGTAAAGGCCTGATGTATCCCACTGTTCTATCGTATTTGGTGTACTCAGTCCCCAAATTTCAGAGCAATTGCTGTGCACAGAAAGTAAAATAACAAAACAAAAAAGAAAAAAAAAAAGAAACAAAAAATGATAAACATGGGGCATGATTCATTCAAAAATACCAAGATGAGTACCATGGTGGGGGGGGGGGGGGTCGAAGGGCATCGTTTCTTTTATTAGAGATGTTTCACGCAGGTCGCCTAAAGTTGGCGAACAACGCAGTTCACCTGGAATAAAAGAAGCCACTCTAAATGGAGAATTCACATATAACAGTGAAATGAGAAAACCGAAGAGAAACTGACAAATGCATTTATAAAGTAAGAGTTAGGGCTGGGCAATATTTTGAAAGTTTCCAATATAAATCACAATGATTTGTAATTTTTTGGCCATTATATTCCCTAAAAGCATCAGTCATTAGACTAATTTCACAATTCTTCCTTGCCTTGCAATTGATGAGTGTTAATTTGAGATGCTTGACTTGCGTACCTGATTTAAATGTCAAAAGTTTGATTCATTTCCATATGTCAGTTTGAAACAGCCATTTCAATTATTTGATTCAAAAAACTTTGTTTGCGTCACTCAAAAATATTCATGGTGGTCTCTGCATGGCAATTTTCAAAAATCGAATTGATTTCGTAAGAAACAGCAATTATTTGGCTATATTATACTATGTACCCATGAGTGTATACTGGTGTGCACAAATGAAAGGGATTAAATAACCATATTTGACAGTGCCATTTTTAACTTGACTTTTGACTGCATTTTATAGCTTACAGTCCATTAAACATTTTGAATCTACAGTTGAAATAATGGTTCATTTGATTGACGTAAAAAAAATAAATGGAGATATAAAATGTCATCAAAAGGCTAAAAAGTAGAGATAATATTAAATATATCACCCAGCTCTATGTACAGTGCATAATCTCTGCCCTGATCACTATGAAGTGTTCTACCGAGACAGGGCAATTCATTCCATAAAAGACATTTCAATCAGGGGTTGGTTCAGATATCAACATTTAAACAACATGCAGCACAGGACAAGAACCTACAACCTAGTGTTGTTCAACTAAATCACACTCAAGATAGGAAACACTAGAAGTCATTTAGACAAGTAGACAGACCTACAGTTGCTCTGAAAAGGAAATATGTGATGAGAAACATGAAGAGACATGGTGATGTGACAGGAACAAGACTCGCACAGACTTGATATGTGATGAATGAAGTTTAGGCCCCTTGTGGTCTCTGAAAAAAGATTCGCTCTGAAATGATAGTTCACAAAACACGTGCCAGACTCAATCAACTTGAGTTCTTGAGTAATATCGAATCAAGCCTGCTTTTGAGATCCTTTTATTTGAAATTGTGTATATCATTTTAAATTGTCTGAATTTCCCACTTTTTTTGTAGGTTGCATTAACTACACTCATTTTTGTTTCAACTGCAATCAAAGCAGTTGGTCCTTGTGCTACAGCAGCATGTTTCCAACATAATTTGTAGTAATAACTTGGAATGCATTGTAAATCCATGAGGCATTTAAAAAAATATTACTTTTATATAAAAAAGCAAAAACTCAGCACAAACCTTAATGCCTGAGATTTAGGGTTGGGAAATAACAAACTAAAAGGGCAATGCTAGCACTCGTTTTAGTAACTGTACTAAATGTATATTATTTTAAGGGTTTTTAAAAAAAAATACAACATTTCCTGGAATATAGACAATACTCCTTGCAGCATACCCACTCAAATAGCTTTAGTGAAGCTTTACTTTAACTCATTTTTGAGTAGCTTATAGCATTACAGTTAAACACAATGAATAAGCATTTATCAAAGACCATCAGAACATTTAAGGAGACAAAAGGAGTAAGAAAGAAAACCAATGGAGAGAACATAAACATGAAAGCAGGTTATTTGAGTGCTGTGTGTATCGCTAACCTTCAACCTGTAAACCCTGTGGCTACCTGCAGTGAAAAGTTCATGTGACCGTCCCTGATGTAATGCTGTCACCTGAGGTATTGTGTGATGCTTGCTCGCTGTATAATGTGTCCATAACATTTTATGATGCCCCGAGAACACCGTTAATAGTTTCAACTGTTGAGGAACAAACAGCTGTAAAAACATAAGGGCTAAGAACTGAAGAAAATCAGCAGGTTTTTTTTTTTTTTTTTTTACATTTTAATAGTAACCAGGGCTCAACGCTAAAGATTTTCTCTACTGACACAGTCAGGCCAGTGATTCAGATTTGTATTTGCCCTGGCAACATTTTCACTGGCCCCAACACAAAAATGAAAAATAGCTGTTTTTACCTTCATGGCTTTAAAAAAAAAATGTGCCAGAAACTAAACATTTTATATATACACCAATAAGCCACAACATTAAAACCACATGCCTAATATTGTGTAGGTTCCCGCTCGTGCCACCAAAACATCACCAATTCGGGCATTTTCATCTTTATGGAGGATGCATGAATCAAGCCACGTACAAGGTGATCCTGTAAGAAAACTTGCTACCTTCTGCTCTGACAATGTTCCCCAACTCTGAGGATTGGTTTTTCCCAGCATGACAATGCTCCGTGGCACAGAGCCGGGTTAATCAAGGTGTGGATGGAGGACCAACTGATCAAGACCCTGTCATGGCCAGCCCAATCTCCAGTCCTGAACCCCCCCCCTCTATGTGATCAAGAGGATGATGGATGGTCACAAGCCGTCAAACCAAGCCGAATTGCGTAAATGTTTGCACGAGGAGTGGCATAAAGTCACCCAGCAGCAATGTGAAAGACTGGTAGAGAGCATGTCACGATGAATGAAAACTGTGATTGAAAATCAGTGTTATTCCACCAAATATTGATTTCTGCATTTTTATTTGGAGTTTGGGAGAAATGTTGTTAGTACTGTAGAGAATAAAACAAATGTTAATTTTACTCAATCACATACCTATAAACAGTAAATCCAGAGAAACTGATCATTCTACAGTGGTAATTTTGAAAACAAATTCCCCCAAAACTATAACATTTATAATTTGCAAGCTATGATTTATGGCACATATCAACGCTTTACATGTATCAAATTAATTAATTCATCATATTGACCTCAGCCATCCTACTATTACATAGGTTTGTAAGCAAAGAGATCTGTGCAGCAAATGATGGGTTTTCTGTCACCCGTTTAGTCATTCGGTCAACTTTTGGGTCCTGTATAGTTTTCACAAGCAGAATCAAAGTTTAAGTAACAGAGTTAAAGATTTGATTATTGGCTGAATGTAATAAACATGAATCCCTGAGAGAGGAGACCTTGCTACTAAATCGGTTAACAGTAGGTAGATACTAGTCCTAATTTATAAATTAAGAATGCCCATATAAACATTAATTTAGACAACCCATACAAGACCAACACTGACTGATACACAAAGCACAAATAAAATAAAAAAATATCTGTACATTCCAGAAATGAGAAATGCATCAGGTGTGTTATGAGAAGGATATGAATTAAGACCGTTTTAAATAGTCATCTTCACCCTGCAGCTGAACAGCTCTGAAAATAATAATATAGTGATACCGTTTATAGCCAATCAAATGTCATTAGACAAATCAGAACAAACCTTACCTAGGCTAATGAAATGTATACTTGCAGTTTGGATACTGTGTATCTCAGATTTCCAGCTATATGTATAACTGGGGTTTAACAAAGTTTATTAGGTTGCATTCAGCGCTTCATCTCAAAGGCAAAATAATGAGAAAATGTGAAAAAAAAAAACACTTGTGCTTTGTCCCATTTCGAGTGCACGTTAAATAGTGTCTACACTGCACGGACAGGTGAGAGAGAAATGCAAGGAGAGAGATGGATTTACAGTCTTACAGATATACATTGTTTTTTAAATACATTTCTTGTGTTCCAATGTGTGGATAACTCATAGGGATAATCCGATCCGATACCTGGATCGGTATTGGTTTCAATACTTTTGTTTTTAAACGGATCAGATATCAGTCTGACAAGCTTGATCCAAATCCGATACTGTGTGTTAGTCATGTTCATTACTGTCAAGCTCAGATGTAGATGCTCAATAGTTCGGTTCACTTAAAATATGCATTTAGAATGGCACCGGAGGAGCATTTTACCAGAATTTGAATAAGAAGCGAATTAAACTACAGTGAACTTGCATACAAACGGATACTTACAGGACTTCCTGGAGAGTTCAGAATGTCAAAATAAAAGTGTGAGGGTTTAAAAAGTGCACGATTTAAATATTAATTTTGTATTTATAATTAAAAGTCAATAATAATAATAATATTAATAACAATTTATTATTATAAATTTTGTCATTATTATTTGTTCACAATTTATAAAAATATGTAAGTTGAATGGGTTCCAAAAAATAAATGTGTCCTTTCAAGTCCACATGCAAGTTGAAACATTAAAAAAAAAAAAAAAAAAAAAAATCATGTTTCTTTTCTGGAATTAATGATAATTTTGCTGCTACATTATCCAGTATACTAGTTAATAATAAAGTTTTTCTTAATAAGCTATACATTTATATTGACATAATGTGTAGTTAGAGGTTTGTGTTTCTTTACATATTAAAGAGTACTCCCAATTAGTTCCACACAATAATGTAAAGATATTCTAAACAGATTATGCAAAAAAAACAACAAAAAAACAACAACACTGGTATTGGCTTAGTCAAGTCAAATGAGTACTTATACAAACAATATAATTTACAAACATTCTGAAAATAGAAAAAATAAAGTGCGGATTATTCATTGAGAAAGATTAATTTGATCAAAAACAGGGAAACTTTATTAATTGGCTGAGCAACCATGGCAATCTGCACAATGTTCTCAAAATGGCACTACTAAAAGTGTTAAAACAGATATGCATCATATATTAACAATGGTCATTTTGGAATTGACACAAGAGAGAAAGCCCACACTTATGTTAACACTGTCAATGCCAAAATATATGGTCAAATATCAACAGACTTCTCAGCAACTTTTCTATAAGCCATGCAAAACTTCTTGTCAACTCTTACAATAGTGCTGTGAAAGAATATTTGCCCCATCCTGGTGTCTGTGTATAGGTCATACTAAATTGTTTCAAAAATTCAACCAAAATTAAAAAAACTAAAAAAAACAAAGTCAGAGTAAACACAAAATTATCTTTTTAAATGATAATGTTATTTATTGAAGCAAAAAGGTTATCCACTTTACATCAGTCTGGGAAGGGTTACAAAGCTATTTTAAAGGCTCTGGGACACCAAAGAACCACAATTTTGAGCCATTATCTCCAAATGAAGAAAACTTGGCACAGTAATGAACCTTTCCTGAAGTGGCCGACCTTCCAAAATTCCATCAAGAGCACAGCGATGACTAATCCAGGAAGTCACAATAAAAAAAGCAAATGACAACATCCAAAGAACTGCAGGCCTCTTTCGCATCAATAAAGGTCACTGTTCATGACTCCACTATCAGAAAGAAACCTGGCCAAAAAAAAGAGCCGAAAACCACTGCTAACACAGAAGAACATTAAGGCTCATCTGAATTTTGCCAAAATACACCTAGATGATCCTCAAATGTTTTGGGAGAATGTTCTGTGGACAGATGAGTCAAAAGTGCAATTGGAAGACAGGGGTCCTGTTACATCTGGTGTAAATCAAACACAGAATTCCACAAAAAGAACATCATACCTGCTGTCAAGCATTGTGGTGGTGGTAGAGTGACAGTGTGGGGATGCTTTGCTGCTTCAGGGTCAAGGCAACTTGCAATAATTGAGAGAAACATGAATTCTGCTCTCTACCAGAAAATCCTAATGGACAATGTCTGGTCCTCAGTCCATGAGTTGAAGCACAAAACATAGAAAACCCTCCAATGTGGCTTAAGCAAAGCAGTTCGGCAAAGACGAGTGGGCCAAAATTCCACCACAGCATGGTGAAAGACTGATCCATAGTTATTGGACATGTTTGGTTGCAGTTGTTGCTGCAGTTAGTTTTAACATGGGAGATATAGGTGTTGGATAACTTTTTTGCATAAATAATAATAAAACAATGTGTATTTGAAAAATGTATTTTAGGCTGCCTTTGTTTTATGTTATTACTCGTTTGAAGATCTAAAAACTATTTGGAAGAGGCAAATATTTTTTCACATCACTGTATACTAATAGTGAAACTTGAAAGACAGAGTGTGTTAAAAAATAACTGCCTAATGAATGTATATGAAAAACCATTAAAGTGAAACCACAAGGTTTACATAAACTCACAAGATCTGTAACAAGGGGATGGGGACTTCAGTTTTAACACCAGTAGATGGAGGGTTTCCCAATACTCTCAAACACACACTCATGCTGTCACAATAGTGTAACAATTCAGGACTAACCCTCAAATTAACAATAGAGCAGATGGCCAATCACTGTGATATCAACAGGTTTGTAATCAAGCATGATAACTATAATTCACATAACTATAACTAAGTGGAAGTTATGAACATGAATTAAATAAAATGATCGAAATGTTTAGAGAGGAGTTGGACACATTTATATGTATGAAAGAGTCATTTACTACACTCAAGCCCCAAAAATCATCTTTCTCACCAGTTCTCTGCTGATTACGAGCGATACAACATCAGAAGACTCGTTGAGCAATTAACTCGAGAACCGCATTGACCGAATTGGTCCGATTTGTGAACAGGTTCATTGAAAAGAATGACTTGGAGACCACAACCAAGTTATAAATGTGGATCACACACCAGCATCAGTGGGTATCTGTGTCCCAGACTGATGACACACTTATGGAGGCAATTAATCCTTGTTTACTTGTGTGTAGAGACCCCATCCCCACTTTACCACTGAGAGTCCATTTGCTGCCTGCCTGCTGTATACGCCAACAATCAGCTAAGGCTATACTACATTTGGCTCAAGATAAAAGCCAAAACATAGTTGTGTTGTAAAGTTGTACCTCTCAACTACCAGTTTACCTGCTAATGATAACTAACTGGGTGTTAGTGCAGAAATAAAAGGTTTCACTAGCAGTCTGCATGGGTAACAAAACTGAGAGCAGATTAAGGAAAAGGGCTGTTTGGTGCATCACAAGGGATACCATATGTCCACATCAAATAATCTCAGGTTTTGATTCCTGAAAATGAGCAGTCAGTGGGTGTCATTTTGGTTTCCCCTCTTCAGGACATGTGGTAAGCGCCAATGTCTTATTACTAGAACAGATTTTTCTACATTATGTTCTAATGCATGATAATATGAATGCAAGGAAAGTGTTTTCCTTGCTCATACAATTCTAATCCTTCCATTTTAAAGGCTAATCTGATTGTCTTTCCCACTGATCAATACTACTATGATTGAATCAGTGTAGTAGTATGTGTTTTGGGTTATCAATGGCCACAATTCAGTAGCTAAATTAGTTCTGCCTAAGTTTTGGAAATGTAAATTCTGACATGAGGACTGCTTTTATTCTGCAATTACTGGGAGCTACTAGTACTATTACTTCCATTCTAGAGTCATTCATTAAACTAAATGAAAGTAGGGCTTTAATTATCGTATGGAAAGCCAGACAGACAATGGAGTCTTCAGGTTACAATCAATAGACTTAAAAAAAGGGAAAAAAAAAGCACTGGCTGGTTCTCTGTCTTTACAGAGGAAAAACCCTCTTGACATTCTTACTCTCATTGTAGGCATCTTACAGATACACTATCAGTACTTCTACACAAAGACCTGAGCTGATAGCATGAGCTGCCGAGATTTGACAGGAAGCAGGTCGGCATAGATATGGGTTTGTTTTCCACTTGTAAAAAGAGAAACAAGAATATACAGTGGCTGCAAGCAGCAATAATCAAACTCAAAAGAACAATACCATTTTAGTCCATAAGCTCACAAAATTATTAATTTTCTAAAATAAATCCATTTTACCTGACTTTTGTTAAAGAGTTTTTTTAGTTATAGACTGACAGCCTCAGTGCCCATTCATTTTCATTGCATGGAACAAAAGATGCAGTGAAAATCATTATTGGGTGAATGACCTTTTTTACACTAATAATACAATTACATTTAATTAGTGTATTAATTTAAGTTGTATGCATTTTCATGCCTTTCCACTGCTGTAGTGCCACATTCTGTTAAAACGGGATAAAACCGATTTCTTAGACGCCTTTAAAAGACCCACTAACTTTCATGACAATTGGTCATCGATAACCTTTTATTTAATAGCTGATCAAAGCTGCCATATATATATATATATAAGCATATATATAAGCTTACACACACATATATATATATATATATATATATATATATATATATATATATACACATATATATATATATATATATATATATATATATATATATACACATATATATATATATATATATATATATGTGTAAGCACAGCATACACACATCACTTTGCGATATTCGAGTAGTGTTTTTAGTAGTTGGCTGGCTGGTGCAGAACAAGTACTCCATCGGTCGATTCCTCGTGCACATCCCTAACATACAAGCAACTGTCCACATAGAAACACTTGGTACCTTTTTCAAAAACAAAACTTTTATAGTGCTACCACTGGCTGAGCCCATTCATGATCAAAAACATTTTTAGGAATAAAAATTATATCATTTAAATCACCTTAATATTGTTTCTACCAAATGTATAGAAGTAATGTCTACAGTGAAATTAGGGATCGCAAAAATCTTTAAAATATCTCCTTATCTCCTGGATCGTATCGGCTCCGATACTGACATTTTACGGATCGTGTATCGGTCTGACGAGCCCGATCCAAATCCGATACTGTGTGTTAGTCATGTTCATTACTGTCAAGCTCAAAAAATTACATAAAAGAACCATAAAAACACAGATAACGCAGTTCATATGACTCGTGCATTTTATTCAAAGCCACTTGAAGACGTGCGATAGCTCTGTGAATCACAAAAGTGTGATCTGTGAACCTGTTTTATAGGTAAATATTTAAAATGCACGCTCAGCTCCAGCGCGTTATTGAATGGCGCTGCTCTGTTTGCACACACTCGCTGCTATTTTTAGCCTTCAAGCAGTGCAATATTTGAGCGCTACTTACGAACAACATCTCAGATGTAGATGCTCAAAAGTTCGGTTCAATTATAATATGCATTTAGAACGGCACCAGTGGTGCATTTTACCAGAATTTGAATAAGAAGAGAATTAAACTACTGTGACACATACAGGACTTCCTGGAGAGTTCAGAATGTCAAAATAAATGTGTGAGGGGCTAAGTTAAAGGTGCACAATTTGAGATATAATATATATATATATATATATATATATATATATATATATATATATTTATCATTTGTTTACAATTTATAACAATATTTAAGTTGAATGGGTTCCAAAAAACGTTGTCTTTTCTACTGATGACTTATACTGGAATTAATGATAATTTTGCTGCTACATTATCCAGTATACTAGATAACAATAAAGTTTTTCTTAATAAGCTATACATTTATATTGACATAATGTGTAGTTAGAGGTTTGAGTTTCTTTACATATTAAAGAGTACTCCCAATTAGTTCCACACAATAATGTAAAGATATTCAAGATATGCAAAGAAAACACCACTGTATCGGGATTGGCCGATACCGAGATTTCCGATATCGGAATAGAAAAAGTGGGTTACGGTGCATCCCTATTTGAAATGACATGAAGGTGGCTAAATGACAATTTTCATTTTGGAGTGAACTATTCCTTTAACGCTATCTTGTGTTGATAAGTTCTGGATGTGTGTTTGTGGGAACTTCCTGATGGAGTCCATTTCGAGCTGATGAAACACATGGTGTGCAGTATCTGGAAGATTTCAAGATTGATTTCCCAAGAACTAAACTAAATGACAAATCAAAATCATCTACGAGAAAGTAGTGTGACTAATTCACCTCCTGATTTTCCTTTGAGATTAGCAGCACAATTATTTCAGTTTAATCTACTACTACCAGACAAATATCCTTTGAGGGTACAAAACCTGCCCTAAGAGCCTCTGAATTGTATTTAAAAAGTGCACAGTATATTCTTTGATTGCTTTTTCACTACCTCACAAAGACAGGAAGCTTTTTTGTAGTGGTGGACTGATATGGGTTTTTCAATGGCCAATGCTTGAAACGATATCTAGATGGCAATATACTGATGGCCGTTATGAATGCCAATATACATAATACAATTTAAAAACAGCATTTCAGATGCACTCAAAATAGTTTATTTTATTCAATATTTACTCAAATCTGCTTGAACGTGACAATAAAACTCTTGAACACAGAAGTTGTTTACTACCCATTGACAAATTTATTGGTAGATTTTGGAACTAACACAAGGGAAAGTCAATATTTTGGTTAATTGCAAACATGGTTAGAGTCACGGACGATGCACGCACATAAAAAACTGTTTAATTGGTCTGGCCAATATATTGGTCTATAGCTAGCTTTTTAGAATAAGTCCAACAAAATGTAGTTAAAAGGATGCCCATAAGTTGTGTAACTGATGCTTTATCTACACATTATACCATTCTCGTGCGCCTGCCGAGATTGCCGATAAATGTAGTCGCCAAGTCAGTCACATCGCAAACCAGCTAAGAGAGTAGCATTTTCTTGCCATCGCTATTCATGAAGAGTACTCAACGTGTACCAACTCAAAGTTTTACACATCCTCTGCCCTCGGGAGTATATTAAAACTGTAATTTTCTTGATGTTTAAATACTTCATTCCATCTCAACAGAGACAACTACAACTAAATCATTCATAGTTTGATTTCCCTAAAAAGTGTAAACACTGTAGTGCTTTTCAAACATTGTTATGAGCAATCAGTCCGTTTAATCTTATTTGCAAATTAAAGATTTTTTTATTAATCAAAATGTAACAAATTAAAGAACAGTCTAGCTGTGCCATTCAATGAGTTGTCCACGTGCATGTGTGGGAAGCTGGGGAGGACACATTGTCTTAGGGAAGCTTTTGACGTAGGTATTACAAACACATGAGAAGTGGCAGAGACAATGACTGATCGAGCCGTTCCCACCAGCCTCCAAGGTTAGAGAGGAGATTAGCAGCAGAAAACACATGTTGGAAGCAAAGTTTCCCACCCTTTGAAACCACTCTCAAGGGAAGACAAAGCACTCTGGATGACTTGCAGGCACTTTTGAAGGTCTGATCTGGGCTCTGCATCAATGCCCATACTTGGCAGAGAAAAGCCATAATTTTAATGTTGACTTATAATTTTAAACTGAAAAAGGTGGGGGATTACATTTATAAATAAATATTCCGGGTTCAATACAAGTAAAGATCAATCAACAAAATGTGTGCCATAATGTTGATTGCCACAAAATATCATTTAGACTGTCCCTACTTTTAAGGCAGTGTGGATACAATCAAACATAGATATAATTGCAATTGCAGCGTTTCTTAGATCCATGTATCGTGATACAGTATTTCACGATATTTTCAGTGAAGTCAGAGATGCTTCTATGAGACACGAAAGAGACTGAAACTGATCCTGCAAGATGCACAGTTTCTCTCACGAATAAGCTGGACCTCTCTCACTCGTTCTTCATTTGTACGATTCCAATGTCAATTCTTAAAATGCCAAGATCGCTCTTTCTATCTGCAATCCCTTCCAATCATATGCGTGTAAATACTTGTCGTATGCTACAAAAAATGTCTGTGAATTGCCCACTGGCTGGTAAATTGTTTTGATTTCACCTCACTAGTGTTTCAGTGGTGTAGTGGTGAAGAAGTTCTGCATGGAGAACTTTTCACTGTGTGTTGAGAGTAAGAGCGTTGACTCTTAATGTGTGACGTGAGACCAAAGACTAGCTCAAAGCAAACCATTCGCTATTTAATAAGGTTTCTTTTAATATCCTTCGTTTTCAATAGTCAGTTATTTATCAAAAACAAAAAAATACAAATGTCATCATGAATAAAAATACATCATGAATGCTGTAAAGAAGCCATTTAACCAAACAAGCACATCATATGTATTCATGTAATACATAGAAATTATATTAAAAAAAAGCTAAAATGTCACCAAAATTATGAAAAACGCGAAAATTGATACGTCCGTAATTTAACAAGTTTGCAGATCCCCTGTTTAATGAATAACAGCATTAGCTGAAAGATTATTACTTTCATACTGTATGCAAGCAAAATGGACATTATAACAGAAATAAACCCAAATTAATTGAAATTTAGAAGCAAAATCAATATCTAATTATGACATCGTGATTTACTGTATATCGAATAGTGACCTGTGTATCACAATACATATCGTGAGGTGGCTGGTGATACCCAGCCATACTCATTTTTACTAAAACATTCAAAATGAAGGTTACAGTGACGCACTTGCAATGAAAGAAAAGCAGGAACAAGTCATTGCTCCAAATACATTTTCGTGGTAATAAACATTATGCCGCAAACGCTGTTGATTGAGCTTAACTTTTACTGAACCTGAAATATTCCTTTAACATTTATTGTGCTTGCACCTGTATTTACTGTGATTTATACAGTCCAAGAGGTAATGTCAGGTGAGCCAGATCAAATATCAGTACAAAGTGCCAAGTTCCACACTGGTTTCGTCAATATATACGGTTATAATGGATGGACATATGAGTCAAAGGGAACATCCAATATCATCAAAAGTTTGAAAAATATCTTGTTCTTCTAGCTATATCCCCCCCAACCCTGTGTATCTATGAAGTATTGGTTTCAATCTATTGATATGTTGTGGCTGGGACACAGCCCATTCTCTAACATCCTGTGCTCTTAGCATTTCCCTAAAATAGCAGCACTGATATCCCACCATTTGTCATGATAAATGAAATAAAAACAGCCTGATGGTTGATAAAGCAGACATTCAAATGGCATGAGACTACGTGAGCTCAGAATGGAGGTGATGTGAGGCGGTACAGAATGACCTTCACTCAAGCTAAGACGGATGGAGCAGAACTCATTTAAAGAAATGCTGATATTTTGAAACTGTAGATGCAACTCAGCTTCATGCCTTCATATCCACTCATGAGGCAACACATGCAATGACACCGATACGGTTACTTTGAAAAAGCTAGTATAAATCAGAAAGGGAAAATTTTTCGATGTTTTAGTAGCGATAGGAATATGCCGACTGAACTGCTACAAAGCTTGTGATTATGGTCAGGAGTTCATAACTATGCAAAAATATCTTCTAGTTGACCCAAAAGTGATAATTTTCTAGGGCTGGGCAATTAATCAAATTTTATTTTCAATTACGAATTTTGGCTTCCAAGTTAATTGAGATAAAAATTGTATTGTGCTGCATTCCGTTTCGCAATGAAACACCCCGGCGTTATGTCTTTAAAAACTCTGTCTTTAAAGGAAGCAGGTTATGAAAATAGACTCCAAAAAAAGCATTTCTCTGTGCGGTCAGCTCCACATCTGAGTTGATTGAATCATCTCCCGGCTGATGCACTGATGTCACTCATGCGAGTTTGCTGCAGCTAGATTATAACATGATGGCTTGCGACATAGTGATTCATAATGTGTGTGTCATGTTCACTTATTATGAAGAAAGTCAGTGATACGCAGCTCTATTAAGACAAAGTTTGTTTTTTGTTAGTTAAAGATGAACCGAAGTGAGACTCAGCCCATTATAAACTGGATCAAAATACGTTTTTGATTAGTCTTTTTTTACTTGTTTTCCAAAACAATACCAAAACTCCTTTAAAACAACGTACATTTACTTTAGGAGCTATACTGCAGAAGAAAACATTGTTATCAGAGAATGTTGAATATCAATCAACATTAATGCTTGTCCAGGACAAGTTGATTTTTGATAGCCTAGGCCTGTGTTACTTAATAGAAAGTTAATATTCTTTTTCTGCCATTGAAAATAATCCAGAGCACGTAATTTTATAATTCGCTAGCAATCTAGTAACAGCTGCGCCCTGTTTAATTGAAAGGCGGCGTATGCAGAACATGCACGTGTTCAAAAATGCTCAAGCTAATGTGCACCTGAACGGTCAATACATTTCAAAACTCTTCCAATATTTCCATCTTGGTGAGTGATGTCTAAATTGAACATAAACAGCAGAGAAAAAGTGGATTTTTATTAAAATTGTATTAATATTAAAATAAACTTGCAAGTATAAATGTAAGCTAATAGACCTGCTGCCTTCTAGTGTGTCATTCTAGTAATCAAACAACCATGACAAGAAAACGAGAACACACTCACTGCTCGACTGAATAACTTCAATAGTTTTAAAAAGTTTTAAATGTATTACAATCATGCAGAGAAGATACAAGTTTTATAATGCATTTCATTCTGAATGTTTACTTGAATACTTGAGTCTACTGCAGGTAAAAACATTTAAAGCCGTTATAAAAAGTTTAATTTGTATTATTTCTATTATTTTCAATACATTTCTATTCATTGCTTTTCTTGTTGTTATTTTTTACTGACTGTTTACTAGTCTTCAATAATTACTTAAGAACTTGAAACCATTCTTCCATAATATATATTAGTTAGTGTTATTATTTGTTGTGGTTTTGAAGCTGGTATTGAGAATCGTCATATTTCACTACAGACTACTGAAATGTTGGTATTGTGATGTATAGCCTTTATTGTACATGGTAGATCTTGCAATAGCATCTCATTCCGTAGAAGTGTGAGCACCCCTGCTGTAAATGGTGGCGATGGAGGTTTTCCTTTATTTGACTACATAAAATAATTATCATATGTCTCCTCCCCTACCCAGTGCAGTTTACATTTCAAGTTTTTTTTAAAAGAAAGTCAACGAGTAATTGTGTTAACTAATCATGATCTCAATTTTGACCAAAATAACTGATTATGATTTTTGCCATAATCGAGCAGCCCCATGTCATTCAAAACCATATATACAAAAAGAGAACCTTTGACCATGTCTAGGCTAGGTATTGGAAACCACCTCACGATACGCATGGTGATACGTCACGATTCAACACATTGTGACACATCACGATACATTTGGATCATGATTGAGGCCCCAAACACGTTAGAGAGATTCAGCATGTCCGTGACAGAAAGTGTGAATCTACAGGTTCAGTTTCGCTCTAGCAGAAAGTAAAAGCATTTCTGACCGCACTGTTGGATATAGTATGAAAACACAAAATGATGAATCAAAATATCAATACAGGGATCAAAAGTATCACTACAACATCATTTTGAAAAAGTATCGTGACATAACGATTGTTGATTGTAGAGTTATATATCAGCTTAACCAGTTAATCGGTTGGTTTTATCGGTTATCGGTAAAAAAATCTATACCAATATTCTTTTTTGTTTTTGCTTTTTCCTCTGTGGCTGGAGCTGGAATATTCTCCATCTAAAATGGCTTGTTTCAACAATATAGCAACGGCCTCTAGAGGTTAAATAAAAACCACTGATTTGCTGCATTTAATAATTCATCACTGACAATATTCATTAATAAAAAAAAAAAATTCAACAGAATCATTTTCAGTGAATACCAATTTAAATTTCACTCTGCTCCTCAAGTAAAGCTACTGTATGGCTTCATAAGACTAGGATTTAGCCTGCAAGTCATATGGACTATTTTTATGGAGCATTTATTTATAGGTGATTTTTGTCCATTTTGGAGCTTGAAAGATGTGGCCACTATTAACTGTTGTATAGAAAAGAGCTCCATAAAGATTATTCAATTTCTCTGTTGGTGTTCCACAGGAAAAAACAATAACAGCAATCATGATTTAAAAGGGATTAGGGTAAGTAATGACGTTATGTGTGTGTATGCGTTACTCTATTAAATAGGTTTTAGGTTTCAGAGATTTTAATTTTCAGACGACACCGATTTAGAGCCAAAACATGAACAGTGTTTTGTAGCTGGTGTACCTTGGGATGGTGACACACTTGGTGTTGCAGTTCTGTGAGGTGATGGCTTTCTCCAGCTCGTCCAGCTGGCTTGTCTTCTTCAGCTTCTTCACCAAGCTTTTGACGGCCTTCTCGCACCATTTCTCCTCCTGGCCGTTCTGCTCCCCGCCCACTCCACTCGAACCGCTAGCTGACTTCTTCCAGCCCAGCAGACGCTTCACCACGGGCGGAGTGAAAGGCAAGATGGAGGACATGTTTTGGGGTGTCCAATGAGTGGTCAGCCCCCTACTGGTGGAGTTACAAAGACAGATGGAGGCTTGGAGAATGGGACGGAACAGACCCACGTTCCTAAAAGGCCTTTAGGAAGAGGGTCTCTGGGCTGACTGTGAGGGGCAGGGGGACAGAGAAGCTTAGGAAACAGGAAAGGAAAAGGTGAGTGGGAGGGGGGGAGGGGGGGGTGGGGGGGAGCGAGGGGTTACCTGAGTGGAGAAAAGCAGAAATAAAAAACAAAAAAAAGCTGATGACAGACTTAAAGGGATGAGACAAGAAGCTCCTTCCTGTATTCTGCACAAATAAAAATCTAACCAATTTTATTTAGGATGATATTTAATGGCTTGGGGGGGGGGTGCATTTTACAACAATTCTCATTCTGAGATGACTTAAAGGGGTGATATAATTTGACAGCCATATTTATTTTTTCCTTGAGGTACATTTGGTAGTTTTTGTGCAAAACCATAATAAAAATAGTTTTAATTTCAAATTTTAAAAATTAGTGTTTTTATAGCACAATGAACTAAGACGATCAAGGGAAATGTGTGACCTCTTTGGATGATTCTCACAAAACTTGTAATAAAAATGTCCTTTTTATATTTTACTGTATAGCATTAAAGCAAAAAAAAAAAAAAAAAGCATTTGAACAATTATATTTATTTTTAATATTATTAAAATCAGCAAAAAAGAAAGGTAGTACCTAGGGAAGACTGCTTTGATGGAAACATTTATTAAAGTGTAAAAATTCATACATGTTGTGAACTGTCTTGATGTATTGTATAATGTACAGAATAATGTTACCATGTAAAAAATCAGAATGAACCTAAAAATAGGCTTAATTTTTAATATGAAAAATAAAATGCACTTCTTTCTTTCTTTCATTTTGGATTAACATAAGATCAGTACATTTTCTTGACAGATTTTGCGAGAATCACCTCTTTAAATATTAAATATAAAAACTGTTTATTTTCATCTTTGATCTACTGCACGATTGTTTAATTTATTACTGACGTTTTACTTAAATGCTTGCAGGAAATACTTCATTGAGAACTCCTTAATATAATATCTAATATGTAAAATGTAAAATGGACCAAGTCTTAAGTTGACCGAAGAGAGTAAATGTAAGTATTTTGACATTAAATTTTTTAATGTAATTCTACCACTGTGCAATATTTACATACATGCCTATTATATGATGATTCTAAGTTAAATATGAATAAATTACTTTTAAAAGGACATTTACTCACCCTCATGCCATCACAGATATGTATAACTTTCTTCTGCTCTACACAAACAAAGCTTTTCAGAATATTTGAGCTCTGAAGGTCCATACAATGCAAGTGAATGGTGACCAGCACTTTGAAGCTTCAAATGCACAAAGACAGCATAAAAGCAGTCAATAAATCTGACCGTGAGCGGGGAGGGGCTCCTGGCCGACTACCTGGAGTGTTAGAACCACTACCAGCGGCGGGGGAGACCCCTTCTGTTTCCCGAGAACACGGCGGGGCGTTCCGTCCACCAGGGGCCTGAAGACTGTCTCCGATCCACCTGGGGAGGCGCAGCTGTCATCCATTGGAGGTTGGAGGAGTGGCCGAGGACCAAGCTACGGCGTATCAGAGAACCGGCAAGTAAGTGTTTGTTTTTCTCTCTCTCTCTCTCTCTCCCATTGCTGCTCAGTGTTGGCGTTTCCCTCTCGTTTTTAAAAATGTTTTGTTAATTTGTCACTCTAGCCTTTACTAGGTGCCAAATTTTTGGGGGTTTCCCTCCCCTTGTCCCCTCCCTCACCCAGGTAGACGGGGATGACCTGCCGGCAGACGGGGTGTTAGGCAAGCCCCTCCACAGGAGAAAAAAAAACAAAAACAAAAAAAGACTAAAATATTCATTTGTTTCTCACCCACACCCATCATAGTGCTTCTGAAGACATGGATTATTTTTTATGACTTAATTTGCCTTTATTTGCTTTTCGTAGCTTCAGATCCTGTTGATTTGCATTGCATGGACCTACGGAGCAGAAATATTCTTCTAAAAATCTTCATTTGTGTTCTGCAGAAGAAAGAAAGCCACACACATCTGGGATGGCATGAGGGTGAATAAATGATTAGAGAATTACAATTTTGGGGTTAAATTATCCCTTTAAGGTGTATGTGTATGAAGCACACATCCAGCAGAAGTATGAAAGAACATGGCAATTAAGAATGGCAATTAATCGTCATATTCATGAAAGCCCTAAAACAGACAATTAATCAACAGTCACAACTATTTGTATGACAATTCATCGTCAAACAAATTTCATAATCGTGACAGCCCCAGATTTCGCTGTTGTATCAAAATTGATAAAGAATCATAAAATTTCGCTGGAATTGTTATCAACTACTTAAATGATTTTATCATGAAAACCCTTGTCTGCAAATGCATTTAAAAGGAGTGATTGCAGGTTTATAATTTAATTTGAAAATAGGTCCAACAAGGGACAAGCTGCAGCGATGCCAGACTTTGATGTGTTCAGCCGGGTATTGCTGTGTTTTGAACATGGGGAAGAGGAACTTAAAAATCGTGATCTCTTGGATTGTGATGGATTTACAAAATACCCTTCTCCTGGGTCTGGGTGCCATTTTTCATAACGGAAATGACAGACTATGAAAAGATTTCTTTACAATAACCAGGAAAGCAACTTTGCCAAAATGGTGCTAAAGAGGAACTTGGACAGTCTTGGACAGCACTATTACATCCTAATACATTATTTACGTTAAACGTGTCTCAAAGAACAAAAGATGTTAACTGTCAACCGATGGATGACGTATCAGAATGCACTTTTCTGATGTCTTGAGCCATAAGCCAGGTTTGTTTCGCCAGCCAAATTGTACATAGCGTAAATCTTTGAACGTAACTGGACAGACCTGAAGTCAACCGGTCTTTGAAATCATTTTGATCTTTAATGCTATAATGTCTGGACAGTGGACATGTATTGGTTTTAACATGGGGAACAACTGACCAATACACCTTCCATACCCAAACTGTACAGTTTATTGAGATAAGAGTCTACAAAAATGTAAACACGTTTGGAACATTCGAGTTGAACTTTAAAAGCATTTTTGGAATCATAGACTTGTTCATAGTGTTCAAATCGAACGGCTGACGTATTTATTAGCATTACGAGCACCTTTCGAACATTCGAACCATTTGTATGTGCGAATGGAACAGTAGAAAATATCTGAGGCCGTCATAGGATGGTTTGGAACGTTCCAATCAAACATTTAAAGCCTGTATGTGCACCGTGAACGTGTTTGGAAGATTCGAATTATTTTGAGGGGATCATAGCCGTGATTGAGATGTTCGAAGCATTTTTGTTCGTTATAAGAAAGATTCGATTCGAATGTTTTTAGCGCGTTTCGAGCCAGCAGCACATTTGTGAACGACCGAATTAATCTTTTATGATGCCCAAAATGCTGTCTAGATAGACATGTCACTAGTTTGAAACACAGCCAGAGACTAAAGAAATACACTCAATCAAGCTAGTGTGAGATAAAATATTCTTGTTAGTGCATTTATGTACAGATAGCAAAACACTCTGATATCCAATAATCTAAATAGACAAATTAGGAACGAAAACAAACCAGAATTGCCCTCAACATGATTTTTCATCGATGTGCTTTTATGATATTAATTAATTTAATGGTGCATATTAACCAGGCCAAGCACATCCTCAGCATCATTACCTCTCATGCACGTTTGAAAAAGCGACTTATTATAAATAAATAATTGTTTACCTCCTCCAGTGATGTGATGATGGACCAAGGGCTCTTTATTGCAGCATGGGCCGCTAATCGACTCACAGTCCCGGTCTGCCAACAAATATAACAAGCCCCGGGATCAATGCATTCACCTTAAACGCTTCATTACTCGCCTTTTCATCAATGCAGTGGCGAACGATTATGCGAGATGGTGTGTGAGTTTGTGTACTCACTGTTTGTGTGTAAACCGCTAGCAGTGTGTGCTACTTTCTTTGACAGAAAAATAAACAGCTTTCAAACCGGTTTGCGATCGTTATCTTTTCACTAACGCCTCAACTCACACTTTTAACGAAACGCCTTTTCTGTAAGGAAGGTGCAGAGTACAATCCAACCGAAACTGGTTGTTCGTGAGTGTGTAAAATTCGATTTCAACCAATATTTTCCTTCCCACTGAAGCCGAATAACAGCACCAGAAGACGGCCTCTAACGCGCGTAACCTAACTTAAAGAAAGCCCCGCCTTCAAATTTTCTATTGGATGAACAAGAAGTATGTCATGGACATTCTCTTTGTTTATTGGTTCTCATAAAAGTCAATCTTACTAAAATTGAAATATGCAAATTAACACTATTGTGATTGGCTAATCAGATTTTTACTTGTAATCAGTGATGTTTAAGAGTCTAGCAGAGAGGCGGTGGTTTGTCAATATGGCTGTCTATCTTTTGACTTCATAATAGACTCAAACTAAACGGGGCGGGATAGAACATTGCTACCAGATTGTTATGCGATTGTATTCGTCCGCCACATTGCCAGCTACTTTGTCCATGCATGTCGCTAGTGGCTTGTGGTTAGGTCGCTAGTGGTGTGTATGGAGAGTCTAAACAGCAATGTTTCTTTACAATAATACTATTATTAAAATATTAGGCTGACGTGAGCTCTACCATCTTCTCTTGTTTTGGCTGTTGCTCCCGAAAGTCGCTCTTCATTTGAATAAAGTTAAACATTCCTCAGCTTTGTCGCATAGCTGATTACGCCCACATCCGGTCGCCGTCAAAGGAGCCAGCTCTCAATGAAAATTAGATGTGGTTGTTTTGTTGCTGGCAGTGTGAACAAAGCTTGAAACGGTTTTGAAGCTTTCACTGTGTGTGAACTGCCTGTTGCTCCAATGCATTAATAAAAATAAAAATTTATAAAGCAATACAATGTGGCACCACATTAGAAATTTAGTATTTTCTTTCCCTATGCTTATGGTTCTCTTCTTCGCTATAGCATAGTTTCCATCCACGTTTTGCGCTATTTTGTTATTGACAAAGTGAAAATGCATAGAAAAAAAAATGTTTGGGAAATTTGCCGTCTTCTGCCTGTTTCCATTCAAATTAACTTTAATCGATACAAATGGTGTGCGTGATGATGTCATGCCTAAAAAAAACACTTTGTAGCATACGTTTTGGTTAACTGCAAAAGAAATCCCTTAAGCCATTTCCATAGAGAAATGTGTATTTATCGCTAACTGTGTACCTTTCATCTACCAGATGTCCCTAATTTTTGGTAAAATGGGGAGAGACAATTCATTGAAATTAGACAGCTTATTGTCAATTTGATATCACAAATAAATGCAATCAGAAGATGGCATTGCAATCAAAAGGTTGTCCTTCTGATAGGACTGTAGTGGCAATTTTCCACTGCACGTTACGGTTCGACTCGACTCTGCTCGCATTACTTTTCTGAGCTTGCTTTCCACTGCATTTTAGTGCCGACTCAACGTGGGTAGGATTATAGGCTGATCGCCATAGTTGCACCGCCGCTACTGCCATGACATCATCTTAAATGTGACACAAATATTACTGACCATAAACAATTACATGACTACTAATGTTAGCTACTAGCACATTGTGCTGCATAAAGCAATTGTTGCATGGTGATTTTACACAAGTGTAACATTTACATTGGATGGGCGGAGGGTGGGCCCGGCCCGCGGGTCATGATTCCACACACCCGGCCCCTAGGCCTAATCAAGACTCAGAGAGGGATAAAGGCCGACTGGAGACTGCAGTGGGACAGAGAGAGAGGTGTATGGACAGCTGTCCAACACCTATATGTGTGTGTGTGTGTGTGTGTGTGTGTGTGTGTGTGTGTGTGTGTTTGTCTTTTTGGTTAAGTTCATAATTATAATATTATATATATTGTCAAGCTGGTTCTCGCCTCCTCCTTTCCCTTTAATCCCCTTTACACTGGTTCGGAAGGAGGAGGGATGTGCCGCAGTAGAGTCCTCGCCACTATCATCCATGGCCATCTGCTGAGGGACGGAGGAGCCCGGCCCGCTGAGAGTGGACGAATGGCCACTGACCACGAAGGGAGAAGGGGCTACTAGCCAACTGCCTGGAATGGTCAAGGCCGCTGCCGGGGCGGGGGCAGACCCCTACCAGCCGCTAAAACACAAGGGCCTCCTTGCTGCTCCAGGCAGTCGGCCAGGAGCCCTCTGCCTGGAGCGGGAGAACCACTATCAGGTGCGGGGGAGACCCCTTCTGTTTCCCGAGAACGCGGCAGGGCGTTCCGTCCGCCAGGGGCTGAAAGACTGTCTCGATCCATCTTGGGAGGCGCTATAAATATTATTTATATTGTCAAGCCGGTTCTCGCCTCCTCCTTTCCATTAATCCCTTTACAGACATATGTATGGATACGGAAGTGTTCAGTAAAGACAGAGTCATGGTAAACATGAGCATGTGTGTCGAGAGTGTTTCATGACATGGTGTCAGAAGCAGGATTTAGCTCAGTGGACATTGATAGATTGGAAAATGAGTGCCTCTGTAATGTTCTTGTGCAGTGTGTCGAAACTCTGACAAAACATCAAGTTAAACCATAGCCAATGAAGACATAGTCGTAGTAAGTTTGACCATTTACTGTCACACTTCCTCATTAACATGCTGGTGAAAACTGTAAATAAAAACAATACAAAATATTCAGTGTCCATGTTCTTGACTAAACATTACATCGTAAATAGCTGTAAATAAGAAATACTTGCACTATAAGCAACAATTGAGGTACTAAGTACCATGATATCATGGCTACTAGAATTACTGTTAGTTAGTACACAGTAGTAAACAAACCGTTCTTTTAATTACTTAACGAACATTATATTTCTTTAACGAAAACATTACTAGCATACGATCTTCAACATGTCTAATGTCAAATAAATGAACTTACGACATTGCCTCTATGATGCTTCATAGCGAATGCAAATGCGTTATTAGAGCGAGCACAAAATGACAGTATCTTCTCTTTTCCACAGAACCAGAAAGCGCTTAACAGGGAGTGACGTCATCGCGTGACACAAATAATATTTTACAAACAGGTTTGTTAAAACTGAAAAGTAATTATCAACTTATTTTAAACTAAAAATAGGTACTAGCCGATTTTAAATAAGCCATTTGAAGAAAGTTAAACAAATTCCTTTAGGGCAACACAGCCTCAGAGAGAGAAGTGAAGAGCTATACAGTCTATACAATTTTAGGATTTCCAGATCTCAGTTCTTTAGATATTTACAGCTGCGACACCTGCTCTGTACTATTTTTGGGAGCAGCATACACCCTCCTAAAGTGGCAGATACTCTGTGATTACTGCTTTTGGAAAAGGTCATGAGTCATCAGTGTATTACTCTCTGCTAATTCAGAGTCTGGGGACAGAGCTTCAACGTCTCTTAAGAGATTATGGGGGAAAGATTTAAACTTGGTATTGGAGGAGGGAGAGTGGGATAGGGTTCTAAAAAACATCAAGTCTGCATCTAGAGATGCAAGGGTGCACCTTATGCAATTCAAGATTTTACATAGATTCTATTGGACCCCCTCTAGATTGAATAGGCTTGGTCTTAAAGACATGATGCCAATCAGAGGATGGAGACATAACCCATGTCTTTAGGGGGTGTGTTAAGATTCAGGAGGTTTGGTTGAAGGTTAAGAATCTTGTATGTGATGTATTGGGCACTTGGCTTTCATTTTGCCCCAGAATCTGTATTTTGAATGATGGGGTGGTCATCGACGTTGAGAATAGGCACATAAAGAGTTGGGTCCTAACTAGTGTCCTGATCGCCAGATAGGTTCTTTTAACTGGTTGGAGGGCAGCTGGAGTGCCCTCATTTCATGAGTGGTGCTCAGAGTTGGGTAGGGTGGTGGCCTTTGAAGAAGGGTCATTTAGAAGGCTAGGAAAGTTGAATTTGTTTATAGAGAAATGGGGCAGATGCCTGACATTATTGGACATGTAATTATATATATATATAAAATTTCTGGAAGGTTTTATTGATGTATGACACACACAATGAGTTTTAGGCCCGCGGGTCAGCAGTATGACAAGGTGACAAGAACGACACCATCCCTACAGTCCAGTATGGAGGTGGGTCAGACCTGTTATGGGGGTGTTTTGCGACTGCAAGTAACGGTTATCCTGACTATTTGACTGACATCATCGATTCTTTCCGGTATCAGGCCATTTTGGCATGGAAAATGTGATGCCTTCAGTGTGCAAATTGAAGCTTGGTGATCACTGGACATTGCAGCAAGACAATAACACCAAGGATACATCCAAGTTGTCCAAAATCAGGGCTAGGTCGTGGAATGTCCTTAAATGGCCCTTTCAGTCCATCATTAAAATCCCATTGCAAACCTTTGCTGGGATTTCAAGGAAGCAGTGGCACAGAAACCAAAGAATGTTATTGGGCTGGATTTTTTTTTTTGCTCTTGTATATATGTTTAGTAAGAATCAACAACAACAAAAAAAGAATAAAAAAGAATAAAAAAAAAAAAAAAGAATTACTAAGTGCTCCTTTAATGTCTTGCTTCATACTGGTATGGAAGACACACTTTTCACTATCCAATCAATCAGTTCAAATCAATGAATCAATGCCATTTCATGTTGATTTTAAAATTTTTATAGCTGACATGCTCCTAGAACATCAGAGAGGCTTTAAACAATCCAATTGTTTAATTTGAAGTGTCCAATAACAAGGTGGTTAATAAGATTTAGTGAGTAGTATTCAGCTGGCCGTGTGATCGAAACATGACAGAACCCATGATGTGACCCTCTCATGTAGTATAAAACAACTTTTAAAAGGTTGCTGATATGACTGGAGTCTTCATTTCAAGTGAGTGGTCATGATTTCATACATATATTTCACAATTAACACAAAGTTCAATGAGTAAAACTTTTTCAATGATGAAAAAATTACAGAGTGCACATTTTAATAAATTAGTTTTATTGTTGTGCAGGACAAAAAGAGAATCAAATACAAATAATTATTATGCTACATAATGTCTTTAATGTTGTAATAAATACCTGTAGCAAAAACAAATAATTTTCTTGATAGCATGGTTTTGAATTTGTGACTGCTTTTTAAAAACATACATATTTAAACATTATTTGATCCTTTTTGGGTCCTTTTTTAGACAGGAAAAATAGTCTACAGTTATGCATCATATATAGTATAATATATGGCTGAATATTATAAAAACTAATATTATACAATTATATAAAACAACACATAAGGTAATTTTACATAGCATACATTTATAAATATATATAAAGTATCAATACACTACAAAAATAGCCTGAAAAAGAAGGAACACACATGGCCACTTTAGCATTCTTATAAGTTAAAACTGTTTGTATTTCTCAAAATGGTAAATATTTACTTAAGGTAATTACAATTATTTCTGTCAACATATCGATAAGTAGGCCTAATATAAAAACAATAATAATATTTTATATATATATATATATATATATATATATATATATATATATATATATATATATAGATATTGCGCCAACGGATATATTAATTTCGAGAGCGACCGGCATGACGTCATGATTGAGCGGAATCATTATAAAGGATTTCGATTGGCCTGCTCACGCGCGCGTGTCAAACGAGTACAGGTGTGATGGATCTGCGGCATCTAATCTGCTGCACCGCAGTGTTTGCTGTACTCTCAGGTATTATTCTTGGCTCGACTATTAAAGTTGCGCTCTTTATTTCTCATTACTGTTTGTATATTTGACGGTTTATTACACTTTATTATATACTGGGGAGACCGGGACAGTTACACCGGGAAGTTGTCACGAGAGCTGGCATGTATCTTATACTTCAAAGCAGAAGTTATACGATTTTGGGGCTTATTGCACATTTTGTGTAGTGTTCAACATCTTGTTTATTTTTTTGTGCACCTTGAACTTTGAACAAAAGTTTAAATATTACCAAATGTTTGTTATAGCTGTTGGGCAAACACGTAAACACAATATAATCACACTTGCACACAATCACACAAGAGTTAAAGAACTGTCCTCACTACGGATGGGCGGATCGAGCCTAAAGTATCGATACTTCCGATATTGATGTTTTATCGAGAATATCGATCCTCACATAAACTAATGTCTCACCTGAAGCTTAAATAAATGTGATAATTGATTCTATTTAATTTTCATGAAAAATTAAACTGGAGTTAATTTATACTAAATGACAAATCCATATGCGACTTCTTTTTTTAATGGGTTTGTGTGATGTTGGCAACAAGTCAGTTCTAAATTTAAGGTTAAACTATTGATCACATTCTGTAGTTGTTAACAAACGGTGAACAAAACAGAAGTATTATAATCTTCCATTTTAAGCCTATAGCCTACACTTATATAATTTTATATATATATATATATAAGTAATAGTTAATAATTAATCGTTAAAATTACTAATTTTGTCCCAGAAAAAAACAAAATTGTTATCGGAATCGCTATATTGACCTTGATAGGTCTCCGTATTGGGCTGAAAATAAAATGAGTGTTAGGCCATCACCAATCCTTGGTTCTCTGGGACAATGTTGCTTATCAGGTCAGGGAACGTTGTCACATTCGTATGTTGTATTTCTATACAAATTATGTTTGGAAAATGATGTAGTTGGGCATACTATTTTATTGTCTCTTTAAAAGAAAGCGGTACTACTGAAGTAGTTTTGATCTGATCAAAATCAGTGAATTTTTCCATAATGCATCAGATCCAAATTTAACAACAAAAAAAAATTTGTTTTTGTTAAATTGTCTTTGCATTTTGTTGGTGTTCAGTGCAGCTATTGTTTTCTCAGGTGTACATGGCGACTGCAGCAGAAATCAGTGGCAGTGTGATGATGGAGTGTGTGTACCGCACAGATGGCACTGTGATGGTGTCAGTGACTGCCAGGATGGATCTGATGAGATGAACTGCTGTATGTATCACAAACCACTTCTTGCAAAGTTACGTTTATTCACTAATAATCGCGTCCAATTGTTCACATTTATGTGCGTGCAGATTTCACACAATTTCCACCAAATTTGCAACAGCTGCAAAAACGCATTTGTTCCCGTTTTTGTAATGTTGCTGAATGTGGATAATTCTAAAACAAGTCTCATAACGGCCAAACCACCTTCATGTACCGAAGGGCTTTCCATACAACAATTAACACTTTTCCGAAACAACAGCATCAGGATGTAACTTTTTATTCCACTAGCATGTCCAACAGAAGATTTCGAGTGTGCAGATCGTTCCAGGTGTGTGACTGGTTCGGAGGTTTGTGATGGACGACCCCAATGTTTTGATGCTTCAGACGAGCAGGACTGTGACCTGCGGTCAGGCTGTCTGTCGGGTGACTGGAAGTGCAGGAACAAGATCTGCATCCCACTAGATCTTCTCTGCAATGAAGTCAATGACTGTGGCGATAATTCTGATGAGGAAGTTTGTGGTGAGATGCTCTAGAAGTTTCTAAAAGCCTTCATATTTCACGGTCTAGAATCCCACACTTATCTCTGAAGGTTGATGTTGCATATCTGTCTGAAATAATTGCAGGTTCCTGTGGTAAGACGAATATCCGCTGTCCTGATGGAATGTGTCTAACTCCAAGAGAGAGGTGTAATGGAGTTGCTCAATGCTCCGATAGGAGAGATGAGCCTCTCACTTGTGGTATGTCAATATCTTTAAATTACTAAGAGGATCTGTTGCGTAAAGCATTTTTGACATTGACAAGGCTCAACGTTTAAGGATCTTTCTTTACAAAAATGTACCACTAATAATTTTTCATGTGCAATTTAAATGAATAAACAAAATAAATGTACCTAAATTAAGTGACAATGGCAAGGAACCGTTCTGAAAACTAACCCAAATCTCTCACGCTGGCCCCAGGCCAATGTTTTTGCTGAACCCTGATCAAACTTGTAGTTTATTTTGAGTTCTAGGCTAGCTCACTGATTGCATAGGTCAATTGGAAGTTTGTTCTTTCCTGGGAGGAAGTCACTTTCCACTGTCTTCTAGGTAAAAGTTGTCAAAATGCCAATGGTGGCTGTAGTCATACTTGTGTTGACCAACCTTGGGGAGCCTTGTGCACTTGTCCTACTAGAATGACCCTTTCTGCAAATGGACTTGATTGTAAAGGTAGGTACATGCATGCATCTGAAGTTTGGCTATGTATTGTAAAAACATACTACCATTTGCTTCAGGATATTCTGTGCACACCAGTGGTGTGCAGCGAAGCCATTATCTCTACTGTTCATATGACAAAATTATCAGTCACTATTCCGATAGATCTGGATATGGGCGGGGCTTAAACCGGAAATGTCAAAACTAAATGAAATGCAAATTTTTAAATGTTACTCTTACATTTGGTAGTTTCTATAAATAATACATGCCTGATGATGATGAATAATAATAATAATAATAATAATATAATAATTATTATTGTAGGTGACATTAAAATGTAATTTTTTTTTCTTACCAGTTGAAGCTGAATGTGTAGGCTACATTAACTGTGGAACGTTAACTGTGGTTTCTGTGTATTTCTGATATTAATTGTATTTAATTATTAATAATTATTGTCGGATTTGTACCAACAAATCTGAAATTTACAGGTGGTGTGGTGGTCACTTTTTTCCCAATTTTACCTTGGTTTTTATTCAGTTGGAATTATTTAAGTTTAGTATACCCAAAAATGACAATTCTCATTTTCTCACTCATGAGATCCTAGGTGTGTCTGACTTTTTCATCAGCAGAACACATTAATACAAATATCTCTGCTCAGTATGTCCTTAAAATCCATGTGGATGGTGATGAGACCTTTTGCAGCTCCAAAAAGAATGGATCGTCCACATAAACGTCATCCATACGACTCCAGCGGTTAAATTAATGTCTGTTAAAGCAACTATCTCTCTTGGCGTGAAAGATCAATTAAGTACAGTACTTATTAACTATAAATCACTTCCAGTCAGCAGTGGTATGTGCCTGTGACGTAATCGCATTGGCATGTTCAAGCGAGAACTGACGCACGGGCGACACATTTGGAAGAGCAGCTCTATTTACATCTTGGAGGAATGCTGTACAGAAGCTTCATTTGTTTTTTTTGTTTTTTTTTTTAATTATACTGAATTCGTATCCGTTTGCTCTGTCTTGAAGATTCACGCTTTACAAAATCCGTAAAACCAGACCATTCCTGTCTGAATATGCTACATTTTAGGCTCCTGTCATTTCAAGACTGGACTACTGCAATGCTCTGTGGGCTGGTTTTCCAGTTAACACAATTAAGCCACTGCAGATGGTCTAGAATGCAACAGCGTGTCTGATCTTCAATCAGACTAAAGGGCTCATGTCACCCCACTCTTGATTTCACTCCACTGGATACCTGTAGCTGCTCACCTCAAATTCAAGGCTTTGACTCTGGCTTTCAGGTCAGCCAATGGAGACTCGCCCTCAATTCACTTCAGGTATGTGCTCCAACTTGCTGCTTGCGGTCTGTAAACGAGCAACTCCTGGTTGTCCAATCACAAATGGGCTCATGTCTATTTCACAATCATTCACTTTCTCTGCTCTGTGGTGGAATGAACTTCCAACCTCCACATTTTGCTGTTACCTTGATAACATTCAAGAACCAGCTGAAAACACAACTGTTCCATGAGGACTTAACCAACCCACACTAATTGCACTTACTACTGCACATAACCTGCACAACGTACACAGAGAGAGAGGAAAAAAAATCTTATCTCTGCTAGCATCTTTACAACTGCAGCCACTGTGAGAACTTGGCAGTCCTATATGCAGATGTTAAGCTTTGTATGAAAAATTGCTTGCAGTGTCTCATTTGTACGTCACTATAAATAAAAGTATCTGTTAAATTGCTAAATGTAAATGAGTTTACTCAAATGGTGCGTTTGTGCTTATCCTCGATGTAACATGCTAATTTCAAATTCATCACATGACCATGTGAAATCTGCGCGCTCGTGAATGCGTACTTCTGCTGACCAAAAGCGAATGGATTATAGTTAAAAGTACTTTAAAATATTGTTCTTTCAAACCAAAAGCGATTTGTCATTTTAGAATACATTCTGGAAACGTATAGATGACATTTATGCTGACTGTCTTTTTTTTTTTTTGACGCTTTAAAGGTCTGAAAAAGTCATACACATCTGGGATGGCATGAGAGTGAGTAAATGATGAGAATTTTCATTTTTGGGTGAACTATCCCTTTAAAATGTGTAGCAGGGCTCGACATTAAGCATTGCCATGCGAATTAGTTATTTTCTTGTCCAAATAAAAATGTTACTTGTCTGAAGAGAAGTTGACCGAGAATAATGTTCTGCTTAACATTTACTTTGGTGGTCCATGGATGGGGAAAGTCATATGGGTTTGCAAATCATTTTATTATTTTTGGGCCAGCTATGCCTTTAGTTTAAGTCAGTTCTCACCCGATTAAAGTTGACAAAATGCACTGAAAATTAATGTATGGAGTCCTGAAAGAGGGGACCTTGCGGCTAAATCGGTTATGTTTATGGAAAATGGGTAATATTAAAGATGGTTAATGGGATGCTATTTTATGTATATTTAAATTATTTGATGTAAATCGGTACATAGGCCTTCTAAATTAATGATTTAAAATGGACCGATTCACAAGGCAGAGAAAAGACCTGTATATGTCAGATGGAGCATCAGAGCAGTGATGAGAAATGTAACCAGTGTTTTTTAGGACGATGGTGTCGGTTTAAAGGGTTTCTCTTTATCCGTGTAGCGTTTTATACACGCAGAGATTTGTACATTTTAATGTGAATAAATGTGTGCGTGAAGTTCGTGTTATAAACGCAGAACATGCAGGAATGATTAAAATTGCATGCAATGCTGAATTTCAGGCCCTGTTTGTCTTCAGATGGTTACTTTTATATTTTCTGCTTAAGTGAGTCAATAGGAATCTATCAACTTCAGATTTCCAAATATTCCTTTTGTAAAATAGAATACAAGGAGTCTCGCAATGGATGCTATTGCACCCACAGAGACCAGATCTCAACATCATGTCAGTCTGAGATTACATGAAGAGACCAGAGCAATTGAGATGGCACAAATAGATACTCCAAGGTGCATGGAACAACCTATCTGCCAACAACCTTGATATTGTGTGCAAGTGTACCTAATGTTGGAGAATTGGTGCTGTTTAAAGGCATAGGGAGGTCAAATATGATTGTGTGTGTGTATATATATATGTATATATATATATATATATATATATATATATATTAACTGCACTTCGTGAAGTTAATCAATAAATATACATTTTTCATGGTGTTATTTTTGAAAATATCCTCAATAAAAAATGCAAAATTACTTTGCTGTCTATTTTTAACTATTTTCTTTTTGTGTTGTAGTTATTTAGAGCAACTCGTTGTATGAAATGGCACAAAGAATGCAATGAGCTGTGCCTCCAAACCCAAATGCAAATTCAGTAATGAACGCATTTTCTAATGCAAGCAATTCAAACTTGAAGGTACATCAAGTTCATGTTTTTACAGTATGAGACTCGTCGGCAGGTGGCAGTCAGTGCGCCTCAACTAACCTCATAAGCAGCTACACAATGAGAGCTGGTCTCACAGGATGCGTTTTTCACAGCTGGTCAATGGTCAACACCACAAAATGCATGGGGTCTCCAGACACAATTTTCAACTACTTTTGACCCAGCATCGCACAATTTTTAAAATAGTAAATAACATGTACATAAAATCCCAAAGATTTTATTTTTTTTTGTATTTTAAGCATTATATTTACTCAATTATACAACTTTACTTATGCATTTGGTAGACGCTTTTATCCAAAGTGACTTGCAGAGCCCCGGAGCAACTTGGAGTTAAGTGCTTTAAGAACACAATGGTGGTGGCTGTGGGAATCGAACCGACAACCTTCTGCTAACAATTTAGTGCTTTAGCCCACTACGCCACCACCACGAAGTTTATTTGCACAAAGGAAAAAGTTAATGTATTCGGAAGGAAATCACAAGTACACACAGTAGTCTAACAGCCATGGATTGCATGTGCATATTAGCAATCACATTTTCTCACAAGAATAAATCGTATACATTTTACATACAGTGCATGGTACGCATTGAAGCATTTCTACTTAGAATATGCACTCGCACTCATACAGATCCAGCAAACTGTATGCATAGTAGTTAACACAATGGCATGTGACAAAACAAACTGTGATTGGTCATTTACATGTCTCTGACAGCTTCACTTGCAAGCAGGTAATTCTCGGCAGCCTTAAATCGGCCGAACTGGAAAATATGTCTGCCAATACGTGGTTGTTTTTTTTTTTTAAATTGCAAAATTCAGAATATCAGCCAATTTACTAGCCTCCGCGATATATCGGTCGACCGCTAGTTGTAAACAGTTTCATGTTCACTTTTAAAAAGGATTGTTGGTTGTACACCAATAGTATCAAGTCAATTTGAGTAATAAAGGTTGTTGTCTTCAACTTTATACTCCACACTCAAGATGTTGATGAATGTGCCCAGTCTTTTGGACCCTGCATGCAATTGTGCTCCAATACACCAGGATCTTTTCAATGCCGGTGTCAGAATGGCTTCAAACTTCTCAGCAACGGTTCTTGTGAAGCTCAAGGTAACTTGTCATTAATTATCTTTACACAATGTTTCATGCATTCAGTTTCATGATTACATTTGAGTTGTTTTCACAAGGGGCCATGATGAAGATTTTAACCAGCAGGAAGGGGTTCATTGGGTTACTGAATGTGAAGACCAAAGTATTTGAGCCCTTTACAAGCAATAGTGACCCTATAGCTCTAACCTATGATATTCAAAGGAAACTAATTTTCTGGGCTGATAAAAATGGGAAAATCTACAAGACTTTCAGCCAGAAGAGCACAATTCTTTATTCAGGTTAGTTATTGTGAGGGATTCTTGCTAAATGCACTCTTAAAAATTCCTGAAATATATTTGTTTCACCCTTATTAGGACAATCTGGTTTGAAGAGTCTAGCCATTGACTGGCTTACTGGGCAACTCTATTGGACAAGTGCTACCCAGAAAGCCATCTTCATGGGGGCATCAGATGGTAGTGCTGTAGGTGTAGTCCTATCCAAAGATATAGACCCAAGTGATATGGTCCTCAGCCCAACTGAGAGGTATACACTGCTTCACAGCTTACTAGAACAGCTTGGACGAATGTTGGCATGAATCCGGCTTGTTTTCTTTTTGCAGTTTCATATTTTGGTTTAATAAAGGAAATAATGGAGAGCTGACCATAGAGAGGGCAGAAATGGATTGTTCGAATCGCACAACACTAATGTTCATTACAGCTCAGTTACCGAAAAGTCTTTCTTTGGATGTGGCCGCTAGACGTTTGTATTGGATCAGTGATTTAAAAATGGTAATTTCTATTTGATGTACTAATCAAATGAAAATTACAGTGAGCTCTAATTTATACAAATCTGGTCATTGTATTCATATTGAAATCTTGAATTCATTGCTTTAGTCGATTGAGAGCATCAGGACAGACGGAACTGGGCGACACACATTTTTGGATGTTTTTCAAGGAAGTCCTGCTCGGCTTCTGGCCGTGTTTAACGGCTTTTTCATCTGGGCTGATGAGGAACAACTTTGGCAGGCTCCTCAAAATCTGCCTGCTGCCAAACAAGATGTATTCGACTTAAAATCCTTACTTCCTGTCATGACTATCTACCATGAACTTCAGCAACTCCAAGGTGAACTAACACCCGTAACCACCTTGTTTTGAAGTAATTTGTGGTTATGAGATTTAAATTGGTTCCTGTCTCAATAAAACTTTGGGATTTTTCTTCTAGGTTATTCACCATGTAAAAAATCCAGCTGCCAGCTGTGTTTGCCCTCCAGTAAAAGTCCTGCTGGATTCACTTGTTTGTGTCCTGAGGGAACATTACCCATGCCTTATGGATCTTGTGAAAGTATGTTTGCTGTTATTTTATTTTTTTTATTCAACAACGCTATTTGTTAACATTTATCATCTTTGTTAAAACCAAGCCAATGACTTTGCAATACTGACTTTTAATTTCCTCTGTCAGATTTTAAGGTTGCCTATGCAACAGCTACGACCATATACAATCTGGAGTTTAAAGGAAAGACTCCCTTAAAAACGGAGCTCCTTACTTCAGGCGAAGGCATTCAGTCCTTCGACATGCATTGGAGGCGAGGATCTGTGATTTGGGCTAATAGGACGGGCCATGTTAAGACTAACACACTTTCTCAGGACTTGTTTGAATACATTCCAACTTTAAAACCCGGTATGATGTTAGTATTTCACCTTGGGCCCAAAACATACTCTACACAAGTACATGAACGCCATTGCTTATATTTACACAAGCTTGATTTCACGTCGTTGCATTCCAAAATGTCAAAGTGCAGTTCATAATGTAATGCAAGCATTGCATTTTCAGTATTGCCACAAGGGGCGCAATATCATGCTTTAACTTTTCAATGGCCAGTTTTCGCTTTGAGGTTAACTACTGTCATGGAGCAACAGTCTGAAGTAATCCTTGCTGTGCAAAGGCAACAAACACTGGTTAACTGTTTAATGGCACAGACATTTGATTAACTATTACAGTAACAAAGAGTGCTACATAACCTCTACACGCACCCTGTGTCAAATCGCGTATCGTCAGTATTTACTATATTTGGTGAAGGATGCACTTGGATGGTAAAACACTGTTCTTTAGGCATGTATGGGAGTGGTATGAATAAATTCCAGACACCCTATCATGCGACATGTCTGCTATGGCATTATAGGATGGTAAAGTGTCTAGGCGATCCGCACTTCAGAATTTCGCCGGAAATGGAAGGTCATCCGGGTATTTCTTGCTAACACTATGAATACTGAGGATTTGGACATGCTAGTTCATTGACAGTTTTTCACATACTATATAGTTGGGAAGTATGGATATTTGGGTGCATCGTGGATTTACGCTGCGACTTGGAAGAATGAGGTAGACTGAAGCGTTAGTGAACGTAATACTGTCATGCGTCTAAAAGATAAGAACTTTTGCTGCAATTCTGTAATCATCCATTCACCGAAAAGAGGCAGGTACTACTCATTTCTGGAATCCCGTTCTGTGTATTACCACTTGATTTCAAACTGACTCAGAGCTTTTGACAAATAGGAATGTGAGTGCGTTGAAAGACCAGAGCTTTCTTTAGGGTGTAAATGGTTACAATGTGGCCAAACGCTTTTAATGCATTGGCCAAGCATTTGTGTTTGCGTGCTTGCAGTGGCCAAGTATTCATGTTTGCATGCTTGCGTGAAGTATGTTTCTGGTGTGTATGATCGGTCACATTTATCTTCGCACTGCAAAATGCTGCAGGTGATATGGTCCTCTCAATGGGAATCCACACGATCATGAAATTTTGCTCTATGGACGTCTGTTGGTGAAAAATATCCCACTGCGGATTTCGCATGGATGTTAAGTTTGAACTTTGACAGGACAGTTTATTGCGTTGACCGGAAGTTGCTAGGTTTGGCAGAGAGACCTCTGTGTGGGTGGTGCTTCGTACATGGCTACACTAAATCTTTACAATGAACAGGTATATCATTTGCGCCAAGCTTTATTTTATTTTTTTTTTACTTCGATTTACCAGAGTATAAAGTGCAGCATTAAAAAGAGGTTGCTTGGTAACTAGTCTTTGCTGGTTTCATCCATCCACACCTTTTTCACCTGTGGAATTTCACAGTGCAATGGTAAATGTGACTGCTTAAGAGTTCAATCTCACTGAGACTGAGAATCTCATGCTGACAAGGCATCATGCATACATTTAGAATACTTTAATGACAACAGCATTATATTAGATGCACATTTCCTACCAAACTTAGTTGTACTAATTCCAGTTCAGATGGTTTTCTGACTTTTTGTCACTTTTCTTGTAGCCTGCATCATCAGAGTTGACCAGAGAAATGGCAATCTTTATTGGCTAGCCTGTGATGGGCTTTCCATTGGTGTTTCTACCATCGCCCCCTTTCATCAAAGTATTTCCAGACATTTATATCAAGCCAGAACTGCAATCCATGACCTGTTTGTGGATTGGCAGAGAGGAAAGCTGTACTGGCTGGAGCGAGGTCAGATCATGCGAATGAAGCTGGGTCTAATTGGTGGAAATGCTGAAGCCATCTTCAGATTTGAGCAGAAAGATGTTGATCGTGTTGCATTTGACAGCAAGGCAAATGGCTTCCTTTGGAACGTGGATTCTTGTGCGTGTCACCTTTTTCTGAAATGACTAGTAGACTGAGTAACTTAAGCTTTTCTTACTTCAGCTAAGTGTGTTGATTTCTACTCTAGACTTGCAGGTAATGAGTCTGCTGAAGATGAGGAAGTACTCCGCTGGCAAAGAGTGGGTATTTCCAGGCTCTTTAGTGGCTGCTTATGAACCATACATGGTGGCCTTGTTTAAAAATGTCCTGACAGTGTGGAATCGTAAAGATGGAGCTCGTGTCTCAGGGGTGCCAGTTGAGAATGGAATTATTGGCTTATCTGTTGCCCTCAGAGAAGTCCAGCAAGGTTTGTAATGTTTTTTCCAGGTTTAAAGGAATAGTTTAGCTTGATTATAAAAATTGTTTACTCATGCGTTTCCACACCCTTATTACTTTTCGTGGAACGCAAAAGGTTCTCTTTATTTTCTTGTTTTAATAATTGGTTGATATTTTTCCATTTAATGAAAGTAAAGATGACGGAGTCTGGCTAGCTCAAAAAGAACAAACACAACATAAAAATATTAAAACTAGTCATAATCGCAAAACATTCAAGAACCAATAGTGTATGTTTGGCATCAGTGATGGTCTACATACCATTTTATGTAGTCCATATTTTTGAGCAATAGGGAAAAATCATTAGTCATTCTGCAACTTAACAGACCCCCTTCACTTTCACTTAAAAGAAAACTGCATGTTCTCTTGTAAGATTTGATCAAAGATATACAATAGGTTAAAATAGATCAAGCATTTGAATGAAATGAGGATGACTGAGTGACAGAATTAATATTTTTGGGTGTACTATATTTTAATTTGAACTTTGAGGCCTGTCATTATGCTACACCTCTGTATGCTGGTAGTATTCAGTTTTTATGTTTGCACTTCAGATGAATTGCCTGGGCATGTGCACCCTACTGAGGTGACTTGTCAAAGTCCACTGGTCTTGTGTAAAGGATCAACAGTGTGTATTGGTCAGTCTCAGCTGTGTGATGGAAGGAAAGATTGTCCAGATGGATCTGATGAGGCTTCCTGTTTGAATGTGTGTCTAAAGCCAGGTAATGGTTTCTGGTGCAACAATACACTTGTTACCTCACTTTCTAAATATGCAATTTTTTTTTGTTTTCATGAATGTAACCTGGCATTAAATTAAAGGTTGGCAAAAAGTGATTGATTTGAAATGGTATTAGCATTGGGCTATGTCAAGACCTTCAGTTTCCTTGTCCCAGTCAAAAACTCAGAAGTGTGTCCATGTTGATTTTGGCTTCTGAATTTGATAACCATGTTCCCTCCAGGTGACTTCCTGTGTAAGGACAAGAGGAAGTGTATTGAGAGGAATCTGGTGTGTGATGGCCACTCTCACTGTCTTGATGGTTCTGATGAGGTGGGATGTCCCACCGTGGCTGCTAGAACATCAAAAACCCCGTCATTGAAGTGTCGTGTGGGATCTAAACCCTGTAAGGACGGACTTGACTGTGTCCTGTACAGTCATGTGTGTGATGGAGAGATGGACTGTAAAGATGGATCGGACGAAGCAGATTGTGAATCTCAGTGTAAAGCAGGTAAAACGGTACCCATTTACCCCTAGCTGCTTCATTTAACCCAATACATCTGCGACTGACATGAAATATAATGCTTCCTCATAGATCAGTTCCATTGTGCTCATGGGAGGATGTGTATCGACATAAAGCAGGTGTGTGATGGCACACCTCAGTGTCAGGACCGCTCTGATGAAATGGACTGTTTCAAACTCTCAGACGACTGCAAACACAGTTGTGATAATAAAACACGCTGCATCCCGGAGAACTTCCTTTGTGATGGAGAGAGAGATTGTACAGATGGGACTGATGAAGCCAACTGTGGTACGTGTTTTTACAGGGGTTATGCAAATTAGCTTTAGCAACTGCCGCGCAAAGCCCTAACATTCACCAACACATCTTGCAAACAAATTCTAGTTTTTAGAAGACCCTTTTAGTAATCTAGCATTTGTACTCATTGTTTTCCAGCTCCCATTACTGGCTCTCCCATCACTGGCCCATTAAACGCATCAACTCGGCCCGTTTGCAGTGCTCCTTTAGTGTTATGTCAGGGAACCTCAAAATGCGTCACACGATCCCAAATGTGTGACGGAAAGATTGACTGCCCTGATGGTTTTGATGAACAGTCTTGCTTCGATGTGTGCTCGCGCCCAGGTAACAGGTGCAATATTTCCTATTCTTAAATGTTATGTTTGAAACGGCTAAGCAAGACCAAATCAAGACTCTGATCTTTCACTCTGATCAGATCAGTTTCTGTGCAACGACAGACGGAAGTGTGTTGATAAAGCCCTTGTGTGTGACGGCCACTCACACTGCTTTGATGGCTCGGATGAGAAGCGGTGCTGTAAGTATTAACACATATACATACTCTGAGATTAACTGCTTCTGAAGCATGCGCAATCTGTGGAGGTTTGCATCAAGGATTTTTATAGTTAAGGCTAAGCACTCCTGTTTCTCTTTAATGTAAAGGTCGCTTAATGGCAAATGTTCTTCATCGTTATGGGTTCATACACGCAGTGTTCATGACATGAACTGACACTGAGGTGGTGATGCTTGCTTTTATTTCTGGGCAGATGATAGAATGAGAAACGCATTTTAAAAAAAAAAACAAAACGACAATTTCAAAAGTATTTTTGTGCTAACTAAAGGCTCCTGTTTTTACTAGGAAAGTCTTAAACTGATATCTGAGTACAGAATTTAGGACCAAAATGTTTTACCACTGCATGTGTTACATTACATAAGTTAATTCAGGTTTGCTGGGTTCCAAAAATAAGACAAACCGCAAAATGCCCATACTGAAGTTATAATTTTGATCCCAAGTTGAATTAATGACTATAACAGGGGTATGAATCACACGCACACCTGAAGTATAGCAATTTGTGTGACAATTAATAATCATAATCGTGAAAGGTGTAAAACAATCAAATTTCATTATCTTGATGATCATCTATGAACAACAATTTGAGAATATGAAACTATTGAAATCTTAAAAGCATTTAAAAAACAAAACTGACAATATTCCTATTCAGCCCAAGTTATGTTAATAATTTTACAAGGCCTGTTACGACCTATGCAGTTCATGGCTGTTATCTTGCAATATTTTTATCTGTTCATATGTCGTTTGCTTTAATAAAATCGTTAAATTATCGTCATGATGTGCCTTTAGTCTGTTATCGTTGACTGACTGAATTAAACCTTTGTCAACCAACTTTTCATCAGTGATTTAGTTGAGATTAACACTTTTGGTGTGAAACTAAAGACTTCCTGAAACAATGGTATCATACTGAATGGCTTAAGAGCTTTGTCAAGTTTGGAACTTGACAGATTTGAACTCCATTAACTGTCATTCTATAGAAAATAGAGCTGTATAAAGATTCATCAGTTTGTCATGGAATACAGAGAAAATCATATGGATTTGTAACAACGAGAGACAAACTATTACAGAATTTTAATTTTTGGTTGAGCTGTTCCTTTTAATAGACACAGTTCTGAACTGCACATTCTCTTTGCAGCTGAAGCTGACAGAAGAGATGTCAATTATGTGGCGACCAGTTCAACTTTAACCCCATCTCGGCCTCCAGTCTGTAGAAGTCCCTTCATATTGTGTCCGGGAACATCATTGTGTATTTCTCAGACTCAACTGTGTAATGGCAGGAAAGATTGTCCTGATGGTTTTGATGAAAGATCATGTATGGATGTTTGTACAAAACCTGGTAAAGCGCTTAATCCTCAGTTTTTCTGTCTTTTCTTTTTACGGTTTGAAAGAATAAACCTAGCTGACATGTAATATTCAACAATCTCTACTTTATCAGGTGACTTCCTGTGTAAGGACAGGAGGAAGTGTATAGAGAGAAATCTGGTTTGTGATGGTCGTTCTCAGTGTGTTGATGGTTCTGATGAGGTGGGATGTCCCATGTCTTCAAGAACTTCAAACACTCCGTCATTGAAGTGTCGTGTGGGTGCTAAACCCTGTAAGGACGGACTTGACTGTGTCCTGCACAGTCATGTGTGTGATGGAGAGATGGACTGTAAAGATGGATCGGACGAAGCAGATTGTGAATCTCAGTGTAAAGCAGGTAAAACGGTACCCATTTACCCCTAGCTGCTTCATTTAACCCAATACATCTGCGACTGACATGAAATATAATGCTTCCTCATAGATCAGTTCCATTGTGCTCATGGGAGGATGTGTATCGACATAAAGCAGGTGTGTGATGGCACACCTCAGTGTCAGGACCGCTCTGATGAAATGGACTGTTTCAAACTCTCAGACGACTGCAAACACAGTTGTGATAATAAAACACGCTGCATCCCGGAGAACTTCCTTTGTGATGGAGAGAGAGATTGTACAGATGGGACTGATGAAGCCAACTGTGGTACGTGTTTTTACAGGGGTTATGCAAATTAGCTGTAGCAACTGCCGCGCAAAGCCCTAACATTCACCAACACATCTTGCAAACAAATTCTAGTTTTTAGAAGACCCTTTTAGTAATCTAGCATTTGTACTCATTGTTTTCCAGCTCCCATTACTGGCTCTCCCATCACTGGCCCATTAAACGCATCAACTCGGCCCGTTTGCAGTGCTCCTTTAGTGTTATGTCAGGGAACCTCAAAATGCGTCACACGATCCCAAATGTGTGACGGAAAGATTGACTGCCCTGATGGTTTTGATGAACAGTCTTGCTTCGATGTGTGCTCGCGCCCAGGTAACGGGTGCAATATTTCCTATTCTTAAATGTTATGTTTGAAACGGCTAAGCAAGACCAAATCAAGACTCTGATCTTTCACTCTGATCAGATCAGTTTCTGTGCAACGACAGACGGAAGTGTGTTGATAAAGCCCTTGTGTGTGACGGCCACTCACACTGCTTTGATGGCTCGGATGAGAAGCGGTGCTGTAAGTATTAACACATATACATACTCTGAGATTAACTGCTTCTGAAGCATGCGCAATCTGTGGAGGTTTGCATCAAGGATTTTTATAGTTAAGGCTAAGCACTCCTGTTTCTCTTTAATGTAAAGGTCGCTTAATGGCAAATGTTCTTCATCGTTATGGGTTCATACACGCAGTGTTCATGACATGAACTGACACTGAGGTGGTGATGCTTGCTTTTATTTCTGGGCAGATGATAGAATGAGAAACGCATTTTAAAAAAAAAACAAAACGACAATTTCAAAAGTATTTTTGTGCTAAATAAAGGCTCCTGTTTTTACTAGGAAAGTCTTAAACTGATATCTGAGTACAGAATTTAGGACCAAAATGTTTTACCACTGCATGTTACATTACATAATAGTTCATTCAGGTTTGCTGGGTTCCAAAAATAAGTGAAACGGCAAAATGCCCATACTGAAGTTATAATTTTGATCCCAAGTTGAATTAATGACTATAACAGGGGTATGAATCACACGCACACCTGAAGTATAGCAATTTGTGTGACAATTAATAATCATAATCGTGAAAGGTGTAAAACAATCAAATTTCATTATCTTGATGATCATCTATGAACAATAATTTGAGAATATGAAACTATTGAAATCTTAAAGGCATTTAAAAAAACAAAACTGACAATATTCCTATTCAGCCCAAGTTATGTTAATAATTTTACAAGGCCTGTTACGACCTATGCAGTTCATGGTAATGTTACTAAATTCAAATGTTTTATTTTGTTTGTTTATTGCTGTATTACCATTCGACGTCTATGTGACGCAAAAACTAGTTGAGAACCAACTGGGCGTTCTTTCGTTTGTTAACTTTTTCAACTGTCCAGTGCCCACCACTTGAGCTTTGCTGACGAATTCTTTGTTTAACTGCACAGCTTCGCCAAACAGAGATAATGTAAATTTAATGACGACGACGATGATGACGAACAAAGGCAGTTCAGCTTTCAACCCAGCTCCAGTGTGTAGAAGTCCCTTCATTTTGTGCTCAGGAACGTCATTGTGCATTTCTCAGATTCAACTGTGTGATGGCAGGAAAGATTGTCCTGATGGTTTTGATGAAGGTTCATGCATTGATACTTGTACAAAACCAGGTAAATCTTTTAATATTCAATGTAAAATACCTGGAATTGCGTCTCCAAAGAATAGGCAAAGCACTGACATCTAGAATACTCTGCTAGGTGACTTTCTGTGTAAGGACAGGAGAAAGTGTGTGGAGAGGAATCTGGTGTGTGAAGGCAGCTCTCACTGTTTTGATGGTTCTGATGAGGTGGGATGTCCCATCATGTCTGCAAGAACCTCCAGCACTCCGTCATTAAAGTGTCATGTGGGATCTAAACCATGTGAGGATGGACTCCAGTGTGTCCTGCACAGTCATGTGTGTGATGGAGATATGGACTGTAAAGATGGATCTGATGAACAAAACTGTGATCTTCAATGCAAACCAGGTTGGACAAGTACCAATATTCTTAAACCTTAAAAACATTGGCAATTAGACCCAAATGCTGATCTCATTGTTCTACCATCACAGGGCAGTTCCAATGTGCTTCTGGAGGTAGATGTATTGAAATGAATCAGGTGTGTGATGGGTCTGTTCATTGTCTGGATCAGTCTGATGAAGCAAACTGCTGGAAACCATCTAGGAGCTGTAGCATGCGCTGTGATGGAAACGCTAATTGTGTTCCTGAAGTCTTCGTTTGCAATGGGATTAGGGACTGTCGAGATGGCACTGATGAAGCCAACTGTGGTGAGAGAACAGTTCTTCAACTCAAAAGTTTGGAAAAACCTGGTCGAATTAAGATAATGTTAAATGTCATTTTAGTCTACCTGCACTAGTGATCTCAATTTGTCAATCCTAGTTTTGATTCCACACCAAAAACAGAACCCTGAATGAAGCCAGCTGGCAGACGGTGTACAGGAATCGAAATGAGTTTGTACTTGTTAATATCTGTAATGCAGAAAAACACTGATGGCATACCCATATTTGATGACAAGATGATATTTCTTTTAGTCCACAAGGAAATTATGTAAAGAGCCGGATCAGAAATATCACCTTGCGTTCTCCCTTAGGTTTTGTGACCGTCACATCTCGACCAGCTCTGACAAGTTGTAAGAATCCATCTATACCATGTCTGGGAACATCTGTGTGCATTTCTCAGACTCAACTGTGTGATGGAAGAAGAGATTGTCCTGATGGGTCTGATGAAGCTTCTTGTGTAGATGCATGTGCTACTCCAGGTAAAATTAATGTTTTCTTAAATAATTGAAGTTCTTCCTGCTGATAGGAAAGAGGAAAAAAAAATAACTTTAGGTGATTTTTGGTCTTAAGGCTCAGTCAGATTTGATTTTGTTTGGCGTGAAATACTGCATTCGAATGTGAAATACAGAGGGAAATATCTTGACCACCAGACTAGCAGACTTTCACCATGTAAATGTTTATCTGGTCTCCCAACCTGGCTAAGTTGGCGTCCAGCTGGTTTATCTGATCTCCCAGTCTGATTAGCTGCCAAGTGCCCAAAAACACAAACCATCAAACAAGGCCAGCTTGACCAGTGGAAACCAGCTTAATGGTGAACCAAGACCAGCAAAAGCACCTTGGTCTGGTATAACATGTTTTTAGCAGGGCTTTGTCCCCTTGAAATAATTTCTTTGACTCCATTTTTATTGTTCATACAGGTGACTTCCTGTGTAAGGACAAGAGGAAGTGTATTGAGAGGAATCTGGTGTGTGACGGTCGTGCTCACTGTCTAGATGGTTCTGATGAGGAGGGTTGTCCCACCATGACTGCTACAATCTCAAGCACAGCATCATTAAAATGTCGTGTGGGATCTAAACCCTGTAAGGTTGGACATGAGTGTGTCCGGTACAGTCATGTGTGTGATGGAGAGATGGACTGTAAAGACGGATCGGACGAAGCTGACTGTGAGCTTCAGTGCAATCCAGGTTAGATGTTGCTACAACTGCACCGCCTCGGTTTAATTTTTCTAACTTTTCAGCAGTATTGGTATGATTGGTATGGCATTTACAAATTGTTACCGAACAAGGTTTTCCGAAAGTGTACTAAGGTGTCCGTTTTGATGCACCTTGTAATGAAAGCCAAGTCGTATTGCTTTTGGCACTGTTAGCGCTTGATTGTGGCATTACAAAAACATATCATTAACCTCTTTCCCTGAACAAAGAGTACGGCTCAGTCTCTTCTCCAAGCTCCCATATTTTGTGTGATATCAATAATTTCCCTGGATGGTGCTTCAGCGCTAACTACAAATTTACAGTTAAGGTGTAATTTTTTTTTTTTTTCTGAGACTGTGCTGTTTTATATTAGCCATAATAAAACAGGAGTGACTATCACTGAAGCCCTTTTAAAATCATGCCAATTTATTGTCAGAAGGCACTTCACGCTTCCCCGCCTGATGAGTGTTACTGTGAGCATATAACCCAAACATTAGATAACGCATAATTATCCTGTATACTGCATTTCCACTTGCTTTCATCCCTGCGCCCCCCCCCCCCCCCCCCCGTTTGAACCAATACTTTTTTTTGCAACAAATTTTACAGATTGGGCATCCACCAACATTGATTGCGCCTTGTGGTATTTTAGCCTACCAAAGTAATCTCAGACAGTGGACTTCAACTGCTTTGTCGGTTCAATTTTATTCAAATTAAGGCTTCTCAGAAGCCGCATGAGTATAGTGGGCATAGAGGAGAATGGCTTTTGTTTTCTGAACTAAAGCGAGCTAAGTGTCTTGTTTCTTGCATTCACAGAAAATACAATCAGTCTCAACGAGAGCGGCTTTTATAAAACCTCGTTGTGCCTGTCAGACAGATATTGCTTCGTTTTCATTCTTGTGGAAATATATGCGAAACGCAATTTGAAGACTGAATTTGTCTTTTTTTCCTGTTGTGAAGTCACGGAGCCAAACACCAGATACTTGCCAAGAAATAACATTTTAATCTGTAGTTATCAGACAAAGTAACATTTTAATTTGAGGATGTTGTCATATGGTGGTATTCTCCTGTTGCTTGGTCTTTCTCAGTCTCTCTCTGATGTTAACTGTATTTACATTCATAGGAAAGGGGAAAAAAAAAAAAAAAAAAAAAAAGAAACTTCTCCACTGTTTAAACGGTCCTCTTTACTTGCCCTACCCCCATAATTTAAAACGCATGTCTCTGAAACAACCTTTTCAGCAACTTCACAGCCCAACAATGCAAATGTATGCAACTTGTACAAGTCCTTTATGTAAATCTTATACAACTTTGACTTGCACTAAGTTCTTGGCATGCATATTAGTCCACATAAAAGTATAAGTGTAATGTAAAATGAATGATCAGTTATGCTACTAAATGATTATGAATACTTATGATAACATTAATAAACATGGAAATTTAGTCTACAGCCATCTTGAAAGATGTCCATAAGCAAACGGCTCGTGTGCTTTTGCACAGTAAAATGCTCAACACAAGGTAATGGCTTTTTCTAAGGTATATTGAAAAGGGACACTTTCTGATGGAGCGCAATCTGCTTGCTGTGAAGGTATGTGTTATCGATGACTGACTAAGTGAAGATTCGGGTGTTCGTAGTACGAGAGCTGATATTGTGTTCCTGAATGAGAATTCTGATGCAAAGGTGCCGTGCACCATGTTATTTACTCTGACATGCCCATCAGTGGTGGAGTGTCAAGCAGCATCTGCCAATAAATTGGCATGATTTTAAAGGGCATCAGAGATCGTCACTCCTGGGCGGAGTTTCCCATGGAGTCAGCCATTGTTGCAGTGTCTAAGTGACTGACTTGAAAGGGATTGATGTATAAACGATAACGGATGAGTCACAACCATGCTAAATACTACAACTGAGCTTGACTATGAATGGGTAACTGCATAAATGTGTTAAACAAAATGGTTCTCAGTAATATTTTTAAAGCAATGTTTATGGTCAATATAAATATACATGTTATACACTGGTATTTTTATTCTCTCTCTCAGGTCAATTTCAGTGTATTCAAGGGAAGAAGTGCATTGACTTCAGGCAGGTGTGTGATGGCACTCCTCAGTGTCTGGATCAGTCTGATGAGGCAGGATGCTGGAAACCCACAAAGAGCTGCAGCATCCGCTGTGATGGGAACACTCGCTGTATCCCAGAGGTGTTTGTCTGTAATGGGATGAGAGACTGCTGGGATGGCTCCGATGAGGCTGGCTGTGGTACGTCCGCTGCAGAAGTGAACGAAACGACAATGTAACTTCTAATGGAAGCTTAATGAAACCTACCATAATTTGAAACCTTAATCAACATGTTAATTTCACAATACGTTTTATTTTCCTTTTGATGCCTGCACACCATACTGCTACCCTTGAAATATGGTTTTGCTCCCTGGGATCCGTTGCTTGTTCTCTCTAAATATTTACTACCAGGGGATGCAGTGTTAAAAGTATTTTCCTTAATTCTCAGAACAAATACATTACATGTGTAATGCAAACACATTCATATTCGTCCACAAAATATTACTTGAAATTAACCTTTTTTGTTTTTTTTTTTGTTTATTATTTCAATAATCTTAAGCATGCTCAGATCTATTCTCGCCACAATTGTGCAGAGTGGTTATCTGAGTTACCATAGACTTTGTCAGTTCAAACCAGTCTGGCCATTCTCTGTTGGCCTCAAGGCATTTCTGTCCGCATAACTGCCACTCACTGGATGTTTTTTTGTTTTTGGCACCATTCGGAGTAAATTCTAGAGACTGCTGTGTGAAATCCCAGTAGATCAGCAGTTACAGAAATCCTCAAACCAGCCGTCTGGCACCAACAATGTGACTTATCAAATCATTCAAATGTGTGGCTGCTGTGCGTAAAATCATGCATAACAGGAGTTTAATTTAATGTTCATGTCAACCATCAGAATGGGGAAATATGATCATTGATTTGGACTGTAATATGGTTTGTGCCAGATGGTCAGAATGCCATTTTGAGTTGCGGGTTGGCTCTGTTTTGGCGGCACGAGGGGGACCTACACAATATTAGGCAGGTGCTTTTAATGTTGTGGTTGATCGGTGTATATGCCACATCTGTTTGATTTTCCTAAGTCAATGATTTAAAATTTTAATAATGGATTAAATAAAACAAGGACATCACTTTTCATTTAAAGTCTTTTGTTTTAATTTCCAATGCTTGCAGCCATGCCCACTCCACCATCACCTTGCAAGAGCCCTTATGTTGCCTGCCAAGGAACGTCACTGTGCATCCTGCAGAGGTACCTGTGTGATGGGAGAAAAGACTGTCCAGATGGATCCGATGAGAGACCTTGTCTTCGCAACTGCCCGTATCGCAGTAATGTTATGTTGCAACTTGTGAAATTGCATTTATAATTATATAAATTATAATTGGTACTGCTCTGTTAATAACTTAACCTTATTTTCTGCTAGGTGACTTTATGTGTAAGGACAGGAGGAAGTGTATTGATAGAACTTTGGTTTGTGATGGCCGTTCTCACTGTCTTGGTGGTTCTGATGAGGTGGGATGTCCCACCGTGGCTACCAGAACCTCAAGCACTCCGTCATTGAAGTGTCGTGTGGGATCTAAACCCTGTAAGGACGGACTTGAGTGTGTCCTGTACAGTCATGTGTGTGATGGAGAGATGGACTGTAAAGATGGATCGGACGAATCCGAATGTGATATTAGTTGTAAAGAAGGTAGGATAAGCACAGCCAGAGGTTTGTTTTAGATATTGAAACATTTGGTATCATGGCCCTTTTTTTTTTTCTTTTTTTTTTTAAATTGGGTTCCACTTTATATTAGGTGTCTAATGTACTAATTTAAAATGCATACAATACAAATTTATTGTGCAACTACATGTTCTGCAATTTTCTGAAGATTCACATTTTCTGCCTTTTTGAGGTTGGGTTTAGGAGTAGGATTGGGGTTAAGGGTTTGAGTTGGGTTTAGGAGTAGGATTGGGGTTAAGGGTTTGAGTTGGGTTTAGGAATAGGATTGGGGTTAAGGGTTTGAGTTGGGTTTAGGAGTAGGATTGGGGTTAAGGGTTTGAGTTGGGTTTAGGAGTAGGATTGGGGTTAAGGGTTTGAGTTGGGTTTAGGAGTAGGATTGGGGTTAAGGGTTTGAGTTGGGTTTAGGAATAGGATTGGGGTTAAGGGTTTGAGTTGGGTTTAGGAATAGGATTGGGGTTAAGGGTTTGAGTTGGGTTTAGGAGTAGGATTGGGGTTAAGGGTTTGAGTTGGGTTTAGGAGTAGGATTGGGGTTAAGGGTTTGAGTTGGGTTTAGGAGTAGGATTGGGGTTAAGGGTTTGAGTTGGGTTTAGGGCAACAGCCACAGTTTGTTTTCTTAATGGCATGAATCACACTGAAGGCCTAGACTTAAAACGCAGTTTCACAATGAAAGACACTGTCTTTCATTCATTACATGGCAGTAAACTAATAATACCAACTGACATTGAACAAAGTTCTTTAACTGTAGAAAATCTTAAAATACATTGCTTTATTTCATTTAATAAATATGTATTTATTTTCAGAAAAACACGACTGACCACTGTCGCATGACGCCTGTTACTTTTGGCAGCACTATTCAGAATGGGCCAATCACAATTGTGTGTGTGTGTGTGTGTGTGTGAATCCTTGCAACTATCAAATTACTTTGTCACACTATGTACACAAGTGCAACAGTAGGTGAAAGTCTTGTGTGCAGTTCCGAGCAACACAGCAGTCATGACGGTGACTAGACATACCAATTACAATAAACATTTACACAACACAATTTACATATCAAATGTGCATATACTTGCACAATGCTAATATACAATGTACAGTAAACAATACTTAAAATAAAAATAAGAATATATAAAAATATATATGCTGTAGTTATATTGTGAATATATTTGACAGTCCAGAGTGAGAGATTCAGAGTTTTACACTCCAGAGTTTAAATGAATTGAATGCAGATCAATGGAGGATTCAGATTTGTGGGTTATTTCTGACTTTGGGGCAATATCAAAATATGTTGACCGTCATGTGCCTTGACTTTATCATGAAAATGCTTTGAAATGGCAAAAAATTATTTTATAACCCAACCTTTTTTTGTGTTTGCCCCAGGGCAGTTTCAATGTGCTCATGGAAAAAAATGCATTGATGCAAAACTAGTGTGCGACGGCAAACCACAATGTCAAGATTTCTCTGATGAGAGTGACTGTTTCACACGCACCAAGAGCTGCAGTCATCGCTGTGACAATAAGACTCGCTGCATCCCAGAGAACTTCCTGTGTGATGGAGAGAGAGATTGTGTGGACGGCACTGATGAATCAGACTGTGGTTGGTATCTGCGCTGCTACCGTGAATTGCAGTTCAGCTCGATGAATTAATTGATTCCCCTTTTAGTTTGACATCCCCACTATTTGAAAAGTAATACAATTTATTCAACTTAACCGTAATTTAAAGATTGATATTTTGAGGTTTTTACCATCCTCTTTTCAGGGTACCCTACAAAGGTGGTTGACTGCAAGAGTCCAGCTTTATTATGTCGGGATGGGTCCCTGTGCATCCCTCACACTCAGCTGTGTGATGGCAAGCGAGATTGTCCAGATGGATTTGATGAAGCTGTTTGTTTGGACAGATGTCCAAACCCAGGTACTCGTACTGCTATCAAGAAATTGTTTACCAATCTCAAGCTCCAAAAAAGGTACTGGAACTGCCATAGACTTCTGGGAAACTGCCAAAGGGGAAAGTGGTTCTCCTACAATATTTGGAATAAGTTGTTACTGTCTTGAAATTAAAAAGTATTCAATATAATCTTGACATTAAGTGATTGATTCTGGGTTGAGGATCTGGCAACCTGCACTTGAAGCCTGCGCGGAGTTCCAGTTTAAATTGGATCCATTCAAACATTTTCACTTTCTAGTGTTTACCATTTTAACCTTTTGACAACAGAAGTACATTAATATCCCAATAAAAATCTAACTCACTCTCTTGCAGCTGTATTTTTAGAATAGACCAACTGTCTGGGAAAGCCACAAACCTGGCAACATTGTGTCTGGTTTTCTTGTGTACAGTGCATGTGTCGAGCGCAAGGAAGTGTGTGAATGAGCTTCTCATTAAGCGAGTTTGGTCAAGCTTGCATGTATACACCATTTCTTTCTATTATAGGTGACTTTTTGTGTAAGGACAGGAGGAAGTGTGTCCGGAAAACTCTGGTGTGTGATGGCCGCTCTCACTGTCTTGATGGTTCTGATGAGGTGGGATGTCCCACCGTGGCTACTAGAACCTCAAAAACCCCGTCATTGAAGTGTCGTGTGGGAGCTAAACCCTGTAAGGACGGACTTGACTGTGTCCTGCACAGTCATGTGTGTGATGGAGAGATGGACTGTAAAGATGGATCGGACGAAGCAGATTGTGAATCTCAGTGTAAAGCAGGTAAAACGGTACCCATTTACCCCTAGCTGCTTCATTTAACCCAATACATCTGCGACTGACATGAAATATAATGCTTCCTCATAGATCAGTTCCATTGTGCTCATGGGAGGATGTGTATCGACATAAAGCAGGTGTGTGATGGCACACCTCAGTGTCAGGACCGCTCTGATGAAATGGACTGTTTCAAACTCTCAGACGACTGCAAACACAGTTGTGATAATAAAACACGCTGCATCCCGGAGAACTTCCTTTGTGATGGAGAGAGAGATTGTACAGATGGGACTGATGAAGCCAACTGTGGTACGTGTTTTTACAGGGGTTATGCAAATTAGCTTTAGCAACTGCCGCGCAAAGCCCTAACATTCACCAACACATCTTGCAAACAAATTCTAGTTTTTAGAAGACCCTTTTAGTAATCTAGCATTTGTACTCATTGTTTTCCAGCTCCCATTACTGGCTCTCCCATCACTGGCCCATTAAACGCATCAACTCGGCCCGTTTGCAGTGCTCCTTTAGTGTTATGTCAGGGAACCTCAAAATGCGTCACACGATCCCAAATGTGTGACGGAAAGATTGACTGCCCTGATGGTTTTGATGAACAGTCTTGCTTCGATGTGTGCTCGCGCCCAGGTAACGGGTGCAATATTTCCTATTCTTAAATGTTATGTTTGAAACGGCTAAGCAAGACCAAATCAAGACTCTGATCTTTCACTCTGATCAGATCAGTTTCTGTGCAACGACAGACGGAAGTGTGTTGATAAAGCCCTTGTGTGTGACGGCCACTCGCACTGCTTTGATGGCTCGGATGAGAAGCGGTGCTGTAAGTATTAAGTGCTAAATTAAGGATGTTTTGGGTACAGTAGAAGTTGAGGTTTATGAACTGCATCTGTGATGCTGTATGTTGCCAAAGAAAATAATGGTAACACTTTACATTGAATTTATAAATATTGGCTTCATAGTTGTGTGTGTGTGTGTGTGTGTGTGTGTGTGTGTGTTTTTTGTGCTCCACGTGCACAAAAATCTGAAGCGGTCATCTATGTCTGTGCATTTGTTTTGTTGCCTGTTAATTTAAGTTAAAATATATTTTTGAATGAGAAAAAGGTTGTTTCAGTAGCACATTATGCAATTCCCCCGATATCATTTTCTGAAATAAATTCCAGGCCCTTAGTTTATGCAATATCCAAAAATCAATCTTGAGGGCCGTGTGCCAAAAGAGAACAAAGTTTGGGCACCTCTGCTTGAGGATTTGCATTATAACGCAAGCAACATCCAATTTTAGTGCAGCAGAGGTTAATTGCATAAGTGCTGTATAGTGTAAATGGTCAAAAGACTTTGACGTGGTCATGTCAGTGGTCATTGCCATACAAAAGCAATATTATTGTCTTATTATAGGTGTATTGTGAGACCTGACTTAATGCCTTACAATGCATTATAAATATGGGCTTCATAGAAAGTGACTCAGTTTGTGAAAGTGAACAAATGATGTACTTGCAATGGAGGTCTGTGGGGCAAGGCACAAGAAGCATTAAAATACTTGGGGCTATACATTTGGAACAGTGTAACTGTTGTGAACATGAACCTATGTGCGATTTATTGAGTGCAACTGTCTGGTTCCAGAAGTAAAAACCCCATACGTGTTTTCCACATGAATTTATTTTTAACACTGATAAACCTCTAGCTACCTTTTTAGCTAAAAGTAGGTCTGTTTTTAATCAATTGTATATGCTTTTTTTTTTCCCCTCTCTCAATGTGGGGCACTTACTATGGAAGTGAGTTTAAAAGCAGAAATGTGAAGCTTAATTTTATGAAAGCTCAAATTAATTGTCAAGTTCTTTTGGCTGTAAATTGTTTTAATGGGCATTTTACAGTCATTTTAGGCTTTAACATTACATTGTCATGGCAACAGAGTTGTAAAATTGGCTAACTTTACACAGGGTTATTCAGTGATTTTTAGCACACTAAAATAACAGATATACATCATAAAATGGAAGTGAATGGGTCCAATCCATAAATGTTGTTTAAGTGCCTCACTGTAACAGATTTTTGCTTGAAATTTTGAAGTCAAAATGAATATTTGTAGTCAACATTATACCATAAATGCTGTTGATTTAAGCTTAATTTGTATTGAGTCCAGAATATTCCTTGAACTACTTGGTTTTACTTTTTTCACATTTTTATATAAGTTTGTAGTGTTGTGATTTGTTTGATGCCATGAACTAAATTATTTCTTGAAATCCCTGTGGAAAAAGTTGACTGGAATTTCATGAGCATTGTTGTATTCTATAATAACACCATCCATGTCTGAGCAACATATTAAATCTTTCAAATCCTGTCATGAATATGCAAAGTCTGTTAACACCGTAGCTTTCAGGTATTTTTTTTTTTACTCTAAAACAGCGGTTACACGGAGAAAGCCACCCATTATAATTGCATTTGTAAAACATAACTAGTGCATCCGCTAAGTAGTCTTACCGTCTCCAGTCGTACTGATCAAATAACAATTTCAAAAGGAAGAATGAAAAGCGTTTTAACATTCTAACTACACGTTACTACTACTTCACCCTTTAGACTTCCATTGTGTTACTGTGAATGCAATTGAGGGACAAGACTACATTTCTGTGGCATGCCATGTAAACGTCTATGGAGCTTAACTATTTGTACTCTCAATATTACCTTTTATTGTCGGTTTACTTTTTTTTTTTTTTTTTTTTTTTTTTTTTTTTTTTTTTTTTTTTTTTTGTAATCCATCTATCCAGATGCTGGTCGTGTGGTTGCAGGTGCTTCAATCCCCATAAAATGTTCCCTGGGATCCAAACCATGTAGAAATGGTAAAGAGTGTGTCCTGTACAGCCATGTGTGTGATGGAGAGAAAGATTGCAAAGATGGATCTGATGAGAGGAACTGCGAGCGTAAATGTAAAAAAGGTAGACTTGAAATACCAGTTTGTCTGTATGTATCTGATACTATTTAATAGTCCAGTATTCTCAGTATTTCAATGTTTCAACCCACCAGGACAATTCCAGTGCGCTCATGGCATGAAGTGTATCGATGTCAAGCTTGTGTGTGATGGAACTCCTCAGTGTCAGGACCGATCCGATGAAATTAACTGTATGAAATTGTCAGATGAATGCCACCACCCATGTGACAATCGAACGCGCTGCGTTCCTGAAACGTTCCTCTGTGATGGCGAGAAAGACTGTGTGGATGGCACTGATGAAGCTAATTGTGGTAAATCAATAGAACTAATGTGTTTTGCAAACATTCCCAAACTAGTTTACGATGCTTCAAATCCATTGATTTCAATGGGGAAGGTGTGCCTCAAGATGTAAAGGAAAAACGGAAGGGTTTACAAAGTAACACTTAGGTCACATGTAATTTTTCAAAAGTCTTTTTTTAAATTATGTAATCTTACAAAACCTAGCTTTATGGAGCCAGAATTTGACTTAGCATAATGCCTTTTCTAATTTCCAGCTTATTCTGGCCTAAAACCGCCCACATAAACTAGACCTTTTGACTGACATGTCCATCTCCCAATCACGGTTCCTGGCCAATTTAGCAAATTGCAGCAGCCTACTACCTTGTAAACATATGTTTCAAGGCAAACTGTTTAAAACCTGTGCATCCTAGCCGTTTATTTTTTAAAATTTTCTTCAGCCTGTTTTTACCATTTTTGCATGCAGTATAAATCAGATGGTCGGTGAACCTTCTGTAGGACATGAGGCTCAGATTATCGTCCTTTGGAAATTTGTCGACGGATGCATTTTCTGTTTCGTCGAGTACACAGTAGTTTGACATTGAACTGTGGGCCCTGTTTGTACCTGGTGTTAAGATGTATTTTGGGTAAGCTGGGCACAAGTGGTCGGACAAGATGCAACGCTCTTTACACCCTGTCTTTGACACCACTTGATTTAAATCGTTGAGGGGACAATCTGATTTCATGGCGACGTACTCTATATATCGATCACTATGCCAATATATTTTCCACCCTGTCTCTGGCCCTCTGTCTGAAACACTAAGTTTTAAGCTTGCTGACCCTTTAAGTCTTTAATGTAAACTCCCACCGTTCTTAACTATAAAAGTTATGACATTTGAAATATTTGTGAATTAATCTGTTTATTTATGGTTTTGCGTCTGGTCCAGAGTTTTATTTCTGCCCCATCTTTAATAATGCTCATTCAATAACAGTCAATCATGTATTGACTTGTTCACAAGCAATCCACGCTGATATCAGCCAAAAAACATACATTCAACACTGAAATGTTCTGAATATGCGAATTGAATCCAATCCATGGTGATGCTTGGTGTTTCAACAGGCCTAAGTAGAGACTGAGATGCTGGTCTTTACATCTCGCATCTTCTGTTTGTTTACACACAGGACTGCATTTGTTTCTCCCAGTCAGTGGCAGCAGCAGAATGAGATGCGTTTTTAAAAGTCGCACTTGTACCACTTGAATGTGCCAGAAATGAATCAACTATCAAATACATTAATTTTTAGTGCATGTTTACAAAATGCCAACAATTAAGTGCACAGATGGGTTCAAAAACAGTCCAGGATGCATTCAAAACAGCAAGAGGCAATGCAGCTGAATGAAATAGTTATAACTTGACATTGCGTGAAGCAGCGCAAGAAGAGTAACAGTGGAAGCCGTTCATCTAGTGTAGGAAATATTTCAATCCAGATGGCACATGAAGGTGTCCAGTGTAAGTCTCCTTTGCTTTAGATTAATCTCCTGTGACAGGCCCATCTCTCTCCTCTTCACCTGTGTAGCTGAGCACCAGAGCGCATGGCCAAAGGTGCAATGATGAATTGATCTCTTGCTAAAAAGGCAGTCATATATGCAGCTGTATCTGGTTCTTGTGACATCACAAGTTCCACATACCAAACGGCCTGTTTCTAGAGTTAAATGTTCTTTTTCCATTTGAGGATGTTTTCAGTTCTGAAACTTAGTTCATTGCACCATAAAAACATACTATCAAAAGATCAGGGAAAATGTGATTCCTCGTCATGACCCCTTTAATCCCTGCATGTTGATATCAGGAACACTGAACAAGATCGGTTAAGCTCTTGTGCATGTATGCGTTTTATTTGTATTTTATTTTCTGATCTGGTGTTTTATGTTTTGAAAGCCACGCATAATTGGCAAAATGTAAACCATATTAGCACAGCGGTTGAGTAGGAGGTGATTGTCGTGGACAAATCTCAAAGATCACTCAAATGGATTTAAATACCAGGTGTTAATGGCACTCTTGTTTGCATCAAAATATGTTGTGTGTAAGTTGCATTTCTTTGTTTTTCTTTCTCATGCAGTGAAAGAGCATTGTCCGAGCCATTGGTTTCAGTGCAGTAATGGTCAGTGTGTGACTATGTCTCTCCGCTGTGATGGATACCCTGACTGTCGAGATCATTCTGATGAGAAGGGCTGTCCTCAGCCTCCTCACTGTCCTTTGGAGCAGCGCTGTCCTCACAGCCATGAGTGTCTGCTGAAAGAGTGGATCTGTGATGGAGACGAGGACTGCAGCGATGGCTCTGACGAGAAGGTGAGAAACTGCCGTGACCAATGCTCCTCTCACAGGAGAACCTACCCATGTTTTTGATACTGCTCCTTCAGGTTGACATCTATATTTGAATGCAAATCAAAGTACGAGAACAGACATTTACAGGATTCATCATGATCGCTAGTTATCCAGCTTGTAACCTGCACTCAGACATGCTCTTCTGTTTAGAACTGTAAAGTGACTCCACTGAGGTGCGGAGAGTTCCAGTGGTCATGCATCTCTAAAACTCAATGCATAGCCAAGACCTGGAGATGTGACGGAATGAAGGACTGCAAGGACGCGAGTGATGAATCTGAATGTGAGTGTCTGCCTGAACTCATCCCTACACTTCATGTCAGAGGTTGTTTGAATGGGAATCCAGTTGTAAATGGTGCTGTTTTTCTAGGTGGTCAAGTGAAATGCCCTTCGCACTTGTTCCGGTGTGGAAGTGGGGAGTGTTTGGATCCGGATCTGGTGTGCAACGGAGTCTCTAACTGTACAGACGACTCTGATGAGGGTGTGGGGTGTCTGAAGAACAACTGCTCCAGTTCTGGAAGCCCATCATGTCAACACTACTGCATTAACACTCCACATGGAGCGGTCAACCATTACTTTATTTTACTGGATATAATAGGGGTGTAAAATGATCATTGAACCTACTTTATATTAGGTGTCTTAACTACTATGTCCTTAAACATTTGAAACAATGAATGTTCATATTATTTGTTGCGTCTTGCATTTAAAGTACCTGCATTTAATTACATATGTAGTTACACTGTTAACCTTGCCCCTAAACTTAAACCTACCTGTATTTCTAAACCTACCCGTACCTCAACTTCAATTGCTGCAAATGTGTATCTTGTGAGAATTTTGCTGAACATGTAGTTACACAAATTATTTTTTATTTTAATGTTAGTATGTAGTTGTTGGACAACTTATACAAAGTGGGACCTATCTGTTTGATCTGAAAATGAAAAATCACTGCCTAATTTGTGGAATTTAAGAAGGGATAATCCAGTCATTATCACAAAAGAATGCAGAGGGATCTTTTATCCCCCTTTTTAAAGGTGAGGTTCACCCAAAAATGAAAGTGTATTTACTCTCCCTCGTGCCATCCCAGATGTGTTTAACTACAGCAGAATGCAAAGAAACATTCTTCTAAAAATCTTTGAGCTCTGTGAGATACATGCAAGTGAATGTGATTTTTGGAGCTACAAAAGGTCTGATCACCAAAGGAAACGGGAGTAATCCACTTGACTCCAACTGTTAAACCCATATCTTCAGGAGCAATAAAATGGGTGTGGGTGAGAAACGGATCAAAATATGTCTTTTTACTCTATCTACACTTTTAAATCTAAGTCTCATGTGGTACCTGTTTAGTTTCACTTTTAAATCTCCACTTTCACTTTCAGATTTGAGTAAAAAAGGACTTAATATTGTTTCGTTTCACCCACACATTATATTGCTTCTACAGACATGGATTTAAACACTGGAGTCATATGGATAACATTTGCTAACTTTTATTATTTTGTGCTACAAAGATGTCGTCACCATTCACTTGCGTTGTATGGACCTTTTAGTTTTTTTCTGCTGAAGGAAGTCATTCACATTTGGGATGTACGAGAGCAAGTAAATGAGAATTTTCATTTTTGGTAGAGCTATCCCTTTAGGTGGTTTGTATTGTGATAATTGAAGGCTTTATGTACATTTTATGACTTATTACACAGCTTCAAGAAATGCCAAATTATCAATCAGAATAGAGTATTCCAGAGTGCCAAATAATCTATTAAAATTACCTTACAATTTGGAAAAAATGCTCTTACAAAAAGTGCTATTACAGACATTACCAGCATTAAAATGAGTGTCAAATTTCAGATTTTCTAATCTAAACGTAATTGTCTGCAAATATTTACACCCATATTATATAAAATGCATACAATGCCATCGCATCAATGCTAACATCTGAATGATAGGTTCTCTTGGGTTCACAGAGATGTGGCTGCAAGACTGGCTTCAAACTTCAGGCTGATGGTTTAACCTGTGCTGACATAGATGAATGTAAAGCGATTCAGCCTGCTGTCTGCAGTCATATCTGTGTCAATTCGTTGGGCTCCTACCTGTGCCGATGCCATCCTGAATATATGCTGGAACCAGATGGTCGCAGCTGCAAGACTGCAGGTATTGGACTATGGCGCATGTCAAAGGTCTGGCTACTTGAGACTAGCTAGCTGCTATAAAATAAGGTCCACTTCGCAGGCTAGTCTGGCCAAGAACTGCCTAGTTTGATTGGATGTCTGACATGTATTCTGGCCAAGAACTGCCTAGTTTGATTGGATGTCTGACATGTAAAGAAGTCAGAATTTAATTTTGGTTTTGTCATTTAGGGGCAGATTTATAGTTGATACCACAACAGGCAAGCTTGAGAGACTGCAAAACTATCATTTGCATTTATTTCTATGTAAATGGTTGTATAGAAAACACAAGTTTGCAGAAATGTGTTATTTTTGTCCATAAACATACCATTTTCAGGGGCCAGTTGCATAAAACTGTTCTAGACTAGTCTTACTAGTTAGTCGTCTAAAATGGTGGTCTTCATTTTTTTCAGTCAGTTGCATAACTTGGATCAGTCTAATTTAAGACCGAAATGTAAGACAGCACAAACCTAGGTTAACTAATGTTTGCGTTCTATATTGCCATGGGAAATAACTGTCAGCTGAGCCAGTGGGGGCTTCAGATGAAGGCTGAAAGTGGCTTGACTTGAGACTTTGAGAAGACTTTGACTTCAACGATGGTAACAATGTTGTGTTTTTAGTTAGTTTAGTAATTTTAGTTAACTTGTTAACGTTTACATTTTAAAAAATACCATTTAACTAACTGGTGGCCCAAAATATTTTGAAACCAAAAGATCAACTATAATAAAATAAGTCAAAACAGGCACCGTTTTCTATTGTAGTATCTACATTTAAGTCTGATATGGTGGCTTGTGTACATCACAGCTTGTATTCTCAATAGGAGTTGCATGTAATAAGGAATCTTCTCTAGTGTGAATCATGTGTTATGTGCAGAGGAGCCCAGTCTGTTGGTGTCGGAGCAGTACGAGCTGTTGCATTTGAATCTGCGGAGTTTAAGGATTGAGGCTCTCATCACACCAGGACGGAAGCCCATCTTCTCTCTGGACTACGACTGGAGGGAGAGGAGGGCGTTTTGGGTCAGTCTGGAGGAGGAGAGCATCAAATATGCCGAACGTGGACAAAAGAACGTAGGAACTGTTGTCAAAGGTAATGAATGAATGCTCCTAGGTTTTTCAAAATCAGTTACACTAGTATTAAAGCTCAGTGTGTAACTCGACCTGTGCAGTTTAGGCGGCGAGTATCATTAATGCTTCAAATAGTGCAGAGAAGTATACTATTATTTTTCTAAGTGATCAGACACATCTTGTTGGATGATAAAATTGGGGATCTGTTTGAAAACCGTGATTATCTTTGCAATTCTGTTTGGTGATGGTAGTGTCACAGAAACTACAATTTTTTTTATTTTTTTTTTTCCAAGGGCTATTAACTAAAAACATGTCATGTCTTACACACTTGTCAAGTAAAGGTATCTTGGTTAAGAATATTTAGTTTTGCGCAGGCACACCATTCTACTTTTTAGATATTGCATTGCCATATTGAAGAATTGCTCAATGTACTCTTGCATGTATAGGTGTGAAAACGGATGCCATTGCTGTTGACTGGATCGGAAGGAACCTTTACTGGGTTGATGGCGTTGCTGGTCAAATTCTAGCTGTGAGACTGGCCAGCAGTATTGTAAATCCACAAAACTACATTGTCATTCTGGATGAAGATTTGGAGCAGCCTCGCTCACTTGTACTTCTTCCTCAGAAAGGGTAAATGCATCTACAAGGTGGTGCTATTACATTTGTTTTCAGTCTGTTTTTACTTGCCAGTATGGAGATACTGTAGATGAATTAATCCAGCCTTTCTGCTTTGTTTACAGAATGATGTTCTGGTCCGAGATTGGAAGTGAAGCTCAGATCGAGCGCTCTAGCATGGATGGTTCAGACAGGAAGGTGGTGATCAGTCGTGGTCTGAGCTGGCCTGTTAGCGTTACAGTAGACATTTTGACCGACAGAATTTATTGGACTGACGAGAAACTGAAATGTATAGGCTCAGCAACACTGGATGGAGAAAACATAAGGGTATTTTTTTTTTTTTCCTCTTTAATAGCTATACTGGATGTGGTCAAGTAAAATGATCTTTCCAGACCTGTTTAAAAAAAGTTCACCAAAAATGGAATCTTCTGCCGTTTCCTTAAAGGAATATTCTGGGTTCAATGCAAGTTAAACTCAATTGACGGCTCTTTTGGCATGAAGTTGAAAAGCACAAAAATGCTTTTTCTATAACGATTGAATGATTTCTTAAAATAATAATAGTAAAAAAATGGGTTACAGTGAGGCACTTACAATGGTTTGGAGGAACATTAGGGTTAATTTTCATTTGAGTAAAAAAACTCTTCCTTTAATAAAAATGTTCTCTTTAATGTTTATTTGCAGTTACTACAACTGTCTGAGATGCCCAGTCCCTTCTCTGTGGCTGTTTTCAATGACATGGTCTATTGGTCCGACACTCGTAGAAGATCCATTCAGGGGGCCAACAAGCTCACTGGCAAGAACTGTAGCTCACTTCTCAAGAGACCCGGACAGCCATACTGCCTCAAAGTGGGGATGCTTACTGCATATACATATACAAGTCTAATGAGAGAATTAGCTATAGCATTGAGTTTAAAATCTTTCTTGTTCTAGGTTGTCCACTCCCTCTTACAGCCCAACGTCTCCAACCCCTGTGAAAACCTCAAATGTTCCCAAGTGTGTTTGCTGGCTCCTGGGCTCAAAGCGACGTGTCGTTGCCCTGCTGGTGATCTGCTGGCTGAGGATGGGTTCACCTGCTCCACACTTGTCGATTCATCCTTCCTTCTGCTGCTTGCTCCTACCATGATCACTCAGGTATTCTGGCTTGTCTGCCAGCAGGTTAGATTGTTGCACAAGTTTTTAAAGCTCTGGGCATGTAACTGAAGGTTTAAATTATGCAAAGGCAGTTCTGAAGGATCTCCTAAATTAGTTCTTACTGAACACTACTTGCACTGGTGGCCGAAATAACGTGACCATATCTGTTGCTAGCTGATATTAGATTATTTATTTTTTGGTCAATATTGGATTATTATTGGGAGATGTTTTGTATTTAACTGTTATATATTTTTCAGCCCAAGTTTAAACTGAAGACGCACTGATATATGAGCCAAACATCGGTATCGGCTAATCAGACATTGTTGATTGGTTGTTTGCAAACAATTGGCCAGAGTGCATTCAAACAAATCTTACCAATTTTATGTGAGCCTAGCAAGAGGCTTTCTAAAATTGAATGCATGATGATGATGATAATAATAATAATAATAATAATGTGCTTATAGTTTGTAACTGAGATCGGCTATTTTGGAACAGAAGACAGAGAATAAAGTTATTTTAAATATATTTTTAGGCTGTGCAATTTTTTTTTTTTTGAAGCAATGTAGCATTATAAAAGCAGAACCTCATCAAACTAGTAGTTTTTGAATTTGCAGATGATGTTCTAAGTGATCGGATATCTGTTTGTGCATAGTTTTGTTTTAAAAATTTATCCATAGCAACAGCTATCCTTATTTCATTGACTTCCCCTATTAAGATCTTCACTAGGAGCCTTAAAAAGGATGTTGGGCTAAAGAAATGGCCAGAGCACCATCCCTTTGCTCTTCCCAGCGTGAATGAAGCTTCCAACTTCGACATGCTTCTCAAAGACCGTGCCGTCTTCCTAGCTGATGCTGGGGAGGGCTCTGTGGCTAAACTAAAACTAAGCAACTCCGGTTTCACACCAATAGGACACATGTTTCAGCTCAAAGGTGACCTAGTGACTGCTCTAGCTGTGGACTGGGTCACCAGTAACCTGTACTGGAGCAGCGTCAAGAGTCCCCAGCTGTATGTCACCTCCCCTCGGGGGAAATACACTACACTGGTGCTGCAGGCTGATCTTCAGAGCACGATCTTCATCGCCCTACACCCTCCTACTGGTAGAATGTGCTTCACTGCTGTTGGCCGGAAGGGGCTTGAGCCTCAGCCTCAGGTCGACTGCGCACACATGGATGGGGCCAATCGTATGTTGCTGTGGAACAAAGCGACGATGCCTGTGTCACTAACCTTTTCCGATAAGGGAACAACACTATATTGGGCAGATATTGGTGCGTTTTAAATGAAAGCAAAAATGTAAATACTGTTCCAGGTTCAGTACAAGTTTAACTCTGTGGTAATTGCAATGTCCATTGGCTGTATATTCAATATTTCAACATGTCATGATTATGTGAAGCCGGTAAACCTGGTAACTTTTGCACAATTCATGCAAGGATACCTTTATTTATTACAAAAAATATTTTATTTGTTTGTTTGTTGTTTAAGACAACTCTGTTCAAAAGGCATACATTTTCCCTTGAGGGATTGTTTTAACAAAAACACTAGCTTCACATTTCTGTTAGCCCCCTTCTGATTGGCCCAAAGCCTTCCATTTGTGAGTGCAAAACTTTTAAATGTGTGTTGGTTTTTTTTTTTTTTTTTTTTTTTTTTTTTTTTTTTTTTTGATTTTTACAAGCTAATGGACCAGGCAAAATTATTTTCTGTGGTAGATTTTAGAATGGAGCTTAACTCTTATTGAACCCAGAACATTCCTTTAAATTTAAACATTTTGCGTAACACTTTATGCTATGGACATTTTTCTTTCTCCCAAATAAATTGTCAATGGACTTTGTTTTCCAGGTGCTGGACTAATTAGCTCTGTTGATATTGATGGCTCTAATTATAAGGAGTATAGAACCGGACCAGCCTTGATTGTGTCTTTTGCTCTGATTGAGAACATCTACTACTGGGTCACCATGGATAATGGTAATGCATGTAATTGTTCACCTCCAGAAATAAATGTCAAATTAAATTTTACCTAGATGCCACCAGGTGGCTCTGGGTTGTCAAGTTCCTTTGCAGTAGTAGGTTATTTTTCCATGTAATTGTGGGCTGTTCTTGGCATAGATATACATGCATTACAGCATCCCCTAAATGTATTTGGTCACTTTAGGACACGTAAAAAGATGAAAGAAACATCTGTCACATCACAAATGATGCTTAACTTTTTCTCAAAGCTAATTTTTCTCAATGTAATTTTTAGTGGATGTATAAAGTTCAACTCAAGTTCACAGGTGTTCTAGCGAAATAACCACAGGTGGAGCTGAGCACATTAACTAAACGGATATGCTCCAGAAATGTTGGACGACCAGAAAATCTCGGCATACTTTTCTGTATTTTAAACATTTTATCATTTGAAACCTAACAAACATACAAAACATTATGCTTGGTGTGCTTGTTCTAAGTTAATTGGTTTGATATATTGTTCTCAATGCAATGACATTTAAACAAGGGTGAATCAAGTTTGGTGTGAATAGGATTTCGACGCTTGCATTCCAAATGAGACACTGTGGTCTACAGTATGTACATTTTATGAGAGGAAACTATAACCCCTAATACTTGAATTTAAGGATAATTTAAAGTTCAAGCTTTCTTTCTGAAACAGGTACAACTAAAGTATGGTATAGTGATGGCTTTCAACCCAAGCAGATGTGGTTTGAGGTGATGACAAACATTGTAGAACTGAAGGCTTACAGCAGATCCAGTCAGAAAGGTATTTTTTGGTTCATTATTCCTTTTCTCTCCCTGCCACTTGTATTAAGAGAGCACATCACGTGTGCAGTGAGCTCAGCCACACAACAAAAGCTTAATTTAGAGTTCTCCTTTTACCTTTTCACGTAGCTCTCACTGTGAAGAACCGGTCCAGTGACTGATGCACACTACACTCGCAGCTCCTTGTTCAGTATGGCATACAACCATACTATTCTTAATCTGCAATGAGTAGAATGTACACAAATGAGCCAAAACCTTATGACCATGCCTAATATGCTGTTGGTCCTCATGCCATTTAAAATGGTGCAAACCTGCCGAGGCATGGACTTCACAAGACCCCTGAAGGTGTCCGTGTTATCTGGCACCAAGACATTAGCAGTAGATCCTTAAAGTCCTGTAAAATCCTCAAACCATTCCCGAACAATGTGTGCATTGTGGCAGGGCGCGTTATTCTGCTGAAAGAGGCCACTGCCTTCAGGGAATACCATTGCCATGAAGGGGTGTACCTGGTCTGCAACTATGTTTAGGTAGGTGGCACGTGTCAAATTGAAGTCCAAATGAATGGCAGGACCCAGGGTTTCCAAGCAGAACATTACCCAGAGCATCACACTCCCTCCACCGTCTTGACGTCCTCCCATAGTGCATCCTGTTGCCATCACTTCCCCAAGTAAACGGCACACACAAACAAGGCCGTCCACATGATGTGAAATAAAAACGGGACTTATCAGTACAGGTGGCCTTCTACTACAAGTTCCAGTTCCGATGCTCGGTTGCCCATTATAGGACCAGATGGGATAGCCTTTGCTCCCCTCATTCATCAATGAGCCTTGGGCGCCCAACACCCTGTTGCTGGTTTGTGGTTTATCCCTCTTTGGGCCACTGCTGACCAGGAGCATGCCACAATCCTTGCCATTTCAGAGATACTCTGACCTAATCATCTGGCCTTAACAATTTGGCTCTTGTCAAAGTCTCGGGTCGTTTGCCCATTTATCCTGCATCCAACACTTTGACCTTGAGAACTGATTGTTGGCTTGCCATCTAACCAGACCTTGATGTTGCCTTGTAGGATGATCAACGTTATTCGCATCACTTTTTGAGCGGTCCTAATGTTTTGGCTCGTCAGTGTATACAGTGTTTAGTTTGCTAATTTTCTATATTCATGGAATACATGGGTGATCTACTGTATATGTAGTATACAACAAGGTACACTGTATATAGTATAGTGTTCACTCCACAAACTTTTTTTCCAAATTTGCTAAAAAATAACTAAATTTAACATAGTGTTTGAAAACCAGAAGCCACTCAAATGTAATAAGGTCAAGAAACCGCAATAACCACTTTTCCACTATCGGCCAGAGCAAGCTAGGGCTATCAACCGGTCAGCCAGGGCCAATAGCCTCGGCCCTCAATCTGTGAGACCAAAAGCTCTGCTATCCCGCCCTTAATACGCTGCCCTGGTGCAAACCACTTACACTGCCCATATCAAAAGCCAAACTATTATCTGTTTATCTAGAATATGAAGCTTATATTGTATGTTAATGTTCACTAGCAAGATAAGTTGACAACTCGGAATTTAACTGGCATGGTGTCTCGATTTTCCGAGATGCAGGTGCGTCATGTCACAAACATGTCGGCACCCAGAGAAATTTACAAAGTTAGTAATAAACATTGACTCATTGATTTTCATTTCATTTAATAAAAGTTCCTGCAATAAAAGATATTGAAGCTTGTTTATTAAACATGTTCAGTGGCAGGTGTACAAAACTTTAAATTAAACTTGCTCATACACCTGTAGCGTACATGCGAGTGCTGTGGCATCATTTATGAATTGGGTTGCTAGGAGACACTGGTGACAGACAAAAGCCCAGTTTTGGTTGTTTAAATGTCATGTTGAAGATCTGAGAATTCCGGTAGGAAGAATATCCCACATCCGACTTGAATGGAACATGAGTATCTTTCTAAACTCCGCTTTTGACATTGGCTCACAGATTACCCTTGGGCCAAAGATGGCCAACTGGGAATTGAGTTGGGGTCAAAGGCCATTGGCCCTGGAAAAGTCCAGAGGAGGCACGATTAAGCGCTGGAAGCGACCGTAGGATCTCAACTGGCCCCATTACACCCTAATTTGTCCCGACAGTGGAAACTGTCATGAAGATATGTCCACATAAATCCAGATAAATTTGAAAATGGCGTTTTCAGTCGCAAAACACCATTTCAAACTGTAGTTTTCTAAAAGTTGCTTGTTCACACAAACATCTGAAAACAATGAAATCCCTTTACTGCATATGTGAAAACTTGAAGCATGACTGTCATTTTGTATGTTCTGAAATGCAATTGCCATCAGTCTGGGGGGGGTCTAAGTGCCTCTTGATAGTTTCCCTGTAAGTCAAGTCAGGGCCATCAGAAGTTTCTGGGGGGGGTCAATGCATAGCTGTAACCCTCAATCTTCAAATCTTGTCCATGTGAAATGTGTTTTTTTTTCTGCTTTTCTCACACCCTTACCTACCAGGAACCAATGCGTGTTCAGAAAACAATGGAGGCTGTAGTCACCTGTGTCTGCCAAATCCAGGTGGACGTTCATGTAGCTGTGCGTATGACTACCTCTCTGTGAACGGCACAAAATGTGTGTCAAACCTCAACTGTACAGAAAATGGCAGTAAAGCGTGCAGAGATGGGCTTAAGTGCATCCCTGCTGCCAAATTCTGTGACCAGATCCCAGACTGCCTGGATGGCTCAGATGAGGACTGTGAGTTATTTGGAGTTCTTGCAGTCAAAGTTTGTAATTACATTTTCAAACCCCACACAAACCAAACCTTAACACCCAAATTATCTTCTGTGTCTTGTGGACGGGTGTCCTTGTGAAAACCAAACCAGGTACATTAAACCATCATCTGGGCTCTGCTGCTGAACTCTTCCCACCTAATGACAACAAGGTTGTGGTGCAGAATCTGGGTAGTCAGTCATGTGATACTGAACGATGCAATAATCATGGGAAGTGTGTGACTGTGAAAGGCGAACCAGTTTGTGAGTGTGAGAAGGGGTACAGTGGGGACCTCTGTCAGAACTCTGGATCCAGCAGGACAGTTCTCGCTCTGACTCTCACCTTTCTGATTGGAGGAGCCCTGGTGGCAGCAGTGATCCTGAGAAAGAGGTTTAATTTCTATCATTTATACAGATTTCTGTAAACTGACATGCAGCACTTTAAACATTTGACACAAAAGTGTACCCTGTTTGTGGAAAGTAACCTTGTGCGACCCGTGTACTCCTGCGTGATATTGTGTTGTCTTCGCTATATGCTATGCATAATTTAAACTGACTGATCTGAACTAAACTGACTCGGTTCAGAACACTCTGGACTGTCAGGGTTAAACTATCGATGCATGGAGTTATGTTCCAAAACAAAATGGTGCCGATCTCAGTGAGGTTTGTCTTTTAGGGGAAATGCCAACAAAACTACATCTTGTAAGGAACTTAATTGAGTAATTTTATTTTTTTTTTATTTGTGTGAATTGCGAAATGGCATGCCTTCTAACACAATGACCACTATAGTGGTCAATAGTGCTAGTTTTTAAATTGAAAATCTTACATTTTCACATTGAGAGATATATATATATATATATATATATATAAAAATTTATTTTATGCGCCTCCAAGCAACTTGAATGACTCAATCACTAATTGGGGAGCAAGGACTCATCCTATATATATATATATTTCCTATGCAGCCAAGTGCCTCCTAACATTTGACAAAGTTCAGTTTCAGGCTGAGGATGGAGGATGTTTGCACCACTCATGTTTGGCAGACATGGTACAGTTTAATGAGTACATGGATTCAGAATTTATAAAATATAATTTTATTTTTACATGGTTGGCAGTGATTGATTGCTGGCCATTAATATGAATCAAAATTGTTTAATTTCTGATTTTTAAAATGCTTCAGCAGTGTCTATCACTTGTTTGTTTGACGGTACAAAGGGAGATCGTTGGGATACTGTTGCTGAAGTAGAGACATTTTTAGTAGAACAATTTGCCTTATTTATTTTTTCACGTTTGTTAGGTGCTACTAGTTACAAATCAAAATTGATTTAATTTTTTTTTATATCACTAATATATTCCCCTCCCTCCTACAATGAATAAATAAATAAAAATGTACACTGTCCCATATTCCAACAGTAACTTAATGAAGGAAACTATATTCTCATTTTACTATTTACTTGTTGTGTATGTCAGTCAGGCTCTCAGTATGTAACATTTAAAAACCCATATTAGTTGACACTACTGTTTACTAGACTTGCAATGGTGCTGTCATGTTTGTCGTTTTTCTCATTGAGGTACGTTTAGTGTGGTGATAACTTATGTAGTTATGTACTCATTTTAATTTCTAATTTTAAACGCACATTTTGTGCAAAACTGTTAACTTTTTAAATCTGTTAATTATTTTCTTCATTACAATGTAACATTCATTCAAATTGTGACCTGTAAATCCATCCATCTTCAACCGCTTATCTGAAGTCTGGTCACAGGGTTACTTATACCATGTCACTGATTTTATTTGCTTAAGGGCACAAGCTGGAGTGGTGTCTACTGATAAAGAGACACTTTTGACTGATATGCCGGAGCGCGCAACTTTCTCTCAAAGCTTTGCAAATGAGCTGTACGATCCAGAAGAGGTACGATCTTAAATTTGTTTTGTTTCCAATTAAAGGGATGGTTCACCAAAACAGTAGTTGTTCCAAATCCACATGATTGACTAATGTGAAGAACAATGTTTTGAACTGTTAAACATGTATAAATAAAATGGCTAAGTGCATCGTCACAAATAAACAAGGAAACAATATTCGCAAATGAATTTTTTTTTTTAATGCAACTAAAATGCACCACAAAGTAGTCCATACATATTGGTCGCTATATTCCATGCTTGGAGAAGCTGTACGATTTATGAGGATCAGATCAAGTCAAATTTAATTTAGAATTTTCTTTCTATTCAGAATTTAATGTTACCTGAACATTTACTAATGTTACTTTTCTCTTTCCCACAGGAGCCGATTACTCCTGTCACCAACCCTGTTGTCAGCTAATTTTTATTTTTTTCTAATAAAATGACTGGCATTGAAAAATCTGCTGTTTATTAATTTATCATTCCAATAAAGATTTGAGAACATTTTAAAATGAACTAGTGTAAACCAAAGTCTAATATTTGTCAAGAATTGTTTGTTTTGGCACTGTGGTCAGGTGCCAAGTGAGAGAACGCAGTGGACTAACGCAGTAGATTGTTACATTTGTACTAGCATCAGATGTCAATGTCATGTTAACACCAGGTGCTTTGGATTTCTTAAAGTATTTATGCAGTGCTGAGAGTTTACTTCCGTCAAGGAAAAGCAATGACCATTCAAGTGCAGCTCAAAAAAAACTTGTCAGTAGTTTTTTTTTTTTTTTTCCTGTAGAATATGGAAGTTCCACTTTTTGAATTAAATTAGATTCATTACACATGGTGAAATTTCAAGCTTTTTTTTGTAATCTTTATTATTACAGCTTGCAGCTCATGGATCTCAGAATAAAGAATTTCTAATACAAAAATGTCAACCTTATGAAAGTGTTAATTTATGCACCCAATATTTGGTCGGGGCTACTTTTGCACGAATTACTGCAATGCAGTGTGGTATGGAGGCCGTCAGTCTGTGACACTGCTGAGGTGTTATGGAAGCCCGGGTTGCTTTTGATAGAGGCCTTCAGCTCGTCTGTATTGTTGGGTCTGGGGTCTCCTTTTCCTCTTGACAATACACCATGGATTCTCAATGGGATTCAGGTCAGGCGAGTTGGCTGGCCAATCAAGCACAATAATGCCATGGTCAGCAAACCAGTTACTAGTAGTTTTGGCACTGTGGTCAGGTGCCAAGTGAGAAAACGCAGTGGACTAACGCAGCAGATGACATGGCACCCCAAATCATCACTGACTGAAAACTTCACACTGGACTTCAAGCAACTTGGATTCTGTGCCTCTCCTCTCTTCCTCCAGACTCTGGGACCTTGATTTCCAAATGAAATGCAAAATTTACTTTCATCTGAAAAGAGGGCTTTGGACCACGGAGCAATAAGCATTTGCAGTAATTGGTGCAAAAGGAGCCCCGGCCAAGTATTAAGTGCATAAATTCATGTACTTTTCAGAAGGTCGATATTTCTGTATTATAAATTCTTGATTCTAATATTGAGAATGGATTTTTGATTTCCATGAGCTGCAATCGGTGATCATCAAGATTACAACACAAAGGCTTAATGTGTAATTTCTTTCGATGCACCTGTATGTAGTTGTGAAATGGCTAATAGTGAGTCATAGTTTTTCAAAAATATTCCTGTCATTCTTCCTTGTATGCAAAAAGGCAGATATTTCACAAAGGGACGAGTTACTCAATCCCATGTACCGCTTTGTAGAGTGCAATGCATTTCTCACACATTTGCAATTGCCCATTGTAAAGGCTTCAGTCTCATTTTATAGTTCTAGCGCTCTAGTTCAAAGCCATTTAGTAAAGTCATTTTACAGCTCATTATTTGCAATGCACATTCTTTTGAAGCAGCTTTATAGAGAAACATGCAGTAATGACTATTAGCCCTCTGTGGGCAAGCCAACAGTGACTATGGCACGGACAAAACTTAAGATGGGGGTATAGTGAAGTGAAAATGTTTGAGGGGAACCAGACTCTGCTGGGGGAGCCCATCCTCCCCATGGCTCTGAGATTTATGAATATATGATGGCTATAGTGAGTATGTGTAATACAAGTCAAGTGAGCATTGTGAATGATGTTACAGGTATGTTTTGAGGTGCTTCTGTACAGTTGGCTCACTCTCCCACCTTTGGATTACTCAGACTATTCATGAAACAAGCGAGTCTTGTTTGGATATGCAAAAATCAGACCTACTTTCAACACTCCACCCACCTCCCTTTAGAGTGAAACGTGAACCTGTATCTGGGAAACGAAGAGGAAGTGGCTTTCTTTTGTTAATTATGACTGAGTTACTGTGTGCATATGAATGCTGTTCATCTTTGAATAGTTTCTGTGATCTAGATCAGTGCAGAACCATGCCATTGAGGTTTTTATTCTCTATTCTGTTTCACTTTACTGTCAGTGCTGGTGTGTAAAATCTTGGCCACACAATTGAGGGGGTATATTTACAATTAACTTGTAGTTTGACGGGGAAAGAAATGCCAGTATTTGTAGTGAACACCGCTGGAAAGAAAAAAAGGTTAATTTGTAGTCGAACACAACCCCATTTTATTTGGTGGGTGAAGTTCATCGCATTCCCTTTGTCTTCAACCCTCTGAATCGTATCAAATCTGACGTCACTACAGGACACCAGATGAGAACTGTTGTGTAACCAGAATTTAACAGTAAAATACTGTAAAACTGTTACAGAAATAAAATGTTAACAAATATTTACTGAAAAATATACAGAAAAATGTTTTAATACATTTTAAAAGACAATACAATAGTTTTTACAATAAAATTATTTAAAAATAAACATTTTAGATGTAAAAAATTAAGATTTTCCTGTATAATTAATGGTAAAAATGTACATTGTTTAACAAGAGAGTACATGTACTTTTTCGGTAAATTATTGTTAAAATTACGGTAAAAAACAGTAACCAGGCATTCCCAGAATTCTCTGCGTGAACATTACATTTCATTATATTTAATGGGAATAGTTATGTTTCTACTTATTTGTAATATCAGTTATGTACTTTGGTGTGTTCTGATTTATATATGATGTAGTTTAGTTCATGTTTACTGCATTATTTAAATCTCACATGTGTTACCCTGATGGTGTTTAGTGTTTGTGTGAGTGACACTGAGCATGTCTCTACATCTTTATTGATCAATGCTCCTGGAAGAGCCACTATTGATGAACTTCATGTCATCATGTGCACTTCTGTAATTACTACTTTGATAAACAAATACCTTATAAAATAAACAACAGATTTTTACAGTTTCAGAAGGCTAATATCAACTTTATAAAAAAAAAAATGTTGTACTGTAAATGCAACTTTTTTTTTATTTTATTTTTTTTATAGTGCCAGCATGTAAATTATAACCATTTTAAACTGTAATTGACAGGTTGTTCTGTAAAGTTGTTTACACTTTAACTGTATTTTTTTACATAATTATTCTGGCAACCACAGCTGCCACTTTTTGTTTTGTAAAAACAACAGGATTTTTTTTTTACAGTGTGTTACATGAGCCATTTTTTAAAAAAAAACTTTTGTCAATGGAGTAGGTAGGCCTGCTATAACATTAGGCATATATTTAGTCTGATAACAATGACATCTGTCACAAATCGATTTTAATATTTTGGAACAATTCATGATTATTTTCCTGCAGTCTGAAAAATCTAAATCTTTATTCATGATTGTTTACATTTAGGGAGCCGTGATGTTTGTTTTAGGCCTATGTGTGGCTGCAAATATATATATATATATATATAAAAATAAATTTACATGTATTTATGTATTATTATTTTTTTACATGATGCGCTCAGTGCTTACTGAATAGAACATGATTTATTTATTTATTTATTTTTTAATTTGAGACGATTCTGTCTTGTGTTGTTTTTAGCAGCTGGTATTGTAGATTTACAGTACTGAGTTCATATACGATTTTTAGGGTGTATTGGTGAAGCAAAACAATTGTTAGGATGATCAATCCTCCTGAATCTACATACAGTTGTAATTGTTTACACTTCTATATGCTATTCTGTAGTGCTGAATGAGCAGATCATATATGATTTAGGATTTTCCATGCCATTCTCCTGGGTTGGCTACTTGGAATACCCAGCGGACTACCACATTCAATGTTTGTTTGTTTGTTTGTTTGTTTTAAGCTTGCTATGACGTATATAAAACGCGGCACTCCTGCATAACCGAGACGCTGAAAACGGACGGACAAAAACGCGTTCGGTGTGAACGGACCTTACACAAAATAATAAATCAAGGCGATAATATTCGTCGCAAAAGGTCGCACTGATCGCTAAAATACTTTAAAGTTCAAATAAATTAAATAATAATAAATGAAAGTTAATTAGATCACACTGAAGTTATTTGTTCATTATAATCACGTGATCTTATTAGGCGTCGGATGGGATGGATGATGCTGAACGCGCCTTACAGCTACAGGGAATGTGATATTTTTGGTGCAAACGACACAGATTTAAATGTTGTTAAACTGTTACAGCAGTCGCTTGTATCTTGCTCTGGCCAGTATTTGACTTGTAGGCTAAACTGAAGTTCACTCTTCGGTGCCCATTGAGTATCTCAGGAGTCAGATTTCACTGCGGATGTACCTGCCATTGTAATGAATGGGTGGGTCTCATTTGTGTTGGGAACATTGAGTGTTTGTTTGATTCTTCCTGTCAGTGCATTCATAGCTGTTGCTTTCATTTCCCCACATGGTTTCTTTACCGCATTTATTTACCTGTATACAGCTAAACACTGGCATTCCAATCATTTCCTTCCTTTGACTTGACAAAATGGTAAGTATGGACTATTTAAACATGTTTACATTGTTTTGAATGCAGCATTAGGGAGCATTTCTGAGGATACCTTATGCCTTAAATTGAATTCACATGCTTTCTGAATGATTTTATGTGCTACTGAATCAAAGGACTTGTAAAGTTGCTTGTAAAATGTAGGAATATGCACACTGTACATTCATTTGTTTGGACAAAGATTTTAATTAAGAGTAAAAGAGGTCAAGTTTGCATTGCTAAAACTAGGGATTTATTATTCTATGTGGACAAAACAAATAATCTTTTGAGATTTAAGCATTTTAATTTCCTAATAAAATTCAATTCAATTGAACTGAGTTATCTTTAACAAAATTAAATGATGTATACCTGTCAAAAGTTTGAATTTGAGTCAAAAGAAAGATCTGTTTAAAGGCTTGTTCAAAAATAAATAAATATATATGTGTATGTATATATGTGTGTAATGCATTATCATTTATTATTAATATTATTCTTTTTTTTTAATGGTCCCTACTGTGGTCTTAAACCTCTGTTAGTGTTATTGAATAGTTTTGATGACTCTACTATTATTCTAAAATGTTGAAATGTGTAATGGTAAAGAATAAGGTGTGTCTAAACCTTGACTGGAAGTGCATTCAAATTATTTTGTCTAAACAGTCCCAATGTAATCTCATAATCACATTCAAATGTGTGTTCCCTTTTCAATTTCAGTTATCCCTTGTCAAAAAATAAGTAGATAAATTAATTAATAAATAAGAAATGTTCATGGATTACTACTGCAATCCTATCATATTTATGAACCAATCCTAATGGAATCTGCAAGACAGTCATCCAAGTAGAAAATTGGAAACAGGGAAAAAAAAAAAAAAAAAATTCATCAAATTGAATAGAGTAATCTTTAACAGGTGATTTAATAAAATGTATGTGGCACGGTGGAGGGCGGGGCCGGGTTGTGACTCAACATGCCCGGTCCGAATTAGGCTAATCAAGCCACCGAGAGGGATAAAGGCCGATCGCAGAGGGCGGTGCGGGAGAGAGAGATCCTTATGGACATGTCCGTCGTCTTATGTGTTTGTCTTTTGAGTTTCACATTAAACTTTTATTTAAATGTCAAGCCGGTTCTCGCCTCCTCCTTGCCCATCCTAACCCCGCGTTACATTGGTGTCGAAACCCGGGAAGGAGGAGGGATGGCCATCGCAGAGTCCTCGACACTGCCGTCCACCCAGGGGAGCGCCGCTGCCTTCTGCCGGGTGACGGAGTAGCCCGACCGCGGGGAATGGTCGCCGTCCGCGGGGCGAGTGGGGACTGGATTCCCCGACCGCCTGGAGCGAGGGAGTCGCTGCCGGGGGCGGAGGAGTGCCCTGCCGTCCCCAGAGACACTGAGGGGTCGAGGGAAGACCGCCATCCGCGAGGGAAGGAGGGGAAGTAACTCCCTGACCGCCCAGAGCGGTAGTGCCGCTGCCAGGGGCGGAGGAATGTCCCCGTGCGTCGCAAGGAAAGCGGAGGGGCGTTCTGTCCGCTGGGGGTCGGAGATTGACTCCGATTCGCCCAGAGAGGAGCGACTGTCGTCCGCCGGAGAGTGTGGAAGAGTGTTCGAGGACCACGCGATGGTACATCAGAGAAACCGGCTTGACATACAAATAATAGTTTAATGGTAAACTCAAAAGACAAACACATAAGACGACGGACATGTACGTAAGGATCTCTCTCTCCCGCACCGCCCTCTGCGATCGGCCTTTATCCCTCTCGGCGGCTTGATTAGCCTAATAGGGGACCGGGTGTGTTGAGTCACGACCCGGCCCCGCCCTCCACCGTGCCACAATGTAATTCATTCAAGTGTTATTCATTTAATTTAGTTAAAGATTACTCAATTCAATTTGATGGAATTATTATTATTGTTATTTATTGATTTTTTTTGAGTGTACATTAACACCTTTGCAGAAAGCGTTTGTCAGTCATGTTTCAGGGCACTAAATAGGGTTCCATTCACACACACAGAGCGGATGTAAAGCGGAGTGGACTGACAACCGAATTCTAAACCGAAAAAACTCTCAGGAAAAACATTTTCAGGACTCCAACATCATTTTGAGAGTGAGTTTGGGCTACAAACTATCATATTGATCCCAAACACTGTGTGAATTGTAGCCTAAGCCTCTCTTGTTTGATTCCATCAGGATTGCTTCCAAATTATAATTGAAATCCAGTAGAATTCCATTAGGCTTTGAGTTGATGACAATCCTGGTGTCACAATCCACTGGTATCCACAGGGTAAATGAATATTTACTCTTATAAGCCACATACTCTTAGATCAAAGCTATTGCATGCATTGGTTTCTCACTAATATAAACAGAGCTTGTTTATACAGTCTGTGTGTTTCCCTGTTGCATTTTAGAGTTTCAATATGTCTGTCTCTACCTTCAACCCTCTGGACAATGATGGTGGCGCGTCTCGCTATCTGAACGCTTGTGGCGATGTGAAATGCAGCCATGGTAAATGTGTGCTGGTGAACAGCCAGCCCACCTGCGAGTGTAAGCTGGGATACATAGGAAACACCTGTAGTGATACGATCAATGAGGCCGTCTCCCTACCACTCATTCTCGGGGTGCTGGCCTTCTTATTTGGCTTCATCATCTTGATTTTTGGGCTGGCATTCGTCAGGCAAATGCAAAAGGCAAAGCAGAGGTGAGATTTGAACCCACAGACTTTATTTCCCCATCATTGCCACTGTATTATATACAACCTGGTTGTTTGGAAGCTTCTTTATAGTGATTCTTGCCTTCTAGTAACTGCTCTATTGGATTTTTTTTAACTGAATTTTCAGACACACAGCTCTGTGATTGCAGTTCTTGCTTTGAGTAAATTGTTCAGCGTTAGCATAATCTGTAAAGACATTTGATCACTTTGTCAACAGAAGAAAGACTGCTGAAGAAGCTTTAAGACGAAATGGAGTGCACCTTTAAGATGCCATAATGCCACATGACATAGAAAAGGTTTGGCATTTATACATCACTGTTTATGCTTCAAAAGAACTCTATTATGGTTACAATATGAGAAATATTCAATAATCTCTTCCTCTCTTTTTTAACAGAATGATTAAAAGCTTGAAGCACTTTGAAGAGTTTACGAAATGAGTTCTCCATGTCACGTAATGTAACTTACGATTACATGTACATGAAAATGCAGTATATTCAGTTTATAGTGTTGTTTAGGGTAGGCCATTTACTATCTATAAAGTTAAGCAGAAATCTCTTGGTATTAATGTAACGCTTAAAGCACTGAACATTTGACTGAAAATTGTTGCGCATGAAAGACATAAATTAAGCTTTTGGCTCCGTTTTGAATCATATCAAAAGATGATGATGAGTTGGGTTGGCATACCTGCAGGGGGTGATGCACGTCTATCATGATAAATGTGCATTGACTAGTTGCTGAAAAATGGCAGGTATTTCAGTGCTGTTTTTCTTGAGTTATATTTGGTTTAGTCGTGACGGGTGAGATTGAATGACTCTGAAAGCTGAATGGTTTTATGGGCTGATAAGCCATCAGCAGGTATCTGCTCAAGTGTGTATTTATGGGGCACGGTTTCACAACAACACTGTATTATACTGTTTTTTTCTGTTTATTATCTGGCCTCATGACCAAATGTCTGTACTAGTATTAACATGTCTTTTTAAATGGTATTTCCTAATAAATATATTTATTCAAATTGTTTTCACTAACTACTTTTTTAATACGTTTATCATATTACTATACATTCATTGTTGCATAACTAACCACATTTATAAGCCAATTCAAATGCAATACATTTGCACAATAGCTCAACTGACAGAGCATTGCACTTGCGATGCAAAGGTCTGGGGTATGAGTCCTGAAGAGCACATGAGTTGACACATGAGCTGAAAGAAGCACCGCAAAATGACGGTTGCTTCAGCAATTACGTTGCTTTTTCTGAAACTATCGATTAGGTTTAGGGTAGGGAGGTTGGTTTTGTTGATTTAAAACTCAGTAAAACATTAACCATGAAAACCTCATCTGTTTGTGAGAACATTTCACTCGCTTTTGGTGCCACCCAGTGGACATATCACCTGAGAATTGCCGCAAATTAACTGATTTGCAATTTAACCGATTTGTTCAGTTTACTAATATATCATACTTGGTAGTTTGCTCAGTCCATATTTTATTGTAATATTTTCTATTAAGCATGTCCCAGAGAAAATAATTTTAAAGATGCACTCAGTTAATTTTTCTCGCTGAAAAAGTTTTACTCAGAGATTAACTGTAATTTTGAAATGTATGTATAAAATCCTGACCACTCACATGAGATGAAGACTCATATCAGTAACCTTATAAAAGCTGTTTTATTCTACATGGGGCAGGGGCGCCCTCATGGGGGCTGCCATTTTAGAATCACATGACCATCTGAATACTACTCGCCTAATCTCAGTACCTGTCTTGTTATTGGACACTTTCTCACTTGTATTAAATGAATCATGGCTGATTGTGAATAGTGAATTTCTACAATGGCATCTGTAACTGAAAACTATTGATTTTGAATGATGCTGCATCCACACCACTAGGTGTCACTGTAAGTCCAAGATGACATGAGCAATAAGTCCATCTTTTACCGTTAACTCGTAAATCAGTTTGTAAAAATGAACCAAAATAAAAAAGTATGCACAGAAATGCACTTTCAATGGACGCTCATGGCGGGAACCGTTGTACACAGGCCCCATAGACTTCAAATATAAGTGCATAACCACAATCTTACGAGTCAAAATTATTTTCTGTGTGCATGTAATCGAAAGCTTGCCACAGAAGCTGTCAATAGATCTTAACGTGCTTTTAACCCGGAATATTCTTTTAATTTACAGGCATGCATTATCAATGCCACCAAAATGTCTTTTTATGATCTTAAAAATATTCAGATTGAATATTAAAATGTACTAATGTTCACAACACTTGAGTTGCCCACACCTTGATGAATATCTGAAGGTGTGTCCTATATAGATAACTTTTAACAAGTCATAAGCAGTGGGTGGAAAAAATAACAAAATGCAATAAATAAATATATACAAATAAACAAATGCAGCTAAAGAGATAACTCCTATAACAAACTACAGATAAAAAGCTTAATGTTCATTCTTTTTAGAAAGATGTTGACAAATTTCTTACTATTTCTTAAAGTTCCAAAGACTTGAATAATTATTGGCCGTTTGTGTGGCAAAGTGTTTTAAATACACATTTATAACAGCATTTGGTTTTAATAAAATTAAATGAAAAAACATAATTGGAAATACAGAGAGATTTTAGATTGTCATTTAAAACCAAATACTCTTGACCCATGAGCAATGCATAAATATAACTTGATCTGATGAGTCAAATCTTAATATCTTTAAATGCTGATGATTAACTTAAAGTGTTAATAATTATTGGTTGAAATGTATAAACCACAAAGTTGGTATTTACTTTGGAGCTAAATATTTTATGACCAAAGTCCCTTATCTTGATCAATTTGATTATCCGCTTCATGACTCCTGGATCACATGACAATGCAAACACGGCCCACATTCTACAAGTCATGCAGTGGAGATAAAACTGAAACAACCTGTATTACTGGTTATATTGCATCACTGAGGCTTAATCCTGATACTCTTGAGCTGAAGTTGTATTGCATGTTTGTATAGTCTGAGAATGTTTGAAGATGTCGGAAAAGTTAGAAGATTTATTTACACAGCAAAGGAATTGCATCCAAAAGAGTTATACGTTACAAAAGTCCTGCAGCATTATTGTTACTATACCATGAGCTTAATGTCTATATGAAGTACAAAACAGCTTTTAATAGTTGGGTAATATTTTGGTTATTTACAATTCCAAATTATGTTTCTTTTGTAAAAGTAAGAAAAAGACTGGTGTAACAAGTTGTTCCAGGAGTGTATGCTCATATTGTTCATTGCAATTTCTCAGAATTCAATTGCACTAAAAATCATGTTAACATTTATTATGTTTATGTCTTGTAGCCATATTTGTGAACTAGTGTGTATCATAATTCTTATGGAATGGTCCCATTCACTTCCATAGAAGGTGCATCACTGTAACTGCACATTTTTGTGTTTTTTTTTTTTTTTTTTTTTTAAATGAACAAGATATAAGTTACAATTATTTTTTCAAGAAACGTTTTGTGTTTCATTAGCTGCTGTTTAAGTAACTGCAGACATTCATTGCATCTTAAATACAAGTGTGGTTGATGATGGTGTGTATTGAATTTCATATTATTCTCTATTCAGTATAAAAAAAACTGGAGGTTTCCATTATGGCAGCTTACTCCATATAGTGTGACAACATACTGTGCTATTGAGGCATCTTGTCACATGAACTGTAACTTTTGTCCTGATCAATAATGGTAGAAATGTTCAATAGCTTTTTTTAGTAAAGACTTCAAGGTATTTATCTATACAGAAATATTCACTAAACTAAAAAAGTGTGACATCTCCCTTATTTTTCTCTTATATAAGCAAAATTTTATACGTGTACAACGTCTTCTAAAGTTGGACCTCGCTCATCTGGCTTCAACAATAGTTCTAATCAAACTCTTGCAAGAACACGGAATCTCCATCAAAAATCCATGAAATAAAATGTGTCATTTTTTTACACGATGAGCTGACGAATTTTGATATATTATGCAGTATAAGCTTTTAAATAATCAAATATCAAAATAAAAAAATTTGACTATCAGTATTTCTTAATTCATATTAAATTGCACTCTGCTTCATTCAAAATGACATTTATTTACTTCATCATGTATTATATTAAAGCAGGGAAAGGTGCCAATATGTCAAAAATTCTGTGACAATATTCATCCATCACATTTCCAATCATAAAAATACATCAGGCAAATAAACAGCCTTCAATCAGTTGATGGGTGCACATCAATTACAATATCACCACAAGAACTTCCACACAAATATGTCAGTCTGTCTTGTGAACACCGATGAGACATTATATTACATACATTCAAGTGCGCTGTGCTTGTCCAAAGATTGGACAACTTTTGTATTTTGTATTAAGTATAACTGCACAAACTGGAAAGGTTCCTGGTTATTTGCACATTTACATAGCTGCAAACAGTGAAATAACTAGACTTAGTAACAAAGTAATGGCGCCACAATTATGAGATATGAATCTATAAACTGCTGTTACAATATAAAGTGCACAGTGTAACAATATTAATGGTGTTAGTGCTTTCCAAGATGACCTCAAAATGAACTTAAGTACACTTACATATATTTACCATGTATGGTCACCATGGTTTCTGCCAAATTACCATAGCTAAGTAGGTTGACATAACAAGTCAAGAAGTGACATAATGTCCTGCCGCGTGACGTGATATAATCCATATGAAACTATTTTAAACATATTTTTTATTAGGCCTATTTTTACTGTGGTAACCTTAACCACCATTGTCATAAAAAAAAGAATTAAATAAAATAAATATTCTATTATGTATTATTTTTTTCAGGAGCACTACGTTTTTAGACACCGTGTCAATTTAAAAACACGTCAAATTAAAAAAAAAAAAAAAAACTCATCTGCGTTCTGTTGGTTGCGCCAATGTTTTTCAGTACGTGTTTGGCGTGAACGGTCCCTTAAAAAAATCGTAAACGCGTCTCGAGACACCTCCGTTGTTTACTGTTCGTGACGCTGCGTCTTTCTTGTGTAAGCGCAAAGTCGCATAGGCCTACGGTGTGAACGGCCCCTGACTCTGGCATTTCTCCGCGGAAACTGTAACCATGTTACTTCTTTTAAGCGTTCTTTCTCCTACGGTGTAAATTCCGTTAGTTCACTAGGTTAAAAGTGTGTACAGTCCTTTTTACAAATCTGAATCGTATGGTCTTGCTCTGTGTGGAGAGTTCACAAAACGGTCCTGGTGCCTCTTCGCTTTTGGGAAGTCTATATCAGTGTTTTTGGAGTAATATGGAGCACTGCTCGCGCTGCTGATGATGCTTATACTCTGTACTGTCATCCTTTGAGGAGGAGATGGATCACGCGTGGACCTCACCACGTCTGTCCACGGTCTTTCCTTTCGGTTCCGTTCACCACAACTCCAGCATAACCCGATGGACATCACCAAACCTCCGAACACTTCCAGGATCCCACCTATGAACCCCAGCACTAGGCAGTATCCTACACGAATATCGGTGGATGAAGAGGTGATGGAGCTCATGATGTGAGTGTACCACGCCACCGGGATGATGGTGAGGACCCCCGAGATGAAAATGAGTAGACCCCCGATGCCAGCGACAATCCAGTGCGGTGCGCTATTCGTCCAACATCTCACTCCAACTGATGCCACGCCGATAGCAATGGCATTGAGAATGAGTGATGCCAACATCAGACCGCGCGCAATCTGGACGATCTGAGTGTTGAAGTATTGCGTGTTCTGTTGGTTGCATTGAATGTCCCTGGATGATGTGAAAGTCCGGCAGATGTCCCATAGTCCTTGTTGGAGAACCAGATCAGAGGACTCTCCAGGTATATTATTGATGGTGCGCCAGCTCGGCGCCACAGTGCTGACCAGATCCAAAATCAACCCGCAAGGCGCGAGCACCAGCCCGAAAATAAAAATCCCAGGTGTTCGCATGTTGCGATTGTAAATTCACAGAACAGCCGTTGTCGGAATTATTCGCTGCGATTTCGGTGAAACAGTTTAAAGTGTAACCATACAGAAACTTGAGGAGGGAGGATCCTATAAAATCTGTCCATTGTCATGTAGTCACGTGAGTTTGTTAACATCACAACTGCTCAAGTTTCGACCTTTCGACAGTCTCAATGGAGTGACGTTTTGTAAAACTTTCGGGCTCCATCCACGAGCAGTGACGTTGTGCATGGAATCAGATCCGCGAGATTCTTCTTAAATTGTTCAATCTGTGCACCTATGACCGTTTTTTCTTCTTCTTTTTACATACATATTGTACTATATGGTTTTCAATAACAGGCTAATAATAATAATAATAATAATGAAAACATTTAAATAAAAAACACATATTTAAAGATTCGTCATAACGGTTTAGTTCATGTAACCATATTGTATCAAGATTGATAATACAAACTGTTTATTTTGCATGTAAAGGAGTGAATTTGGCAAGTAATTTTTATGACCATGTTGTAGCTAACTTTATGGCTGGATTTGTTTTGTTCATTGAGTCTCTACATATAATAATAATAATAATAATAATAATAGCCTAAAACATAAAAAAATGACTTTTTTATTTGCTATAGAAATTGGAAAAACATTGGTCTATCACAATCGTCACACAACATAATCAACATCCAATGTTTAAGCGGGTGATAGCCTACATGTTAACCGTAAATGTGATTCCAGTGTAAATATATGACAAAAGTTCAGCCATGAAACTCTGTGCAAGCTGATAGGTGTTACATCCCCTAGGGGTAGGATGCAAAAAAGGAAAGGGAAGTGTGCTCCCCGCACAACCATCAGACCACAAAACCCCAAGAAGACAAGAGCATTGAATCAATATTTGTTATTACTGGAAGTAGATAAAGTATTAAATATGTAAATTAGCAGCAGGTATTTGGGCTTCAGGGTGACCCTTGGCCCAAGATAATATACAAAACCACCTAGAAAGAAAAAGAGAAAATAACTAACCTAAAATGAGGAAATAAAAATGCAATTAAACTAACCTGACTTAACTAACAAAACAGGACGCACAGTCAAATAAACAGGGCCGGTCACCCCTACAGACCGACACTTTTGCTGAAGAGCACAAATGCAAAGAACCATCACAGTTCTTGAAACTCGAGGTGTGGTCTGGCGGATGGTGGGGAGCATGGAGGAGTGCGACCGGCTTGAAGTCGCAACAGCTTGCTTCTGAAATCGTCATCATACTGGTGGAACAAAGAATTGGCAAATCATCTGCACCTGAAACAGACACACCAAGCACAAACGGAACACACTCACACACACAGACAGTGAAGGAGCAAAGCAGAACAGAACAGCAACCATGCACAAAACAAACACGGGAGGTTACACCACCACCAACAAGAATCAACACCTTGTTGATTTTATTTGGGCTGGGCAATGTTACTAGGGGCCTCAATAACCAAAGGAAAGTAAAACGTTTTGAATTATCTAAAATTTCTGCAAATGATTACTAAGCACAGAGAAAATAGGCATGCTTAAAGATTGTTCATTTGGACGGTATGAATATAAAATTTGCTAGAGCAACAGAGCTTGTTGACTCCCCACCGTCAACAAAACATTATTTTGACACATGTATTTTCTTTTCATACCCAAAGTAAGTCCTCCAGTCCTTTACCGGCCTGCATCAATCTCACCAACAATCCCTGCTTGAGCTGTGCCAAGATCAAGACCGCCATTTTTTTGGGATTCTACGAGCTCAAGGAGAGGACCGGCATGCAATGGTGCCTCCTCAGCCAGGAGAAAGCCCAGCCCCTGGACAGCCACAGCCCCTGCCCCCACCCATGCTCTTGAAGATGGGGGCGGAAGACGACCCAGAGGCCTTCATTAATCTTTTCGAGCAGACCGCAGAGATCTGGGGCTGGCCGCGTGACCAGTGGGTGGCCAGACTTCCGTTGCTGTCAGGGGAAGCCCAGCTTGTCGCGCAACAACTGCTGGCGACTAACCTCCTGCCTTATGATGATCTAAAGAAGACCATTCTGCAACATGTTGGCCGCAGTCCAGAGTGGTTGACCAGGTGGTGCTGGAACAGCTTATCTGTTGACTGCAAAAGGGAACGGCAGAGTGGGTCCACTGCCACCTCTCGGCATTGCTGGAGGAACCAGTCCTCCTGGCGGAGGACCATAAGGTGGCATACTCAATTGCTTCTCTCTCTCTCTCTCTCTCTCTCTCTCTCTCTCTCTCTCTCTCTCTCCCATTCCCCTGTCTGTTCCCCGGTCTCTTCCCCCCTCACCTCTTCTCTCTCACTCTGATCTCTCCCCAGAACCCATTCCTACCCCGCTGGGTTCCCCTGAAGAAGTGTCAAGTGGGGGTACTCACCAAGCATTGGTGGATATGGGTTGTAATCAAACTAACATCCACCAATTCTTGGTTCAACACAGGCTTTGGGAACAGCTCAACTGGTGTCCATGCCAATTCATTAAATGCTCATTATAATCTGATGTCAGTTAACTTAGGGGAAAGGAAAACACTGAACTGGCTAATAGCTAATTTTTATTGGCTGGGCATTTGCGGCGATTTTCACAGGTGGTGTGTGGCATGCCGTGAAAGTCAACTTGTGAATCCACCGGCCACCCCAAAAGTGCCATTGCACCCTCTTCCACTGATTTACACTGTTTGTCCCTTTCGAGAGAATTGGCATGGACATCGTCGGGACATTAGAGCGGTCTGCACGCGGACAGCACTTTGTATTAGTCCTGGTGGACTATGCAACTCGATATCTGGTGGCAGTGCCTCTCCGCAGCTTCTCAGCATGTAGTGTTGTGGAGGCGCTACTCAAAAGAAATAGAAATTGTGAAAAGAAATTCACACCGATCAGGGCACAACCAATGTCACGGACACTACGCAAGCTTTACGAATTATTGGGAGTTAAATCAGTGAGACAGTTCCTTGGGCTTGCTGGCTATTACAGAAGCTTTGTGCCTAATTATTCGGACGTCACCAGCCTGCTGACCGATCTCACTAAAAAGGGGGCTCCAGACCCAGTCCAGTGGACGGAGCAGTGCCAACAGGTGTTCACGCAGATTAAGGTTGCACTTTGCGGAGGGCTGCTTTTGCATGCACCTAATTTCTCTCTCCCTTTCTTTGGTCCAGAAAGTTTTGTGAAACTGGAGGATTATTATTGTGAAGCTGGAGAATTATTGTTGTGAAGCTGTAAGCACTGAAGTGTGTAACTAAAAATCCTTACCTGTGAGTGGAGCAACCTGCCTCCTGTGTCCTCTTTATCGTCAACTCTTACAGAACGTAAAGAGAAATAAATAACCTGGAAATATAAAAATATTATAGAAACTCTAACAAAAACAGAAGTAAACTAAATTCCATGAAACAGGCAGGTCACCACTAAAAACCTGACTGCTTTAAAGGCAGAATACTAGTCATGATTTCAAGCGTTAAATCACAAAACGCTTATAAAGTACTGCTCTCAGAAATAACAAAGCAGAGAAGAACACTCTGAGTTTGGTCTCTATTTTTTTTCTTGTATCTGTCCATGTTGACATTGTGGATTGCCTTGTGACAGTGCCTCCTTCGATCCAATTTCTAACGAGAAGCACAAATTCACTCCTATGACAGATCTGTTTAGACCAAGGTTGCCGTTACACATTGTGTAAGCAGCATGGGAGACCTGGGTTTTTGGATCCTGCACTGAATCCAGAAAAGTAATCGAGTTCACATGATCAGTGAGATAGACTCTAACATTATAGTTTCACTCCGCTGATTGTTAGCATTAGGTTTGGGTTGAGGTACACAGTTTATGAAATATGCATTCCTTTATAACATTCCTATATCACTGTATAACAGCCTGTACAGATGAAAACAACAAATAGAGCTCACACGTGCCCATTCGCTCAACAACACATACCACTTTGGCCACTGGGGGCAGTGTTTACAATTTCAGTAAGCACAGACCGATTTCAGCTACAGAAAATTCAACCTAATGTTTCTAATTTCACTTTGAGATCCATCTCTGCCGTGAGAGCTTTGACTTTATTAATCTGTGACTATAGTCCATTAAGTAACATAGAAAGTTTACCAGAAGTGGTGGCAAATTTTCCATTGTAGCCAAAGTTTTTCTGCAGGTTCACCACTACCGGTGAAGAGCTATATAATTCTGGATACAATTTGCAGTAAATTGCAAAGCTCATTATCAAGAGAAAATGATGAGTGGAAAATGTGCTTCTTGTTTACCAGGACTTTGTAAGGCAAACACCGAAATCACTTGCAAAACACTTTTTCTTGATATACAGTGTATGGCAATTCAGCTGCAACTTCGCTTGCAATATAAAGACGCCTCTAGATAAGCAAATCTGACCAGAATTTCATTGTTGTTTATCTTGCTGCACAGCACACATAGAGTTCAAGTCTTGTCAGAAGGATAGCACTTAATTAATTTTCTTGGTAAAATAATGTTTTTTTTTTTAATGTAAAAACTCTAATATGGCACGTATTAAACTCCTGTACACTGTAAGAGTCTGTATGCTATTGCATCAGTGATCAGATGGTATACGAATGAAACGGTAGTCCCACAGTCGAAACCATGAAAGCATGACGTGACACTCTGTAAAAATCCCATTGAAACTAAAGGCATTTCCTGAACACACCCCTAAACTATGAATGAGCTCTTTTCAAACTGTTTTATGTGTATAATTTTTTATTAAAAAGCAAATGCTGTTATGCCACATATTATAATATGGTTTTGTAAGCAAGGTAAATTAGTGTACATTATTTCTTTGTAAATTAGAATAAATATTAACAATCTTGAGATTTTTTTCACAATTTTAAAATACAAGTAATAGGATATATCTAGTGTCTCTATTATTTACAGTATGCTCATAAAACATGACAGCAAGTATAGTGATTGTAGATCCAAACTAAAGTCAATATACCCTTTGTTCCTACTGAGCTGCACCCATATGGCTCTGTGTACATTCTGTCACAGAGTTTGCAGAATCATCCAGCAATGTGGTTTGAAATGAAGATAAACCTGACCAGCACTCACAGCATTTGTTTGACAAGACGACACAATGACGATGCAGTAACATACCTGTGTGCTAAATATACACCTTTAAAAGGCTTGTCAAAATTAATATTCAGATAGAACAACACATTCAGGCAGTCATTTTTATCTGGTCCTCCATTGATGAGAGATGAGATGTAGATGAGAGTTTCATTGGCTCTTATCCAGCCTATAGTTCAGCAATGGTCTTTTATCTGAAGGGATTTACAGTACGCTTATTGCAGGAACAGGCAATTTAAGTTAAGTGCCATCTTCATTAGCTGAAGATCTATCCAGCAGTTTTGCTTTCTCAGTTTTGCTATAATCTTTTCAAAAGTGGTCATTTTTGTAATGTAAACATGCCTGACAGGGATCAATCATGCTAGGAGATTCTTCCTCAGGTGAGATTCCTCTTGATAACTAAATAAAGAAGGCTGAGTTGACTAGCATTGCTATGTGTCAATAATCGGTGCCAACTGTATGTTTTGGTAATTGTATGTTGAACTTCCTATTTGAAAAGTTACTGAAAAACACTGAAACCAACTGCAATATTTCAGTGTATTACTGTAAACTGAAAACCCTAGTAAGCTGACTCTACACAATTAATGAGTAAACTCGTACCTTCAACTGAATTGAGTTCTTTAAATGAAAAAAAATGAAATGGTTAAATTTGGGTAATACAAAAATTCCCCCACTTTAATAATTTAATTTAGGGTGACCACATGCAAGTAGACTTAACTCAGATTTGCTATTTAAAAATTGTTGTTTCAACTTGTTTTAATTGAAGTACTCAAATTTAGGTCATAACATAACAGTTCAATTAATGAAGATTGTAGATGATTCTAGGTTAATCATTAAATAAACTTAAATTTCAATATTATTGCATATATGCCTGTACGTTTGTTGCATAAGATGAGCTGTGATAATGTTACAGGGTCCGAGTTGACCAACAGGACACAGATTACCCTGAAAGTGACATCACACAAATTAACAACTGTATTTTCAACAAAACAACAGACATAATGCTACAAAAGAGCTAGAACATTTATGAATTCTTAATAACAACTATTTGAATGCCCCCATATGTTCCCTTTGAACAAGGAAACATAATTTAAATAAAGGCATTGTGGGTATTTACCTTAGCCTCAATTTTGTACTCAATAGTTTGAGTTATTAACACTTAAAATCGTGAGTCTATGGATTTTTTTTTTTATATAAAAATAAGTTCAAGGAATATTTTGTTATGTTATGAACCCCAAACTCGACATTTCAAGTAATGTTTAATTAAGAGAACTTGATTTTCCCAGTAATAACAACATAAGGATTTACAGTATACAAAATGTGTGATTATCCTGTAATGTACTGCAATGCACCCGACACAATAACTTTTGGTCCTCTAGCGGTTGAAGCACAGAACGGGCTCGTTTGAGTATTTCTGTAACTGCTGATCTTCTGGGATTTTCACACACAGCAGTCTCTAGAATTTACTCAAAATGGAGGCAAAAACAAAAGACATCCATTGGGCGGCAGTTCTGCGGAAATGCCTTGTTGATGAGAGAGGTCAACAGAGAATGACCAGACTAGTTCAAACTGATGAAGTCTATGGTAACTCAAATAACCACTCTGTACAATTGTGGTGAGAAGAATATAATTGCAGAATGCTGTTCTGAGTTGCGGGATGGCGTGTTTTGGCGCCATGAGGGAGACCTACACAATATTAGGCAGGTGATTTTAATGTTGTGGCTGATAGTATCTCCGGGCCTTCTTGTCTTTATTTACGGGAATGACGTAAAAATGCATGGATGAATGACAGAAGTATGCAATTTCCCACCAAATCCGTCCCGACAGCTCTAAAATAGAAATCATTATTATAGGCTTACCATAATGAATCGGGGTAATGTGGTTTGGAAGACAGATTGTTGGTGCACTTGCTGATTAATACAATTTTGTTAATATCTAACTAAAAAAACTTACCTAGTGTAGATTTGATGAAATCTGTGTTGCAAGGTCAGATGTATAATTTTAGAATGAGTTCATTTTGAGATATGTACAGTATAAAGTGTTTTGGTGGATTATGGTAGGAAGAGAGATCCAGTTGGGTGAAGAGTTTGGAAAAAGTGTCAAATAAATTGAGACATGCATACAACCAATTGACTGTTATCATAGAATGTCATTTCCCACCCATAAAAATTGTAGCCTATTTGTATTACCAAAAAAAGCATAAAAGGCCATCCACAATCACATTTCTTCTTCTTCTTTTTTTTCAAAAGAATAGACATATAAACTAAGATTAGTGCTAGACGCATGAGTGCTAGATGGCGCAAGGAAGTCTACTCGAGCTTGATATTGTGATTGATGACCAAGGAGACTGCTGATGTTAAGATTTATAGTGGACAAGGAGTTATACGTTTTGGTCTGTTCTCACCCAAAACTGATTGGATCACTTCAAAAGATACGATTTAACCACTGGAGTCAGATAGGTTACTTTTATGCTGCCTTTTGTGTGATTTTTGGAGCTTCAAAGTTCACCATTCACTTGCATTGTGGGGACCAGCAGAGCTGAGATATTCTTCTAAAAATCTTTGTTTTTGTTCTGTTGAAGAAAGAAAGCCGGACACGTTTGGGATGGCATGAGGATGAATAGAGGATAAGAGAATTTTCATTTTTGGATGAACAATTCCTTTAATCAATAGGCCTACACTTTGGACATTTCTCTGAGCACTTTTCTTTTTAAAGGGGACATATAATATACATAAATGTATTTACATTAGTGTACTGTGTAACTTTGAAAAGTGAAGTCTGTGAGACTTCTATGCATAATCTGCGGCCGTCTAGTGGTGAGTTTTGGACACAACGCCATCGAAACTAGTTTAGCTACATTACACTGATACATTGTTTTACATTACATCCTATATCTGTTTAATAATATCACAATTTATTCTTTATTCTTACATATTGCACGGCGTTTGACCTCCTGGAAAGCACATTTGCGCATCTGTACACTCGCATATTATTAGAGGAGGTGACAGTTGACCGGAAGCGTGCGTGACTGCGCGCTCGCGACAAATGCGTGTAAATGTTCTTCTTTCCATTTCCACATGTGTTACAGTACAAGAGAGAAACTGTTGAACAGTCGCTACGTTAGAAAGAGAAAGCAACATGGAGATGCACTTTTCAACGATGGTGATATTAGCAGGTATGTTTATTATAATTCTTACATTACATTAAAACACGTCGTGTTACAGTTTATTTACACATGTAAATAATGAGTTATTAAGAATATATATATATATATATATATATAGTAGGCTATATAGGGTACAAAGTGTACTCAGTATGCATTTTTTATATAATGTCTTGTAATTAAAATTATGCATTAATTGTTATTGCTATTGTAAATTATATAAATTCACATTACATTTATAAAATTATACCAAATAATTAAAAAGCATATAAAAATTGCCTTTTGAGGCTAATTACATATATAGCTCACCTGGATACTATGTTTTTTTATAAGTTATAATAAAGTTGTTACAGTTGTTAGGCTGAAATAATAAAAAAGTAGTCTTAATGTGTAACTATATGCACATTAAGGCACTTCACAAAAGAGTTTTCATTGTTTCCTGCTCAGGAAATGTAGATGCACCTTTGTCTTTTCATTTCTATGATGCAAGTGTTTATTGTGGGCATTCGTGCTTAAATAGGTCAAACTCATTCAGTACATAATCAAAAATTAACACATTGAGCTTCAATAACCAAACTGAGACTGTAGTCATTACCTTAAAGAAACATTTGATCTGACCCCTAAAAATGACTGAAGTGTAGTCATATTGAATCATATTTGTTTTACTTAAAATAGTCAAGTTCATTTGTAACACTTTACATTAAGGTTTCATTTTGTTAAGGTTTTATAAATGACTAATAAGTAATTTATAAATGCATTATAAATAACTGATATGCGGTTTTAACAACATGAAGAAAAAGGGCGACTTTCTTACAATATTTGTCAAACAGTGAGTATTTTGACTAACATGTTATAAATGCTTAATAAATACACTTCTTTCATTGAAGGAATATTCCATGTTCAATACAGGTTAAGCGCAATCGACAACATTTGTGGCATAATCTTGACTAGCACAAAAAATAGTTTTGACTTGCCCCTACTTTTTATATATATATATATATATATATATATATATATATATATATATATATATATATATATAAAAATTGATGTGACAATGAGGCACCTACAATAGAAGTGAGTGGGGGCCCATTTTTAATGTTAAAATACTCACTGTTTCAAAAGTATAACCACAAGACTTAAACAATATGTGTGTAAACATGATTTTAGTGAGTCATAACATCACTCACTAACCTTTCCTGGGAAAAGTTATAGCCAGTTTTGCAACTTTGTTGCCATGACGATGTACTGTCAACAAACCCTAAAATGACTGTAAAAATTACAATTTAAACAACTTTACAGCTCAAATAATGCATGAGTTTCAACAGAAGAATTCATCTAAGTGCTTTTATACAATTATGAGCTTCACATTTTTGTGGTAATCAACATTATGCCACAAATGCTGTCGATTGGGCTTAACTTGTATTGAACCCAGAATATTCCTTTAATCAAATACATCAAATACCCTAATCATGATTTATGTCACAATGCAGCAAAATAAACTATTATAATGAGATTACAAATAGGGATTTTGCATTTTTCTGCTGTCTGGTTTGCGTTTGTATAGTCACTATTGACTCACTTGTCAAAGTTGTCACTTTCCTTATCACAATGATGTCAAAAGTATGGTGCTGCGCTGGGTGTTGTCCTAACTTCCCTAGTCCTGGTTAACTAAAGTCCTCTGCAAAAATGTGCTTTAAATGAGTCTACTTTACATTGAAGTACATTTTCAGGTTGCTAATGTTAAATAAGTGTTATTAAGCATTTATAACGTGTAAGTTATTTGGCAAGCATTGCATTAAAGCCTTGTGAATTTTCATTCATGTTGTTAGAACCGCATATCAATGATTTGCCATTTTTAACAGCCTTATTCATCATTAATGAACCCCTTTATAAACACTAAACAATGGGAAAATGAATGTAAAGTGTTCCCGTTCATTTAGATGTTATCGCATGAAGCACTTTTTTCTTTTTAGTTTTGTGTGGTACTCTTGTTGTATTCTTTGTGTTTTGGAATTTAGGTTGGATAATTTTTGGAGGCACATCAGACAGTCCACCCACCACACCACTATCTGAATTGTCCAACACTGAAACAACATCTTTTACAACGACAGAGACACATTTTTCGACAGCATCTCTGATGCCAAACTTAATATCAACCGATGCTAGTGTGGGACAAACAACAAATGAACCTACAACGGATGACCATACTCAAACAACTGAATTGCCATCAATTGTGAAATCCACCACAACCAATACAAAAGTCCCAACATCAAATGCAGCCTCCACCAGCAATTATTATTCCTCTCCAGCAAGTATGATCACCAGCTCACCCAATGCGACCAATGCATCGACCACACAAACATTGAGTCCGGAGACTGGAACTCAAAGCTTAAAGACTGAAAGTTCTGCCAGCACTGCGACAAGAACATCTTCTGCGAATCATACCTCGAATACGGCTACTCAAACTACTGTAAGAGTTACTACTAGTGCCACAACTACAACTAGGCCTGCTTCAACGATAATTACAACCAAACTGGTGGCCTCTACTTCTATAGAGTTAGCATCAACTAAGCCACCATCGTCAACCACAACGCCAATAACAACAGCAGCGGAAGAAAAAAACACAACATGGCTGGAAAAGAAGGAACCAGATGCCCTTAGCTCAGGTATGAGTCAATCGTTTTCTGATTACTTGGGAAGACACAGATTTTTAGGGGCATTTATTAGGGGACTTTGGCTGTATAGTCATATAAAAATATACTGTGTCTCATGCTTTTATGTTAAATATTTGAGTATTCAATTATTAACAAAAATTCTCAAACTGAATAATTCGATTTGAGAGTCTCTTTCCTGTTATCCGTGAAATTAATCTATTCATATTTTGTCATAATATGTATAACTAGGCCTAGATAAATATACCTACTGTATATGTAGTATTATATTCAACAGTTAGTTCCGGTCCTCGAATCTGATTGTCGAAAGACGTTCCATGAGCACTGATGGTCTGACACCATCAGCACTCGGACGCTTCACTGTGTGTATCACTCCGCTTGTGTTCGAGCTGTTCTAAACTAAAGTGTAAGAGCAGTGCAGATGTGCCATATGTCTCTATACATTTCATTTTGTGACATTACACATTTTAGCCAGCAGGTAGAGGCAAAAGACCATTTTTGTGTGTAATATGAGCCAGTTGGTGATGTAAAGTGAGTCAGCATCACACTATACTACTAAAGCTATGAAATAGCTTTAAACTAACAACTTCAGAATTAAGGCTCATCACAACTGAGAGACACAACAGACTGATTAATATCATAAATTCAAGGTGCTTACCTCTTACTGGAGTTTCCGCATTGGAGAGGACAAAATGGTGGATGAGATTGCGGTTTCAGTTTGGGGTGAAAGACACTTACGCACCAGCTACCGCGAAATAGAGAGCACTACCCCCGCTTGGATGGCTTTTTTTCCACTGAGATTTTTGTGTTCCGTTCTGTATAACACGGCGGCTCATTTTAGCTTATCGTGGCGCATTCTGCCTTTTACGTGGCTGACCCACTGGCCCGCTCGGTTCTCCCAATGGCCAATCCACCCCTGATCAGCCCCAAAGTGCATTGGCCCACCGGGAAAATGTCCGGTATGCCAGATTACCAGTCCAGTCCTGCTAGTAGTTAGAGCCCTTTGAGAGGCTTGGATGCATCATTTGATTTGAATCAACAATGGCAGGTTCTGATCCATTGCATAAGAATAAATTTCCATGCGCAAATGCATTTTTTATGACCATACTCAGTTTTTCCTCATTTTTCTTTTTTTGGTATAGGCCCTAATTCAGCACTGCTATGATTACCTACGGCACTCGGCCTGCGGATTCGTGCAGTCGAATCACAGCAGTGCTGAAATATAGTCATAGCAGATAATGATTTTGCCTTGAATAAAATCAGTAGGCCTCATGTAAATGTTAGTACATGTAGCACGTGTTTTAAGTTCACCGACTACATGTTATTTCCGTGTTTAAGGGCTGAAACATATTTCAAAGTTTAAACTCTTGGATATGAAACAAGGTCACAGGAATGCTAAAATCAGAGTCCAATCAGGTCAGTGTTTTCAGGGACTGGATTTGTTATTTTGTATACATCACACCACACCTTAAGAGTTTTCTACGTTAATATTTAATACAGTAAATGACTGTTGAAACCATTAACAGTTTGCTAACCTTTCCCATAAAAGTTCGGTGGTTCCTCATTTGTTTCATAAGCATCTAAGAATAGGCAATGTTTGTACTATGTCCTCTGATTTGATGACTTTCCTGTTCTGTGTAACACAGTTCATCAGATTCAGAAACAACTGAGTCATATGTAATCTAGATCAATCTTTGTGATACATTCTGAATTTTAAAGACCCTATACATTCATAAGACCATAAGACCAGAAGCGGAATAGAAGGAATAACTAGCAGAAAAACATATCAAGCCACATTAAAAACGTGTTAAAGCTGAAGTGTGTAATTTGTAGGACATCAGTGTCACTGAATAGAATAGCAAAATAAACATTGATATCAAACAGTTTTTAAATAAACCCTCTGTCTTTCTTTGGCCTAAGAAACAGATAGTCCTGCCCCAAACTCACTCTATTGGATGGATGGGCTGATGAAAAACAAATTAATCAATATTTGAAATTGCCATCATATTTAAAGGGATAGTTCACCCAAAAATGAAAATTCTCTCATCATTTACTCACCCTTAAGCCATCCTGGACTTTCATCAGCCGGACTAAAATTAAGATTTTTAGAAGATTTCTCAGCTCTTTTTGTCCATATAATGCAAGTGAATATATGCCAAAATTATGAAGCTCCAAAAATCACATAAATCAGCATAAAAGTAATCCATATGAGAAACAGATAAATATACAGATACAGAAAAAGTCCTTTTATTTTACTATAAATTTTACTATAAATTCTCCTCCCTGCTCAGTCAATCTCCACTTTAACTTTCACATTCTTCATCATTTGTTTTTGGTGATTCACATTCTTCATGCATATCACCCCCTGTTGGGCAGGGAGGAGAATTCACCCACACCTATCACATCACTTTTGAAAATATGGATTTAACTCTGGAGTTTTATGGGTTACTTTTATGATGCCTTTATGTGCTTTTTGGAGCTTCTAAGTTCTGGTCACCATTCACTGACCTACAGAGCTGAAATGTTCTTCTTGAAATCATAATTTGTGTTCTGCATAAGAAAGAAAGTCATACACATCTGGGATGGCATGCGGCTGAGCAAATAATGAGAATTTTCATTTTGGGTGAACTATTGCATTATATACTGTACAAAAAATCAAACTGGCAATCAAAGTGGCATCTGCAAACTTTATAACTTCTGAGCAATATATTTGCATTGATTTTTAACACACGGGTGTCAAGGTGATTTTAAGTGGATGTATGACGTCTCCTAGCAGAGTAACCACAGTTGTTATTCATCACATTAATCTTCCACTTACATTTGGCAACCAGAAAGTGTCTGAAAATACTTTTTAACTTCATTTTGAATATGTTATCTATTAAAACTTTTTTGTGAAGTTTTGATTGTAATGTTTTATCTGGTGAAAATATAATTGTGATTATAAAATCTGTTTGGTAATATATTATGTGTCATGTAATCTGTTTTATTATAAATGAAAGAACGTGGTTTGCTTATTAGTGATACTGCTGTTTAATGAAAAAGTTTTTGTCTTAACAGTCTAAAATAGATTTAGTGTCTGAATGTATGAGTCATGAAATCTTCTTATCTTAAATCTTAAATCTTAAGTCTTATCTTTATTCCTGTATTAGGTAATGTAGCTGCCATCGTCATTGGCTTTATTGCCATTGTAGTAATACTTCTTGGTGGGGCAAACTACTTAAAAATTCGGTGAGTCTTTTTTTCCTATGTCCAAGCATTTAAGGGTGGATCTAATAAAAATAAACTGTCAAATACATGTCATACAGTATTTACCTCAAAATCAATAGAATGAAACAAGAAAGTATATTTTGCACGAATAAAATGATTCATATTTTAGAATCGCTATGATTTTATTCATTTTTTTTCTTATTTTCATATATTGAATGAGTTAATTTCACATTATAGTCATTTAAATTTGGATTTGTTCTTTATTGTTATTACATACAGTATGTAGTAGATATTTATATATGTGTGTGTGTGTGTGTGTGTAGATTGATAGATAGATAGATAGATTGATAGACAGACAGACAGACAGACAGACAGACAGATAGATAGATAGACAGACAGACAGACAGACAGACAGATAAATAGATAGATAGACAGACATACATAAAGACAGACAGACAGACAGACAGACAGATAGATAGATAGATAGATAGATAGATAGATAGATAGATAGATAGATAGATAGAAGGACAGACAGATAGAGAGACAGACAGACAGACAGATAAATAGACAGATAGACAGACAGACAGACAGACAGATAAATAGACAGACAGACAGTTAGATAGATAGAGACAGACAGACAGATAAATAGATAGACAGACATATACATAGATAGACAGACAGATAGATAGATAGACAGACAGACAGACAGACAGACAGACAGATAGATAGATAGATAGATAGACAGACAGACAGACAGACAGAGAGACAGATAAATAGATAGACAGACAGATAGATTGACAGACAGACAGACAGACAGATAGATAGATAGATAGATAGATAGATAGATAGATAGATAGAGAGAGAGACAGACAGACAGACAGATAAATAGATAGACAGACAGACAGACAGACAGACAGATAGATGGATGAATGGTTCGAATCCTAATGATTTGTTTGTGTGTTGTAGACGGTCAAATTATGGACGGCTTTTGGACGACATCGACCAAGATTCTGTGGGGAATTTTCGTAACCCAGTGTATGATGGCTAAATGGGGAAGTATTTACAGTAGGAGGAAACAGCTCAGTGATTCATTTCTGATGAAGAACCTACAATGACTTTTAGTAATGAATGTGCTAATGTCAGATTCTGTATGATACCCCAAAAATATCCACTTCAGAATGAAAATAGATAGATCACTGATCAGAATCATCAACTCTCAGAATGTTGGCAAGACTAATTGTTTCATAAACGTATTATGACGATTGTTTTGTGTGATTTTGAAAGTAATTACCTAGAAATTATTATTTTTTTTTTTTAAACAATTGTTTGTGAAATCAATGTCTTAAGGTATAGTTGACTAATTGATATGCTTGTTGGTTTTGCACAAAATGTTCACATCATGATCATATTTTTTTTTCTTTAAAGACCCATGAAAGTATAATGTTTTGTTGCTAGTGCTAGTGTACTCCTGAAAGTTTACAAAAACAAACTTGTAGCATACGGTATATAGGCATTTATATTTTACAGTATTTATTTCTCAGGAAAAAAAGAACAAAAATATTGATGACTCATCCTGCACTCAAAGGCATAACAAATTCATAAAAAAAAATAAAAAAATCTTGTTTAAAATTTTAAGTCTTGTCAACTTGAGATGGAAAGTTGCTAAAACAGCATACAGTTGACAAATTAGTAAAACTTAATGCATGAGCGTAGTCTCTTTTTAAGTAAACTCAACTTTCTTCTGTTAATCAACTTCAACATAATTTAATTCAAACTGAATACTGAAGTTCAACTTATTTGATCTTTAATTAATCGTATTGATAACCACAGCAGTAGTTTTTAGGGGAATATTGAAATAGACACACGTATTGCAAGAGCTGCTGCAATATTGTCCAAACTGAACAAGAAAGTGTGGGAAAACAATAACATCTCATTGAATACCAAACTCAGAGTATACCAAGCATGCGTTCTCAACACCTTGCTGTATAGCAGCGAAACCTGGACGACATATGCCAGACAGGAAAACCGCTTGAACAGTTTCCATCTCCGCTGCCTGCGTCGAATCCTTGGTATAAACTGGGAAGACAAGATCACCAACACATCTGTCCTGGAACAGACAAATTCCCACAGCATGCACCTGTTGATAACGCAACGTAGGCTGCGCTGGATAGGTCATGTGCGTCGGATGAAGGACGGCCGTATTCCCAAGGATATACTGTATGGTGAACTAGCTACAGGGCATCGTCCTGTAGGCCGACCAGCACTGCGCTACAAGGATGTTCTCAAGCGTGATTTGAAAACCACTGGTATATCCCTGGATACCTGGGAGCCTCTTGCAGAAAATCACAGAGCATGGAGAACTACAGTAAGTGATGGAATCCAAAGGGGAGAAGCGAAGAGACTCCAGCAGTTGAAGGACAAAAGAAGTCACAGGAAGGAGGGGAAACCAAGCCATGACTTCAACCCGCCATCCAGCTTTGTCTGCCTAAATTGCGGCAGAGACTGCCATGCAAGGATAGGACTACTGAGCCACTCCAGATGTTGCCAACAACAAAATTGACTGAAAAAGATAAAGAAGGCGCAGCCATTGTCTTTCGAGACAGAAGGGGCCAAGAGAGTTTTTAGGGGATATTTACACTTTGTCACTTCATGCATTTGGCTGATTGCTATCCAATCATGCAAAGACCAGGTGTAAATGCCCCCCAAGAATGATTTGAGATGGAACAATGTTGTCCTAATAAAGTGCCCAAGTGCTGTTGTAGCCCATTTGCCACAATGTTTGACATGTTGTTCATTCTGAGATGCTATTCTGCTCGCTACAATTGTACAGAGGGGTTATCTGAGTTACCATAGACTTTCTGTCAGCTCAAACCAGTCTGGCCATTCTCTGTTGACCTCTCTCATCAACAAGGTGTTTCCATCCACAGAACTGCAGCTCACTGGATGTTTTTTGTTTTTGGCACCATTCAAAGTAAATTGTAGAGACTGTTGTTCGTGAAAATCCCAGGAGATCAACATTTACAGAAACACTCAAACCAGCCCGCCTGGCACCAACAATAATGCCACAGTCGAAATCACTGAGATCGATTTTTTTTTCCCCCATTCTGATTATATATATATATTATATAATGTTTGTTTTATTTCTTCATTTATATACAAAGTGTATTTAAAAAAAAAAAATGATCCCCTTTTCTCCCCAATTTGGAATGCCCAATTCCCACTACTTAGTAGGTCCTTTTGGTGGCACCGTTACTCTCCTCAATCCGGGTGGCAGAGGACATGTCCCAGTTGCCTCCGCTTCTGAGACTGTTAATCCGTGCATCTTATCATGTAGCTCGTCGTGCATGACACTGTGGAGACCCCCAGCATGTGAAGGCTCGTGCCACTCTCCGTGATCCACGCACAAATTACCACGCGCCTCATTGAGAGCAAAAACCACTAATCGCGACCACCAGGAGGTTACCCCACGTTACTCTACCCTCCCTAGCAACTGGGCCAATTTGGTTGCTTAGGAGACCTGGCTGGAGTCTCACTGAGCTCACAGGCCCCCCTACAAAGTGTATTTTTATGTGTTTCACACTACTTCCCCATCTTGGACTACCTGTTGTGGTCATATGTGATCTACCGTAGTTTTAGCAGAGGCACAAACCACAAGAGGATATGATAAATCACTGGGTCTGCAGCAGCAGAGACTGAACTGTAACTGTAGACTGAAAAGTATTTTAGAGCATAATTATTAAGATATAAATTGTATTTTATTTATGTTATTCATTAAAAACACAGACAGAGGATAAATGGGGTCTTGAAACAGTGTATCAGGCAGATGGCTTATGTAAATAATTTCAATGTGGTATAGTCTCAGTTTAGTATTTTAGGATGCTTTGAACTTTTATGTAAATCACATTTGTCAAATGTTTGCGAATATGACAGAATTAGAAGCTCTGTTTGTATCCTCGTATAATATATACAGTATATACATAAAGTAGAAATAAATAAATAAATAAAATCTGGAACCTACCAGACATTTATGATCTATGGTTGTGAATTGTTATTCATAAAATACAGTAATGAAAAGCTTTTGTGAAGTATACCTCTCATGCTGTTCTCTTTCAAGTAAGCATCGTTTGTGATGTGCTTTCTTCTCGCTTTTGTAACAGGCTGATAATGATTGGGGGTTTCATTAATACACACAGCTGAGAACTAAAAGCTGTAATGATGGAGCATCAAAATGTGTTGCAAATCCAATCATTCTCACCACTTCACCACATTAAAAACCGTGAGTTTAATTTAGCTTACATGTTGCCATAGATGTGAGTTCTGTCTCTCTAATGAAAGGAGAAAAAAATATCTATCATTCAAAAATGAAAATTCTCTCATAATTTACTCACCCTCATGCCATACCAGATGTATATGACTTTCTGTCTTCTACAGAACACAAATGAAGATTTTTTTTTAGAAGATATTCAGCTCTGTATGTCCATTCAATTCAAATTACTGGTGGCCAGAACTTTGAAGCTCCAAAAAGCACATACAGGGAGCATAAACTTAATCCATATGATGCCAGTGGTTTAATCCATACAGTATCTTCAGAAGTGAATGTGTCAATGAGAAACATCAATATTTAAGTCATTTTTATGATAAATCTACATTTTTGCTTTCACATTCTTCTTGTGTTTTTGGTGATTAGCATTATTTGTGCATATCACCACCTACAGGGCAGCGAGGAGAATTCATAGTAAAAAAGGACTTAAATATTGATGTGTTTCTCACCCACACCTGCCATATTACCTCTGAAGATATGGATTAAACAACTGGAGTCGTATTGATTTCTTTTATGCTGTCTTTATATCCTTTTTAGAAGCTTCAATGTTCTGGTCACCATTCATTTGCATTGAATGGACCAACAGAGCTGAGATATTCTTCTAAAATTCTTAATTTGTGTTCAGCTGAAGAACGAAAGTTATACACATCTGGGATGGCATGAGAGTGAGTAAATGATGAGAGAATTTTCATTTTTGGGTGAACTATCCCTTTAAAGTTGTGAAGACCTCCTAATAATATCAAAATGTTCTGATAACGAAGCCTCTCTTTTAGAATAGGGCAAAAGTTTTAAATACAGTACAGTGACATTTTCAGACAATTTGTAGTGTTTACCACAAAATACAATGTTGTACATGTAGGCCGTTGTGAATTTCAAATAAATAAACCATCTTCTGGATTCCAAATAAACCATCTATCTCAACGTTTTTTTTTAACCACAATGTGTGGATTTTTTTTTTTTTTTTTTTTTTTTTTTACAGCTTGAGTACAAGATGTTGCATGGTACACAAACCTACAGAAAAGAAAAAAAGAACAAATGTGCTAATTGCAGTGACACATTTGAACCAGCAGAGTTCAGTATTTCCCTGTTAACATTGGCATACTGTACATGTACACAGCACAAATCTGGTTATTTAGTCCATATATATTCTTAATTCATACTGATAGAATGAATAATGTGTATAAATTAGATTACTGTGATTACATTTTACATGTTATGTAGCTTTTTATACAACAGTTTTTTGAGCGCTCACTAATTTGATTTAACAAGCGGTTTGTCACTTCTGTTCGCTAAATACAATTTTAGTGCTTGGTCAATATTGATTGACTTCTTTTTGAAATATTTGTGTTGGAGAAGTAAAACAAACAAACTACAGTAATACAAACAAACAAACAAACACACAAACAAACAAAGCTGGAGTGGTGGTGGCGTAGTGGGCTAAAGCACATTACTGTTAATCAGAAGGTCGCTGGTTCGATCCCCACAGCCACTACCATTGTGTCCTTGAGCAAGGCATTTAACTCCAGGTTGCTCCGGGGGGGATTGTCCCTGTAATAAGTGCACTGTAAGTCACTTTGGATAAAAGCGTCTGCCAAATGCATAAATGTAAATGTAAAACAAAATATCTGGCTATACAGTGTCTGAAATTTCAGTTACTCATTATAAAAGCAATACTTTACCGCAATTGTGTTATTGTTGTGAATATCAGCATGGCACTGATTACCTGTGATTTTGCTTGCTGAAATACTATACCCATATTCACACATGCAAGCTGGTTAATTTTTACTGTTTTTGTCTTCCTCCACCTGTATGAAGAAGAGAAGCTGGTTGTGAATAATTTTAATTTAATAAGCTAAAACAAGCCAAAGGATTTATGTGACTCTTACTGGAGCACTGAGACAAACATCCAGGAGAGACAACACTAAAACAAATGTGTTAATCTTTCAGTTTCACTCACTTGTTACTATCAGTATTATTAATTAATAATCTAAACTTATTTATATAGCATCTTTTAAGCAATATAGTACAACATGCTTCACAAAAGCATAGAATTACAAACACAACAGTCTAATAAATAAAGTAAAAAGTAAAACAAAAACGGACTATAATAGAACATTAAACAAGGCATAAGAAATCAGAATTTGCCAATGATTTGTGAATTGGTAAATACAAGTCTAAATAATCTGCATTAAAAGTGAGAATTTATGATGCAGTATATGTGATGAATGTGACATCCTAACACTGAGCCTTGGGGAACACCATAGGTTAGTAATAAAGATAAACCTGATTTCCAACATCTCAATCAATCAAGTTCCACTCAAATCAAATAAAATCAAGTTGGGTCACACACCATAATCATCAGTAGTTCCTGTAATAATATTATCATGTGTAACAATCTATGTATGGTACATAACAATTTCTTTGGAAATATTAATAGTTTGAAAAATATATATACAGATATGCAGTCTTCAACAAGGAAATGGATAGATACTTATAATAGAATATATATCTATTTGAATAATTAATGGCCTATAATAGTTGACAATACAAGGAATATAATAATGCAAGTAATATTTAAACATATTGCCAGATAAACCTTTTAAAATTAAAAGTTCCAGGTGGAACCAAAAAGGGGCTGACAGGAAAATGCCAAAGAATAACTTTTTTTAATGTTTTTTCCAAGTTCTCTTCTAGTGTACATAAAATGTACACTTGAAATTAGAGTGCATTGTGGGTAAGAATGAGTGAACAAAGAACGAGTGGCTCACTCAGAATTCAGACACTCCTACAAAATGGCAGACACTAGAAATAGTGCAATATATAGTGGATGGGGCGGTTTCACACACAGCGAGTGTTCCGTGAACGGAGTTGGTGCCCTACGTAGGCTGCGTACTCTGCGTTTAGAGAGCGGTGGTACTGCTGTACAGAACTAATGATCTAAATTCTTATGACACTGAAAACTGTAACTACACTGAAATTAGAATCCACACAGGAATATGACAAATAAAAAGCTATGAATTAGAGAAATTCTTCTCTGAATATCGCCCCTACTGTCTAGCAACAAATGACAAATATTGACCTGTTTCTCACCCACTCCTATCATATCACTTCTGAAGATGTGGATTAAACCACTGGAGTCTTATGGATTACTTTTATGCTGCCTTTATGTGCTTTTTGGAGCATCAAAATTTTGGCATACAGACCTAAAATATTCTTCTAAAAATCTTAATTTGTGTTCTGCAGAAGAAAGGAAGTCATGCACACCTTGGATGGCATGAGGGTGAGTAAATGATGAGATCATTTTAATTTGGGGGTAAACTATCTCTTTAAAGTGATAGTTCAGCCATAATTTAATATCCTGTCATAATTTCTTTACCCTCATTTTGTTCCAAACAAGTGTGACACTTAGTATTATGTGGAACACAAATATGTTACAGAATGACAGAATGTTAGGGACTGACAGTCTCAGTCACCATTCACTTTCAATATATATATATATATATATATATAAACATTCACTGAAAGTAAATAGTGACTTCTAAATTCTCCTTATTGTGTTGCATGGAAGAAAGGAAGTTATACGGATTTGGAACAACATGATGGTGAATGCTGACATAATATCTAATTATGAAAGAAAGAAAGAAGAAAGTAAACGTGTATTATGTCATTTGTGAAAGTAACGAGTTACTCACTACTTGAGTAATCTTTTAATTGGACACTTTCTTACTCTTACTCAAGTAATTATTTATGTTAGAACTTTTACTTCTACTTGAGTAATTATTTTTTGGAAGTAATTGTAATTGTACTTTTACTTGAGTAGAGTTTTTGGCTACTCTACACACCTCTGGTAATTACAGACTGTGATATTACAATAGCTGGACAAGAACAACTGCACAAGGTAACTCATTTGTTTAATGTATTCATGGCTTTGGTTAATCATGCTTAAGGATTTATAACTGTTAAATAATCAACATATGCAAGTTAAACAGAATATGCAAAGTGTTCAAATGTGTGAGATACACAGTATTTCTAAATGTACCATTGTCTTTCAATGATACTGATGTTATTTGTTCTCTGTCTGCTCGTATGAATGTAACACATCATAAGAAAGTGTTTCACCGCTGTTCAAATGCACTTTGGATTGTATCATTTATATGCATAAATGTTTTAATAAATGACTAAATATTAAATGAAAAAAATGACAATAAAATACAAAGTAATCTCTTCAGTAATCAAAATACTTTTAGAATGTAATTGTATTCTAAATTGCAAGGATTTAATTTGTAACTGTAGTGGAATACAGTTACTTTTATTTTGTATTTTAAATACGTAATCCTGAATATGGACAGCATCACATTGCTCTCGACTATCAACCTTTTTTTCTCAGTTTGCAAGAAAAAATGAAAAGCACATGCCCAGTAATTCACTTATAATGGAAGAATGTTGACTGAAGGTATTAAAAGCAACAAATCTGACACTCTTAATTTTCACATCAATTTTTCATGTCACAAAGTCACTTTTTAAGCAGTTTTAACACTAATTTTACACTACTCTATTTTTGTAAAAAAATTGTGCCAGTCTGCATGTACAGTCATAAAAGGCTAATTACAGAGAAGTATAAACTCCTACAAACTTCAAAGTTTGACAAATATATGTCTTGTGTCTGTACATCAAGACACTGGCAAAACAACAAAAACAGATGTGTGATAAATCAGAAGTCTGTTTTTACCAAATCAACACATATCTCCAGGTCTTGAAATTTAGACACCCCAACATCATAGCATTCCAGACAGTCTATGCATTGCTCCAAGAGACATATGCAAATGAGCAAAAACCGTTGAGCTATAAGGGTATGTTTCTTTCTGTTGGAGCCTTCTGTGATTTTTAGAAGAAAATCAATTGGACGATACACTTTAATCAAATGCTTTACAGATGGCTCTGTTATGGTAAGGTAAATGACAATTTGAGGTATCAGTCATGTCTGTTGGGCAAATGGTGCAGGACGTGTTGCACACCAAGGTTTAATACTAAGGATTAGGGATTTGTTCCAACCTGGTCTCGAAATCTGCATTTTGGTTCCGTATTTTTATGCCCACCCAGTCCACCACTGCAATCTTAACATCTCACAAGCACAACCATGTGGGGAATATTCATGCCCCGAAATGTTCATTCTGGCATGCAACTTTTGTACCTCCAACAAAATAAGTGATATGACGTCATTTTGTTCTGTGTAGTGTTAGGGTCAGCAGGGTGTTATTGTAATTAACAGGGTCAGTGGCTATTCAGGCTTAGCCCAGACCTCTGTGGATACATATGGGGCCATCCTTTCATGAAATATTGAAATATAATACACTTTACAATAAAAGTCTCTGAGATATCATTTACAGTACAAAACTCGATACGGTTTCCAATACCTCAACAAGACAGGATTTTTAACCGCAATAACATGTCACGAGCGCTCTTTTTGCATGCGCGCACATACGCTTGAGAGCTGGAAAGCAGCTGCCAACAAGACAGTATTGAGTTGGTATTTTGTGTTATCGATAATGTAGAATGACAGGTATTGTTTATATATATATATATATATATATATATATATATATATATATATATATATATATATATATATTATACTGTATATACTGTATAAACAATATATCTTAATATTAAAATATACATATTGTTAAAAAATAAAGTAGCAAATAAAGTTTTAGTATCAACTTGAAACCGAAGCTCTGGTGCTTCTAACATTATTTCATGATGATAAAAACATTTGGGGCTTTACAGAAAACATCTGTGGCTTCAGCCTTGGTATGAGCCAAGCCAGTGTTTAGTTTGGATAATATTTGCTCATGCCTTTGCTCGTGCTTCGCAGTGTATCGCGCATGCATTCAAATGTAGTTCAACCTTCGGCCACTAGGATAGTTTAGAAATTTGGAAAGCAAGAGAACGCTTTTAGCAGACAAGAAATGTGACCTCCTGTCACTGATTTCGTGCGAGATCAGTCAATACCTAACCCCATGTATGAGTGATTAGCATTAGCATTAGCATTAGCGAACACCACTAAAAAATAGTGTAGTATAAAATTGCACTTTTCAAAGGTTAAAATTTGAGACAAACTGACACTGTTGAATGTTGTACTGGATTTCTATTTGTCATTCTTTTCTAGTTTATCTTAGACTATGAGTGTGTTTACATGTATAATCATATAAAGATCATACTTAATAACCCAACATCTCAGTCACCCAACAATGCTTAAATGGTAAATAACCTACATTTTTTACCATTACTTTAATTTCTCTCTTCATATAAACACCTTCACTGGCTTTCAGATGGCTTATTCAAGGGGTGCATGTCTGTTTTTATTTTGGAGGAGGAAAGCCAGATTATTTCCAATATAATGTAAACACAGTTTTCTTACAAGTTACTTAATCAAGTCTCAGTGTCTTGTGGTTGTATCTTGTATTGCTGTTGTATTAGGAAACATACATTACTCTTATAGGACAAACTTTATTCATAAATGATCAATAATAACATAGAGAAAATATAAAATTATTTGTATTAACACTGTAAATAGTTGTGCAATGAACAGTAAGACTGTTGAGATGAAACTGCTTCTAAACAAATTATGCAGCACAGCTCGAGGGCTTCTGTAAACTATAAATTTGTAATCTGTAATTTGATTTCTAACTCACACTAAAATCAGTTGGAGAGAGTCACAAAACACCATACAATTAATACAGTTGCATTCTTTACTGTCGACAGCCCGTTGAGGGTTTTTTGCTGATGGGTTACTTTGCTATGACAACAGTGACCTCAGTTGTCTGGGTGGTCTCCTCATCCGAATTGCTCTCTTGGCTCTCAGTACTCTGTGAGGAGTCGTCTTCACTGTCTGCAGCTCCAGTTGTGGTGGTGGTCTCCTCACTGCTCAGACTGCCATCTGACTCCTCTGTCTCCTCCTGGCTGGCACTTGCACTGTCGCTGTCACTGGGGGAGACACCAGCGTTGGCCCCCTCACTGTCAGACCCTTCGTTGACCTGGTTCCCAGCAGAAGCGATCTCATGGTTCCCCAGAGCTGCCTGGCGGTCGCTTAGCTCCATGTCTTCTTCTGTACCTCTGACAGTGTTATCCATCTCAGGAGTGCTGGTGTCCTCCTCTTCCAGTAGAGCATCATGGACCTGAAGAGTCTGAGAACACAAACAACATCTTAGTTACAGCGATTCCAAGTGTTATATATATGTGCTAATATACACTTGATCAATTGTTTGATTCTGCCTTGTGTGAGAAGTGTTTGTGTTCACTGTTGAACTTTTTGTTATGACAGTACTTTAGTTGGGGTTCTTCCAGATGTATCTGCTATACATATTTCTACATAAGGGTTCTTCAATGTAGTCTCAAAGAATGAATGTTACTATAACCACATTTTTGCAAAGTGACTATTACGTTCCACATTGTATGTTTCGGCGCAGTTTTCTGGTGAAATGAACACTTGAGGCGCTACCACAACTGTGCATTTTATACACTTTCACAAAAATCACAAGAACAATGGCTGATTATGATTTTAGTAACACTTATTTTTCACACTGTTACTTACACACTGCTATGTTATGATACTGAAACACTTTTACTATAACACAGCATTTGAAAAACTATACATTTTAATGCTCATTTTTACAGACCCACCTAAATTTATGTGATTAGCTTCTGCTGTAGATCTCCTGCTAGAGTTTTGGAACTCGGGAGTCCGAAGTTTGAGCCCAGCTTTGCACGTAAGCTGACACGTGAAACGAAAATGTTATGTATGTGCTTTTCTTTGCACATTTTGTTTTTGGACAGTATCGGTAAGGTTTTATTTGTTGGTCATTTCATTTTAGACCACAATTGGTTATGTTTAAGTAAAACATTTAGGTTAGTGAGGTATGTTTTACTCATTTAAACCTATATCTAATATGTATCTTAAAAAACTCGTCTAATTACGACACCATTCCACTCGCCTTCAGCGCCCCCCGCTAGACATTTCATTAGGAAAATGCAACGAAACGTGTAATAAGGCACGCAATTTAATTTAGCAAAAATGTTACCACTGCCACGTTACATTCATGAGATCAGGCTGGAATTCTTCTATACTTTTGAATTACTTGCCACATCTGTATATGGGAACACTGGTAACTCTTTACATAAATGTTTTTGAAGAGTTTATAAATGGATTCATTAATGCATTATAAATTATTGATAGGCAGTTATAACAACATAAATGAAAAAGGGTGACTTTCATGCAATACTTGCAAAATAGTGAACATTTTAACATACAGTATATGGTATAAATAATTAATAGACTTATTCCTTCTTACATTAATCAAAAACATAAAATACTGTAATTCATGATTAATATCACAATGCAGTAATGAACTATTACAGTGCGATTCAAATGAGGGATTTTGTCATCTCGCATCACTCTGATTTGTGTTTATATTCTGTGTAAAGTCTCGAATCTTGACTTGTTTTGTCAGTTTCCTTGTGATGTTTATATAAAAAGTGTCTTGAATTACCAATTAGTAGTAACCCTCTGCAAAAACACTTTTTGGGTCTTCATGCTCACTCAAAGTATATAATACTATATATAATAAAGCCAGATTATCATTAAACCATATTGATCATTATATACATAGGTTCCTATGTTGGCAAATGCTTCATATTAAGATTAAGATTCAACTTTATTGTCATTGTGCAGAGTACAGGTACAGATCCAATGAAATGCAGTTTCTAATGCCCAACTAAGCTGGGGTCAGAGCGCAGGGTCAGCCATGAAACAGCGCCCCTGGAGCAGATAGGGTCAAGAGCCTTGCTCAAGGGCCCAACAGTGGTATCTTGACGGTGCTGGGGCTTGAACCCCCGACCTTTCGGTCAGTAACCCAGAGCCTTAACCGCTGAGCTACTGGCCACTGGCCCCCTAGTGGTTCATATGTGTTAACTTTACATACAGGTATATACAAATTACAAATGTTGAATAAATGTTGCATTTATAACGTGCTGTAAAATGGCTAACTTTTTGGCAGGTGTTGCATATAAGTCTCTCAATTATTTATAATGCATTTATAATGAATTTGATTCAATAGTGAAAACACTTTCAAAGTAAACTTCACATTTGAATCATCTATTTACCTTGAACAGTTTAATCTCCTTTTCCACATCATTGACCCTCTGATCATTGTAGGCAGACATCTTCTTACTCAAGCCGCCCAGCTTTTCACTGCTATAGGACTTGTATGGGGAAGGGATTTTTTCAATGTCTTTTGCGTCCACGTAGACAATGGATTTCTTGTAATCGCTTGGGTTGCCCAAGCTGTCTCCACGGCCAGTGTTGATGATCGGGTCCAGGGTGGGCTCCACTGTTGTTGGGACAGAGGTGGTCTCTTTTTCCTTAGATTCACTCTCACTGGAATCAGTGTCCTAAAGGGACGATATATGTTAAAGCTGATGCATTCAATTTCTTCACTGTTAAAATTGTTTCTCGTATCCCAGCATAATATGCACTAGGTAAGCCATTCGTAGGTGGATTTAACCTATAACAGAACTAGTTACACTTAGTAGCAAACACCACTGTACAGAATATAAAGTAATGTAAGCTTCTTTCCTACATATTGTTTAATGAATTGTTTAACATTTGGACACATTGGTTCCACATGAAATGTATTTAGCCAGAAAAAACAAAATCAAGTATTTTAGCATAACCACTGTGACTCACGATCTCCTCGTCCTTGTCATCTGTTTCAGATTCGTCGTCTCCATCCTAGAAATACAAGAAACATTGTTGAGACTGCGCAGATCACAGCGGGATCACTGACAGCACGTCTAGACCAACACAAGGGTATTCTTAGTCTTCTGTCTTTTATTGGCTCTTGTGGGTGGATATGTGTGATGTGGTTTGGAGGATGAGTCTTCATTTACCTCAGTGTCATCTGCACTGTCCGTGCTCTCATCAGAGTCTGTTGTTGTGGTCTGAAAACCAATAAAAATGTTAAAAATGCAATACTCACTGTAACGCTCATATATGTGCTCAAGTACTTGCATTTAAATAGCTCAAAGATGGCAGTTTATGTCAATACTATGGCATTGTTCAGACAAGCAGCCAAAAAATTGACTTTTTTGTCATATTTGACTAAAAAAGTTGTGGAAAAGTCTGATAACCGATTAATGGCTGGTAGTGTTTTACAATCGATTTCTAGAAAAATGAATAAAATCCCAAAAGCAGTTTATTTTGCTGCATGATTTGGTGCATGAAGTGAGACTTTTAAATATAAACAAGCCTGAAAGGCACCAGGGACTCTTATTTTGAAATGTTAGAGACTCATTTACAATGCTAAATATTTAAGTAAACTATTAGATTTTAATAGTTTATATTTTCACCAGATGAAGAGTTTTATATGTAGATAGATGGGAAAAAATGAGGGTATATAAAATAAAATAAAACAACTATCAGCACTGATTTTTTTAGATCACTGATAGTTCCAAAGAGCAACTATTAGCACAGAGTAATCATAAAACCTATATATCAGTCTGCCTTTACACCCTTTATTGACCACACTGTCTGAACCAACAAATTAAATTTAATTTCTTGCAAAATGACAATTCCTAACGATCGGACTTGTGTGCAGTGTGGTGCACTCAGTAATTGTTTTCCTCATTTAAAAGATTTACTTCTAAAGAAATAGTAATTTTGAAACATATGTATAAAATCATGACCACTCACATGAGATGAACACTCCAGTCATATCAGTAACTTATAAAAGCTCTTTTATTCTACATGGAGCAGGGGTGCCTCATGGGGGCAAAAACTACTCGATTAATCTCAGTAACTGCCCAGTTATTGGACACTTTCATTAATGGATTAAATTAATCCAGGCTTACTATGCATAGTGAATTTCGACAATAGCATATATATATAATAAAGAAAAGCATCCAATAATTGCCCAACATATAGATACATAGATACAATACTGTTTAAAAAGCATCCCAGGGTGATTCCATTTATGTTATTCCATAGTTTTAATGACTCTACTATTATGCTAAAATGTGAAAACAAAATTATAATAAAGAATGAGTGTTACAAAACGTTTGACCGGTAGTGTATATATTTAGAAACTGCAGGCTTTTACCTGTGTAGGTTCCACCTGAACCAGTTTAAGAGCAGGTTTTTGAGGAATAGGAGCTGACTGTATAAGAAAGATTTGTTACATTATTAATATTTGCAAATGAAGTATTTTCCATGCTGTTTATGATCAAATTGAACACTTGCCTGTAGAACAACCACATGTTCTTCTGAGCTTTCGGAACTGCTAGCTGAGCGCTTAACCTGAGGAAAATATGTAACGGTTACATTAGAAGACAGAATGGTAAGATAAATCTTTAATGGACACATTTTGTGATTGAAATCAAAGTGAACTTACAGGTAGGCAGTAGACGGTGGCGACGAGGAGCATCAAAACAATAACAGCCTTCATTTTGTGTAAAATATACTAAAAAAATGGGGGAAGACAAATCATAAATGTTGCATAAATTTAAAAAACTCTTGAAATCAAAATGGTCCCAATATGCCATATTAAAATACATGTATGTTCCTAGTCTTATTGTGTACGACTGACCAGTGCACATTGTTCTAAATGCAAAAAAAGTTTTGCCTCCTTCTACTTCTACTCAGCCGCCAAAATTATTTTTCTTTTTCGGCTAACATCACAAAACACTTTTATTTTTCAACCCCTTCCCTCCAAGTACCTGTTATAGACCACTTTCACAATCCAATCAGTTCACAATAGATTCAATAAAGTCCTGTTTTACTCTGTTCTTTCCTTGGAATAGCATTTTTCTCTTGGAAATACTCAACATTTCAGAAGTAAAATGGGTTGCACATGCGATGGATATTGATATTTAAGCTAAAGATTTAACTGTTAGAAAAACAGTTGGAACGATGTAGCCACAGCTAATCCATGTTTCTAAAAATACATATTCCAAAGACGGTTGCCTCTGCTGATTTAACATTAAAGTTCAAACTATAAACTGCCTTAAGAATAGGTATTTTAGGTATTTGCGAATTTACTTAATGGCATGCCAACTCTAAAGGAAGCAAGCCTTTTTCGGGAGCTCAGAAACATTCATGCAAATGCCAAAGTACTTCTTTACTAAGTACTACCAGTCCTAACCATGAAACATCTTGTTTATTTCAGCTCCAACAACATTACATAAAGTATAAGCTGAGGAAGTGTTTAGCTACACCTATAATGATCTCCACCAGTGTATAATTCAAGAAGTTAAAAGCAGACGGCGTAGCGGCCACAATCCCAAGAAACAGCATGTCTCTGACTCCAGATTTGGTTTCTCATTAGAATCTGCATTGCTGTAAGCCAAGTCCTAAAATGTCTAGCGTCGAAGGAAAAGCGAAGTAGGGTTTAAAATGCAAAGAGTGGCAGCATTTTGTTGAGGCTGCCTACAGATGTTATGGTGGCAGTTGTCAGTCAGCCAGTATTATTATTCTTTTGTATGGAACTTTAATTGGACCTTTAGTGGTTGTGTTGCTGGAATCAATGAGTCAGTTGACAAATTAGTACAGCCTTTATGTGCCATAGCCACAACTTCCTCTTTCGTCTGTCAAGTTCATGTTAATCATCTCTGCCTGTAATAAACTGCTGTTGGCATTGTTAAACGTCTCTATAACTGTAAAATACTTTTAATGCTTGTGCTTAGATTTAGGCTGAATGAATTTTCGGAACTTTGACGCTTATTCTGCAAGAGCTGTATCTATTTATATATTCTTTTAATTGACAGTTAACCATCTGAAAATGTGCAGGACCCAATCTTTTTGTGTGATCGGTATGTTTCAATAGATTCTACTGTAACTGACAATGAAAAAGTTGTTCTATGGAATATTTTACCTTCAGAAAAGCATGACATGATAATTGCAAACCATCAGGCAAGCAAAATGCTGTCCATGTCGGTTTCTTGAGTTCCCAACAATACTAAGATCTGCTTCTACATCGTCAACATCTTAAAAATGAATTAATAAGAGCTGTGACTTACCTAAGCCTTTCTACGTGAGAATCTGAAGGTTTTTTCAGGTTCTGTGCAGATGACAGTCTGAGGTCCCGTTTATCAGATTTTGAAATCTTGCTATGTTTGGATGTTATAGTGAGCGCTAGCTACTGGTCGGCTTTTAAACACTGATCCCTCTGGGAGCAGCCAATGGCAGTGCAGCTTGTAATGTCATGAGGTTTACCACTGCTGTTCCACCTTTCTGCTCCCACTCTTCTTGTGGTTAGTATGACCAGGCAATGCAAACATTCAACACCAGGCATGACATGCAGAGAATAATAATAATAATAATACTCAATCTGTATTGCTCTGGAGATCCCAGAGGCAGTTATGATGCTTGTTATCCTTAGTATGATGCATCTACAATGAATACATTCAATGTAAGTTAACTTAAAGTTCTGGTATCATAAAGAAAGGCAAATTTAAATTTTTAAATTTTAATTTTAAGACTTAATTACAGGGGGTTTTATGGACTTTAGCTGTAAAACAGAATTAAGTGTTAAGTGTATAATCACTTCAAACTTTAGTAGGGAACAGTATACCTCACAAAATAAAAAAAGGTCAGTTTATTTCAAATAAATTTAAATTCCACTGTTAGTCAAGCTTGCTAAGGCAAGCATCACTATTACTTCTGCTCATATTTAGGGTTAAGGATTTGAACACACACACTGTCCCCTAAATATTAAACTTTGGCACATAACTTGTCCTGCACAGTTTGTGCTACAGACTTGAATAGTGCATCAAATCAAGGCATGCGCTTACATTTGTAAGTAGGCATATGGTTTGTCCAGCTTCACATTTCTCTTTCTTTGGCTGGTTGATTAGTGCGACTCTGGAAACATGACAAAAAGCTCATATCTCATTGGTCATTCTGAGTCCGAAGGGGGAAAAAAGACCAAGACCTCAATAATAAAAAAAAAAAAACTTTGGATTGTCAGCGGACGATTTTTCAGAACCAATTTGTGCCATAGGAATCTATTGTTAATATGCTAAAGCTTGTTTGAAACGAACATTCGCTTGGTGTATGAAGTCTTTACGTTGAAGTAGGGTCCAGAGCCACTAATAAAAAATATCTTAGAGACTTGGGGGTGGTTCTTTTGAGTTGGTCCCATCTAGCATCCACCAAGGATGTCCTAGAATCCCCCTAGCAACAACCTAGAACACCCTATCAACTGTACAGCCATGCCCTGGCAACCATCCAGAACGCTCCAACATCATGACGGCAACTTTTGCACAGGCAAACGGCAATCATTTGTTCTTAAAATCTAGTTAGATTTTTATCATTCACTGAAAACCCTAATAATTTGACTTTACTCAACTGATTGAATTGTGTAATACAGTCTCCAAAACTTGTGTAATGAAGTTCACTTAACTTAGTGTTCATATAGAATGAACTATAGATGCAAGTAGACATCTCAGATTTGCTATTTAAATATTGTTGTTTCTACTTAATAATTTTGGTCGAATTGACTCAAATTTAGATCATCTTAATTTAAGAGTATTACAACAATTCAATGTTAATTAGATTTATACGACAGATTTAGACTTAACATGATAGTTCATGATATAGACTACATTTTGGTGAGCTTTATGGACATTGCATCGTTTTTCACGCAAAAAGGTAGAAAAACATTTGACAGTTTATTTTTAGGAGGCTGACAGGATGTCATACCACAATCACACGATTTTGTCCTTCCTCTGTGTCATTCTATGATTCACAGTCTGTTAGTAGCATAGCAATTGCTCGGAATTTACTCGTGTACTGTTTGAAAATAGAACAGTAAATTAAAAGTAGCTGCCTCTCAGGTGTCCTTACATGTTATTCTGTTCATAGGTGTATAGTGTTATAGTACTGTATGTTAAACAATACTGGGACAAGAAGAAGACCAGACGATTTTGCATTCCCTAATTTCTACTATACAATTATTCACCATTATCTAGCAGCACATGAACATTAATAAGCCCCTCTAAGTGATAGTTAGTGTTGCAGCATTCATGATTTGCTGCGCTCTTGTGGGGTGTACCTCAGGGCAGCAATTAAAAAGACTGAATTTGAATGGTAATGATTGACAGACAGCCTACAGACTTGAAACATAATATCACTTACATAAGATGGTAGAATGATTCTTATATAGAGGTAACACAAATAATTCATAGAAATTTTAAAGGTGCAAGTAAAGACATCATAAAACATAAAGCTACATAAGACATACTAATCGTAGGTTGTCATATAGAAAAGTTGAGAACAAATGTGTCAAGACATGCTGTATTGGACTGCCATATTGCATAAGAAGTGAAATGTTTTTACATTTTTTTTCACTCAGGCTAATGTTGTAGGAGGATGTAAGTATATAGTTTGTGTCTGGAATTTTCAAATCTAAAAATAAGTACATTGCTGTCATGCTTGGTGGCAAAACCATCTGTGGCTCACGGATGGATTAACTAAAAAATTCAGAGACAACACCACTATACCACAATATTACAGAAACTTTCCCGTTCTGAAAATAATTATCACGTAGATGGTGTGCTCTCACACCACATAGCTTACACATAGAAAATCAACCTAAAATACCTGAAAACAAATGATGCATGATGTGAGAAAAAAAAACAACCAATCAGAACATATTTGATGTTTAATTAGGCCTATATCTATGTAAAGTGTGATTGTGGGCCAGTGATAATTTACTGTTGATAGGATTACCAAGTGCATCACAACTGAAACAGAGACCATAATGTCCTGTTGCTTGTCACTCATTGCTCGCAGCTGTCATTGCTGTTTGTGACAAAAACTTACATTAACATGGATGACTGGGAGTGGTGGGCAGGGCCAGAAGGGTAGCGTGGGGTAGCAAAAATAAGCTTTGCCACACCAACTCAGACCCCACTCATGTCCTGAAGATGGTGCGCAATGGGTTACCCATCCATGTGTTGCGCCCCTGTCTGTGAGGACTAGGGGATTTAATGGACATTAACTGTAAAACAGAATTAAGTGTTAAGTGTATAATCACTTAAAACTTTAGTAGGGAACAGTATGTCTCACAAAATAAAAAAGGTCAGTTTATTTCAAATAAATTTAAATTCCACTGTTAGTCAAGCTTGCTAAGGCAAGCATCACTATTACTTCAGCTCATACTTAGGGTTAAGGATTTGAACACACACACTGTCCCCTAAATATTAAACTTTGGCACATAACTTGTCCTGCATAGTTTGTGCTCCGTGTCTGGGAGGACAGCACATAAATATTGTTGTTATTAATTAGTATTGTTATATTTAATTATATAATGTTTTATAATTTTTCTTACTAGATCAAGCTGAAAATGTGTTTCCAACTGTGCATTGTTCTCCCTCATTATACATAGTGTTAACAAACCATTCATACTGTCAAACATACTTCTATCGGGAAGACACGCAGGCTTGAGTGAGGTTTAAGATGCCATTTATTTGATGAATGTATAACAGAAAAGTAATGTCTCTCTTTGGCGTAGGCCCCGTCTGGCGGTCCGAGGGAGTTGTACTCGGAACCATCATATCCTGCCGGAGATAGGAGGCAGGGGTGAGGAGCCTACCCCCGTGCGGGACGGTGCTCAACTGGTGGTGGTGGGGTGGTGGAGATTGCCGTGTTAGCGCACTGAAACAGCAATGTGATAGATTGTGAGCAGACTTATAAAGCAATGGCTTACCTGCAATTGGCTAGGAATTACCCAGCTAATGGTGTGATGATGTACAGCTGCTAGTCTTCCCGCTAGAACTACGCTGCACTCACATAAATCAAAGAAAAATAATACAAAAAGATTCTGTTTTTATAAGAAATAAACAAAAACAGTGTGACTTACAGCTACAGTTTGGCTACAAAAAGTTAATCTCAATCTTTTTCAGCTGATTGTATATATATATATATATATATATTTGCTCTGAAATTATTAAAAAAAAACATGTTTTTAATCAGAGACACAAACATTTCAACCAAACAGCCATTCTAGACAAGTATACACTGGTGGCCAAAAGTTTGGAATAATGTACAGATTTTGCTCTTATGGAAAGAAATTGGTAATTTTATTCACCAAAGTGGCATTCAGCTGATCACAATGTATAGTCAGGTCATTAATAATGTGAAAAATTACTATTACAATTTGAAAAAAAATGTTCAGAACATCTTAAACCACTTCAAAGAGTACTCATCAAAAAATCCTCCATGTGCAGCAATAACAGCTTTGCAGATCCTTGGCATTCTAGCTGTCAGTTTATCCAAATACTCAGGTGACATTTCACCCCACACTTCCTGTAGCACTTGCCATAGATGTGGCTGTCTTGTCGGGCACTCGTCATGCACTTTAGAGTCAAGCTGATCCCACAAAAGCTCAATGAGTTTAAGATCCATAACACTCTTTTTGTTTTACAATTACAATTATCTGTTGTCCAATGTCTGTGTTTCTTTGCCCACTCTAACCTTTTCTTTTTGTTTTTACATTTCAAAAGCGACTTTTTCTTTGCCATTCTTTCGAAAAGCCCTGCACCCCAGAATTTTCTCGTTACTGTTGTACGTGAAACTGGTGTTGAGCGGGAAGAATTCAATGAAGCTGTCAGCTGAGGACATGTGAGGCGTCTGTTTCTCAAACTAGTGACTCTGATGTACTTATCCTCTTGTTTAGTTGTACATCTGGCCTTCCACATCTCATTCTGTCCTTGTTAGAGACAGTAGTCCTTTGTCTTTGTAGACTGTAGAGTACACCTTGCAAGAAATCTTCAGTTTTTTTGGCAATTTCAAGTACTGAATAGCCTTCATTCCTCAAAAGAATGATTGACTGATGAGTTTCTTGAGAAAGCTGTTTCTTTTTTGCCATTTTTGACCTAATATCGACCCTTAAGACATGCCAGTCTATTGCATACGGTGGCAACTCAAAAACAAACACAAAGGCAATGTTAAGCTTCATTTAACAAACCACATAGCTTTCAGCTGTGTTTGATTTAATGGCAAGTGATTTTCTAGTACCAAATTATTATGATTGAATTTTGCATGATTGCTCAAGGATAAGGTGTTGGAATGGTGGCTACTGGAAATGGGCCCTGTCTAGATTTGATCAAAAGTAAATTTTTACAAATAATGGGGCTGTTTTTTACATCAGTAATGTCCAGACTATACTTTGTGATCAATTGAATGCCACTTTGGTGAATTAAAGTTTTGTTTTTTCCTAAATACAAATCTAGTGAAGCCCTGTCATCTCATTTTCTGTGATACTGTGTCACTTTTTTATTCGTATAATAGCTTCTAATGGTAACTCTTTGTAATTTTGGGAATGCGTGAACCTTCTGCACTTTGCTTTCACAATGCACATCACCCCCTATACATGAACCCCGTGCATGAACAGAACAGGGTGTCATCCATTCACTCTGAAGCACACACAGACCACGTAGGTTGTTTCTTTAGGAAAATCATCTTTCTTGTTCGAGCAATGAGAATTCATTGTTGGCAGAGCATCCAAACAAGTAAAATGTGTTGGCGCTCATTTCATTAACATGGAAAGACATTCATCATTTGTCGCTTTGTCATAGTGTAACTCCAGTCTAGTCACACTGCAGTGACAAGAAGTTAAAAGTTGTGCTGCTGAAATGTATATTTGTTTACCAACATTCAAAACCACTGCCTCCTGTGGCTGAAACAGGAAGTGTTGTTGAGTTAAAAGGTCCACTGGGTTGAGTTAAAAGGTCCACTGGGTGTCAGTAAATGGGAGATGTGTTTAGTTGTAAATGGCATAATACAGTCATCGGGAATGCATATTTTAATCCTACTTCCTCACCCAAACCCAAACCTAGCTGTCAATGGAGTCATTTTAAAAAAGCAATGCATTTAAAAAAAGAAACAGTGTCTTGGAGTGAACGCAATTACTTACTGGTTTTCATGGGACCAGAACCCATACCTCAAAGATTGCATGTAAAACACACTACCAGTAATGTCACAGGGAAAGGTGAACATGTTTGAGCAAAATGATGTCTGTTGCACTCGCTTTTCAGTAATTCAGTAGATAGCGGATGATGCTTGTCAGTAGTTGAGCAATATGGTGTTGATTTCAGGGAAACATGAACATTCGGAAGGAGCATTGTCAATTTCCTGTGTGATCATGTTGGTAACTCTGTTGATTGAGTGCATGACAAAGCTCACAAATGTGGTCTGCATTAATTTGCATAAAATTATATTCCACTCAACTTGTCACCATAAATGACCAATTCTCACTGAAATTGAATGACTCTTGGTTGCTTTGTTACTACATATTGATGTCAGTGTAAACTGCCCTTTATCAAGAATCAAGGTTAGTATTAGAAAACATGTTGTACCTGTAAGGTATCACTGCTTGAACTGAGAAAGCTATTACAAATTTCTTGCTTACAATAGAGATGCTACATGTGACTACTACAAGACAGGCAAAAATTATGGCTGTCCAGTGACATTTTCAATGTTAATGCAAAGTCTGCGTGTGGTGATCATCTTTCCACAATGAACTCAGTGAAGCATGCAGTAAAACTTCTTTCTAATCAGTTCAGTCTTTGCTTCTGTACTGCGGTTCGGTGGCTGTGGAAATTAAGTTAAAAAATGCCACATTGCTTTATTCAGCCCTGATCCACAACAGTACTTTATAAAGTTGATGTCACCATTTACAAGACTTAAACCCATGGAGTTCCAATTTGAGCACCATTAAACAAGCCCCAAACCATTAATCTCTGAGGTCCATTTTTTTGGAAATATTTTGTAGGAGTACATTACCTATATGAATTATGCATACCCAGGCATGATTTTCAATGGACTGCTGATTTGTTAAAACTATATTAGACCATTTAAAAATGGTAACCAATAACAGATGTGATCTACATTTACACTATTTTACAACAGTAGAATAACGTGATCAAGACCTACAAACATTTTATGGTCAAGGCAATGGAATATCTGCATAAGCCACTCAATGTGGGAAAATATGGCCTGTAATGCAGACAAAGTCAGGGCTGGATTATAGACCATTGGAACCCAAGAGTTCAGGAAGCTGAACTTGCAGGGAAATGATCCATCCCTGTATAGTCATAAGCTGCAGTATATAATGTATTTCCATATGTAAGAGTTATAAAAAAAAATTGGCATCATACGTTAACTGCCAAGTGTGTAGGTTTAAGTGGTAGGTTCTTAACCCAAAGGTTCAGCAGACATGTGAAATGCATGCTCAGCCTTCTGTCAGGGGAACTCAGACATAAAATTCTGTCTGGATCCAATTAGGCATTACATATTTGGGGAATTCTTGGAAAGATTCAGAGTTTTGCCAATCTAGGAGGTGATGTGAAAACACAAACAACTTGAAACTTGAGGATAGCAGACTGTGAAACTGCATTGACTATACAGTACCACTGTAAACGAGGGTAATTTGTCTGAAACAGAACCGCCTACACTTGTATGTCCCAATAGCGTTTTCATCCATTGTATGACATATGTGGTAATGCGTATGAAGCTTAGATTTAAGATAATATATAGTGCATCTTGAATCCTTCACCAAATGTGTGTAAACATGTACACACAGTTAATATAACTTGTAGTTGTTTCTGTAAATTATATAATTTGTTTGGGACATGGAATGCTAAAAATATGTTATATACTTGCCTTTCCCACTTTAGATGCAGTTTGAACATAAAAAAAAACCCAAACATTTTTACTGTCGAGATCCAACAGTAACAAAATAATAAAATTAATCTTGTGGAAACTTCTTAAAACAAAGGAATCTCTCGTCCAGCAACAAAACAATTTGACTCTATTTGACTGCAAAAACTGGGACAAGCCTAATAAACAAAGAGTTTATTAGATTTAAAAGGGATTGTTTTTATGCCTTTTATCCTTTTTGGATTGAATATTTAAAATCAACATGCAACAGTTTTCAGAATCCATTTTCATTCTGTAAAGTGACATTTTTTTTTAGAGTAAAACAGGATTTTGATCATGAAAAAAAATTAAGACTGCAACTTGATTTTCTGCACTGGAAATTGAATGTATCATAAAAGTGTTCTCTATTTGACATAGTGGAGCAAGTTAATACATAATATGCTGTATGATATTATATTATGGAATAATATGCTTTGATGAATTGTTCACAATAAGGCCAGGAACATGTATTAAGAAGTTTAACAGGGACAATTTTGAAAATAAATTGGATTATGGATAGAGGTTGTGTATTTATTTGTGCTAAATAAATATAAATATGTTGGCCACATTTGATATTTGGTGTCTTTACTATGTGCTAATATTAAAATACATACAATACAATGCATTTACTGTGCAACTACATATTGTTCTACAAAATTCTCCTTGATTCACATTTGTTTCTACTGAGGTTGAGGCACAGGTAGGTTTAGGAGTAGGGATAGGTGTAAAGTGATTTTGACGGGCAAGGAGGAGGCGAGAACCGGCTTGACAATATAAATAATATTTTAATTATAAACTTAAAACAAAAGACAAACACACACATGATGGACATGTCCGTAAATGATCTCTCTCTCATCGCACCACCGTCTGAGATCGGCCTTTATCCCTCTCGGAGGCTTGATTAGCCTGATACGAGTCCGGGTGTGTATTATCACGACCCGGCCCCGCCCTCCGCCCTGCCACATTCCTCCCTCGTTCTTTTAGGCTGGGGAGCCCGACATACATCCACCCCCCCCCCCCCCCCTTTCCCTGGGGAGGGGCGCGCCTTCTGCACCGTCTGCCGGCAGGTCATCCCCGTCTACCTGGACAAGGGAGGGGTCAAGGGGAGGGAAAGAGAAATTATTACAATGTGTGGGGGGGTACTTCCTGTAACAGTGTAGTGCGCCCCCCCCCCCCAAAAAAACACTACATTTTAAAGAGAGGGAAAAGGCCAATGCAGAGCGGCAGTGAGAGAGTGAGAGGAGAGAGAGATGAAAAAAAATAAAAAAACCTACTCGCCAGTTCTCCGATACACCGTCACATGGTCCTCGGTCACTTCTCCACCCTCTCGGCGGATGACAGCCGCTTCTCTCTGGGTGGACCGGAGTTAGACTCACGACCCCCGGCGGTCAGAACGCCCCTCCGCGTTCTCGGCGACTCGTGGGGACACTCCTCCGCCCCTCGCGGACGGCGGTCCAGGCGGTCAGGGAGACACTTCCCTCCTCCCCTCGCGGACGACAGTCTTCCTTTGACCCCTCTGTGTTTCTGGGGGATGGCAGGGCTCTCCTCCGCCCCTGGCAGCGACTCCATCGCTCCAGGCAGTCGGGGATTCCAGTCCCCACTCGCCTCGTGGACAGCGGCTGTTCCCCTTGTCCAGGCAGTCGGTCTACTCCCTCCCCCGGTGGATGGCAGCGGCGCGCCCCTGGGTGGACGGCAGTGTCGAGGACAACGCGACGGGCATCCCTCCTCCTTCCCGGGCTTTGGCACCAGTGTAAAGTTATTTCGACAGGCAAGGAGGAGGCAAGAACCTTGGCTTGATTAGTCTGATACGGGACCGGGTGTGTATCATCACGACACGGCCCGCCCTCCACCCTGACACAGTAGATTAGTAGGTTAGAGTGAGATTTTAGAGTAATGGTTGGGTTAGGTTTAAGGTTAAGGCTAAAAGTCTAACTACAAATGTCCTTATGGACTACACTCTTAAAATGGAATACATACACTATCATTGAATTGCCAACTAACAAAGGACAATGTATCTATGTGAACTTCTGCTGTTAATCCAGGATGGACTTCAAAGACATTAGTCATTGATCTTACATTTCATACACAATCTTTTGGTTTAAACACTGACCCTTAACACTTACTTAGTTTTCTAATTTTAAACAATGACTTGCACTGCACTTGCACAAAACAAAAATAATAATATTGGCGTTATATTTATGCTGTTTAGCCAGAGGGGAACTGGCCCCACAGTGAGCCTTGTTTTGAAAAGTGCTATACAAATAAAAAGTACTTGACTCATTAAATTCAGGTACTCTAAATGCAAGTACAATGCAAAAACAAGTGTGTACATAATAAGTACATTGTATCAAATGCTTATTTACACAGAAGTTAAAGACACCTAAAGTAAAGTGGGACGATCTTTCTTTTTTAATTGCATATATTAATTAATAAATAAATTATTGAATAATATACATCTAATTGTATAATTTTCAGTGTTTCACTTAAGGTTTTCTGTTCTGTGATCAATTCTATCAACAACCAACAAAAGTACTGTATTTTTACACTATATCATGATTATTGCTCTATCAGTGATCAGTTTATGTAACATAACTGCAATCAAAGATCCGTAAATTTACGAAAACCAACATTTTACTGTAAATCATTGTGTTTCGGCCAGAAAAATGTGACAGGGCACATGTCTTTCATGCAGCCTTTGTTTTCACTCATCCCACATGTTTCTGGTTTAGTGTGTTGGGATGTTAAACAGTCTACTGTATTTTGATTTCCACCCCCATTTTCCACCATGACTAGAGAACCATACTTCCTGTTTCATGGACTGTGCTGACTTCTTCAAAAGCAGGTCGGAGTTCCACTGTGTCACTGTGCATTAACAAAACTACAGGTATAACAAGTCTACAAAATCAAATCAAATCAAATCCCTTTCTTGTCACACGACCATATGCACAAGTGCAACAGTGGGTGCAAGTCTTGTGTGCAGTTCCGAGCAACATAGCAGTCATGACAGTGACGAGACGTATACCAATTTACAATAAACATCAGATTTACACAACACAATTTACATATGAAATGTACACATACTTACACAACACAAAAATAATAAGTACAGTAAACAATACACACAATATAGAATACACATACACATAATATAGAATACACATACAATAAAAAAAGTATATAAAGTGTATAAAAAATATACAGTAGGTTGTATTGTAACATGCCAAGAAACAGAAATTTAGCAATAACAAATTTACATATAGTGTAAAACCTGAAAGAATGGGTAGAAACCATAGATGTTACAATATGAACTTTCTGGCAGTTAGTAATAGTGTATCACCTACGCAGTCTGTATCGATTCATACCCAGGGTGGAAATAGTTTAGAAGAAACAGTTCCTGTCTGGTATTATGGTTTCAGGACAGTGTCTCAAATAGCTGCTCAAGTGCTTAGCTCATGATTAGACTCCATGATTAATCACGAATAAGATGTTGTAAGAATGTTATTTTTTAGGTCATAACACATCTTTAGTGAAGGCAATTTCTACACTACTTTTAGAAATCATCTAATACAAGGAAGTGCCATTTGGTGTAACTGAAAACTCTAGTGAAAATTTGCGAAAGGATATGTACTAACAACATGTTACAAATTGTGAAAAATATTAATTTATAATCAATTGGGCAACTAATCATTTAATGTTTATCATGATGGTTGGAATAAAAAGTGATTAAAACAAGGGGCTTTGCAGACCTTGGACAAACTATGGCAATGCAATTTCAGAAATGGCAAAGGCATTACTGCCATTGATTGATATATTAGAATTTCTCAGTGGGTTTGCCAAAATTGTGCTTGAAATGTGCTAAGGGGCCGGGTCAAGTGCAGTTTAATTCTGAGGTTCTCCTCTGGTTATTGCACCATCTGCATCTAACAAAGAAAGCGCATTCATACAAAGTTGGTAGTGTAAATGGACTGTATGCAATGAATTGGATGAATAGAAATATGGACTTAACTTCTTTTATGCATCAGGGACGTCGTTAGGCCTATTTTAGGGGGGCTGAAGCTACCCCAAAATGTTCCTAAGCCCCCCTAAATGATAATAAGAACAACAATAACAATTCGATTTATCAGTATCCTCATTCATATTTAGAATTAGACGCAACAAATTCTATATATTAATCCAGCTACAAAAAATAGCCGAAAAGTCGGACAGAAGTACAGAGTCGTTGTGCTAACAAGATGATGCACCGCAGCGTCTCGTTGCATTGGTGTGAACTGCGGCAGCTTTCAGAGCGCTGCAGACCGGAGCGCTGCATGTAACTGGAGGATTCATCTCGTCTCGTCGTTACTCTAGTTTGGTCTGAAGTTGAACTCGCTATGCACCCTCCCGCCCACACACACCGATACACACGCTAATGGTGAAAGGAAGACTGGTAAGTGTCGTGTGGCACGGTGGAGGGCGGGAACGGCGCGTGATTACGCACGCCCAGTCCCGTATTAGGCTAATTAAGCCGTCAAGAGGGATAAAGGCCACTCGCAGACAGCGATCGAGAGAGAGAGCTCAATTACGGACGTCCGTTATCTTATGTGTTTGTCTTTTGAGTTTACCATTAAAACTATCATTTATATGTTAAGCCGGTTTCTCGCCTCTTCCTTGCCCATGAATTTGATCTGTGTTACATGTCGTGATACAGAGTGAAATTATAAGTTGTTTTTAATTACCTGCTAACCTTTAGCTACGTTTTCTTGAGGTAAAGGAAAGGGGATATTTTGGTTTGCTATGGAAAACTGTAGTCTAACTAGAGTGAACAAGCAAAATACAAGAAATGGTGAACTTAGCAAGCTAATCACAACTCTTTATTCTTTGCCAATAATATAACCTATCTCTATAATAGGCATATAAAACAATATCAATCCCCATAGAATGTTGTTGTCACTGAAAACTAAATGTCATAGGGTCCCTGTTAATGCTATTACCGTTGTATCCTTCTTGTATACATCATTTGGCAGAATAAATCATCTTTAATTGAGAAACGCTCAAACCTGTGTTGTCAAATTTCATAATGACCTTAAAATTATGGTTCTTGGGTTAAACTGTATGCAAGCCAAACTACACAGCGACATTACATTCTGATTGGACAACTTATCTTATATAGAGAGGAATTAGATATAGTATGCTATTACTTTATCATACATTTACATGAGCAGACAGATAGCATTTAAGTCATTGCTTATAGAATAACTCATCAGGAGCAAAGTCTGGCCTAAGTAAATCCCCCCATGCAGATTTGATGTGTCTAAAAGCTAACATTACAGTAACTTTTCTTTAACAGAGTAGAAATGGAAGAAGAGGATATGTCTGTCACGTTTTACTTGTTAACATCTTGGTTTCTTGACTAGTTGTTGACATAAGTGTAGCTCTAGATGTGAGTGCAAAGATTTTGCAAACGCAAGTTACAAATACCCTGGGGGCTAAGCCCCCCCTGTCCTCCAATCCTAGTGACGTCCCTGTTATGCATTAAATGCATCCTTGTTGAATGTCAGGCATATTTCTACAGTGGCACACTCAAGGAATATGTGCCCCTGGTCATGCTTCTTTTACATGCATGGAATATGTGATTCTTGTCAGGAATTGTATTTACACTCCATTAAATTACAGAGAATGTAAGTATTATTAATCATTTTAATTTACTGACACACAAATCATGGTTAGTTTTAACAGTTATTGTGTCTGCACTCACTTCACTTCTACCAGTCGATTTTGAACAAATACATTTGTTTACTGAAGCATGAAAAAAACCCGTCTAGGTTACATATGTAACCTCCGTTCCCTGATGGAGGGAACGAAGAAGCGACACTATGGGTCTCTCTTGAGCGCCGAATATGCCTCTGATCTATGAAAAATGGCCAATGAGAAGTTGGCAGACAGAATTTGCATACCCCGCCCCCGGACATATGGGTTTAAAAGCGAGGAAATACGTTGAGTTCATTCAGGATTTTTCTGAGGAGCCGGAAATGGTCCGGCCACAACAGTGGCTCGGCTCAGTGACGTGGCCGAAAGGACACAATGTCTCGTTCCCTCCATCAGGGAACGGAGGTTACATACGTAACCTAGACGTTCCCCGTCTGTCGCTCATTTCGACGTTGTGTCGAAGAAGCGACACTAGGGGTCCAATTTAAATCACGCCATGCACTGAGCCGTGTACGTGTACTGCTGACACAGGAGCGGGCAGGTATTTTACGTGCAAAGACAACCAGCTGTGTCAGACTATGCGTACCCTTCCCCAATGCCCCAAAAAAGTTGTCGGAATCCTTCTGGTTACCCTAGACAGGGGAACAAGGCGACGCTTGACAACCTGGGAATGGGCCAAGCCTGGCTGGGCCTCTGTTCTACCGGCTCGGACCTGAGGAAAAAACGGGACGATACTGACTCAACCTGAGATTGTAAAATCTTGCAAAGGTATTAGGTGTTGCCCAACCCACTGCTCTACATATGTCTGCTAGGGAGGTACCTCTGGCCAGTGCTCACGAGGACGCAGTACTCCTTGTTGAGTGCGCTCGAACCCAGAAGGGGGGGGCACGGCCTGTGTGTGATAGGCCAATGAAATGGCATCCACCACCCAGTGGGAGAGCCTCTGTTTGGAGACAGCGTTCCCTTTCTGCTGTCCACCAAAGCAGACAAAGAGCTGCTCAGATCATTTGAAGCTCTGTGGGTGGTCCAAGTAGGTACGCAAAGCACGTACCGGACACAGCAACGAAGGGGCTGGGTCTGCCTCCTCCCGGGGCAGCGCTTGCAGGTTCACTACCTGGTCTCTGAAAGGCGTGGTAGGAACCTTGGGCACGTAGCCAGGTCACAGTCTTAGGATCACTTATGTGTCTGCCGGACCAAACTCCAGGCAGGTGTCGCTAACAGAGAACACTTGCAGGTCCCCGACCCTCTTGATGGAGGCGAGCGTGATCAGCAGGGCTGTCTTTAAAGAGAGGGGGGTCTCTGGAGGCCCGCGAGGACCATTGAGAGATCCCAGGAGGGGAACAGGCTTGGCCGGCAGTGGTTCAAACTCCGGGCGCCTCTTAGGAACCTGATGATTAAGTCGTGCTTACCCAAAGACTTGCTGTCTACTGTGTCGTGGTGGGCCGCAATAGCGGCGACATACACCTTCAGGGTGGAAGGGGACAGCCTCCCTTCCAGCCTCTCTTGCAGAAATAAGAGCACTGACCTAACTGCGCACCTCTGTGGGTCTTCAGCCCGGGAAAAACACCAATTCGCGAACAAGCGCCACTTCAGGGCGTAAAGTTGCCTGGTAGAAGGTGCTATGGCTTGGTTGATTGTGGTTACGAAGGCAGGTGGTAGACCATCTAGATATTCCGCGTCCCGTCCAGGGGCTAGACGTGGAGGTTCCAAAGGTCTGGGTGTGGATGCCAGAGCATGCCCCGTCCCTGAGAAAGAAGGTCTTTCCTCAGAGGAATTCGCCAGGGAGGGGCTGTCTCGAGGAGTACGAGGTCCGAGAACCAGGCCTGGGTGGGCCAATAGGGAGCCACTAGAGTGACTTGTTCCTCGTCCTCTCTGACCTTGCACAGCACCTGTGCAAGAAGGCTCACTGGGGGAAATGCGTACTTGCGCAGCCCCGCAGGCCAGCTGTGTGCCAGTGCGTCTGCCCCAAGGGGAGCCTTTGATCTATTCCAAAGGGGCAAACTTCCGCAGGGCAAATAAAACTGTCAGCAACTCCAGGCAGTTGATGTGCCAGCGCAGCGGCCTGCCACTTTGTGCACACGGCGCCCCAACCCAATCTGGAAGCATCGGTCGTGACCAAGACGTGTCGGGACACCTGCTGCAAGGGTACTCCTGCCCGTAAAAAGCAGAAGTCTGTCCAAGGTTTGAATGTTTGGCGGCAGGCGTGGGTGACCATCACACGGTGCGTGCCGCAGCCCAGGGGAGTCATCAGCGTCAGACGCCACACTCTCTGATGCAGGGGCGAGCTCATCCACCTCGAGCTCTACAGGAGGCAGGCTGTTGAAAGTGAGTCGTGACCACAATGTTGCCATGGTCATGCCCTCACAGTGAGAGCATGAACCATCCACAAACGCTGCATCGGTGTGTTCAGTGTGACCACCTTTGCCTTTTAAACAGCACCAATTCTCCTAGGTACACCTGGACAGTTTTGCTTGGATGTTGGCAGATAGGATGTTCCAAGCTTCTTGGAGCAGAACAGTTCTTCTGTCTATTTAGGCTGTCTCAATTGCTTCTGTCTCTTTATGTAATGTAAATCTCAGTCTGTGTCTTTATGTATGTAATCTCAGACTGACACAATGTTCAGTGGGGGATTTGTGGGGGCCATGACATAAGTTGCAGGGCTCTCTGTTCATCTATTCTAATCTTTTCTATTTACAAAAGTAATGTTTGCATGTTAGCTACGATTGTTCTCTCACCCAAATTCAGACCCGATCTGCTGAATTCCAGAAAAGGGCCAGATTGTGCAAAATGTTCATGCCCGAATTTAAGCTATGCTGGGTCACATTCTTTTTAATCTCTGGGTTCTGAAATGCTACATTTGCAAAGAAGTGAAAGAATGCTGTTTGCTGTTTGTAAGGTTTAGGTTTAGGGTTGGGGTAAGGAGTGTATTAATGCAATTACTACTCAAATATTTAATTTGTATAATGTTTACTCATGTCTTGCCCAGTGCATTGCGCAAAGGCGAATATGTTCACGGCTAGTTCCATCTTTGGACACTTGGGGTCAGTTGGAAAATTTAGAAAGCATAGACTGATTTAAATAAACAAAATATTCAAACCTCCTATCAGTCTGAAATGTTGGCCTTAACTCATACCTGCCAACACTCCCAATTTAAACAGGTTTCTTCTGTTTTTCCATCACTCGGATAAACTCATGATTTAACATAAAGAGCAACTCAAAACATCTCAATTTGTAACAATAGGGTTCAGAAAATTACAATGACTCAAATAAATATTCAACTGAAAACAGAATATTCAGTCTCTAGGTAAGTATCCCTTTTTGTTTGCCACGAATGTCTTCAGAAGTATCCAAAGTAAATTTCCATGAATGTAAGTTCAATAGTCAAGTAATGCAATAGTCACTACAGTCCTACCAATGCAAAGATTCCAAAGAAATAGAAAGTTTTGTCCCACTTGGGGGTTTGATAAGTATCGCTGAACTAACGTTGAAGATGAACTATAAAAATTCTTCTTTTGTTTCTTTCAGATCAAGGTTACTGTGTGGCTCGCCATCTCACTCTCAAAAGATTCTGATCCGATCATCCCATGCAACAAAAAAAACCTGACCTGTTCATCCAAAGAGGGCGATAAGTATCAGTATCAATAACCAACTAATATAACTTTAAAACCACATATGTCTATTCAGAAATGATCCTTGAACTGTATTTGTAATAATTTCAACTTTTTGCTGAATACATCATAATGTGACCATATGCAAGTAAGCATTCACATGACCTTGTTGGAATACATGGTTCAAGGTTGCATCACTCTTTTTAACATTCAATATTTTTACAAAACTCTTTTGAAGAACACAATGTATTCGTATAATACAAAATTATACAAAGAAAACTCACCAAATCATATTTGAGAGGATTTTCCAATCTGCTATCATCTGCTTCAAAATCGACAAAATTCGGTAAACACCACTCTAAAAGTGATCCGATATGGTTAATCAAAAGTTTTTAACATCATATTGCAAATTATTAGATTATTGCATATTTGCTTTAGATTTCTCTCTCTCCTGCCCTGTGCTCAATGTGGCGTGTGTTTTATTTGCTTCCGTATAGATGACAACACACCCAACTGCATTGCATACTATATACAACACACTTTTCGTGTTTAATTATCTCTTAGTTTTCTGCATTTTTTTTATATATCTAGTTTACTTCACACATCATATTTGAATATACATATCATTGCATCTTTTTAGTTTATGTGGTTGAAACTACAATTATTACATTTCATATTCATTTCCAGCCAGTCTTTTTCTGACAAGAGCACATGGCAAACAAAACCTGACAGAAGCCATGTGCTCACACCAAATACAATGACAAGACAGAAGAGTACATGGCGATTGAACACAATCATAAGCCATGTGGTCAAACAAATAACACAGCACACAACTAGACAGAAGAGCGCACGGCATGGAAATCAAACACGAAGCTGTGCACTCACACAGAGACATGAACAAAGACAGAGCACATGGACAGGAAATAAGCACTGAGCCATGTGCTCAAACACAAACACAGAACATGGGTGTCAGGATCTTGTCACCAAATGATAAACATAACTGACAAAAGTGACAGGATCCTGACAATAGGGGAATAGGAGTACTACGCAGAGTGCATGATATGCATATAGGGAGCGACAGTACTGGACAGCAATACTACAATAAAGATGAATAATACCAAGAAATTAACCATTTGGATGGTCCCTTGCCACATCCTTCACAGTTTTAGCAATAAATGCTTCTCTTTTTTTTTAGTTATTAATAATAAATAGGGACTATTAAATTATAGTTATAGTTAAGCTGAATAACTTAAGTTGACCTAAATAACTCAAATATCAAACTCTGGCAGTTTAAATGGAACTTGTGTCAGAAATAATGTCAGTACTTGTGTACAGATTTTATATCAGTACAAGTTATTCGATTGTCTGTTTGTGTTTTCTTTTATAATATCAACGCTGCTCTCCCTTATGAATTCCAGACACTAGTCCATTACTTGGGTGCCCTGTGTGTGTTGCAGTTCCCCTAGCAAAAGCAGAGACCTCTTCTGTCTCACGTCTAGGACCCGTCCCCTTGTTACCTTGTTATTAGTTAATTTGCCTCACCTGCCTTCCTTCATTACCCTCCTTATTTCCTTCCCTATTTATACTCCGTGTTCTCTGTCTTGTGCCAGTTTGATGTTGAATGTGCATGAGGATTGTATTGTGTATTATTTCCTGTTAAAGGTGTCCAGTCTGTTTGTTCCTTATTTGGAGGATTCATTCCAGTCATCCCGGGTGGTCTATGCCCGGTTGTCTTGGGGCCACGTGGCCCATGGGGTTTCCTCAACAGACCAGGTTGTCAACTTGTTCGATGCCCTGGACTTTTTTTTTTAATTCCCCTTTGGGATAGATATTGATTGTTTTGTTTTCAATTAAGCCCATTATTGCACGCTGCATTTGAGCCCTCGCCTTTACCTTACCCAGAACCTGACACCCTAGTGGGGCATCAGAAGCTTCACCGGCTGCCATTCCTCACACAATCAAACCACATACACAACCACAAAATGGACCTTAAGATATTTTTGTATTTTTTTTAGCAATATTGCATTAGTTAGACTTAATATGAAGTATTTTCAAACTGAAACGATTGTGTAATACAATAATTAGCTTACATGATAACTTGTAATACAGCATTAACTTGAAGTATGCCATTTGAGCTTTCATACAGGTTAATAAAGATAATTGGGTAGTAAACCTGTATTTCAGTAGTACTAAATAAATTCCACAGCTTGGGTAAATTGGCCAAGAATTAAAATGATAACATATTGTGGCTTACTGCCAGTTTTATTATACACTTTTTTTTGGTATGTCGATCTGTTGCCCAGTACAAAAAGTAGCATAAACATTCATTCAAACATGCAATGTGCACAAACAATGATTTACAAGTCTCCGTTTGAAGGAAAAACATTTTAAACGAGAGGAACTGGAGTGTTGAAGAAAAGGAAAAACAGTTTTATGGGAATGGGGTTAATGGGTGGGAAATGGAAAGACTCTACAAAACATTTTAACTAACTGGTTTATGCTGAATTTTTTTTCTCTTGGGCAAACACAGCAAGTAGAAACAAAGAGTTTATGGGTGGTATTAATTTTTTTGGCCTGTCATATGGACAACAATATTTTTGTTCATTATGTAATATGTCTGTGTTTCAAAATGGTTCTACAAAATGTCAATAATTCTAAGAAAACTCTCTCATATTGTATTTCTATTCAGTTCCCTGAAGATCATCAGGATCACATAGGAAGAATAAAATCAGGATCCAGCATGCTTGGCAAAGTATGTATGCAATACATCAGCACATATATCAAAGACACACATACAATCAAAACTCTGCCAAAGGCAATACACTAAAGCCCTATTCGCACGGGATTAGTACTATCTGGGGACCTCGTGTGATTCAGAAATTACCCCACCACATCTGAATTTCGTGTGGCGCATTCGCACGGGATTAGTGAAGCCTGTGATTTTACTCAAAATTACTGACTTCGCGCTCTCCTGGAACCCGGATATGATGTCAAGGCTTTGCGTACATCTGCTTCCTTGTTTCTCAACAAATATGTTTTCAATGGGCGACTATATGGCACTGTACACTGTGCGTATGGTTGAGCGTCCGGTTAGATGGATAAAAGAAAAACATTTCACCAGGTTAAAATCTATTAGCTCAAGCTTGCTTTATTTATTTGTAACATTAACCTCTAATTATGATGTGAATTATGATGTGAACCCCCTCGCTTAAATTGTGCATTATTTTTGATAAGCTATTGCTTGGAAATGTCTTGTCGTTATCTCTAGATACAAACAAAAGAATGTTACTTACCGCATGCTGCTATACATGTCATCCATCTCCATCTAATCATTCTTTTTGTCTTCGCACTTGTGGTGGTTTTCAGTTTTTTCTTTCTGCAAATTGTATATGGTGTATAGCGATATGACCCAGCGCCCAAAACACTGTCAAAACACTCCAACGCACCCTCCATTCTTCGCGAAAGATAATGGGCGCAAAAGAAAAAAATACCTTGAGAAAAAAAATCCCCGCCAAATCCTTGCCAAATCACAGAGATGCCGATTCGCACGGGACTAATATTATCACAGGACCTACGTTTTCGGCGAAATAAGGTAGGTCATTTGCGGGGGAATTTTTACTTTACAAATTACAGACATGGCCAATTCGCACGGGATTAAGATCACAGACAAACTCCGCAATTATTACAAATGACTAGAGGTCACCAGGTAATACTAATCCCGTGCGAATAGGGCTTAAGTGTCACATTGTTGTATGCAGCATTGTAAATGTAGACACACAATCTTAAGGTGACTGTCTAGCTAGTCTGGCCACCCCTGGTTTCAGAGTTTATCATAATGTTTATTTCTATGTTGTATTAAAATTATGCTAAGGACTGGTTTGATCTGTATGCATTTTGGCGAAAATAGTGGGACATAGAAATGGACAAATGTAAGCAACAACTCACTTATTCACGTTAGCGTCATATTTAAATTTGAATGGGTATGGCAACGAGGCTATGAGGGATAGACTTACCATCTCTTCAATGGCATGAATGGCATAAAGCTGTATTTACAGCTCCTAGATCACATCTGATTTTCCACAACTCATGCTGTCTGGAGTTCTTTGTATTTGGACAGATATTTTATCAATGTTTTGTCTGCGGAATGATCCAAAATTCCGATGAGAATGTATGTCTATCCCTCACAGCCTCGTTTTCATTCCCATTAAAAATCAATGATGGCGCCAACGTGAATAGGGTCTAGAGTATTGTCGTACTCAGGCTTGGGGAGAAACGCAATACTTGTAACTGCATTACATAATTAGGATACAAAAATATGTAACTGTAATCTGTTACAATTTCATAAACACCCAACGTATTCAGATTACAGTTACAGTTGGTAAAAATTGGAATCAAAAGCAGGATTAAAATTTGTAATTTATATTTAAAAAAACTAAAGATCCTCCTGGCATAAAATTATAATGAACGCTGCCTGCTTTATAGTGGTACAGGTATGATCAGATGCATGCTCAATCTCTTCTGGTTTTCTCATGATTCACATGAATCTGGCACCACTTACTGTCGTATGTGTAAATAAAACCTGTCTCGCATCAACACTGTGCTCTCTCGTGGCAACATGGTCAAACCATTAAAAGTTCTGTTTCATCGCAATTGCGACTGGTGGACTATTATAATTTTTTTTCTTCAATGGAGAAAAGGGAAGCAACATTATAGTTCAGTTCAATTTACCTTCCAACTGTGAAGCTGCAATGATTTTCTAAGGACACGACATATAATTTAAAGAAGCATTTAAAGGTAAGAACCACTCGAAAATTACAGCAAGGATAGCTAAAATTAGTCATAAGTGTTCCCTAAATTTCGCCGTCCGACCATCTGTTGATCATTTTCGTGGGAGCAGGAATAGCAGCAGAGAAGCGCCCACTCCCCCGCTGAATGGACAGTTTTCTGGCACATGGGACGCCTTTTCACCATTTCTTTTTTCTTTGTCAGACTGTACACATGAACACCAAATTAATTGAAAATATTAAGTTCTTTGGGGAAATGTGCAATAGATAATTTATCTGATTTTGATACTTTGTATTAAGAACAGTTCAAATGTATGGGTGAGGGACAAATACTGGCAAATGTAACATTTTAAAACTCATTGAAAGTAGGAATAAGTAAATCAAGACGCACTAAAAAGGATTAAATATATTTTGATCTATTCTTTAAAACAAGATGACATGCCCTGCAGGCATTAATAATAATAATGATGATGATGAAGATAGCATGTAGTCTACCTATTGCAGTCAGAAGTTAATGAATGGTCAGTGCCAATTATGGTACTTTTCCACTGCACATTACGGTTCGACTCACCTCAACTCTACTCGCTTTACTTTTCTGAGCTTGCATTTCCACTGCAGTTTAGTGCCATCTCAGCGTGGGTGGGATTATAGGCTGATTGTCACAGTTGTACTGCCTCTACTGCCGTGACATCATCTTAAACATGACACAAACTGACCAAAACAATAACACTTCTGCTAGCTGTTAGCTACTAGCTCATTGTGCTGCATAAAGCAGTTGTTGCATGATGATTTTACACAAGTGAAACAGTTAAATTGGCCTGGTTGTTTTAGAAGCAAGCTTCCAGTTGCTGGTCAACTAAATAAAGTGAAGCTTTCAAGCAGAGTATAGTTAACAAAACAAAACATACCATCCTCCATCGTGGATCAACGCCAGTCGAGGGCACTCTCCCTCACATTGCTTGCCGCTTTAGATAGCCCCCATTTGGTCGAACTACTTCCACTTTTCCTTGATGGTTCTGTAGTCACTTTTTTTTTACTTTTCCTTACACTGTTGGAAGGTCCGGTGGTAGCCGAGTGCAGCCAACAGCTGATACACTTCCTGAGAGATACTTTTTCGTTTTGTACGAAAAAGGAGTGAACCGTCTGCACCTCGTTTATTGACCATGGCATGGTTTTGCGCACAGCCAATTCTTTTTTCACAATTTGAAATTTGCGTGACCAAATTATACTGTTATTGCTGTTGCTAACTTTAAAACTAGCGGGTTGATGTAGCATGTTTGAAATCCAGTGATGCTGGTAGTGATGATTCTCCTTGACCAATCAGTGATCTGCAGGATTTTGACGTCACATTTAGTATCGGCTCAGCTTGCTTGGAATCTCGACAGAGGTGGTACTAAAAAAAGTATCAGGTACCAGGTACTATCCACAGTGAAAACCCCCCCCCAAAAAACGAGCAGAGTAGAGTTGTACAATGCAGTGGAAAAGCCCCATTAGTCTACATGCTAACTGCAATACATGGCAGAATTAAACTTTGTAGTGTTTTTGAATCTGAGGTATATTCTGTCATATTGTTTTTAATGTTTACCAAGACATAATTCAGTGCATCTGTTCTAACTGCTTTTTCCTAAGGACTAGTGGGTGAACAAAGTCAATGAACAAAACTAAATGTGGCTCCTTCAGGAAAAAACTGTGCAACATTTAACATGCATCAAAGTATACATACGGCACAAAGTGAGCTAGCTATAAGACTCAGTAAGACAATAGATATACACTCACCTAAAGGATTATTAGGAACACCATACTAATACTGTGTTTGACCCCCTTTCGCCTTCAGAACTGCCTTAATTCTACGTGGCATTGATTCAACAAGGTGCTGAAAGCATTCTTTAGAAATGTTGGCCCATATTGATAGGATAGCATCTTGCAGTTGATGGAGATTTGTGGGATGCACATCCAGGGCACGAAGCTCCCGTTCCACCACATCCCAAAGATGCTCTATTGGGTTGAGATCTGGTGACTGTGGGGGCCATTTTAGTACAGTGAACTCATTGTCATGTTCAAGAAACCAATTTGAAATGATTCGAGCTTTGTGACATGGTGCATTATCCTGCTGGAAGTAGCCATCAGAGGATGGGTACATGGTGGCCATAAAGGGATGGACGGTCAGAAACAATGCTCAGGTAGGCCGTGGCATTTAAACGATGCCCAATTGGCACTAAGGGGCCTAAAGTGTGCCAAGAAAACATCCCCCACACCATTACACCACCACCACCAGCCTGCACAGTGGTAACAAGGCATGATGGATCCATGTTCATATTCTGTTTACGCCAAATTCTGACTCTACCATCTGAATGTCTCAACAGAAATCGAGACTCATCAGACCAGGCAACATTTTTCCAGTCTTCAACTGTCCAATTTTGGTGAGCTCTTGCAAATTGTAGCCTCTTTTTCCTATTTGTAGTGGAGATGAGTGGTACCTGGTGGGGTCTTCTGCTGTTGTAGCCCATCCGCCTCAAGGTTGTGCGTGTTGTGGCTTCACAAATGCTTTGCTGCATACCTCGGTTGTAACGAGTGGTTATTTCAGTCAAAGTTGCTCTTCTATCAGCTTGAATCAGTCGGCCCATTCTCTGACCTCTAGCATCAACAAGGCATTTTCGCCCACAGGACTGCCACATACTGGATGTTTTTCCCTTTTCACACCATTCTTTGTAAACCCTAGAAATGGTTGTGTGTGAAAATCCCAGTAACTGAGCAGATTGTGAAATACTCAGACCGGCCCGTCTGGCACCAACAACCATGCCATGCTCAAAATTGCTTAAATCACCTTTCTTTCCCATTCTGACATTCAGTTTGGAGTTCAGGAGATTATCTTGAGCAGGACCACACCCCTAAATGCATTGAAGCAACTGCCATGTGATTGGTTGATTAGATAATTGCATTAATGAGAAATTGAACAGGTGTTCCTAATAATCCTTTAGGTGAGTGTAGATATATGCATTGTCATAATTTTACGTTATCTTATTAATATTCATGAGCGTATTGCTCAGTGTCACAAGTTTTGAGATGTTATTTCAAGGCCAGCTGATGTCTTTAAAAATGATAAAGGCTTTTCTAGATAATACTGGGTATACATTTAAGGAGGGTTGTGATGTTTAGCCAACACAAACCAACAATCAGAATGACCCCTTATTATTGGACTCTATGAGTTTTTATCTTTAGAATTCAAGTAAAGCATCGTTTAAATTTCAAGGTGAAGTGTAAAAGTTTTGCATCACTGGCGTAACTTTAATAAATAAAACTTCCCATTTTGAAACCTCCATTTGACAAAAAGTGATGATTTGTGTTAAGGAAAAATAAAAATGGTCTGAGTACTGAGCCCTGTGGACATTAGGTGTGGAAATGAAGTATATATTTTCCAAGATATCTGTTAGATTTTGTTCTGCATGATTGACATCAACGTATATTAATGGACCTACATTATTATTAAGTAGAAGCACAAAAATAACCTTGCCATTATTTTATTTTATTTTTTTTTTGTATTTCATTACGTTAATATGTACTATTTTCACAGATGCAATCAGGGTATAGGATGTTTTGACCAATATAAAAAAGAGAGACTGTGTTGCACAACAGATCCAAAAGATATCTTTATTAACATGATCACATAGGAAGTTGGCATGTTGTTAAATGTTCCAGTACTCTGACATCAGCCCTATTCTGCTGAGCTACAGAAAAGCACCCTCTATCAGATATTTTTGCATCAATTGAATTGTGTTTACCTTCTCCTGTGGAGCAAACCAAAAGCAGGTTGCACATTTTGGCAATTAAATATTGGACAGTAGACATCCAGTACAAAATACGGGACATCCCGGCCAATAGGGGACATTGGAAACCCTATCTTTAATGAGCATTTTCTTACTAGGAAGGATTAAACACATAATTCTTCTAGGGAATATGTTTATCATACTTAGGATGAGTCATTAGTTTTCCTGTAGGTATAATCAAATCTATGCTAAATGTGTAATTTCCTGGGGTTATATTGTATTTTAGGTTAGATCAACGTTTCTAGAGTGTTTTTCTTTTCTATTCAGGAAAAAAGAGCAAGTTTTGTTAGAAAGTGTACAGCTAATATTTTATAATTACTACTTTAATTTCAGTTACATAGATGTTGAGGAATTCACATTCCCCGTCTGTTGCTCACTTCGACATGTGTCGAGTGAAGCGACACTAGGGGACTTCTTTATAGGCCTCGGTTACCTCTGAACTTGAGAAAAGGCCCATGAGATATTGGCAGAAAGAATATGCATGTCCCTCCCCTGGACATACGGGTATAAAAGGAGGGAATCATGCATCTGTCCATTCAGATTTCTTCTTTGGAGCCAAGCAGTTGTGCGATCAGCGAGCTGAGATCACTTACTGTTCCACTCAACTCTGCAGAGCTTACGCTGTTGGATCCTACGGCGCATATCAGTGCCTTTCTCCTTCTCTGCATGGCAGTGCATTTTTGCCCATGGGTGCTTCGACAGCACTGCTAAAAGAGTAAAAGACTTTCTCTAAAAGATCAAATACACGGCTGGCGTTGAACGTCCTTTTCAGGACGCGTCTTTATGAAGATGCCCTTCCACCCCAGTTCCTGGATGCGGTCGATTTCTCTCCGCTCCTGATGGTCACAGGCGCTACCTGTCTGTCAGCGATCACACTGAGGCGGTGTTTGTGGATGCTTTGTGTTCTCACTGTGAGAACCTCACTATGGCAATGTTGTAGTCACGGCTTTCCTTCTTAAAGAGGAATGCAACTGCAGCCGGCACCCTGCATCGCTCATTCTTCCCATGGGATTGAGGACAACCCGGCTGGCGATGGAGGCGATTTGGGGATGGCGGTGGTTTCGCTGGGTAGATCCCCACAAACTACCCGCCCCTCCAGCACGCTTGTTGAATTCTTTCCAAGCAAGAGCGGCTCGCCTCACGGCCATTCTGTTTACTCCCTGGAAGATGCTGGAAGATGAGTTCGCCACTGCATCGGAGAGCGTTCCGGTGTCTGACGCTGAAGACTCTACTGGACTGCCGCCTTTGGGTCGGTATGCCCAGACTGAGGCTGACGCCCAGATGGCCAACATGCTTGCCTGGGCCGCAGTAAGCGTGGGGCTGGACTGGAACCCTCCGTACTCCCCACAGCCTTCACGGCTAGTGGATTGGTTCCTCGGGTCTGTGTGCCGCTCACAGACAAGCATCCCCCCCCCCGGTTCCTTTCTTCCCGGAGGTGCATGATGAGCTGACGAGGTTGTGGAGGGCACCTTTCACTGCCCGCAACTGACCTCCTCGCTTATCCGCTCTCACTACCCTTGATGGCGGGGTGGCCCATGGGTTCTCGGAGGCCCCCCAGGTGGACAGAGCGGTTGCGATCCACCTGTATCCCGAGAACACAAACACCTGGTGGGATTGCACGGTGCTCCCTCCAAGGCCTGTAGGATGACATCGTCACTGACTGCTAAAGCCTACAGTGCCATTGACAGGCACGGTCCTGCAAGTTCACCATGCCAAGGCATGCAAAGATCTGCACTTGGGGATAGTCCTGACCCCGACGTGATGCAGGAACTGCACTCCGTGTCCTACGTCGCCACGAAGGTCACAGCACAGAGACTCGGGCAGGCGATGGCCACCCTCGTGGTCCAGGAGCATCATCTATGGCTGAGCCTGGTCAAGATGCGGGATGTAGACAAAGCACGCTTCCTCAACGCCCCTGTCTCCCAGTTCGGTCTATTCAGCGACACCGTTGACAACTTCACCCAGCCGTTCTCAGCGGTGAAGAAACAGATGGAGGCCATTTTCCACATCATGCCCTGCCGCTGTTCCAGTGTGGGCCGTGCTCCATCTGCTCACCGAGGGTGACATCAGGCAGCTCCGCCTCAACCTGTGCCCAGCTCTCAGCCCCAGCGTCGATCAACCGATCTTGGACTTGTGAGTTTTCTACCGGGCCTTACACAAACTCCCGTTCAAAATGCTCATGCAAAGACACATTCTAACTGATGCGTCCGGCATCAAGATTGGTTTGCAGGTTTGACCTGAAGGACGCGTATTTCCATGTCTCAATCTTGATTCGACACCGACCCTTCCTACAGTTCATGTTCGATGGTCAGACGTAACATTACAAAGTCCTCCCCTTCGGCATGTCCCTGTCCCCTCACGTCCTCATGAAGGTCGAAGAGTCAGCCCTTGCCCCATTATGGGAAGTGGGTATTCGCATACACAATTACCTCGACGACTGGCTCATCCTTGCCCACTCTCATGAGTCACTATGTGCCCACAGGGACCAGGTGCTCAGGCACCTCAGCCATCTAGGGCTTCAGGTCAACTGGGAAAAGAGCAAGCTCACCCCGGTTCAGGGCATCTCTTTCCTCTGCATGGAGTTAGACTCAGTCTCAATGACAGCGTGCCTCACCAATGAGCGCACTCAGTTGGTGCTGAAATGACTCACCTTATTCAAGCCACACAGCAGGTGTCCCAATGCGTTCTGGTCACCACAGACAGCTCCAAACAGGGTTGGGGCGCCATATGGAATGGGCACGCAGCCATCGTCTCCTGGACGGGGCCCTGACTTGTTTGGCACATCAACTGCCTAGAGTTGCTGGCTGTAATCCTTGTCCTGCGGAGGTTTCTCCCGCTAATACAGGGCAAGCATGTCTTGATCTGATCAGACAGCACCGCTACGATAGCGTACATAAATTGCCATCTCCTCTTTTGGAGCCAGCAGCAACTCCGGTCATTGCATGCCACTCACATCTCGGGCAACCTCAACATGGCAGCGGATGGGCTGTCGTGACAAGTTATGCTCAGCGGAGAGTGGAGGCTCCACCCCCCAGGTTCAGCTGATTTGGGAGTGGTTCGGTAAAGCACAGATAGACCTGTTTGCTTCCCAAGAGACCTCCCATTTCCCGCTCTGGTGCTCCCTAGCGGAGGCTACCCTGGGGACAGACATGCTGGCACACAGCTGACTCAAATACACATTTTCCCCAGTGAGCCTACTTGCACGGGTGCTGTGCAAGGTCAGGGAGAAAGAGGAAGTCACTATGGTAGCCCCCTACTGGCCCACATGGACTTGGTTCTCGGATCTCACACTCCTCGCGACTGCCCCTCCCTGGTGAATTCCCCTGAGGAAGGACCTTCTTTATCAGGGACGGGGAACCCTCTGGCATCCTCACCAAGACCTCTGGAACCTCCACGTCTGGCCCCTGGATGGGATGCGGAAGATCTAATTGGCCTACCACCTGCTGTCGTAGACACGATCAACCAAGCCAGAGCTCCGTCTACCAGGCAACTTTACCCCCTGAAGTTCCGCTTGTTCATGAATTTGTGTTCTTCCAGATCTGAAGACCCGCAGAGATGCGCAGTCACGTCAGTGCTCTCGTTTCTGCAAGAGAGGTTGGAGGGGAGGCTATCTCCCTCTAACTTGAAGGTTTATGTAGCCACCATATTGGCTCATCACAACGCAGTGGACAGTAAGTCCCTAGGGAAGCACGATCTGATTATCAGGTTCCTTATAGGTCCCTAGAGGCTGAACCCTCCCAGGCCATGCCTGTTTCCCTCATGGGATCTCTCCGTAGTCCTTTCAGGCCTTCAGAGACCCCACTTTGAGCTGCTTGAATCAGTCGAGCTCAAAGCCCTCGCCTTGAAGACACCCCTCCTGATCGCGCTCGCTTTCATTAAGAGGGTTGGGGACCTGCAAGTGTTCTCTGTCAGCAATACTTGCCTGGAGTTTGGTCCGGCAGACACCCATGTCATCCTAAAACCGTGACCGGCTACATGCCCAAGGTTCCAATGACCCCTTTCAGGGACCAGGTAGTGAACCTGCAAGTGCTGCCCTGGGAGGAAGCAGACCCAGACTTTTCATTGCTGTGTCCAGTGCATGCTTTGTGTAACTATGTGGACTGCAAGCAGAGCTTTAGATATTCTGAGCAGCTCTGTGTCTGCATTGGTGGACAGCAGAAAGGGAACACTGTCTCCAAACAGAGGCTTTCCCACTGGGTCATTGATGCCATCACATTGGCCTATCACAACCAGGCCATTCCTGTCCCCTTGCGGGTTTGAGCACACTCGACGAGAAGTGTGGCATCCTCGTGGGCACTGGCCAACGGCAAATCCCTAGCAGACATATGCACAGCAGTGGACTGTGTAACACCCAATACCTTTTAGGGTTAAGTCAGTCTCGTCACGCATTTTCTCAGGTCCGAGTATGTAGAACTTGGGATGCGGAACATCTAACTGGGTGTTCCACTTACACTTAGCGCCTTTCTCCTCCACTGAGGTGATCACGTGCACTCTTTTTCCCCAGGAGAGTCTACTAGATTCACTCTCCCTGGATGTTCTTCCTCCCCAGCCCTCTGGACCGCGAATTCAGCAGAGGAATTCCGCGACCAGACCCACTACGTGTACTTAAATTACTATGTACTTGAATAGGTGCTCCACAGGATGGGCCCTTGTGGATTAATCCCCCTGTGTGTATTTTCTATGGTACGGTCTGCCTACGGGCAGATGAGCGTCTCCCTTGAGCAGTCCCCGCTGCCCTCCAGTCGCCATGTTTGTAGCAACTCCTTCCTCACAGCAGGCATTCCCACATGTGGCCTGAAAACCCATGTGGTCTCCACAGGTTCTTTTCCCCCTAAAAGAATAGGAGTTGGAAAAGAATGCCTTCCCCGATGTGTTTGATAGTGTTAAGATGGCCCTAGCCACTTTAACTCTATGCGAGAAACATAGAGAGAGAAAAGGCATGGCTGGCGCGGCCTGCTCCCATGTTTCTCTGCTCCCATGTCAATTTGTTCCCCAATTCGGGGTGCCGGGAACCTTAAAAGTTTACGACGATTTTATGGGGTGTTGGGGAAGGTTAAGTGCAGTCTGACGCAGCCTGTCACTTTTGCACGCAACTGCCTGCCTGCACCTGCATCAGCAGCGCACATCACGGTTCTGCGCATGGCATGATTGAATAGGGACCCCTAGTGTCACTTCACTCGACATAACATCGAAGTGAGCGACAGACAGGGAACCTCTAGGTTACTGTTGTATCCTCCGTTCCCTGATGGAGGGAACGAGACATTGTGTCCCCTATGCCACGACGCTGAACCGAGCTACTGATATGGCTGAACCTTACACTCGGATCCTCAGTGCAAAACCTGAATGGACAGATACACGATTTCCTACTTTTATACCCATATGTCCGGGGGAGGGATGTGCAAATTCTGTCTGCCAATTTCTCATTGACCTTTTCTCAAGTTCAGAGGTAACCGAGGCCTTCAAAGAAGTCCCCTAGTGTCGCTTCACTTGACATAATGTCTCGTTCCCTCCATCAGGAAACGGAGGTTACAACAGTAACCTAGAAATTTTTAAAGCTGTAAGTTTATGTGTAGAATGAGGAATCCTCAAAAATTTAGTGGTATAAATATCTTTATATTCCTGGAGGGGATGTGAGTGCGACTGGTAGTAACAGGAAAAAAATCCATTCAGAGAGTATTTATACTTAGATTTTTCCAGATCAGGAAATGTATGCATGTCATGCAATGTCATGAGTTTTGTTTTATTGTTTTTTAGAAAGACGTTGCTGCTTCTGTTATACATTTGTGTTTACTTTTCAAGTTCTTCACTGGTATAATTGTATGTAGTTGGCTATTCTGCAAGAGTAGAATGAACAAATGTTTTAATAGATGTGGTCCTACCAGTACATGCAATAAAAGTTAAATTACACAAAACTGTAAATGCTCATTTTTTTTACAAGAGCAAAATTATTATCAGTAAAAATCCTTGATAATGACTATACCACCAGATAGACAATTGGTCATACAGGGCAAATCAGAATTCCAATAGAACAAATGAGAGATGATATTTCCCCAGAAAATGGAAATATCCAGTAGAATGCGACCTCAGAAAGCTTTAAAAAGTTATGATCTTTTGTTTAACGCATACTCAAATGTCCGTTATTACTTCATAGCATTTTCATTTTATGACTTAATATATTTTATGCCAACATCCAATTCAATTGGTTTATAGACTGATTATGTACAAAAGCTTGTATAGTGCTTGCAGAATAGCATGCTATTTTAAACTGGAAAATATTATGTTAATTATGGAAAAAATGCATAGTGTCTCTTATAATTTGGTAACCTGAAAAGTCTTGCTGTTAGGCAGTTAATTTTACATTTAATTTTGCATTAATTGTACTTTTAAAAAGTACGAATGTCTTATTTTTAAGTATCTAATGTCAAGTTATGAAATTTTAAAATGATTAAAAAAAAAAAAAAAAAAAAAACTTACCCTGAAAACCCAGTTCAGTCTGTCATTTAAAATCTACCTTAAATATACAGTTGATGTTTCTCTAAATGTTTCCTAGTGTTGTTTTATTGTGTTTACCATAACATTTGACAAAAAAACAAAAACTGTGCGATATCCCTTGTGACAACTTTGCTCATGTGACAACTAGCCCTGGTCTGGCTCCATATATGTGTATGCAATAATATGTACATATTACATTGTTATCATTATTTACATTTCCAAATCATTCTGTAAATTTCAAAAGTGCTAAAAATATGTAGAACATATAAATTTGCACAGCAACTCAGGCAAACTCTCTTTTAACAGCTGATTGAAAAATAAAATGTAGAAAAAGTTCATGCTTAACTTTTATGCCATTCCATATGATCATCTTAAAATTTAAAACAGCAAGAAACATTCAATGTCAAGTTTGGTCTTGAAGGTTCAACTTACTGTCATTTGTGCATGCTCAGTTTGATCACAGAGGAAGCCACGTGGCAGAAAACATCCCCTACTTATCATTGCCACCAGTGTGCAATCACTGCTAGTTTGGCTTGATACTTTGACAAGGAATATTTTCTTGTTTAATATCATCTATTTATGTAATGTTGTAAATATTGATTAGTTATGTTTTTGTCAGAGTGTTGGATTGCTGTCAGGGGCATTGCTAGACATAAAGCTCTACTGGGGTACAGGACCCCCATTACTCTTATCACTTTTTTTTCTTTCTTGTAAGCCTGCTGCATGCAAGAAGTGTGCAACACAATGCACTATACAAATTTCCCATGCTTAACCAACTATTCCTACACTGCAACAAGTACTGGGAAAGGTAAACATGTAGAGATCTTAATCTTTATGAAAATATTTAAGTACCTTCAACATACTGCACATGAACATTCTCAAAATGCTTTACAGCATAAAATGCATACACTGTATATGCAAATATTAAAACCAGAGAAAACTTTCTTGCACATTTGCATTCTTCTATATTACACATTATAGATCAGGAAAACCTCTGTCAAGTAACTCTATGGATAATCCAACGTCAGGCATAACAGCCTCAGATGAAACGGCTTTAGACAAAAAAGTCTCAGAATGAGCAGAGAGTTGGCTGCTAGGTAAGCGTTAGTCGCTAGGCAGAGTTGGTAGCTAAATGCAGAAGTGTCATTTTCACTGTGCGTAAGTTCTCACATAAGTTAGGACATAAAGTTCACACTAAGGGCTTACTAGTTAGTTTGTAACTAAGTCGGTGCTAAATTTGGTTGCACCACCTGTTCTTAAGGCAAGACTTAACTAGTGGGTCGTAAACCCTTCAGTAATGCGTAATAAAGTAATGCGTAGTCGCATAATATGACGTTTACCTGTATTGATCCAATAAACAGCCTTCAAATTTATACACAGAAGTGTTAAAAAGCCATGAATTTCCATAAGTTTTATTTCACTATGGTTGATGTTCAAACTTTGTCTGCTCATGTAACTGTCAGCTGTAATAAATTATATCCCCATTAAATTATGATATGTAATAAAAGTAGATTTAATAAATAGTAGGCCCTGTGTAAATAAAAATATATAGGAACTGCATCTAAAATAAATAAGGGGTGATATATAAATGCTAATACAACAGGCTGGAAAAATAGACATTTATTCATTTTAATATCTTCTATATTTCATATATATATTTCATATGTTGACACCGGACGATGGACCCTGAAAACTGCACCATTTGAAAGGTTTCATGCAGAAGAGCCGCTTAAAAGTACGTTTTTTTCTCTCTTGTAAATGTAAACGAGTATAAATGCCAACATCATAATATATGTCGAAATGATTAATGACTATCACGCAAAACGTGAGCACATTGATGTCATTAAATGAGTCTGCTTTTAGTAGTGCACAACAACTAGGCTGAGTTGTAACGTATGTATAGCTGGTGCAACCGGCCCCCTGAATTGTGTTTGGCTGTGCATGCTGCAGTGGCTTTGGTTATAGCATGTACATGGATTTCTGCATGCATGCATCAGATTAGAATTTTCGTTAAACTGTGTTGCTTTTACAAGCAATAATTGGGTGGGTTACTGTGTTGCATTTATATAGATCAGTTCCTTTTTTTCTGGAATTATCAATCTAAATGAATGCACTGACAAATAATGTAAATTGTTAAAACTCAAACTTGAGATTTTACTGGGGCACAGCAGAAAAGGGGTCTAGTGACGCCCATGATTGCTGTATTGATCTTACTAATTGACAACAAAATGCACAACAACTGTATTTGTCTACTTAGTGGATTTTCTGTAGAATTGTTGTGAACCTCTATGCAGTGCAAACTTCATGTTACTGTTGTAAGTCAGTTAAGGCCAGGGCTGCCACGGACATAGAAAATCAGAAAATATCAGGTAATTCAAATTTTGTGTTTTGATTCTTAAGAATCTGCTCCAGTATAGTCTTGGTAAGGTCATGAGCATGCCAATTGGAGAAGCAATTTGTGTAGAGGCAATACCCATAATCCCTTGCACTTGAATTTATGTGTCTTTGTTCAAAGCATGGCAACATAAAAGTACATGAAACTAATTACTGTTTAGAATTAATAGATGCTTCTTTTTTGTGTGTGTTTTAGTGTTTTAATGATGTCTTGCTGTAAAAAGTTGTGTTTTATTTGAAGTCACCATCAGGGTGATTAGTGTTCGCTCTGGTGAAGTTTCTTCAGTTTTCCAATTGTGTTTACTACTTGAAAGTTTTAGTGGTGGTTATATACACTGCTTTTTATTCAGCCCAACTAAACAGTATTTTGGTGGGGCTGACACATGAACTTTAGTGGACATAAAAAGCAACATGACAAAAAATATGTTGCTGCAAAATTCAAAATGTGAGCTTGTTGAACTTAACATGTAGAAATCACTGTTAATTCTGAGTGTGTTGGACTTAATTTATTTAGTTAATTGAAAGCACAGACAAACTTAAATTAAGTTTATACAAATTAATTTGCGCATAAGTTAAGTAAAAAGTCCTGAAGCTGGTTGCCTTAATTTTTTTTAAACTTAAAGTTTTCTAAACTTTTCTTGCTCAAGTTTTTTACAGTGTATATCTAAGGAATAGCATTCAAATAACATGTGGGTAGCCAAGTATATTTCCGGATATTTCTAGGGAAAGCTTCAATACCAGTGAAGGGAACACACATAAAAGTTCCGCCCTTATAAAATGTTTTTCGAACTATGATTGTCTCTGCAAGAGCCTCAAAGACTAAGAAAAAAACAAATTAGCAAATATATAAAACATGTTCATGACAGTTATGTGGAAATATTTTCCCATTATTTCTAAGAATTAAAAAAAAATACGTAGTGTTTGCTAAAAACCAGCATCATGGTTACTATTGATCATACAATTCCCTAATTGTAGTATTAAACTTCAATAACTCATCCTGCACTGTTTGTGCTACAGACATGAAATCATACCTTAAATATGTAATATGCCATATGTAAAAAACAAAAAATAAATCATAGAGATTTCGGGGTGGGCTCTTTTGACTTGAGCCATTATGCAACCACACAGAACATCTATTCAGTTTTCTAAGCATTGGGCTGAAGGCCCCGGCACACTTGCAATGATGTTCTACTTTGTTCTTCATTCAGAGGTAAAAAGAAGTTTGAAAAAGCTGAGCAACGACATGCTGTTTGCAAACATTCGGACACCAGCCACACCGCTGGGTGTACATGAAAATATGAGGACACTCAAAACAACATGTAAAACCTAATGTGTAAAATATATAAAATATTTAAAAACTAACATGACATTCAAATGTGTCTTCATACCTCATTCAGTGAGTAAAATAGCACGCTATACATGGCCATATTATGTGCCGATTACACTCTGGTATTATCTGGAGCTCCACCTACAGAAAAAAATCACAAAGACATTAAAGGAGGAACCCACACCATATCTAGAGAGCAGAATAATAGATAGTTGGAGCAAGTAAGCAAGCAATCACCTTGCAACCACCTAGGAGAACCTTAGCAACCACATTCCAATGTTTTGGCAACCTCTTACAACATCCTGTATTCAGTTTTGCACAGGCAGGCACCACCCACATTTTCTTCAGAAAATGTAAAGTTATGTGTACCTGTCTTTGTTTGCTGTATGTGTGTAAGTGCAGGTGTGTGTCTTTGTGTGTGCGTTATGAGCTGTTTTTAGGAATAGCATAGGGAAAAAGGAAAAGGCTGGGGAAAAGGCTGTTTGCTGAGGCAGTGAGTGGGAGAAGGGTGTTGTGGTTGGCAGTAAATGGACCACAACTAGATGCAGCAGCCCCACGCCACACAAATCAGCTCCCATCTGCCTCTGGCACAGCAGCATGTTTACTTGGAAATAGTTCTCTGTCTAGAGAAAATACTCGTTTTAAGTCATTGGAAATTTAAAGAAAATTGCCGCACTGCAAGGAATTTGTGTATGTGAAACAGTAGTGGTTTTGTGTTGCTTTAAATGTGTACAAGATTAATTAACAGAAATTTGAATGCACTAAAAGCATAAATACAGCTATTTTAAAAGACATATGTTTTATAAAATTTTGACATTACACAGTTCTTACATTATAATGTTTTTCATTATATATGTACAGTTGGGGGGATTTACATTTGGGGGGTTTTGTCATTTTAAATCTGGAAATAAACAATGTTTTTATTTTTTATTTTAAAAAGTAAAAAAATATATAAAAGAATACAAAATGTATAGTTAATAGACAAAGTTAAGAAGGGACATTTAAAATGTTGCACTATCACTATAAAATAAGCAACTTTGTGATGTTAGGCATGTTAAATCCTTTATTAAAAAGATTAGATTTCTGCTTCCATTGAAGTACGAAGTGATATTTTGAAATGTACCTATTTTCCAAAACATTCAGTTCTGAGTAATCTTGGAGTAACTTCTAGAACTTTCTAGAACTTTCCAGTAATATAAATAGCAGTATAAATACAGGGGTCTTAAGCCAACCAGTTCAGTAGTACGACTGGGAGGTCATAGGAGACTTAAAATTGGTGGCATTTCCTGATGGGTCTCCAAGGCAGTTTTACCAAGTTTCCCTGCCACCTTTGCCTTTGGGACAGCAGGGACACAAAGGCCTACTACCACAGATGGGACTGGAGTGAGTTCTCTGTGGGGAGGAACAAAATCAAGTGGGAGCCACTGTTGAACCCTCGAAAGGTGCTGATGCCACCACTGCAAATTAAATTGGGCCTTATGAAACAATTTGTCAGAGCTCTAGAGAAAGAGTCGGCAGCCTTCAAGTACCTTCAAGATTTCTTCCCTAATCTGTCTGAGACAAAGCTCAAAGGCGGTGTCTTCGTCAGACCACAGATAAAGAAGATCCTGTAGTGCAATTAATTTCCCAAGAAGCTCACTAGTAAGGAGAAAGTGGCTTGGAACAGCTTTTTCGCAGTGGTTCAGGGCTTCCTGGGCAATCACAAGGCCGAAAACTATGTGGAGCTGGTTGACACTCTGGTGAAGAACTACGGCACAATGGGATGTAGGATGTCCATCAGAGTTCATATCCTTGATGCTCATCTTAATAAATTCAAGGAGAACATGGGAGCGTACTCAGAAGAGCAAGGCGAGCGCTTCCACCAGGATAAACTGGACTTTGAATGCCACTACCAAGAACAGTATAACTAGAATTTGATGGAAGACTACATTTGGGGGCTGATTCGTGAAAGTGATTTACAGTATAATCGTAAATCCCGAAAAACTACTCACTTCTAAAACTGCTGTAGTGATTTTTGTATTAATTTAGAATAAATACATGTTAATTTGTATTAATATGTTGTTTCCCGTCTGTCGCTCACTTCGAAGTTGTGTCGAAGAAGCGACACTAGGGGTCTCTCTTGAGAGCCTTTTGCATCTCTGATCTATGAGAAAAGGCCAATGAGAAATTGGTAGACAGAATTTGCATGTTCCTCCCCCGGATATACTGGTATAAAGGGAGGGAAATGCATCTGTTTCATTCAGAAATTTTCTTTGGAACCGACCGGTTGTGTATGCAGCGAGCTGCGAGTCACACACTGTTCCTCCCATCTCTGAGCGGGGGTCGCCCTGTGCTCCCCTCCAAGGCCTGTAGGATGACGTCTTCATTGACCTCCAAAGCCTAAAGCGCCACCGGACAGGCCGCTTCCACCCTGCATGCCATGGCCCTCCTGCAAGTCCACCAGGCCAAGGCTCTTAAAGATCTGCACTTGGGTAGTACTGATCCTGACATGCTGCAGGAACTGATCTCTGTGGATCACGCCTTCGTCGAGAACTGCAAAGAGTTCAGTGGATAGAGTCTTCTTTTCTGTTTAAGCAGAAAGATCTTCTGTTCCCTTTCCATTTATTGTTGTATTTGTGTTTTTTTCAACAGCAAAACAAACTAAAAGAGTAACACTGTGATATATATGTGATGTGAGTCCTTTTAAGGACTGAATATCACAAGTGTATTTACTGTGGTAGACACTTTCTCTCTCCCTTTTGTATTGCAGACATACGCTTCAGACAGTGGGCTGGGGGCCGTGCTCTCGCAGGTGGTGGAGGGGGAGGTGCGCCTGGTGTGTACATCAGCCGCAAGCTCTCCTTGGGAGAAACTAATTACTGCACCGTGGAAAAGGAGTGTCTCGCCATCAAGTGGGAGGTCCTCACTCTCCGGTACTACCTGCTGGGGTGGGCCTTCTCCCTCTGCTCAGATTACTCCCCAATCTAATGGCTCAACTGCATGAATGGTGCCAATGTGCTGTTCGCCCAGTGGTATCTGGCTCTCTGGCCCTTTAAATTCAAGGTGTTCCAGAGACCGGGGGTGCAGATGGCTGTCGCCGACATCCTTTCTAGAAATGGTGTAAATAGGCCGGATGGTGCCCCGGCCTGAGTCGAGCGGTGGGGATATGTGGCAGCAGGGGCGTGGTTGAGCATCCATCCAGAGGGCATTTACACTTGAGTTAGATTATGTCTAACACCTGTCTCTAATTCCAGTGAGCATGGTGAGATCGGCATTTAAGCAGCCACACCACAAGCAGAGAGGGAGAGAGAGCCTGGGTCCAGAAGTCGGATCGTGAAGCTAATGATTTTTTTTGTACAGCTGAGTTGCTATTGTGAACCTGGTTAACTTTGTGAATCTGTAAATCAGGAAGTTGCTAAGTAAAGAGCCTTACTTTTGTCTGGTGAAACCTGCTTCCCTGTGTCCACCTTCCCTCTTTCGAGTGTCCTCCTTCACTCTTTCTGTGAAGTTCGGTACAGCTTGAGAGTATTTTGGAGGCCTATAAATAATTATAAATAGAATGGTGGAGCACCTTTTAGCACAATACGTAGATATTCAAATGTCAAGTAATCACCAAGTGATGTAGCAAGGACCCAACACATAACTCTGAGAGTTACCAGTTGATTGTTGTTCACTGAGAGCAGAAGAATGTCTATGTGTGCCCTGCCATTGTGGCAGTGGCCAGAGAGCGCTCTCTGAGGGAGGGGGAGGGTGAGCTGGGCCTGCAGGCTTTGGTGGTAGAGGGGCCCGACGTTTTGTGGTTGGTTTCTGGAGGCTCGCAGCAATATAGTGGTAGAGCTTTCTCCCAAAATACACTACTTCCTCCATTTTCCCTGAGAAGCTCAGAACTGGTGATGTTGGGGAGAGAGAGTGTGTGGTGACAGACTGCGGCTCTGATGTTTCTGGAGGCTGAAAATATTTATCTTGGCTCTCTTGTTTTCATCCTTGGGTCCTGTATCTTGGAGCAGTTCTAAGTTCTCAGTTCCTAGTAGCCAGCACACTAGGCCAACACGTAACGCTGTTATGAGCATCGTACGGCCCTTCGGGGACAAGTCGACTGCCAAAAAATTGGGACAGGCTAGCCCAGTCTTGCCCATTTTTTTTTTTTTCAAAAAAAGTTACATTTGTTAAATGACTGGGGCCACCAGTGTCTATGTCTGGGGGGGTCACTCCCAAGGGGAAGACATTCCAAAGGGGAAGTAACTGCGGAGACCACACCCCGCATTTTTTTTTATGTATTCCCGGTATTTTTAATGGAAATATTTCACATTGTCTTGCCGAGCCTTGTCGGAAATATTTAATGTAGAGAAGTCCCATGGTAGGTCCTACCCAACAGGGAAACAATTTAGCAGAAGATATATGTCGCATGGGGTCACCTATGGGGAACCAACACATGCGGAGCACCTACCCCAGTACAGGGCTTAGTTAACACATGTACTGAGCTGGCAGCGAGTTTCTCCGCAAACTTGTCTGCCACAGGGCTAGGAGGAAGTCATCCAGGGAACACATTTTGTGAACACTACTGGATGTCAACAGCGCACATCTTCAGCTCAGGGGAGGTGAAAGGCTCTATGCGCAAGTGATAGACCCAGCCATCTGTCCAATACCTGTTCGTACTTGCCAATACACGGGATGAAACTGGCTCAACCCGGAGATTGTAGAACCTCGCAAAGGTGTTGGGTGTAGCCCAGCCTGCTGCTCTGCAAATGTCTGTTAGAGAGGTGCCACTAGTTAAGGCTCAGGAGGCCGCCACGCTCCTGGTAGAATAGGCTTGTAGCCCCACAGGAGGTCAAAGACTCCAATTCAGCTGAACCACCTGAGTGTGGAGTCTCCACTCTCCCCTGCGGGTAGCCTGACGTGAAACTGCCTGTCGTAGCCTGCAGTGTTGAGGTCGCCCGGGATGTGAGTGGCTCAAAGTGACTTGAGGTGCTGCTGACTCCAGAGGAGGAGACAGTGGGCAGGTTGTGACATACAACGGGAGCGTAAACCACCTTGACGAATGATGTATGCCACCATTACCGTGTTGTCTGTCCAAACCAACACGTGCTTGCCCTGGATCAACGGCCAGAACCTCCTCAGGGCGAGCAGTATTGCCAACAACTCAAGGCAGTTGATGTGCCAACATAGACGTGGGCCCGTCCAGGAGGTGCCCATCATATCCACAACGTGCCTGGAGACCTGCTCTAGGGGAACACATGCCCGTAGAAATGTGAGGTCAGACCAAGGGCTGAAGATGTGGCGACAGACCAGCATGATGGCCACGGCATGTGTTCCGTGGCACCATGCCCATCTCGGGACTCGAGTCTGGAGCCAGTGCTGAAGCGGTCTCATATGCATCTACCCGTATATGCATCAACACCTCTGAGGACACCATATGCTCCAGGAGCCCTTAAAGGGGCAAGGGCTGCCTCTGCAACCTTCGTGAAAATGCGAGGGGACAGGGACAGGCCGAAAGGGAGGACCTAGTACTGGTACGTGTGACCCTCCAACGCAAACCGCAGGAAGGGTCTGTGTCAAGGTAGAATCGAGACGTGGAAGTACGTGTCCTTCAGGTCTACCGCCATGAACTAATCTTGATGCCAAATGCTCGCTAAAATGCATTTTTATGTTAGCATCTTGCACGGGAGTCTGTGTAAAGCCTGTTTCAACACTTGCAGTGCCTGTAAAAGTAGTGGCTGTAAAAACCCTTCTTCATCTTGGCTGGAGGTACAGGCTTCCGTTGGAGGGTATCGATTTCCGCGAGCAAGGTAGCACCATTCTCGCCCTTCGCCGAGGTTAAGTGGATGCCGTTGAACCTGGGCGGACTCCTGGCAAACTGAATCGCATAGCCGAGTCGGACAGTCCGATTGAGCCATCGAGACCATTTGGAGAGTGCAAGCCATGCATCCAATTATTTGGGTGAGAGGACAAAGTGGGCAATCTCGTCGGACGTACCGGTGGGTGGGGCGTCACGACTCAGCGGAGCCTGATGCGCCAAGTTGAAGGGGCTTGAGCTCTGTGGCCATGCTGAGTCGAGGGACATCAAAGCACTTACCTAGCTCCTGATACCCACCAGAGGATCGGTTGGGGAGGGGGAGGAGGTACACCGTCCCCACAGTCCGTCGAAACCATCCGGGTGTGGGCATGTTTGTGCCACAGCTAGGTGCGTATGGGCGGGGTGGGCTGCCACTGGAGTGCCCGACCTGCCAAAATGGAATGGTGGACGGTGGTCATAATGATGGCCGTGCACACCAAATATGTGACCCAGGGAATAAGGAAACTGCTCTTTTGTCGCACTTTGGGTTCCACAGCTACTTGGGTATGTGCCGACATTAAATGAAAAGGGAACAAAAGATTCTCCTCCCGGCCCTCCACCGGGGGAAGAAGTGGTCTGTTCACCTGCTCCAGAACAGCAGGTCTCCTCATCCCTGGGTCGCCCTTCTCAGGGGCGCATCGAAGCCTTCCTCGGGTTCTTGACGGCTGGCCGTGAGACAGTTGGCATCTGCTCGACACCGGGGGCGGGCTATGGCTGTGAGCAGTGTCACGGGCCCAGGAACCGATCACCAAGCCGCGAGGGTTCAGGGGAGAGTGGAGGGTTCAACTTTAGCCCGACACTCGCGGTTGCCCGGGAAAGCATGTCCATCATTTCCATGTCAGCCTGTGACTGGGCGACCATACCCAAGGGAAGAAAATTAGAGGTGTCTCGGGCTTCCAAGAGTGACCCCTAGTGTCACTACATTGACACAAGCCACTCCCGACATGAGGGTCCAGCTGACTTCCATCTCCTTAAATAATCTGTCTACCTATCATAACATTGGTCAGGACCCAATTTTTTATGCGTTTATCCCCTATACTGATGTCCGCCCCATCACGTCTTAGGTCTTAATTACCTCATCAAGCTCAGAATCTCAGAATCAAGATAATGTTTTTGCTCAGTCGTCAGTTTAGAGAGTTCTAATGGTTCCACAAAGTTTCTAATATCTTCATCAGTAGACAAAGATGTGGAACTATAGAGATCAAGATAGAATTCTTTAAAATAATTATTAATATCAATGGCCAAAGTAATGGAAATGGTAGAAAAATACTCTCTCTGCTTTATATATCTAGCCAAAAGCTTCCATGCTTTGTCCCCCAACTCAAAGAATGACTGTCTTATCCTGAATAGCCAAAACTCCATCTTCTGTGATAAAATAGTATTATATCTGTATTTCAATCACATAAATTCTCTGAGGCCATCAGACAGCATTCTGCGCTTCACCTCTGCCTTGGCACTTTTAATATTCCCTTCGAACTCCATGACTTCTTGTGATTTAGATTTTTTGGTGAATGAGCCATACTGTATTATCCGACCCCTAAGAACTGCCTTAAGTGCCTCCCAAACCACACCCACAGAGGACACTGGAGTAGATCTCCATATAAACATTGATTTCAGCCTAGTTGGAATTCAAGATTTTGCATAAGAGATACATTAAAGTGCCAACTGTAAGATTTATTTTTCTCTGTATGTGGCTACACCTCTAAACAATCCAGGGCATGAAATGTGACTAAGATGTTTCCAATTCATCAGCAATCAACAACAGATGAAATGAGGGGCTTGAAAAAATAAAAAAGTATTAAAAAAAATCTATTCTTTATGGACTCATGTATAAAAATTTATAGTCCCTACCAGATGGGTTCAGAAGTCTCCAAATATCTGTAAGTCCAAGATTTTACACATCCTGTGATGTGTCAATGTTGCTCTAGGGGGCTTACACACTTTGCTTCACTAGGATCAAGGATTGAGTCCATCAATAGATTAAAGTCTCTTCTCAATATAGGGGTGCCAGCAGCTTGCAACATCCCTTCAACATCTATAAAAAAGCCCTGATCATCAGCGTATTCTGTTTGAGACATTTGAATTGTAGAGGCTCACTTGTCAGTGTAATGACTCCCCTGCTCTGACTTGAGCCAGCACTAAAGAAAATATGTTCACCCCATATCTTCCCAAAATTTTCGGCTTCCTGCAGGGAAACATGCATTTCTTGAAGAAAAACTATCAAATTTCTTACGTTTAAGAAGAGAAATAACCTTCCTTCTTTTTACGTGGTGCCCCTACCCATTCACATTCCACGTAGAGAGAGACAATCCACGCAAATTAACATCTGATATTTTTATATATTAGAAAAAAAATGATCGTGTGTCAAAAATAAAATTATAATGACCACATTCCAACATTGCAACAATCAAACCCCAAACACAACCCCCCCCCCCCCCCCCCCACCCCCCCCGTGCATTAACCCCACGCACGACAGCGCCAGCTGGTGTCAATCCCTCTAAACTCAAACAGTCCATGTACACCTACGAGAGCCCACGCGACAACTTAAATTACCCAACAGAAGATTATATATAAAACAAACTCCAGCCAATAGGCAGAATAAACACAAAGAACATGAATATTCATCCACATAACTGTCCCAAAGGTGTTTTCCTCCACAAAACAAGCTTCGGACACTAGTAGAACCAGCAAAATGGCCATTCAGATTCCTTGGGCTGAACAAATGTTCAGTGAGCCGGCTCATTCGACTTCTACATTAGTTGAACAAATGACCCAGACACTCCAATGTCCTATAAGAAATACTCCACAAAACAAACTCCAACCAATAGGAGGCATAACAGAGAACACTGACCCAAAGGAGTGCTACTACATAAAACAACTCCAGCCACTAGGTGGCACCAGCACAAAAAGAAGCAAAAAAGGCACTCAGTTTCCTCGGACTGTCAAGTGAATATTCAGTGAGTCAGTCCACATGGCTGCAGCACATGTACCACAAAATAACTTACTCAATCCATTGACTTTATGAAGGACATCGCTTGCTGGGGACATGAAATTATTTTGCAGCCATCCTTAGTATTTATTCTAAATTTGGCCAGGAACATCAGTGCAAAGCAACCTTCCACTGATGTAAGAGTTTCTTGCATTGCCTTGCATTGCAATCATTGATGTTTCTCTTTTAGTGAATTCGCAAAGTCTGGGAACAAGAAAATGCTGTGGTTCTTCCAAGAAAGCCTTCCTTTACTGATCTCAGATGATCTCAGAAATTTGTCCAGAGTTGATCAGAGCCAGATGATTTTTAATTATTTGACCTATTGTCTTCCTAGAACAGTTAAGGATCAGGGTGTGTTGAATCTCACCAGTTTATGACATAAAAAGTATTAAATCTAGCAAAGTGCACAGAGCACGCCGTTCACACGTCCAAACCTCGCATGGCATCACGTGACTCCCGAATGACTGAATTTTCAATCTCCCAAATGTTTGAGTTCATTGAAATCCCTTTTAAGGAGTTCTGAATGTTCCTTGTGAATATAATTTTCCCCACATGTAAAATATCCAGATTTACAGTCTTTTGATTCATCAGAATGTATCAAAGTTCCTTATTTACATCAGAAACCATTGTTCGATGAAGGCAAAAGAGTAGTGTATCCCTGACACCAATGTTTCTGATGATGGAATCACCCACTATCAGAGTGCTGGGCTCGGTTGTAATCTCAGCAGAGCGTCGATGCCTGCTCACCCTTGAGCACATTCCAGCTGCAATGTTAGCTTTTGACTGTTGTGATCTTTGTCCAATTACATTATGGGTATCTTCATCCACATACATAAGAGGTTAGAAACTATTTTCAAGAAGTATCGGGGGTGGATGTATACCAGTATTGGCTAGTTGGGTTATAACCATACTGTATCTGGTGTAAGGATATTTGGTATGCAACATTTGAAGGGAAATGGAAGCTTTAGCATAAGTTCTGCCAGGAAGACTCAATTGTTACGTCACTCATTACCTTCTCATCTATCCAATCGCGTTCTAACACTTGCAGTATAAAAGATGGGAACTTACACATGTCTGAGTTCACAGATGCTGACGCTTTCGTTCATTGTCGCATCAGCTGCCGATCAAACACGTCTAAGGACACGCAATTCGTTTGCGTTTACTCTGATTCTGACGATGATTTTGTCCCGCCGTCTCCTCCTCCTGCTCGCCGCTGCTCACGCATCCGTGCCGTACTTCTCCATGGGCGCACTGCCCGGCATACCGGTCAGCCAAGGCCCTTCTAGAGAAATCTTCTCCTTCTGGCCCAAAACACCCTGGGTAATCCGCCTGTTTCACCTTATTCGTTTTCAAAAGCTCCAACTTCGTCAGCTCAGCTAAAACCAACTGGCAAGAAAAGATCGGCTAAATCATCTTCACCTCGTCTATCAAAAAGATCATCGCCGCCCGCTCTGTGCCATCTCCTCCGCTGTCAACTGAACCTACAGACATGAATTACCAGATTTTCTCCGCAGTTCAAAGCCTTTCTCAAACCGTTAACGGACTGGAATCTAAAATGTCGGTTTTTCAAACATTTCTTCATCAACCCTAACTTCAGCTCAGTTCCGGCCTCGAACTCTTCAGCGATTCTTCAGTTTTCAACCCTCTCCTTTCGGAATAAGCAACCCTTTGAATGTGCCTTCTATTTCTTCTACTCTGCCTGCTTCTCTACCAACGATCCAGACGCCATTTCAAGATGTCTCCGCTTCTCCGGCTCCTTAAAATTTCAGTTTATCCACAGCAACTCCAGCTCAAGCTTCTGGTAGGCGTTTTTGTTTCACCAGCTGCCGCATCAGTGTCCCCACAACCAAGAGCCATCATTATCCAAGGTAAAGATATTAACTTGGTGTCATTTCTGCTTCTGTCACCTGAGGCTGGCAGGAAAATGGTCAACTGTGGTGACGTGGCAGTCCCTCTTAAAACCTCCGATCCTCACCTTCAACGTAATCTCTCGTTTGGCGAATTTGTGATCGCTTTTAGTATCTACAGAGACATTTTTGTGCCAAAGTTATCCCGAGAGAAGGGAAGAGTTAGATCTCTATCTAACCATCATTGAGTCTTTAGCCAAGTCACGGGGGCACGTTGTTTCACGAATACCACCGCTCATTCGCCATTTAAAAAAAATAAAAAATAATAATTTTTTAGCCCGTACCATTTGCAGAACTCACCGTGTTCGCATGCAATGATCCGGCCGCTGTCCACGGTGCCGAAAACATAAGACTCTCGCCGCGTGGCAAAATTTAACAGCGTCCCCATGTTTTCATTCCATGCATTATATAATTATATATTTCTGCATATACAGTCTTCGAGTTCGGAGTTTAATGGATTTGTGTTTTTAGTGATATAAGTTCACATCTTGTATGTTTGATGTTTTTTCGATGCCTTGAAATAATGAATGAGTGCATTTCTAATTAACAATGATGCCAATGAACACTGTTTCAGTCCCCTTCTCCTGTATAAAAAAAAAAAAAGAAAAAAAAAAAGGGGGGGCTAAACTTGAATTAGACTAACGATTATTATTAGTCTCGTGCAAATGTCATTTTTAAAGTGCTGCATCATTGTGCGATGCTGGAAGGAGTGGTTGCTCAAGTGGGAAAAATATACGTCTTTCCTTTTGTACATGTGCTGGAACATATTTGCTGTGTCTAAAAACCTATAGCACTTTTGTGACTTTATAGACGTGTTTGCACACATGATCGCACCTGAAATGCCCAAATATGCCGTTTATGTGGGCAGCACACTCGTTTTTGAGGCAGCCATTTGAAACATCCTGTTCCTCCTGTTTACACCTGCAGCCCAGCACCTTGTGATATTCACCTTGGGATGTAATTGCAGCATTTTGTCTTGATGGAGTGATTTAATAAGTACAGCATATTTATATTTGTACTACTTTTCCGATGCCGCCCCCTCTATTGGCTGCGGGGGGTTCTTTCAAAGGCAATGATTCGCAGAAAAAATGGCCTATTGCTTTTCCTAGCTGTCTTCTGGTTCTGTCTCTTCCGCACTCCACGAAATTTATCCTTTAGTTGTAGCCAGCGTCATCTGGGGCTCAGCGTCGGTTATTTTGCCAGACTATGATGCCTTTCGCGAGACGCTTAATCTGGCAATCTGTCGTCTTCATTTTATTATCAAAGCTGCTCTCATAGCAGGCAACTCCAATGCTATTGCCGACGCGCTCTCCCGTTTCGTTTTCAGACGGCTTTTGCCCTTCAGCCCTCACGGATCCAACTCCGTGCCCACCCCTATCAGCCATTATGTTAAATTAGTCGATTTGCTTAGTTCAGCCAGTCATTTCATGGCTAAGGAGCAGCTCCTTTCACTTCTAGAGCTTACATTTCCGCTTGGTATTCATTCTTTACGTTTTGCTTTTTCAAATTTCCGTAATTCCCATTTTTGATTACGACCACTTGCTCCTCTCTCGTCTTCACCTCGAGAAACCTAATCTATACCTTCCTCCATCTGTAGATTACTAGCAGGCATTCAATTCTACGCAAATATTTCAACCCCGACTTTCCAAGTTTATTCACCGCTTCTCCTATTCATTCATTGCTCATGCAAAAGCAAATCCTCTATCATTCTCCACATAACGGCTGCCTTTTACTTTGCCTTTATTGCAAAAACTAATCTTCTATTCGCCAAGGCTTTTTTCTACATACATCAATATTTTGCTAGAAGCTGTGTTTCTAACTGCTTTCTACGGTTTTATGCGTCCAGGGGAATTTACATCAGCTACCAATTATTTCGATCCCGCTCGTGATCTGTCCTTCTCCGATTTCAATTTATAACAATTTTTGTCCCTTCTCATCTATGGCTAAATTTCTTAATTCGTCATAAATCTTATTTCTACGTCAGCTACCATTCCTCGGGTAGATGGCGTTCCTCCGCATTCCAGTCTCTTATAAGTCCAGTCTCAAAAACTATCCTCAAAGCTCAGCAAGCTCCTATAATGGTCCAGGTATATACCCAGTGCTCGAATTGAGTCAAGTCTTATGGGGGGTCCCCAAGTTTTTTTGGGCGGGGGGGTGTAGGTTTATTCTTGCAATATACACTTTATACAAAATATACAATATATTTGATCATAATAATATGCATAAATATATACTATTTATTAAAAACGCTTGATAAAGAATTATATATATATATATATATATATATATATATATATATATATATATATATATATATACACTCACCTAAAGGATTATTAGGAACACCTGTTCAATTTCTCATTAATGCAATTATCTAATCAACCAATCACATGGCAGTTGCTTCAATGCATTTAGGGGTGTGGTCCTGGTCAAGACAATCTCCTGAACTCCAAACTGAATGTCAGAATGGGAAAGAAAGGTGATTTAAGCAATTTTGAGCGTGGCATGGTTGTTGGTGCCAGACGGGCCGGTCTGAGTATTTCACAATCTGCTCAGTTACTGGGATTTTCACGCACAACCATTTCTGGGGTTTACAAAGAATGGTGTGAAAAGGGAAAAACATCCAGTATGCGGAAGTCCTGTGGGCGAAAATGCCTTGTTGATGCTAGAGGTCAGAGGAGAATGGGCCGACTGATTCAAGCTGATAGAAGAGCAACTTTGACTCAAATAACCACTCGTTACAACCGAGGTATGCAGCAAAGCATTTGTGAAGCCACAACACGCACAACCTTGAGGCGGATGGGCTACAACAGCAGAAGACCCCACCGGGTACCACTCATCTCCACTACAAATAGGAAAAAGAGGCTACAATTTGCAAGAGCTCACCAAAATTGGACAGTTGAAGACTGGAAAAATGTTGCCTGGTCTGATGAGTCTCGATTTCTGTTGAGACATTCAGATGGTAGAGTCAGAATTTGGCGTAAACAGAATGAGAACATGGATCCATCATGCCTTGTTACCACTGTGCAGGCTGGTGGTGGTGGTGTAATGGTGTGGGGGATGTTTTCTGGGCACACTTTAGGCCCCTTAGTGCCAATTGGGCATCGTTTAAATGCCACGGCCTACCTGAGCATTGTTTCTGACCATGTCCATCCCTTTATGGCCACCATGTACCCATCCTCTGATGGCTACTTCCAGCAGGATAATGCACCATGTCACAAAGCTTGAATCATTTCAAATTGGTTTCTTGAACATGACAATGAGTTCACTGTACTAAAATGGCCCCCACAGTCACCAGATCTCAACCCAATAGAGCATCTTTGGGATGTGGTGGAATGGGAGCTTCGTGCCCTGGATGTGCATCCCACAAATCTCCATCAACTGCAAGATGCTATCCTATCAATATGGGCCAACATTTCTAAAGAATGCTTTCAGCACCTTGTTGAATCAATGCCACGTAGAATTAAGGCAGTTCTGAAGGCGAAAGGGGGTCAAACACAGTATTAGTATGGTGTTCCTAATAATCCTTTAGGTGAGTGTATATATATATAATTATTCTTTTAAATTACTTACTAAAGTAATACTGGATTTAGAGGGTGACAAAGCAGCAGACCCAAAAGGGCAACTATGGCAAATATACCAGGGCACTACATATAAGGCTCTTGAAGACCCGTAAAAACAAGTGACTTCAAAATACATTGAAATGTCTCAAAAACAGTAGAAAATAATCAGATGGCTTCCAGACTCACTGGATGGTATCACTGTCAGATTCAACAGTGGTACAGGTTATGAGTGAGTAAGTCAGCAACTATTCAACGACCATTTCAGTGAAAAAGGCTGCTTTATTCAGAAACAAACAATGCCATGGCAATCAATGTCAGTTATTGCTATTTCAAGAGTGAATCCCGCATAAATGCGTATGTAATTCCCAAAACTTTGTGTTTACGTGGCCATTGGTCCTAGCAGCATGAAAAACAAGTTTTATACAAATTCTGAATGGAAATTAGAAAGCATAGAAAGCACACAACGAGCGCTCCCTTTACTAAAAAAGCTGTTATCCATCTCCGTCGAGATCTCTAGCACTCCCGTAGAACCAGGACTATTAATAATGAAAAAAATAGTAACTTAAGCCTAAATGTTTCCAATTTACGCAAGGAATACAAAAGCCCCGACATGGTGTGGATAGATATAAAGTAGAAAGATATATAGAGAGAGACAATTACCCCTCAAAAAAGTCGGTAAGAAGCTTTCTCTTCCCGACCTCGAGTGAAGGTTTATTTTTCTCCATTTTTTAAAAAGTTAAAATTAGCTTCAACGGAGCGGCGCCAATCAAACAGTCCTGTCAGTCAACGATGTCATGCGCACAGCACTCTTTAGATGTGGGGCGGGGCATTTACATTTTAAAGAGACATGGCAACTAGCCAACTTAAAAAAAATTATTGTAAATAATCAATTCACGAAATTTACCGTATCCATTGCATGCATTTAATCAGATTTGTCATTATTATTTTTACTAAAATAAAAATATCTGAGGGACCCCCCTAATTCTATTTTTTACTTCTTATGGGGGGTCCCTAATACCTTATGGAGGGTCCCGGATCCCCCCAGCCCCCCCTCAATTCGAGCACTGTATATACCTATGCAACTACTGGTGGTGGTGTCATGCTCTTTCATTATCTGTCATAGTTCTAGCTCACTAGAACTAATATATATAGAAAAAAAGAAAAAAAAAGATAATCTAAGCATATTAATGTTCAGTGTGGTCTACTGTGACCGTGTAGCCTAATGTGGCCTTGTCCCGTGGTCTTGTGGCCAGTTATGGCATTGGTTCTGTGTGGCCGTGTCTCGTTGGCCTCGTATCGGTGTGGCATTAGCCTCGTATCCGTGTGGCATTAGCAGCCTTGTGGCCCAGCGGGCCTTGTCTCTACGTGGGTCTCAAGGCCTTGTGGCATAATGTTGCCTTGTCCTGCGTGTGGCCTACGTGGTCTTGTGGCCCTTACGGCCTTGGTTTCGTGTGGCCTCGTGGCCGTTGTCTCTGTCCTACCTCATCTCAGTGTAGGCTCACAACATCGCGGCCCTCGCGGCCCCATTCTATGTTCAGTGTGGTCTACTGTGACCGTGTAGCCTAATGTGGCCTTGTCCCGTGGTCTTGTGGCCAGTTATGGCATTGGTTATTTGTGGCCTAAGGCCGTGTCCATGACTGATTCTGTCTCCGTGTGGCTTTAGCAGCCTTGTGGCCCAGCGGGCCTTGTCTCTGTGTGGGTCTAAAGGCCTTGTGGCACAATGTTGCCTTGTCCTATATGTAAAAAATGGCCAGTGGTCTCGTGGCCCTTAGCGGCATTGGTTCTATGTGGCCTAGCGGCCGTTGTCTACGTCGCTTGTTCCGTGTGGTCTATAGTGGCCTCGTGGCATATCGATGCCTTGTCCTATATGTAAAAAAATGTTGCATCGGTTCTATGTGGCCAAGCGGCCGTTGTCTGTGTGGCCAAGCGGCCTCAAGGCACTGTAGCCTCGCTAAAAGATGGCCATGTGGCCCTCGTGGTTGGTTTTGTGTGGCCTCGCAGCCTTGTCCAGTCTACCTTGTTTTTATGTGTGGCACTAGATGCCATTGTGGCTGATTGCCAGCCTCGTCTCTGTGGTCTACTAAGGCCGTGTGGCCGTGCGGCCTTGTCTCTGTGGTCTAGCAAGGCCATGTGGCCAGTGTGGCTCCGCTTTGTGGTCATTAGGGCCGGTTCTATGTGGCCCAAGGTGGCCCGGCTCTGTGCGGCCCAAGGTGACCTTGTTCTGTGTGGCCCAAGGTGGCCTCGTCCTGGCGGCCAGGAGGCCCGGTTCTATGTGGCCTAGCGGCCGTTGTCTACGTCGCTTGTTCTGTGTGGTCTACAGTGGCCTCGTGGCATATCGATGCCTTGTCCTATATGTAAAAAATGGCCAGGGGTCTTGTGGCCCTAGTGGCATCGGTTCTATGTGGCCAAGCGGCCATTGTCTGTGTGGCCAAGTGGCCTCGAGGCACTGTAGCCTTGCTCAAAGATGGCCATGTGGTCCTCGTGGTTGGTTCTGTGTGGCCTCGCGGCCGTGTCCAGTCTACCTTGTTTTTATGTGCGGCACTAGATGCCGTCGTGGCTGATTGCCAGCCTCGTCTCTGTGGTCTACTAAGGCCGTGTGGCCATGCGGCCTTGTCTCTGTGGTCTAGCAAGGCCATGTGGCCAGTGTGGCTCCGCTTTGTGGTCATTAGGGCCGGTTCTATGTGGCCCAAGGTGGCCCGGCTCTGTGCGGCCCAAGGCGGCCCGGTTCTGTGTGGTCCTTCGCGGCCTCGTCTCTGTGTGGCCTTGTCTTCATGTGATCTTCAACGGCTCGTTTCCACTGACTCTCCTGACACTATATTAGCCTATTTCACAGTTTCCTTCGACTCATTCTCAGGGATAAACTGGTGACCAGTCGTAGTGTGTCCCAAACTTCTCAAAAGTCGCTTGTACGAAAGCGTCAGCTCTATTAATGCTTACGTTTACACAGCAGCAGAATTTTAATTGCATGATTGTATTGTCTTCTTATAATGTAGTCACCTCTTACTAATTAGCTATTGGCCTTAAAGGTGTTTTTTGTCATGCTCATTATTAACCCTCATCTCTCTCCATGTTTAGGCTCTCCAGGATTCACGACCGGTGGGTATACTCCTCTTTTCCGTTCTTTGGGGGTAGGTCCTGTCCCGGTGGAATTTCTCTTCCACCTTCTTTGGGGGTCGGCTGCGCCCCTGCCTTCATCGCCAGTCAGGAAATGCAGAGTCCGGACCCCCGGATTGCGAGCTACGGATGGGGCCTACACCAAAGAACTTTAATCTTTATATTGTTTGCCGAGCTGTAAATAAATGGTTAATTGTTCAGTATTATTCTCCCGAGTCTTTCTGGTAGAAATGGAAGCTTTAGCATAAGTTCTGCCAGGAAGACTCAATTGTTACGTCACTCATTACCTTCTCATCTATCCAATCGCGTTCTAACATTTGTAGTATAAAAGATGGGAACTTACACATGTCTGAGTTCACAGATGCTGACGCTTTCGTTCTCCTCCACCCTCCCCACCACCAAGATGATCCCTTCCTTCCTACACACCACCACCAGGATGGTCCCTTCCCATTCCTCACTGGGGGTCGGCTGCGCCCCTGCCTTCATCGCCAGGCAGGAAATGCAGAGTCCGGACCCCCGGATTGCGACCTACGGATGGGGCCTACGCCAAAGAACTTTAATCTTTATATTGTTTGCCGAGCTGTAAATAAATGGTTAATTGTTCAGTATTATTCTCCCGAGTCTTTCTGGTAGAACTTTAAAGTGCCCTCATTCTCACACCATTTTATCTAAGGATATTTGGTATGCTATATTTAGAAGGGAATTTAGGGTCTCAAAATATGTGAGCTATGAACTAAATTAAACTGTCCTTATTGTAAATTATTAGGTATGAAATGTAGAATGGAATTAGTCGCGTTTGACAACCATTATAAATTAGATAAATGACAAATAACTGTATATGTCTTAATAGATTCTCCACCATTAAAATTGTAATACAACGTTTCATTGTACCCGCTCACAATTTCTACTGTAAGGAATTAGCTTTAATAAGTGAATTATGATTAATTCAGTTATTGGAGTGATATTTTTCTCATGGCTTATTGAAAATAATATCACACAGGGTACATTTAGGTACAGCTTTGAAGCGAAACCTTTTAGAAACAGGGATGAGATTATTTATCAAAATATACCACAGTCATTCATCTTTGAATACAAAATGTATTGCTATTCTAAACATAAATCTAATCTAACACATATATACATGAGACAGGTTGGTGAAAAGATAAATGATCAATACAGTTAAAATGAACTTTATGGAGACCGTTGACAATGCCTTAATAACCATTTATCCTTCTTTGAGTCTACATCGATTTGCTATCGAATTACCCAAATATTTGAATTTAATTAAAGCACTTAAAAATTAAAGCACTTTTAGCACAATATTGGAGATGTACTTGCGTGTAGTGGTGTTTCCTTGCGTTCTTTGTGTTGCTTGGTTCTTGGTCGAAAGTTCATTCTGTCTAAAGTTTTGGACCTCTGTAAAAGACCGTATAGTTATTGTCTGTATGAATGATGAGGTTGGCTTTGAAGCAAGGCCTTCTCATGGGTGTTTGAACCGTAGAGAGTGACAAACTGTAAAGAAGTTCGCCCTCACGGGCAAGGAAGAGGCGAGAAACCGGCTTAACATATAAATTATAGTTTTAATGGACAACTCAGAAGACAAACACATCCGTGAACGATCTCTCTCTTTCGCACCACCCTCTGCAATCGGCCTTTATCCCTCTTGGTGGCTTGATTAGCCTAATACGGGACCGGGCGTGTTGAGTCATGATCTGGCCCCGCCCTCCACCGTGCCACATTCCTCCCTCGTTCTTTCAGGCTGGGGACCCCCGGCCTGACGTACATCCCCTGGGGGGGGGGGGGGGCGCCAGCGGGTCATCCCCATCAACCTGGACGAGAGAGGGGGCAAGTGGAGGGAAACAACAACAACAAACAATTAAAATATGGGGGGGTACTCTTATAACCGCCCCCCCCCCCTGTCAATCCATTAAATTTTTTAAAACATGACAAAAAAAACAAAAACACTACAATTTAAAAAAAGAGGGAAAAGGCCAACGCAGAGCGGCAGTGAGAGTTCTCGGGGATCGGATGGGGTCTCTTCCATCCCTGGCAGCGGCATTCCTTGCTCCAGGTGGTCGGCCAGGAGCCCCTTCTCTCCTCGCGGTCGGCGGCCGTTCCTCCGCTTCCAGGTGGCTGGGCTCCTCGTCCCCGGGCAAATGGCCCGTAACATATAAATGATAGTTTTAATGGAACTCAAAAAGAACTCAAAAGACAAACACATAAAACAAGGGACATGTCCGTGTACGATCTCTCTCTTTCACACCGCCCTCTGAAGTCTTTATCCCTCTTGGTGGCTTGATTAGCCTAATACGGGACCGGCCATGTTGAGTCACGACCCGGCCCCGCCCTCCACCATGCCACACAAGCTTTCTTGGGACGTCGAGTCCCGAGCTTCTTTGGTCCTCACATGAGATGGACCTGGTTCCGACGAGATCTCAAGAAGACCACGAGGGAAGTGTCAGAGCGAAGTCTGAGCAGTCAGCGGAGCAATAGAGATGAGATGATTTATGGTCCTTTGTTTCAGAGTCTTACAAATCTCCCGCTCAAAAATAGTGCATATTTAATCATGAACTTTTATATCTTGAGAATGGTACAAGAGACATGATATTCATTGTCATCAGCTTTCTCTGCATACGCCAGCGAAGGCTTACATAGTAAACATGACATTTTTTCATGGATACGTGTAGGTAACAAAACATGAAAATCCCTGTTTATAAATCATACTGGTTAATTCCTTGGTTATACCACATGGATAAAGCATTACACACATTTTAAAGAGGTACATCAGGCTATAATCATTAATTTGTCAGTTATACAAGTTCAAGTACAACAGTTCAAAGAAAATTTCAGAATTACCTAGCAAAACTAGGTCTTGTATAAATCGTGGATTTAAATGCATTCTTTACATTTTAGAAGGTTAAATAGGTAAATTACTGTAACTGTGTAAAATGAATTCCAGGATTGCAAAGGTTGAAAATCCCTAGATTCAAATCATGTCATTTCAATTGTTCTGCATGTATGATACTACACTGGGGTGGATGATGCTATTGCTGCAATATTTGATACTCGTGACAGTCTGATGTCTCGAGCACATTGGGTCTTGGTCTCTGTTCATGCAGTTGGTTTGTGCTTTCACTTTCACCAGTTACTTTTGGCATCTGTTTTGCTGGTTGATCATGGCTTCGTATACCCTGTCGAGGAACATTCGATTCACAGGACTCACTGGCTGTAGGCATGGGGGGTCAACGGTGACACTCTCCTGTGTGTTCCTTCAGGGGTTGTAGAACCGCAAGTAACTTCTGTGGCAGTTTAAGCAGCAAGTGTAGTTGGATCTGAAAGGAGGCATTTTCATTCTCATATGTCTGTGTGAAGGCAGTTGTGTTGTCCCATTTTAGGAATGTAAACTGCTGGTAGTAGGATGCTGGTAGATTGGTATGACAGAAAATCCACTTTTTGTAGTAATATTCCAGTCCCAAACTTTTAGCGTAGGTGCCCAATTAGGTAGTTTGAGCACTGTACTGAATGCTGATCTGAAAATAAGAGGTTAAACAGCAATATCAATGTAGCAAATCATGGAGCAGTAAACAAAAGCATCTGAACAGCAGTGACGCAGAAAGTGAGGTTTTAGATTTTAATGTCCTCCCTGAGTGCAGAACGTGCTTATGGTGAAGAACATCTTTATGGGTTTTTATAGCCATTACTTTCTTATTCTAAAAAAGGCAGCACATGTCTGCATGTCATGGGCTTAAATTGACTGAATCGGACCCTATTTTTTCCATTCAAAAAGACAGTGGAGATTAATTTTCTTGCACTAACCTTAGTGCAGTTAGGAGCTCAGAATGGCAAGCATAAAAACGTTTTGCTCACACATCTGTAGCAACTGAGGTTGAGAGTCAACTCAGTGAAGAGTTATCTCGCACAACGTGCACGCTTCCGCAAACACACGCAGTTAATTATTCTCCATCACTTGAAAAGCTTCAGGTTGGGAGAATGATTCCTCTGAAAACATTTGCTGCCACACCGCTGGACTCACTGCACATGAGACTTCTTCAATGTGGATCAGTGCGAGAATGTGCGAGAGTGCTATGGAGCACATGATATCACAAAATCATGACAGCATTTTCTAATGGCACACTGCTGTCAGCGGCGCTGTCAACTTGAATAGAAGCACTCGTTTGAATGACAAAATATGATCACCAAGAAGTCCAACAGGGCTAATATGCCATATAAATTGCCTAAAATAGCTAGCAGTATTTCTGGCTCCAAAATCATTTCGACCGGGATTCCAGTATAAATGTGATTCAAACTAACAACATGTCAATGGTGACATATAATATTGTGACAATGTGATGGGTTGCCTCTGAGTCCTACATGCCCACATTATATGTTTGAGTTATAAGTTGTATCATATGCACTTGTTGTCTTTTTGTTGTCTAAGGGAGCACATTAGGCAAGAAGTTTGAAGTTTGTACCTCTCTCTGGGTTCATGACTGCAGCATTGTTCTGGGGGTGGGTTTTAAGAGAATGTGTGGCCTTTCTGTTTCCTCTTTTATACAGTAATCATGGAATTATGGGTAATGTAAGACTAGGTCAACTAGGCCTTCTGTTGAGGAGCGATCACTTAATATATGTATGTTAATGTTAGATGTGGTAGTTTATAATGTATGTGTTATTTTCTGTATTTATCTTGATAATTATTTTATGTTTTAATGTTAATTGTTAAGAGTTTGTTTATTTATGTATTTATATTGTTTTGTGTTGATGATTTTTCCTCTGGGAGGGTCAAATGGTTTGATCCTTGGGTTAATAATGTGGTGTCTTTGTCTTGCTAGTCAGTCCTGGAGTGGACCCTCCATGAGAAGAGACAAAGGTTTAAGCAACTCTATTGCAGTTTGTATTTCTCCTTTGTATGTACGTTTGCTCAATATACATATATATGCAATGTGGAAAAAAAAGGTCAACAAATAGTTTTTAGACTCAGAGCATTGTCTCCTGATGCCTTTCTGGTCAACACCCCACAAATATACACCAAACAGGAGGTTGATGATGTCCAATGTTGAATTTGACGCACCATCTTCCCTTGCGGTACCAAAACACTTTAAATTGGTCCGGGCAGTTTAAACTTTCCGAGCAGAATGATGGGGCCAATCTGGTTTCACTTCAGAGCATTCGCTCCAGAGAATGGAAACTCCAACCTCAGGTGGTCCTGAGAATTTGGGAGATATTTGGGAGTGCAGAAGGGAGGCTCCATGTGGAACAGACACCTTAGCCCACAAATTGGCAATGGAAAAACGCAAATATGCATTTCAGCTGATACGCCTGGTACACCAAGTGCTATGCAAAATCATACTGCAACAGTGCTGTTGGTTGCGCTGAAATGGCCCAACGAGCCCTGGTTTCCAGAGACGGTCGAGCTACTCGAAGGTCCACTGTGGGAAATCCCACTGAGGAGAGATTTACTCTCTTAGGCGCAGGGCACAATCTGGCATTGTCCAGAGCTGTGGACACTACACATTTGGCCATTGAACGGAAAACACGAGAAGTGTATGGATTGACATACAGAACTTGACACAATCGCACAAGCCAGAGCCCCTTCTAGCAGGGGCCTTTATACACTAAGTGGCAAGTCTTTTTAGACTGGTGTTCATCACGAACAAAAACCCAGCAGACTGCTCAGTAAAAGGGATGCTTCATTTCCTACAAGAGTGCTTGGATGCAGGTTTATCCCCATCAGTGCTTAAAGTGTATGTTGCATCTATTGCAGCAAGTTGCGCCATATTCACAGGCATTTTGGAGAGCAAGCATGATCTTGTCACAAAATTGGTGGGAGACATCTTAGACCTTCACAGTCCCAGTGTGGGACCTGTCCTTGGTGCTGAAGCACTTTGCAGCTCTCCATTGGAGCCACTGAAAATGGTACAATTGTACACTCTCTTGTTAAAGACAGCATTACTACTGGCCCTCGCTTCAGTGAAGCATATGGGAGATCTCCAAGCTCTATCATTGGAAGATTCCTGTAGTTTAGTCCAGGCTTTTCTAAAGCCACTCTGAAGCCTATTATCAGTTATATTCCTAAGGTTTTATCCACCCCATTCCACCCCATCATTTATCCACATTCACACCCCAAGCCCTACAGGCTTTCTTTCCCTCTCCCTTTCAGTAGGAGGAATAAAGTCTATTGCATATGCTCCGCCCAGTGCGAGCGTTGCGCATTATTATTGAGCGTACACGTTAGAATAGACTTTCGAGTCTGCTCTTTGTACGCTTTGGAGGCCAGTACAAAAACAGAGCAGTCTCTAAACAGAGGCTGTCACACTGGGTCGTAGATTACATTAAATTAGAATACGATTCACAGGGCTTGGAATGCCCGTTTGGGGTTAAAGCCCACTCCATAAGAGTCATGTCTTCCTCTTTGGCTTGGGAAAAAGCCTGTCCTTATTGGACATCTGCCAGATGGCAAGTTGGCCTTCCCCAAATACAATCGTTAGATTTTTTAATCAAGATGTTTCCTCCCTGTCTTCCCAGGTCCTTTCTGTAAAGCTAGATTGAGCTCTCATCACGAATGAGTAGTGCTGAAGCAAACACATTAAGACACAAATTTTGTAACTACCCATAACGGTTAGTTATGCCATATGTCTTAAATGTTTTTTTTAAGATTTGCTATTAAACTATACAGAAGGTTGTTTCCCGATCCAAAAAACAGATCTCTCTGTGTTATCCAGCACTATAGCAGATTTTTACCACGCTTGTGACAAAAATCCTTTTGTATACTCCCGATAGCGGCTAGTTACAAATGGAAATATCTGTTAAGGCTTTACTCTTAAACTGCATAGATGGATGTTTCCCTGATGGGTGAAAACCTCTCTCTGTGTTGCTAAGCTTGTGCAGTATCAGTCTTATTCTATACAACCTACATGGTTAGATACACTAAGAAATCACATCTGAAGGTTAACCCCTTCTTTGCCTTCACAATGAGGGTTCCCATCTGGCTAACACCTCTTGTTATGCATTTGGCTCAATTTTGAGTTGGCTGGGAGAATAGTTTACTCTCTCCACATAGTGGAGTCATGCATCACTCTTGAGTCTGCAGGGAAGTTGGTTCCAAATTATTTTTATCTGCCTCCCAGTAAGGTAAGTCAGTTATTAGATTGTTTTTTATCCTTTATCACTCCAACTGCTTACCTAAACGGCAAAGCAAATAACTGGGATTATTTAATCTAGCAAATGTCTCCATATGAGAAGATTTAACTCTTCCTTCAGTTGGTCTAAGGTGCCTCTGCTGGCAGCCCCTTTTATAACCACGATCAAAGGACTGTGAATTCAGTCCTCCCTCCAAACAGTTCATCACTTGACATGAGTTCTGTGGAGAGAATTGGCTACCCTCAGACTATGGCAAGTGTCATTGTTGTGTCACTCACTGTCCCGGACTCTTCCCCACTCAGGTGTGGAAGCGGGCTTTCTGCAAACGTTCATGTTTTTTGGTAGCAAGCACAGCCAAATAAGTATTGAGTGACAGACATAATGTTGAGTGACAGACCCGAAATGGAACATCTATGTTACTATTGTAACCATGGTTCCTTGAAGGAGGGAATGAGATGTTACATAGCCTTGCCAGAATTCTGACTGCCACTGAAAAGGTTTTAAAGATTCTCTCGCCTCAGTCAAATGTCCTGAGGAGGCTGTCATTCGGTCTGCCTTTTATAAGATCGCTGAGCATGGAAGGTGAGACTTTGAAAGATGGCGTGGAAAATGACTGAGAGCTCGGGGCTCTTGGGAGCGTCCCCTTGTGTCGATCATTGACGCTACGTCTCGTTCCCTCCTTCAGGGAACAGGGGTTACAATAGTAACCTAGACGATTATTTTATACACTACAAATCCAGAACAAACTACAGATTATGATAAATCCCTTTGCAAGTTATTTCTAATTGTTTAAATAATGAACAGTAAAAGCTGTTGTTTTTGATTGTTGCTTTTAAAATAGTTTTTAAAAGTCAGTTCACGCATTTGATCCTAAAACATTATTTATGTACAGCAATAACTCCTGGCAAACATTAGTCTTCCTTGAAGAAGTCTTCTGTCCTAATAACAACTCTAAAAAAAGAAAAGCACAAACGATAGCAGATCACAGAAATGTCAATTATAATGGGCTGAAGATTGTTTTTCTGTGTCAGTCCATTTGGTCAACTAATCTAAAATATTTTCATGATTATTCTAATGCACATTCAGTGTATGGAATCAACATAGTGTTTAACTAGAAGAGCTAAAATACAGTCAAATATACTCTATGTCCGCAAACTCATATAATCTATGGACATAGGCCTGACTCGAAAATTCCCCATCATTCCTACATCCTGACCTTAAAGGGTTGTGTCCTTCTTTAATTCCAAGCTGTAGCATAAGATTCCAGGAAGCTATATGGGATGTTGGTTTGTCGCCGCCAACGCTCACCCATGACTTTGACCTCTTCAAATATAATTACATAGTCACACAGAGGCAGAGAGATCAGTATGAGTTCAGCCTTCACCGTGGAGGAAGTGGACTTACATGGTCACAATCTGATTGACACCCATTACGTTGACCTGTTCAGACATGGGCCAGAATAGCGCCAAATATTGCAACCACATGCTGTTGTTATTGTTATAAGAAAGGTCAAGAAAGTGTGGTGTTTTCAAGGAGTGTGTTCTGTCAACGTCTTTATCTATTTTTGGTAACAAAACCTCCTCTGCTTTCTTTTTCTTTTTTCTTCAAAAACCAATGTAATGTGCTTTTCCTGGCTCTGTACTTATAAAAGGTTATTTGAGTATAAGCAAGAATCAGAACCATATTCATACTGGTTTGGTTGATTGGTTTAATCAAATGGTTTAACCAAGTTTCACATATCCAAATGTTTTTTTCTCTGCCAAACAATGTTTACAGAATTTGAGTCTTATGATGACAGACTTGTTTCAAACACCCATTATAATATCAAGAATATATTTTTTTTAATTCTTATTATTATTAATATAAAATTAAAAAAAATTATTCAGTCAACATGAAAAAACACATCTTTACACTACTGATTATATAAATCAGGGCCATGGATAGAATTCAAATAAATAAATAAATACATGAAAACAGTATATTCTAAAAAGACGGGACTTGATTTGACCTTGAGGAATTAACTGGATCGTGAAAATTGTTTCATGCCAGAATACAGAGTTCCCCGTCTGTCACTCACTTCAACGTTGTGTCGAATGAAGTGACACTAGGGGACATTCTTGAAATATCTAGATAGGTATTAAAATAAAAAATACAAGCATGCGTGTGCACATACACACACACACACACACACACACACACACACACATACATATATATATATATATATATATATATATAATTCTACATATATATATAATCTAATTAATATTATTTGCAAGTCTTATGTTTAATTAAAAAATAAACAAATGTATGCTCTTTAGAGAATTTAAGATTGCAGGTTTACATCTGTCCTCTGACATAATCTTTTGTTTTTTTGGCGTGCTCTCAAGCGAAAATTAATGTCGCCCATGACTGTTTTAAGGATAGGAATCTCTGGCCTTTCTTGGGATTTTTATTAGGATTTTATATTTTTATTTGATGCTATACTTGTCTTGAGAAGTGTCTATATTAAGTGGTGACCATGGAAGGGGTTTCTGACATGCTTTTTTTCCATTTCCTGTCAGAGAAGTGAAGCCTGTAAAATGTCTGTTTGAGGGACTTTACAAGGACTGGGGAGGCTGTAATGGAGCTGTGCTGTCGGCTTCTCACACTGTATTAAAATACAGTTTTTTTGTTGTTTTTTTTTTGCTTGTTTTTGTAAGATGGCCTCTTGATGTACATCTTAGCCATATTTTTATGGTAAAGTAATGATTAGTGTTGTGCATACCTTTCATGCATGTTCATTTAGCTGTTTAAGAGTACACATTTCTCATCTCTTCTCTCAGAGAGCACATACTTGCTGAGAATATACAGAGGTCTGCGTCAGACGTGTTGCTATCTCAGCAAATTGTTGCAATGCATGATATACTTCTGTAGTGATGCAGTTATATTAGTTATATATTTCATAGTTAAATGCAGGGTTTGAAATGAACTTTTAGCTCACCGGCCACTGTGGCTAGTCACTAGCCACTCAGTATTTTCACTAGCCATAATCCTCCACCACACAAAAAAGTGATAAAGTTGACTGGAGAGTGTAACTGCATTGATTTGTTTGGACATTTTATTTGAACGAGAATATTAGTTTAGCAGGACACAGGCTTAATGATTTATGTCACCTTTATGATATATAAAGGCACAGCCAGTTTGAACAGAGTTGGATAAAACAGATCTATAATATGTCCATAATTCAAGGAAGATTTAACCCTTTCATTAAATTTACCATTGTTCTAGCAATGTTTAACAGTGGCATTTGTAATAAGGCCATTAATACAGTCTTAAGTCTCAAGCTGTCTTTTAAAAAAATAAATAAATAAATAAAATTCCAAGCTGCATTTGGTTACATGTAAACTACAAGTTAACCCTTGAATGCAAAAAGGGGGTCAAATTGACCCAAAGGGGTCTGATGTTTGGAAGATCAATAAAAATATTTATTTCCTCGATCTTTCATGAAAGCCTCGAATATCTTGTCTGTGACACTCACACTAATATCATTTTCATATTTTTTGGTCATAGTTTCAGAACAAAATAACAATTTTGTATCACTGTCACCGTGACAAAGTTTTAATGAGGAGCAGATGAGGTTTAGAACATTCCGGTGTAGAAAGCTGTCTGCACTGTTAGATGTTTATGATGTGAGTATAATATATATGTGAGTCGGTTAAGGAAAATTTGCAATTATTTCTAAGAAAACGGAATATTATCTTTTAGTTTTGAAACATTAAAAGTGAGAAAATAAACAGTAAATATGGAAACCGATGTGAACGATCTAATTCTTAAATGATTTAAGATAAAGATATAAACAATATACCTTTTCTTGGAAGAAATCCATTGAAACCAATAGGGGTCATTTAGACAATGTGGCACGGTGGAGGGCGGGACCGGGGCGTGATTACGCACGCCCGGTCCCGTATTAGGCTAATTAAGCCGTCAAGAGGGATAAAGGCCACTCGTGGATGGCGATGGGAGAGAGAGAGATCGTTCACGGACATGTCCGTCATCTTATGTGTTTGTCTTTTGAGTTTCCCATTAAACCTTTAAGTTATACGTCAAGCCGGTTTCTCGCCTCTTCCTTGCCCGTGACCTTGATCTGTTTTACAGACCCTCTTTATGAATTTGTGTAGGTTTTTGGGGTCATGCATTCTAGGGTTAAATACAAGGAGGTTTATAATCAGGGCCTGAGTTGAGGGAGTATGCGAGGGGATGCCATCCCCCTTGTTGCAAGAAATACCAAAAAGCATCCCCCTTGTAAAACCACTATCCCCCCCCCCCCCCCCCCACCATCCCCTTTAGATCCTTTGTGTCTTGTATTACTTAGAACTAATCATGCAAGTAAATTGATATGTAATTGTAATACATTTTACTTTAAATAAGGGCGATTAGCTGGTCAGAATTAGATTTCGACATAGATTGTTATAGGTGAAATCCTCTAATCAGATCTTGACACTTTTACAGTTTGGATATATTCTGTCAGGGTAATGCTTCAGTCACGCAATCTGGCAACCTTGAGCATGTGAGCTCTCTCTCTCCACAGCGACTTTCAGAAAACACTGTAAAGCAGTTATGTCAGAGTTTGCGATGGGATGACTTGTCCTTCCTGTTCATAGAGCTTAAAAAACACAACTAAAGAAAAGAAAAGAATTCAAGGTGGCCCACTGTCTTAAATTGACTGACATGTTTCTTTCAAAGTAAGTCAAGAAAGTTTGCAGCTGATGACTCAAGACTGGTGCAGTGGTGTCTTGACAATGCTAAAATCCTTGATGTGTGTAAAGCAGAGCAGTAACCACAATATATCCCCCCCCCCCCCCCCCCCCCCCCCTTCTTTTGAGTTTTTAGGTTGTGGCAAGGACAGTGTCATGTATTCTTAATGCAAATATTATTAGGTAATAATTAAAATAAATTTAAGATTTTCTAAATATTAACTTTTACTCACTCATTTACTCATCCTTATATTTTTCAAAACTCATATGCTGGGTTTTTTTCTTGGAACATAAAAATAAATATTTTAAGCAGCTCTATTTCAAGGAATAACTAATGTGAGCAGATGTCAAGCTTTATAAAGGACAAATACTATAAAGCACTATTAAAGGTTCAGTATAAAGACATAATAACATTAGTCCATATGAAAAGTGCACTATATTACAAGCTTTCTAGGTCCACACAACAGCTTTGTGTTGTATGGACTACTTTTATTTCTACTTGGAAGAAAATATCAATGAGGGACAGCTTGAGGGCAGTAAATAATTTAGTGTATTTTCATTTTGCTAGCCAGCTGACACAATCATGTCATTTTTTAAGATACATCAATGATGTCTTTTCCTGAAATAGCACAAAAAAGAAAGGAAAGATTACTAGCAATGCAGACACAGTGTTTGTCTTGTACTGTGTGAACTGTAAAAATACATGTATCATTTAAATCCAAAAATTATACAATTTTGGACCTTTATCGCATTTCAAGTCTTCATTCAGAACATTTTTGCATTTAGCACCTTTACTATATTAAAGGACCAAAGAGGACCATTATATTCATTATGATCAAAACAAATTTTATCACATTTAAATTCTGGCCATACAGGCCACACAGAAATCTGATAAATGGCTTGAAATCCATGTAAAATACATACATGGCGATATATATATATATATGGTTTTTACTGATATAATACATAATTGTGCACATGCAACACATATTTCAAATATCAAAATCATATATTCATTATAATATAACATTATTTCATTTAACATATGCATATATTAAATTCATTTTTTGTAATATTTAGAAATAGCAAATGCAAAGAAAAATAATCATCAGTGAAACTGTGTACTTAATCTCATTCAAGATTACTGTATATTATGTGCCTTACTGTATGTATTCCACGATTGTATTCCTTGCCATATTGTACAGTACACTCCTTCAAATCGTAAAAATTATTTAGGATGGATAAGTATACTAATTTGGATATAGGGAGTGTCCTGATGCACATCACTTTAACACATACTGCAGCACCTTGTAATGGCACTATGTTGGAGCTATTCTTGCAGAATAATATATATATATATTGTGAAACAATGTCCCTACTCCAACATAAAGCATTTCATTGTGTATAATGAGGCATGTGAACGTGAATAGAATGTTTAAAATCAGTCGAGAATATACAACATGCACCATGAGAGAGCTGTAATTAAGGTATTGCTTTGAGGTCCTGATGCTAAAGCACCCAAGTACACCAACACAAACAAAAATAGCATAACAGCAAACAGAAATCAAATCAAATACTCATTCAGTTTATTTACAGTTTCAAATTTGAACTATGAACAACTCTCACTGAATTCACCATAAATTTACAGTAGTAATATGTCTCTATCTTGTGTGTGGAAGCTCAAGTGTGCACGCTACTTTTTGCAGCATGTATTTCCAACAACAGGTGGCGATATTGACTAGCAGAAGATCTCTGTGTAGCCACATTCAACTTAAAGATAGTTTACACAAAAAAGGAAGTTCTCTCATCATTTACTCACCCTCATGCCATCCCAAATGTGTATGGCTTTCTTTCACCAGCAGAACACAAACAAAGATTTCTAGATGAATATTTCATCACTGTAGGTCCTCACAATGAAAGTTAAAGTCTACCAAACATTTGAAGCTCAAAAACCTCATAAAGGCAGCATAAAAGTAATCCATATGACTCCAGTAGTTAAATCCATATCTTCAGAAGCAATATAACACAGATCAATATTTGTGCCCTTTTTTACTCTCCACTTTCACTTTTACATTCTTCTTCTTTTGTTTTTGGTGATTTGCATTCTTCATAAATATCACCAACTACTGGGCAGTGAGGATAATTTATAGTAAAAAAAGACTTGAATATTGATCTGTTTCTCTCCCACACCTAACATATATTAGATTAAACATCTGAAGTCATATTGATTACTTTTATGCTGCCTTTGTGTGCTTTTTGGAGCTTCAAATTTCTGACCACCATTCAATTATATTGCATGGACCCCAAGAAGCTGAAATATTCTTCCAAATATTCTTCTAGAAAGAAAGTCATACACATCTGGGATGGCATGATGCTGAGTAAATAATGAGAGAATTTTTATTTTTGGGGAATTATCCCTTTAAATATCCTGGTTGAATCACAAGTCCTGTAAGCCATCGTGAGTGCATCATGATTTAGGCATTTTATATAGAGATAGGAAAAAAGTGAATGTGAAAACTATTACAGCAAGCAGACAGAATGATATGTTGAAAGAGAGAGAGAGAACAAACCAAAAAAAAACACCTCAAAGCTTCTACATGACAATGAAGTATAAATCTGCAGTTCCATGGGTACAAATGACCAAGATGCCTCTGTACTACATATAGACTCAGCATAAGCCCTGGGTTACCCTTACAAAAATCGCGAGTTCATGGCAAATTTGCTGCAAACTTTACATTGTTGCAAAAGGTTTGCTGCAGGTTCACCACTACCAGTGAAGAGCTGCAAACTTCTGGCAAACATTTGTCAAGTCAAGTGGTTTTTATTGTCATTCAACCATGTACAGTTAGTACAGTACACAGCGAATCGAGACAACGTTCCTCCAGGACCATGGTGTTACATAAAACAACATAGGACAAACCCAGAACCACATGAGACTACACAGACTAAATAACATACCTATATAAAGTGTACTAAAAATTAACAGGACAATAACAGTTAACAGTTTGTGACTGTAGTGTGAAAAGATGACAGTTTCTAAAAATGACAAATGTAAACAAAACATACTATGATATAGTGTTCTAAAGTTATAAAGTGACAATAATTAAAGTGCAACTCAGGACATGTGTGTGTCAGTTCAGTCTCTGAGTAATGAGGAGTCTGATGGCTTGAGGGAAGAAGCTGTTACACAGTCTGGCCGTGAGGGCCCGAATGCTTCGGTACCTCTTGCCAGACAGCAGGAGGGTGAAGAGTTTGTGTGAGGGGTGTGTGGGGTCGTCCACAATGCTGGTTGCTTTGTGGATGCAGCGTTTTGTGTAAATGTCTTTGATGGAGGGAAGAGAGACCCCGATGATCTTCTCAGCTGTCCTCACTATCCTCTGCAGGGCTTTGCGGTCCGAAACGGTGCAAGTCCCAAACCAGGCAGTGATGCAGCTGATCAGGATGCCCTCAATAGTCCCTCTATAGAATGTAGTGAGGATGGGGGGTGGGAGATGTGCTTTTCTCAGCCTTCGCAGAAAGTAGAGACGCCGCTGGGCTTTCTTGGTAATAGAGCTGGTGTTGAGGGAACAGGTGAGGTTCTCCGCCAGGTGAACACCAAGGAATTTGGTGCTCTTGACGATCTCCACAAAGGAGCCGTCGATGTTCAGCGGAGAGCGTTCGCCCTGTGCTCTCCTGAGGTCAACAACCATCTCTTTTGTTATGTCCACATTCAGAGACAGGTTGTTGGCTCTACACCAGTCCATTAGCCGCTGCACCTCCTCTCTGTATGCTGACTCGCCGTTCTGGCTGATGAGACTCACCACGCTCGTGTCATCGGCAAACTTAATGATGTGGTTTGAGCTGTGCATTGCTGCACAGTCGTGAGTCAGCAGAGTGAACAGCAGTGGACTGAGCACACAGCCCTGGGGGGCCCCAGTGCACAGTGTGGTGGCAGTGGAGATGCAGTTCCCGATCCGGACTGACTGAGGTCTCCCAGTCAGGAAGTCCAGGATCCAGTTGCAGAGGGATGTGTCCAGGCCCAGCAGGTTCAGCATTCCAATCAGATGCTGGGGAATGATTGTGTTGAATGAAGTCTATGAACAGCATTTGAACATTTGAGTCCTTTTTATCTAGGTGGGTGAGGGCCAGATGGAGGGTGGTGGCGATGGCGTCGTCTGTTGAACTGTTTGTGGCAAATCACAAGCTCATTTGCATGTGAAAATAATAGTGAGAGTGGCAAATCTGTGGCAAGTTTGCCTGAACGATACTTTTTTGCAAGGAAAATCCTGAGCAAACAATAAAGTAGTTACATGAAAAGGTGCAATAATAAAAACAAAACACCACAAAAATGTAAACAGTAGAATTTGGCTGGTCAAGAGCTGTCAACGTGGCGACCACCATGAGAGGGCGACCTCCTCCACGTAGAGTAAAACATCTTTTACAAACCATTCAAATGACCTAAGACTTCATCATCTCATGACAGTTTAAAAGTATTTGGCAAAAGTATTTTTAATTTCTTAAGGGGTAAAACTTTTCACAGTACACAGTTACTTAGTGTACCTTTAAATTCAATAGAAATAAGTGAGATGAGGTACTTGAAATAACTGATTTTTATTTTGTTTTATTTAATATTGAAATACCATCTATTTGTCCCAAAGACAAAGAGAGAGAGAGAGAGAGAGAGAGAGAGAGAGAATATTTCCATTGAAGTGCACAATAATAGAAACTGGTTTAGATGCATGGGCTAAAGACATGCGTCAGTGGCACTTTGAAGTGTGGGAAGGCGCGTTTTGGACAACGAGCTTTCACTTCCTCTCCGCATCTGCTTAGTTGTTATCGAAGCTTTCATCACTTTGTTGTAAGTCAAAAATAATAGTGTGATACACACACAGTTGTTTTAGCTGTCAGAGGTCGGAATGGGGTCAAACTGCACTTACTAGTAACACATACTAGTGAGAATTTAAATATTTATTTACTGAAAAATTTATTCAAAGAAAGATCAGTCTGTATGAAGCAAATCAAAGACAGTGAAAAAAGTCGTTCATTTTCTTTTACCTTTGTCAAAGGAGATGGTATTTATTAGTTTGTGCCTTTCTATCTCCAAAGGTTAACTCATGGGTGTTGTGGCTTTGTTCTGACTTAACTAAGTTCAAGGGGGAGTTGGTAGTGTTCTGCATTCACACCCTCGATGCACTATTTGATGTTCATTAAAGATATCAATTGGTTCCCGTGATGTGGCTTTGTTTTTGGAAAGCCACACAAAGATATCAGTTTTGCCTCAGTTTATTATTTATTGTTTTACTTTTTGACTTCTTGTTGGCATTACATATAATTGCAAACAAGACTCATATCTTGACTAGGAGAAATGTTTGCCCATTCCTCTACGCAGAATTCCTTTGAAGTGTTAAAGCTCAGTTTTAAAGTAGGAAAGAGGTGCAAATTATCCATTACCAAAATCAATTACGATGGATAAAAGTACTTTATACCACAGGAGTCTGATTCTGATTGACAGACATTTTAATGTGTACAATTATTTTTCAGTAAACACACAAATATGAAGTAGTTCCAGGTCTTGACTGCGTAACGGTTACATAACAATCAAAACAAAGACATTGTTTTTCATTCTTACCTGATGTTCTCAAGGACGAATTACCGACCGGGGAAATGGGGCCAGTGCCCAGGGGCCCTTGACTACCAGGGGGCCCTTGACTGCCCAGGGATACCCTGTGCTTTAAGGTGGCGCAATCTAGTTTGGCAATCCCCCCGCTTGAAAACCCTTTTGGGCATGAACAACGAACCCCCCCCCCCCACTCCCTCACTCAACAACTTTTGGTGGATGGGGTCCCTTGGAGATAATTGGCCCCAGGGCCTTTGCAAGTCATAATCCGTCCCTGGATGTACTTAGCCAACATTAAATTTCTGTTGAAAGCGCCCTTGCAATACCTCTCTCTGTCTCGCTCTCACCTACACTCGCAAATACTGACACACACACACACACACACACACACACACACACACACACACACAGACTAGTGTCAAACAGTGCCTTGATGTAAACACACCCCCGTGACTTGATCTATGCAACATTTTCCATACTATCCGAAGTAACTTGATATCTGTGGAAAGCACCCTCACGCTTCCTCTCTCTTTTGCTCTCACACTTACTCTCACACATACACACACACACACGAGAAACAAAGAGAGCCTTTGTGTCAGTGCAACCCTGCATCTCAGTGGGGTTGTAAACAGTTGTTTAGCAATGGAAAACCTATATACAGTTCATCTTGGCGATTTGAAGCAATGTTACTGCTGAGGTAATCCCAGACAAAATCCATCAGTTTCTCTCTCACCATTGTCTAACTAACATTAAAGGCACGGGCTGTACCAAAGCAAGATGCTGAATCTATTGAGGAAGAAAGTATTTCCACTCACAAGTGTGATGTTTTAAGGTGTGTTGTAAGCAGAATAATTGACTCTGGGCTGTTTATAAATGATTGAAAAACAACGCTGACCCAAGATGTAACAGCTCTGCTTCACATCGTGGCCGCTTTAACACCCTGGGTGTGCATTATTTTTTCAATAATTCAACAGGCCAGAGTCAGTTATTCTTTACATAGTACTTTTTGGCCACCTTCTTGGAAAAGAGCAATCTTGACATGTAAAACAACTAATTTTGTGTTCCACGTAAAAAGAAAAATGGTTTTGGAACAACATGAGGGTAAGTAAATAAAGAAAGTGTGTTCATTTTGGGGTGAACTATTCCTTTAGTCTGTTTGCTGGTTTGTAAGTTGTGAGGTCATGGATGCCTGTCCACATATGTTGGGGGTCATTGTTCGTAAAATTGTCCTCAATCCGCAGTTTGTAGTTGTATTTGGCTGCTTTAATTCCCCTCTTCAGATTGGCCCTGGATAGAGCGCCTAGAATATTGAAATTCACAAAAGGATGTAGATCCTAAACTATGGAATAGTTTCCCTAACACTCTACAGTTTAAGTCTAGACTAAAGATTTGTCTATTTAGCCAGACGTACACCTAATTTATACTTCACCACACAATTAGGCTGCTTTAGTAAGGTCTGCCAGAACCTGAAACACAGATCGTGAAAAATTAAATGGCATCTACGCTAATATTATTCTATTTGTTTCCATGTCTCAACCTCGGGACTCCTATCCCAAAGTCGCCAGAACCGGCCAGATCCAGCTCCATTCCTGCTTGGTATTGGACTCCAGTGCTACGTGTCTCTGAGTGATGATGACATAATGCAGTCTATTAAAATGGACCACAGAGGATGAACTGATGTCAACTCCAACTTTAAAATATTGCATCCTTCATATGCAACTGCCTGAACCTTGCAATTAGGATAGACCTCACCGAAATTAAAAGCTGGTTGAACTGCGATGCACCTCACTGATCTCTGCCTGCATCACCTTGGTCTAATGATTGACTACACTCTTAAAATGGAATACATTGACTATCAATAAATTGCCAACAAAAGCCTTCATCAGCCAACTAACAAAGGACAATGCCTCTATATGAACTTCTGCAGTGAATCTAGGATGAACTTCAATGACATTAGTCATTAATCTTACAGTTCATACAAAATCTTTGTTTAAACACTGGCCCTTAACACTTACTTTGTTTACTCATTTTAAACCATGACTTGCACTGCACATACATAAGTAATATTGGCTTTATATTTATGCTGTTAGCCAGAGGGGAACTGGCCCCCACAGCGAGCCTGGTTATTTTTCTCCATTAACCAACATCTTCTGGAGTTTTCTGTTCCTTGCCACAGTCGGCTTTGGCTTGCTCACTGGGGTTATAAATATAATTATTATTTAATTAATTTTATACACACTTCATTTTCATATTTAATCAAACTACACAATGACTCTAAGACTTTATAGATATTATGGTTTTATTTTCTGTTAATGCACGATTATCCGTAAAGCTGCTTTGAAACAATGTGTGTTGTGAAAGGCGCTATACAAATAAAAGTTACTTGATTTGACTATTCTTCTTATCTGAGTTACTGCGCCAGAAACAGCCAGTGAGCAGCAGTTCTGTTGATGGGAATGCCTTGTTGGTGAGAGAGGTCAACAGAGAATGGCCAGACTGGGTCAGACTGACAAAGTCTATGGTAACTAATAAAATAATGTATAAAAAATGTGTAGAAAATGTATGTATATATAAAAAAACACAGCAGTCAGTGGGGCCGTATATAAAAAATAAAGAAATAAAATACAAAAAATTAAACATGGTACAATGAAGTACGAAAATTAAATACAAAAATGTAAAATGGTAGTGAAATACAAATATTAAATACGGAAATTAAATCACTTGTCATGAGCATGAGCACAAAAGTGGTCAAACTCCACCCATGCAAAATGCATCCCAAAGAATTATCAATGAACAATGTATGTTCTCATGTCTCTAACACAAGAGTTGCGAAAATTGTGTCACAAACTCCCATTCTTAAAGGGGCCACGTCCAATTTATGGCTAGAGTTAAATGTCATGATATATATCCACTTGGCTACATTCTCCCCTGCTAAAAGTCTGTTGTCCCCTATGACTTAATACATATTTTTCACTTCTTTAATAGCTTCTGTAAAGAACACACAGCCCAGGCTTTTTAACAGCTTAGAGAATAATTCAGGACTAAGTGAAACAAATTTGCATGCTGATTTTTGCTCATTAAATGGGTTTGAGTGTATTCCAGCATTGGCTCTTTTATTTCTTATGTCTCAAAAAGAGTAAAGTTAAATTAAGAAGAGTCATTATTGTTTCAGCTGAAATTCAGGGACCAAGTCTTGTTTTGGCTAATATTTATGCACCTAACATCGATGATCAGGGCTTTTTTATAGATCTTGAAGGGATGAAGGGAAAAGAAGAGTTTCTACAGCCCTTACTTCATCATACCCAAGAAAGGCGGAGGCTTGCGACTGATCTTGGACTTGCAAGTTTTCAACCGGGCCTTGCATAAACTCCCGTTCAAAATGTTCACGCAAAAACACATAACCTGTGTCCGGCATCTAGATTGGTTTGCAGCGGTAGACCTGAAGGATGTGTACTTCCATGTCTCAGTTTTGCCTCGACATCGACCCTTTCTATGGTTTGCGTTCGACAGCCAGGCGTATCAATACAAGGTCCTCCCCTTTGGCATGTCCCTGTCCCCTCGCGTCTTTATGAAGGTCGGAGAGGCAGCCCTTGCCCCGCTTCGGGAAGCAGGCGTTCGCATACTCAACTACCTCGATGACTGGCTCATCCTGGCTCACTCCAGAGAGTTACTATGCACCCACAGGGACCAGGTGCTCAGGTACCTCAGCCATTTAGAGTTTCAGGTCAACTGGGAAAAGAGCAAGCTCGCCCCGGTTCAGAGCATCTGTTTTCTTGGCATGACTCAGTCTCAATGACAGCGCTCCTCACCAACGAGCGCGTGCAGTGAGTGCTGAAATGACTCCCCTCATTGCAGGTCGGGCACGACGGTCCCTCTAAAACATTTCCAGAAGCTCCTGGGGCATGTGGCATTCTCCACGGCAGTCATGTGCTGGGGTTGATGCATATGAGACCACTCGAGTCCCGTGTGTTTATCACCCCCGCCTGCTGCCAAACTTTCAAACCCTGGACAGACCTCTGCTTTCTACAGACAGGAGTCCCTTTGCATCAGATGTCCTGTCGTTGGAAAGGGCCTCCGATGCGCTGGCACATCAATTGCCATCAATTGAACCTCCACATATGGCCCCTGATGGGGTGCAGAAGATCTAGCTGGCCTACCACCTGCTGTCGTAGACACGATCAACCAAGCCAGAGCTCCCTCTACCAGGCAACTTTACGCCCAGAAGTGGCAATTGTTTGCAAATTGGTGTTCTTCCCAGTCTGAAGACCCACAGAGATGCGCAGTTCAGTCAGTGCTTTCATCTCTGCAGGAGAGATTGGAGGGGAGTCTGTCCCCCTCCACCTTGAAGGTGTAGGTAGCCACCATTGTGGCCCACCATGACGCACTTGTCTTTGGGTAAGGCTTCTTCGAAACAACCTCTCATTCCCTCCATTAGAGAACGGAGGTTACATCCGTAACCTAGACGATTTGCACGACTCTAGTGTTAGAGAATTTCATCTTAATCCAGGAACATTTTACACAAATTCACAGTACTGCCGATTTAGCCTTCTAAAATGTACAGAAAGCATTTAAATCCACGATTTATACAATACCTAGTCTTGCTAAAGCCAACCTCATCATTCATACAGACAATAACTATCCAATCTTACAGAGGTCCAAATCAAAGACGAAAATGAACTTTCGACCAAGAGCCAAGAACCAAGCAACACAAAGAATGCAAGGAAACACTCCGACATGCAAATACATCTCCAAATACACCTCTTAGCTATGTGTCTTACATCATTACACCAGAAAGGTTTTGGCTGACCATCATCTGTAAACCTTGGCTGCATGTTAGGCTTACAATGAGCCACCGGTTCTGACACTGCACATTGAGATTCTCGACAACTTGTGTTAGCTCTCCTATAGCTTTTCATTGTTCTGCTACAATTTTTAAACTTCAAGAGTAGCAGAGATTTCTCAGGTATACCAACAGCAGTGCAGTGAGCTTCTGCTCTCTGAGACACAACACTTCTGTTGCTGACAAATTTTGTGACGCGAGATTTAGGGTCTTCTAGAGACCACATTAGGGCTTCATCTCGCACTTCAATTAGTGCTGACTGTGGCTTGTCTCTCACAAGCTTACAAAGCTCCCTTCTAAAACCTGCGTCCCTAATCACCTCAGTGAATTGATCTCGTATTGCCAAATTCACCTTTGATATTGTGTTTGATGACTGCTTCAGGATAGAATGCAAAATTTGGGACAAAGCATGAGTATGCACGAACATCCTCACATTCCATTGTTTATATCTAAAGAATGCTTATAAAATCTTAGACACATTGCACTTTTCTCAAAAAGCTTATCTCAGGTACACAAAGAAGTCACATGGTTGCGAAAAAAAAAAAAAAAGACTTATAGGCTCCCAACAGTCAGATAGCCGGTGGGTTGTAAATAATCACACAGGAAACAAAACTATTTTTGCGGGGTGTAAAGTGATATAACGGAAAGGAGGCGAGAACTGGCTTGACGATATAAAGAATAGTTTTAATGATAAACGTAAACAAAAGACACAAACACACACATGATGGAGTACCTGCCCGTAAACAATTTCTCTCTGCTACAGTTGGCCTTTAATCCCCTGGAGGCTTAATTAGCCTGATAAGAGACCGGGTGTGCAGAATAACTGTACATTTAAAAAATATAAATAGTAAAAATACAAATAAATAGTGGTCGATGGGGCTGTATATTTAAAAAAAAGTTTTAAAAAAAATATATAAAAATTAAACACAGTACAATGAAATACCGAAGAGGCCAGTCCTTGCATGAGCACAAAATGTGGTCAAACTCCAAAAGAATTCTGAAATGATGAACAAAACTGTGAGCTCTCTTGCACAAGATATGTTCTCATGTCTCTAACACTTTTTTTTTATGCTGTTCAGACCTGCGTGGAAACTGGCATGCTAGTTAGATAAGTTATCTAGCTTGTTGATTTTCCCATGTAATTAAAAAAAGGTAGATATATTTCTATAATTTAGCTGATAGCCTTACCCATCCATCACACAGACATGATTTTAGATTGTGTGTAGCTTCCTGTTCATAAGGAAAGTGTGAGAGGTCTGTCTGCAGTTGGACATTCTGGTAAGACTATTCAGTGTACGGATTTGTGAAGAACACTCTGCTGGCTACCAATTGTGTTATTTTTTTCTGTTGAAGAGATGGATAGATGGCAAGCACCCTCAAGAGGAGGCTGCTGATGAGCTTCTGTTCATAGCAGAGGAGGCTGTGGCATAAGTACACAGGAGAAAGATCTGCTGAACCAGGAACTATTGCACGAAGACCCGGACCACGAGGAGATGGATGATGAGATGGAACCTGTTCCCAAGCCAAGACCATCAACTGGGTATATATGAATGTGTATGTATTGTTTGTTTCTATTTCTCACATGACTGATACTCACAGTAACACTAACACTGTTACTCTTATTATTTTGGGAATGGCTAGCCATTCTCGCACAGGTCCCAAGTCATCTAGAAAGTGTAAATGCTTCCCTGACTCTGTTTCTTATCCTTCGTACTCTGACATTGATTTGCAGGCACCAAAACCTCTCCGGTAACCTCTCTTAACTTCGGTAGCGTGCGCCAGACAGTGTGGTCAACCTCCAATATGATGTTGCGAGAAATTTACGAGTTTTTTACTCAGGCTGTAGTGCTGTGATATGCAGTTTTACAAATCGTCAGGGGTGGGAGCTCATCCTAAACTGTTCGTCATATTCCAACTACCAAGGAGCTTGGATTGAGGTGACCCCCAATGAATTTGACAAATGTCTTGTGTTGCTCATTTACATGGGGTTTTCTATTCTCCCTGATTCCCATCGCCATTGGGGAAACAAGTCACTTCAGGGCTTGTGGGCGAGGGGATTTATGTTGCATGACCGCTACAAGATTCTTTTAGCAGCTCATGTTGTAGACCCTACCATAGGGGATAATCAAGATCGCCTTCGGAAGTTGCGTTATCTTATGGACCACCTCAATAAAAAATGCAAGCAGCTCTTTCAGCCTAACCAAAATCGCGCAATAAATGAATGTATAGTCAAGTCTAAAGCTCGGTCAGGATTTAAACAATACAAGAAGGGCAAGCCTACTCGGTGGGGTTTTAAATTATGGGTAATTGCAACATCAGACTCTTGGTATACTCTGACTTTAATGTTTACACAGGTAGTCATGATGGGCATGTCACTGATTTGGCCACCAATGTAGTTACTGCAGCCATTCAAAGACCAGGGCCAAAATGTTTGGTTTGACAACTTTTACACATCCCCAGCTCTTATGGTTACATTTTTAGAAATGGGAACTAACACTTGTGGTACATGTAGTGTGAATCGTAAACTGTTTCCTGCAGAATTTATAGACATCAAAAGATGGGAACGCAAGACAGCTCGTGGGCATATGTGGTGGTTTAGGATTGAGGGGAATATACTTGTAATTAAGTGGAAGGACACGCATGCGGTTTCATGCCTCTCCAATTTCCACAATGCAAATGGCTCAAGCAAAATTACTAGGTTTGTGAAAAATTATGGAGACTGGACCAAAGAAGAAGCCCTCCAGCCCGCCGTCATCAGCGATTATAACAAAAATATGGGCGGTGTTGATAAGTCAGACCAAATGATAAAATCTTACGATGTCCTACAAAAAACATTTTTTTTCCACTTCATAGACATTGCCATCGTCAATAGTTTCATATTGTTTAAGGATTGGCAACACATTCATGCAGCACCAAGGGATGAGCGTAGACCGGTGAACTATAGATTTCAGATAGATTTCAGAGAAAACCTGGCTCGTCAGCTGGGGGTTATTCACGCAAGTTTCCCTTTGCAAACACTAAAGCCTGTAGTCCCTCCTTCGTCATCACTCCGCACAGCCCCATGTCCCAACATTTGAAGAGTCCTCTAAGAGATGTTGGCTATGCTATCGGAAAAGTAGGACTGAAAATAAAACTAAAGTAGTTTGTGGCACGCTGGAATGTAATGGCAAAAGACTTTGTTTGGTTTGTGATAGGAACTGTTTTCAGTCTTGGCACTCAGCTGAGTGTGACCTATTTTGCGAAGAAGCTTAGGTTGGGCTGTGTTTACTGGTGTTGTCGTCCTCCCCTCTTTTCTCTCTCTCTCTTCTCTGCACAGGTATTGCAGTTGTTGAGTATTTATGAATTTATATATATTCTGTTCCTGCACTCTTTATTAAAAATGTATTTACTGTAGATAGTTTGATTTAGCATTTTTTGCTGTGTAATTTGTGTGTAATTCTAATGTTCAAATTAAATAAAGTGTGTGTAAAGTGTTTTATTGAACACATAAAATGTATATTTCAGTGTTTTTGTCTTTCAATTTCAGATGCAATCTCAATTTATTATTACAAGTGCTCAAAAGGAGTATTTGAGGAGTGACCGTGAAATGTATCTTAACGTTCTAAATATTTGTTTTATTCGGTTTTCCCACTAATCACTTGAATGGTCATAACTTTTAAACAATAGATTATATTTCTAATCTGTCTGCTATTCTACATTGCCCACAGAAATATGTATATTTCATACCCTTAAGTTTCCCTCTAGCTTGTAATTAAAATGGTTGAAAATGCAGTTGCCTGATGAAGTATGGTGGCCAGAGAAGATTTTAAAAAAATTGCTGTGTGAAATCTTATTGATAAAGGATGATTAGACTTAAATAATCATACATATATTTATATCATTTGAAAGCCCTAGTTCTTCTCCTCAATATGGTATAAACAGTTTAGGTGTGTTGTGTGATGTTATATGAATAACATAAGTTTCTTCAGTTATTATTAAGTTAACTTTGATTTTAAAAGTTTGGTCATAATCTTATGCAGAAACATTGATCTGCTTAATAAAGAATGTCTTTTCGTATTATTTTAAAGAATATAAAAAATTATGGATAGCTGTACTTAAAAATGCATGCATATTGAACTTAATTTATTAAAAATGTTGAGTTTGCTGAACTTGTATTGAGTTCATGAAACTTAGAATCATCCTTTTTTTTAAGTTTACTCAACTTTACAGTGAATGTTGATCCTGGCACACAAGTTTACCAGTCAGACAGTTCTACAAATTAAGTTGCTGCAACATATTAGTGTGCAATAATCTTTGATATTTTAGTTTAACTTTGACTAGAGTGATGATCAGCAATGAAAATATCTCTGTTGACATCTTACAACAAATGACACTTTTCTAATTTTGTGTTCTGTAGCATTTCCTCCTGTACAATCAATGTTTACGGTTCTTGTAGATCTTCTTCAAAATCTTCAAATGGAAAATGTGTTTCATTGGTCTTGACTCATTGTTTTCCATTCACTCTTATTTAAGGTCTGTTTTGGAAAACACATAGATCTAGTAAGCACATTCACATTTTTCACTTTATGATAAGGTTGTATCTATTAACGATAGTCAACATGAACTATCAATAAACAGTATTTTACAGCATTTATTCATCTTGGTTAATGATAATATCTACATACTACTTTATACTAACATATTTTTAGATTTTGGTTTCAATGTTACATTAATCACATACTTTAACACTACCATTGTAAGGAATGTTCCAGGTTCAATATAAGTTAAGCTCAGTCGACAGCATTTGTGGCATAATATTTATTTTGACTCGTTCCTCCTTTTCTTAAAAAAAGCCAAAATCAAGGTTACACTAAGGCACTTACAACGGAAGTGAATGCGGCCAATTTTTCCAGGGTTTAAACACAGAAATGTTAATTTTATCAAAGTACTTTAAAACTTGTGTATTATTTGAGCTGTAAAGTTGTTTAAATTGTAGTTTTACTGTGGTTTTAGGGTTTGTTTATGTCACATTTTCATGGTAAGGCTAATTGGCTAATATACATGTCAAATTGGATATAACTTTACACAGAAAAGGTTAGTAAGTGATTCACACTAAAATCATATTTACATGCATATTGTTTGTGTTGTGGCTATACTTTTGATACAGTGTTTCTGGCCCCCATTCACTTCCATTGTAAGTGCCTCACTGGAACCTCAATTTGTGTTTTTTTTTTTTTTTTTTAAAGTAGGAACGAGTCAAAATACATTTTTGTGGTAATCAACATTATGCCACAAATGCTGTTGATTGAGCTTAACTTGTATTGAACACATATTATTTTTGACAAATGCTGTATAACATGATTGTTGTGTGTTAATGTATAGAACGTCTGTAAAATGTGTTACTTTAAATTCAATAATTTGAATATTTTAATTTAACACATTTTAATCAAATGTTCATGGAGACGTTTAGCTACTAATCTGCATTTTTGTTTGTTTGTTTGTTTTGTATCTAATTCTCTCTCTTTTGGAAATGTTCATGACTGTTCTTTATGTAAATGTGCTTGAATGTCCCATGTGGGTGGAAGATGGTGGTAAAGTACCAGAAAGACCAAGAATTAGATAATGAGGTGCTCACAGTCAGTTCTCATTCAACTGTGCTCATTTACATGCCACTTGCTGGAAGTCTCATAACTACACAACGTCTGTAGTACTTCCTCTGTCTGTGGGATTGTATCTTCTGTAAATAGCTGTTTTCAGTCAGCTGCAGCTTTTTTATCTTCATTTTATTTAATACATTTATTTTCAGCATAAATGTGCTTAAAATGTCTTTAGATGTCAAGTTGGATTCATAGAAAATGTTTTCACATGTGAGGGAATTCAGAACTCTAGTGTGAGTTGCTGCAATATGATGTAACGATGATGACACAATTAAATGTGTCTTTAATGTTAAAAACACAATTCAACTTTTAAGATTTTTATGGATACAAATGTAGTCAAAGTTCTCAGCAAGATAAATTAAGTTTAACACTAACAAAAATTTAAAGGTGAAGTATGTATATCTGCTAGATATAGTGGCTTGGCCATAACCAGCTATGAGGTCACTTTAGTTGGGTTCTCTGTAAATGTTCCATATTCAAAAATATGACATTTTTGTTTATGCTAAGTACAGCAGAATAAAAAAATAAGCAGTTGAAACCTCCTTTGAGTGTCTTCATGCATGTATAATTTAGTTTAGACAGTTGGCTGGATTCTTTAGTGTCCCTATGGCACTACCTGAAGCTGCACAACGCATTTGCCGGGCAGAGCAGGGTGAACGTGGGACCGGTCCCACTAATCTGACAAGCATGCTCTGCGCTTGCGTCCTGCTGTCCCAAGGTTAACACAGTGCGACCCGTTTGAATGACACAGAATCATCTGTTGTTAAAACCTTGTTCCATTCACAATGGTAATAACAGGCTTTTCATTCCATAAATCAGCACCCTTATAGAAATATATCTGACAGTTACTGTAGTAACATTAACTGTAGTAATACTATGGTATTTTGCCAGAAATAGTGTATATATTTATAATAAATATTTATATTATTAGCCTACAAACATATAACATTGTAGCCTATATTAGGACAATAAAAGTAACTTTTATGGAGGTTATTTTTATTATTTCTACATGTGTTTAGAATATTGTTTTTCATTACAAATTTTATTTTATTTTATTTCATTTTATTATTAATGTTAAATATTATCTAACCATTGTAATTTATTGTTTTTTACCTATGATTATCATGATCTTACTAATACCATAATGTAAAGACGTTCAAGGTTACGGGCAAGGAAGAGGCGAGAAACCGGCTTGTCAATATAAATAATAATTTAATGAAGAACTTAAAACAAACATTTAGGACAGCAGACGTCTGCTGATTAAGCTCTCTCTCCCGATCGCCGTCTGCGAGTGGCCTTTTAACCCTCTTGCCGGCTCAATCAGCCCGATACGGGACCGGGCGTGCGCAATCACGCGCCGGTCCCGCCCTCCACCGTGCCACACTCCTCCCCCGTTCTCTCAGGCTGGGGACCCCCGGCCTGACGTACATCCCCTGGGGGGGGGGGGCGCCTCCCGCGCGGTCTGCCGGCGGGTCATTCCCATCAACCTGGACGAGGGAGGGGCAAGGGGAGGGAAACAACCATTAAAAATAAGGGGGGGGGGGGGGGGGTTCCTGCACTGGGCAGTACCTCCCCCTCCCATAAACACCATAATTTAAAAAAAAAAGAGGGAAAAGGCCACCGCAGAGCGGTATCGAGAGAGAGAGAGAGGAGAGAGAGATTAAAGAAACGAAAGAAAAAAAAACGTACTCGCCGGTTCTCTGATACGTCGTAGCTCGTTCCTCAGCCACTTCTCCACCCTCTTCAGGACAGCAGCCGCGCCTCTCCGGGCAGATCGGAGGCAGTCCTCAGCCCCTGGCGGACGGAACGCCCCGCCGCATTCCCGGGGTATCGAAGGGGCCTCCCCCCGCCCCTGGCAGCGGTTCTCCCGCTCCAGGCGGTCGGCGGCGAGCCCCTCCCCGCACGCGGTCGGCAGTCTCCAACTCCGCCGCGTTCCAGCGGCTACTAGGGGACTCCCCCGCCCCTGGCAGCGGCCCTAACCGCTCCAGGCGGTCGGCCAGGAGCCCCTCCTCCCCTCGCGGTCGGCGGCCATTCCTCCGCGTCCAGGCGGCTGGGCTCCTCCGTCCCCCGGCAGATGGCCGCGGCTGCTCCATTGAGAAGTGGCGAGAACTCCGCTACGGCGTATCCCTCTTCCTTCCCGGGTTTCCGGCACCAATGTAAAGACGTTCAAGGTTACGGGCAAGGAAGAGGCGAGAAACCGGCTTGTCAGCATAAATAATAATTTAATTAAGAACTTAAAACAAACATTTAGGACAGCAGACGTCTGCTGATTAAGCTCTCTCTCCCGATCGCCGTCTGCGAGTGGCCTTTTAACCGTCTTGCCGGCTCAATCAGCCCGATACGGGACCGGGCGTGCGCAATCACGCGCCGGTCCTGCCCTCCACCGTGCCACACATAATTATACTCTTGATACTATGCACGAACAGTGGTAAATTGTCAAAAAGGCAACTACAAGCCTGGACACTCATGAATTAAGGATGAAGTTATGACTTTTTCTCCTTTGTAAATATGTTTAGTTCTAATGAACTTCAATTGAAAAATGTGAATTCAATTGTAGCTACACTCAGTAACTTTTTGCTCATGTCATCTTGGACTTACAGTTACAGATGCCATTGTAGAAATTCACTATTCACAATCAGCCATGATTCATTTAATACAAGAGAGAAGTGTCCAATAACAAGACAGGTACTGAGATTAGGCGAGTAGTATTCAGCTGGTCATGTGATTCTAAAATGGCAGCCCCCATGAGGGTGTCCCTGCCCCATGTAGAATAAAACAGCTTTTATAAGGTTACTGATATGAGTCTTCATCTCATGTGAGGATGAAATTACCATTGAATTTATTAAGGAGTAAAACTTTTTAAAGGGGTGAGTGCACCTTTAAATAATTATGAGTCTGGCAAATATATTGATTGTTTTGGATAATATTAATATATAACGGAGTCAACTGTTTATTGTGTTGTTAATATGAGTACATTTTGCTGCCCAACTCAAAATCAATGCTTTATTGTCAAATGTGTATTTCTATGTGACAAAAATTCAGTATTAATATTGTTAACTGCATTTGCAATAAAAAAAAATAATAATTTCAGTATTATTATTTGTTTCTGTCCTTTCATTTTTATATTACATTTTTATGTATAGAATATGTTGCATTTTAGGTGTAATTTTGGTAAAAGTCTTGACACCTCACCATGGACCTCACTTATTTTCAAATAAAGGGTACGGCCCTCACTAGTGTCACCAAACTAGATTAATAACCACATTTCTAAAATACAAATCGCAAAACTACACAATGTCACACCAAGGGGTTCAGTACATTTCCCAGAGTAGATCCCACTCCCATGTCTGTACAATATTCTGGTGCAGAGATATGACAGGTGTCCAATGGCCTCATATGGACCAATAAGGGCCTCTGTACACTGCCCAGAGTCAAAATAGCCCACCACCATATCTCTGCCATGTTCTGGTGCCGACTTATTGTGTTCTCTGTGGTTGCTACGACATTGCTAGATGGTTGCTAGTGTGTTGTGGGCAATTACTGGAATAAGTAAACTTGCCTTGCTGCCCCAAATTAAAAGAAACCACCCTCATGCCCTTATGATTTCTATGCTAGAGATATGAGCCCTCTGCTCCATTTTTAGTCTTAAGTCTGTAAGCTTTATTCAGCCTTTCTTACCCGCAGGACAAACAGCATTGCTTTGACTGCATGAAATATGGCTGGTGAAACTGCACAATGAATGGCAAATAATGAGGAATTGAGAAGGGTGTTAAGATTTTCAGTGGGCAGATTGAAATGCTTTCAGCTGTTGGCCTAAATGAGCAATAGATCAGAGGCAGAGCTGTCAATGGGAGGAACACATAAATAGCACATTCAAGTGTAACAGAGAGGAAGTGGTCTTGTGCTCAATGCTATCCACACAGTTTAAGTGTACAAACTCGGCCTCCATTAGATAAGCTCAGTGGGTATTTCTTTTTTTTATATTTATTTGGATGAAATTCTACTCCATGATGTCTGAACGTCATTCTGCTAATTAACACACTTGGTTTAATTGAAACTATAGTCAGAATCAGAATCAGAATCAGCTTTATTGCCAGGTATGTGTACACATACGAGGAATTTGACTCAGGATTGTACATTGCTCACGGTGTGCTTACGCATACAAAAATACAATTACACAATAATACAATAAAATCAGACACAGGCTACAGTGTAGACAACATAAATATACACACTACGAACAAAACTATATAGACATATTGACAAATAGTGCAGTGATCAGAGTGCAAAGGATGCAGGAGTAAAATTATAATTATCATTATTATCATTATTATGTACGTGTCGGAGGTGGATGTGATATACAGGTACACATACATGCATACATGTACACAGTGCGATGAAGCATAGCGCAAAGGATGCTGGAATAAATAGTATAAGTATATAGTGGGTTAATCTTAGAAATCTGAAGAGGCAATGTAACATTGTGTGCATTCTACCGAAAAAAAGGAGAAGGAAACTTTTGTAGGGCATTTCAGCTCATTTGAATTGTTAGAGAATGTTTGTGAAGGCACGCTTTCTTAAACGAAGCTAAAGAAAAGGTATCAAGATGTCACAGCAGGAGTAGCATCAACATGGTAGCATAATATACGTATGTTTGAATGTATACAAATTATTTTGTCTTTAGGTTTGCTGTTTCGTTTTGAAATATTTGCATTATTGTCAGGTTGATCCATTACTATCTATTTGACCACAGTTTGAAGAGGATGAAGATCAAAGCTGCATGGGGTTGGGTGTCAAATGTGTCTAACACGGAGGTTCTTAAACTTTCTCAGCCCAGCACCCAAATATGACATTTTGTGTTTACCTGTGACCAATGCTTACAAAACCGTGCACTGTGCTGTATTTGCTATATCCATTACTGTTTATTTTTTACAAAAACAAATTCTATACAGAAATAATTATTCTTTTACAGACTCCAAACACACACAAAAACAAAGATTTTTTTTATTATTGTTTTCGTTACTGAAATTAAACATATGAACATGTTTAAAAACATGCACACTCTCAAATTGTAGAAATTAAAGATAAAAGTCTGTTAAAACTGATCAAATCATTTACATCCAGTTTGAACCGGAAAGCATCAAATTACCATGGAAAAAATACGTCTCGGTTACTGTCGTAACCTCCGTTCCCTGATGGAGGGAATGAGATGTTGTGTCGATGTAGTGACACTAGGGGTCACTCTTGAGAGCCACGAAAACCTCCATTCTTTTGAGAAAAGGAGAAGGAATGCCCACTCTCATTCAGGTTTTGTGCTGAGGAGCCGAGACAAGGTCCGGCCAAATCAGCGGCTAGTACAGCATTGTGGCAAGAGGGACAATCAATGTCTCGTCATGTAGCCCAAAAGACGTCATGTAGTTCCCCACATCCCTGAGGGGGGGAAGCGACATAGCTAGCATGGGAGCAGGCCTCGCCAGCCGCTGCCATTTCCCTCTATGTTTCCTCTCCACAGAGTATTAGATTCGGCTGGGGCCATCTAACACTATCATACGCATCGTGGAAGGTGTTCTGTTCCTTTACTATTCTTTCAGTTTGAAAACATTCCAGGGAGACCACATCCTGCCCAAAACGGGAGGTCAACATGTGGCAATACGACACATGGGCTCTCCAGCCACACATGGAAGAGGCATGGTAGTAGGTCCTGCCTTGAAGGGGAGGAGCTCTGCAAACGCAGCGACCGGGGGCAGAGAGAGCACTGCCAAAGAGAGACGTGGGACTGCCGACAGGGAGACTGTACCGTGGAAAATACATCACAGGGGGTTACCGGAGAAATCGGCACCTGTGGAGCAACTATCACAGTACAGGGCATATTATTACCCATAGTGGGTCTGGCTGTTAACTCCTCCGCCGAATTAGTGAGCCACAGGTCTAGAAAGGAAGGACATTCAGGGTCCATTCAGGAACTTGACTGGGGTAAAAGCGCATGTTTTCGCCACATGGGTGGGGAAAGTCAAAATAAAAGATTTTTATTTAAATTTTCACCAATTGTGTGAGGTTTTCCAGCCTTTGCGATGAGCTTTGCTACACGATAAGATGCCTCCACTGCTTTACTGTTGTCGTTGCCAAAGCACGCAGTTTCAAGTGTTTTTTTTCCTATTTTGGTACTCTTTAAGTTTGTTCTCAAAAAACTTGTGGCACGGTGGAGGGCGGGACCGGCGCGTCAACATAAATAATAATTTAATTAAGAACTTAAAACAAACATTTAGGACAGCAGATGTCTGCTGATTAAGCTCTCTCTCCCGATCGCCGTCTGCGAGTGGCCTTTTAACCCTCTTGCCGGCTCAATCAGCCCGATACGGGACCGGGCGTGCGCAATCACGCGCCGGTCCCGCCCTCCACCGTGCCACAAAACTCAATAGGCTTGGACACATATTCGCTATGTTTTGTCTCCAAGTGCCGTCATGGTTTGTTCGGTTTCAAAGAAACCGAGTGTAAACAAGAACAAGTGTAAATGCCATCCAAGGCAGATTCAAGATGGATATAATCTGGTCAATCAAACCACCTCCGGCTTTCAGACAAAACTTTGTCAAGTGTAAATGCATCTGGCTGTTCAAGCCACATATGTATCTTTACTGTGCCTAAACAGTGCTACGTCATCGTAGAGAAAATGTGAAACATAACAGGTGCTACTGAGTATCTGCATAGGGCTCATGATGCGCAATAAATAATAACAAATTAACAAACTGATGCACTTTTTAGAAGAGACAGAACTTTTACTAACTAAACACAGACAATAAGCGCAGCTGATGCACATGGACATCCTGGCAAATTCGGCAAATTCGCCATTAATTTATTTTCTCATGCAAATGAGCTTGCTATTTGCCACAAATATTTGCCTGACCTTTGCAGCTTTTTACTGGTATTGGTGAACCTGCAGCAAATCTTTGGTGACAATGAAGAGTTTTGCTGCAAAGCTTATCCATCCATCCATCCATCGTCAACCGCTTATCCTGTGTTCAGGGTGCTGCAAAGCTTATTTCCATTATAAAATAATGAGTGGCGAATTTGCATCAGTTAGCAACAACTCAAGATTTTTTGGGGGAAAAATGCACAGCGGCACACACAGAAACACACGTGCACTATGTAAAGTCACTTGGAATCAAATAATAATTTTTTATTTTTTTTTATCCACTGCCTGGCATTAGCATATTCACTGAAGTGAGCTCTGTTTTATTTGAATATAGTGGTAGAAATTGAAGATCGGACTTATATTCCTTTGGTGGAGACATATTTATGTTGCCAAGTGTAAATGGAATTTGCTTATTCAATCAGATAGCAATCTGATCAGTAAAAAAGCATGAAGTGACCAAGTGTAAATACCCCCAAAGTGATCTGTTTCATCCTGGTTTTCTTTTTTGTTGGCCAACTAAAACAGAACCCAGAGTGGTGCTTCCAGTTTAACAGTAACGACAGGACATATCTTTGATGAAAATTGATATACGTGTGGTTCATATTTTAGCTGGGGAAAAACACAAATGTAAAACCACCTGAACCTCTACAGAAAATAACAGATTACCGGTAGACATTAACCAGATAACTAATAAATGTCATTGAGTTTAAAATGAAAATGAAACCAAAACATATCATCTATCCTACTTTAGATACAGGAACAGCTGATTAAATGCATCTAATTAAATGGTAATCATCAAATAGAGATTTCATTAGAAATATAAACATATAGAATTACAAGCTTGGACACATTTTAGCCAGCATTTTCTGGTATTGGCAGTCTTATAGAGCTTGAATATATGAAGAGGCATACATTTGAGCTTTGAAGATATATTTTAGTCCACTGTTCATGGAGATTTCTAGAGGTTGCACACTGTTCTAAAATATTCTTAGAAGTTGTATACAGTTCAAGGATATTTCAAGGAATCATACACTGTTGCACTGCAACTAACACTGTCACAAGTTTGTTAGACTAGTAGTCTTTCAGACTACGTAATTTCATGTTAAAGGATGTGGAAAGTCCCATGTCCTCAAATCCCAAAAAGAGGACTTCACTCTGGCCAATCAGTTTGTCCGTACAGCAACCAACAGGAAGTGACATTCAAACATAGACAAAGAGTGCACCAATATGGGCCCTTAGAGGAAATGACTTGCAGTGTGCATGATGCTAAGATCATAGGCCGTCTCTGCTTATCAGCACTCTATCAGTTGTGCCTGAAGCCTAAACAGACTCGTTTAACTTCCGACCGTATGCTTAGCATCAACCAGAGAACATGGTGACAAACAGCAGCCTTCACGAATGGCTCTTTCGATGAAAAAGAAGCGATCCTTTGCTCATTCACAACAGTCTTGTGCAAAGATGTGCATTCAAGATCAAAATATCAAGTAAGTATGAGGGTTTTTTTACCTTGCTACCTTTATCTTGCTGGAACACCATCTGTTTGTCTACTGCTACATTGATGAAAGAACCAAGTGTATTATGTCACAAATTATTTTCTGTCAATTTCTTAACTTCTTGAGAATTTCACTAGTCCTTAAAATATAAAAATTTCGCCATAAATCAAAGTGAAACTAGTTTCAGATTAACAGAAAAATGTGTCCCACAATTTTGGAGGTCAAATTTTGGGCTAGTGTCAGGATAGTTGTTGGAGTGTGAAAGCAGTTGCTTTTCTGACAAAAGTGTCAATCTAAAGTCCAGTGTTTGACTGAAAATAACTTCTTTAATCGTTGGCTACTGTGTATGCATACACCTGTTTGGCTTCTCTGCTTTTGGGGTCAAAAATGTGTGGGGCTGGGTGCATCGTAAGAAAAGGTGTGTTTACAATGCACAAATGTGGAATTAATGTTTATCCAGGAATCACAATTGCAGAAAACAATGTATCACACCCTCGAAAGTTGGTAGATGTTGCTTGTATACTGCCTGTAGACAATAAGATGTGCAATATGATCACATGGGAAATCGAAATGCTGCTTCTGAATGTTCATTTATCCTGAGATCTACCTCATTCTGCTGACTTCCTGACAAGGGACATCTCCCATCAGACATTTTTGATTCAATTCAAACGTGTTCCCTGTGGTGCTAGTGATCGTGAAAACAATCTCCGAGACATGGGTTCTAGTCCCATGGAAGCCAGTATATAAATGCCTTTGCTTAAACAATGGTGAGCATGATTTGGATGTTGAATTTGCTCTCTCAAATTATGTTTTCACTCATTATTTCATTTGTGGTTAGGTTTAGGGTTGGGGATTGGGTTAGGAGGTTGAGTTAATAAAATATGCATTCCTGTTGATTTTATTACATCATCGTCCCTGGAAGCCATGTTTTGAATATCGGGAAGCACAGACCAAGTTTAGCAGCAGAAATTTTGTGATCAGACTGACATATGTGAAGATTTTCACGTCAACGGCTCAGTTTAATGTCAATAGAAGCCAAGAAGTAACAAAAGCCCTGGCACCCCTCCAACTCTCCTATTAGTGTAGCATATTTAGTTGGATTTTCAAAATGTAAACAGTTTAACTCATGTGGCTTTGAGGCAGAATTTAATTTGAGCTAATTTCTGTACCGTTAATGTCACCAATCTGAATTACAAAAATAATGATTGTTTTCTAAAAAGTTTCCCAACCCCTTCTCCTCTGTCTGCCATTGGTCAGAAAACAGACAATCCAACCCCAAACTCACGCTGTGTCAGACTGATTGGGATGTGCAAACAAACACAGACACTGTTGTCACACTTTTCAAGAAAATTAACAAATGTGTATTTATAGATTTCTCAGAATGTTAAGCTGAGATAGGAGATATTTTAACTTTAAAAATATTGCACACTTCAGCTTTAAGAAACAATCCTTTAACATTCTTCATCCAATGTTATTTAAAGGAAGTTGAAGGGACAGCCCCAGCAGAGAAACCTATGGTTAAGTTCTGTACTCAGTGGCACAATATGGATATTACTCATCACACCTTTACCTCTAGACTCCCACCCCCTGAAATAAAAACGGTGTTTACATGACCTTTTCAAACAGGATACAATTTGTATACATTATAATGTGGGGGCACATACCACTGAGCGTGAAACTATGATGCATTCACTAACATGTGTGGGTAGATTTTTGAAAGGAACTTAATCTGTCATTGATGGATGTTGTTACACGTGTACATCATCACAAGTTTTATTTAAAGCATTGCTCAAGCTGCACTTTCAAGGACATCCGTTTTATAAGTGATCTGCACATATTAGGAGACAGGAAATAGAGGAAGAAGGAGAAAAAATTCCAATAATAATAACTGTAACTGCTGCCCACAGCCTCTTTGGCCTCTTTATAACAGTTAACATAATGGGGAACTAGCATCTCGGTAAGTCTGAACCTGAGATTATGAAATAAAAAAAAAATATATGCTTTTATATGTTTTATAAAACTTATGTGTGATTGATGCTTTTCAGAAACATTGTAGACTGCACACTGAGAGTAAGTGTAAGATTTGTATCACGTAGCCAGATGACTATCAGCATAAAGTCTGGTCAAATTTGCATCTTATTCTGGCCAAGAACGGTGTACTTGGACCACAAAAATGTCACTTGTAAAGGCCCTGGAATACATTGTTTTTCCGCATTCCAAATCGGATTGCACCTGATTGCGTTGCCTTTAAATGTACACTCGAGCAAATACGAAGGCGTTTGGCACATGCACACAATGACTGCTTTGTGATGCTCTTTTAGCACAGTCAACCGGAGGAGGCTGCGCTGACTGTACGCACAGAAGAGGACTGTACGTGTGTCAAGAAAATCTGGACTGCACACGGACAGTCCACACAGATGAAATTTGGATTCACGCATACTGTGCAATCAGCAACGCGGACAACCTAAGTATAGTCAAAAACCAGTTTGTTTAGTTTTTATGTGGCTTTTAGGGGTGGTACATCTGAAATCGTTAATGCTACAATAATAGACAAACACGGAAACAACTCATTTGAATAACAGCACAACAGTCTTAGTCCATGAATGGCTGAAAGGAAAACACAGACAAATGAGAAATGAATGTAGACATTCTAATCAGAATTTCTGTTCTTCAAAAACGAATATGTACCATTTATTTCTGGAAATCAAGCAGAATATAAAGCTCTGCTTGTGAATATATACATATAGTTTACCTGCTCAAACAAAACTCTAAGTATCTTTCGTAAATGTTGAGGCCACTAACCTGGTAAACTTTGGCAAATCTACACTGTAGCAGCCTGGTACCTTTTTAAAAACAACTTTGTTTGCAGGTGGCCTTGGAAAAAAAAAGCTGTGCACCCTAAGGTGTGGAATTGCATAAAGCCAGCTAGGTAAATCAGAGCTTGTGATTCTGGCAAGTACTTCTCATTATGTGTGCAATATGGTCAGTGAATGGACTGTGGGCGGTTTGGGGGCATGCCATCTAAGGATAAGTGGAAGATGTACCTCAGACAACATTACATAAAACCTCTGAGCAATCAACAGATTTGTATATACTGAACTGAAATTTCTGGATAACAAAGTGCTGGAAAATATACATGACTGCGCACCATGGTTTTAAAACAGTGCTGTAGCACAAACCAGCTTCAGGGAAGGGACGCGGAGACAGGGTGAAACTCAAAAGGTAAGGCTTTTTAATCTTTCCAAAATAATGACACATGAACAAACTGAAATGTCGGCTTCTAAGTTGCTTGCCACGACGAGACTGGCGCACACTCTCTCTCCTCCCAGGAGGCACTGGTGCTCACTTTATGCCGCTCTCCCCATACTCACTAAAATTAGAGACAGGTGTTAGACATCATTTAGCTCAGGTGCAAGCGCCCTTACCGCTTTCTCCCTTCGGACGGGCGCTTGACCACGCCCCCGCTGCCACATACCCCCACCGCCCGACTCAGGCCGGGGCGTCATCCGGCCTGTCTACCACTCCCCCCCCCCCATTTCTGGAGAGGAAGTCGGCGACAGCCATCCGCACCCCCGGTCTGTGGACCACCTCGAACTTAAAAGGCTGGAGAGCCAGATACCAACGGGTGATCCGGGCGTTAGTATCCTTCATGCGGTGGAGCCACTGCAGTGGGGCATGATCCGAGCAGAGAGTGAAGGCCCGCCCCAGCAGGTAGTAGCGGAGTGTGAGGACCGCCCACTTGATGGCTAGACACTCCTTCTCGACGGTGCTGTACTTCGTTTCCCTTAAGGAGAGTTTCCGACTGATGTACAGCACTGGGCGCTCCTCCCCCTCCACCACCTGCGAGAGTACGGCCCCCAGCCCTCTGTCTGAAGCGTCCGTCTGTAATAGAAAAGGGAGAGAGAAGTTAGGTGAATATAAGAGCGGCCCTCCACAGAGTGCAGCTTTAATTCGTGTAAACGCCTGTTGGCACTGCTCCGACCACTGGACCGGATCTGGAGCCCCCTTTTTAGTGAGGTCAGTCAGCGGGCTGGTGACATCCGAATAATTAGGCACAAATCTCCTATAATAGCCAGCCAGCCCCAGGAACTGCCTCACCCCCTTTTTGGTCTTAGGTCTAGGGCAAGTCGCAATCGCCGCGGTCTTATCAATTTGGGGACGCACCTGGCCATGACCCAAGTGGAACCCCAGATACCGTACCTCCACACGCCCAATCGCACACTTCTTGGGGTTTGCAGTGAGTCCCGCCCGCCGCAGCGACTTCAAGACCGCCCTCAGGTGTTGTATATGCCGCTGCCAGTCATTACTATAGATTATGATATCATCTAAATATGCAGCGGCGTAAGCGGAGTGTGGCCGGAGGATACGGTCCATCAGGCGCTGGAACGTGGCTGGGGCTCCGAACAAACCGAACGGAAGTGTCACAAATTGGTGTAATCCGAACGGCGTTGTGAAGGCTGTTTTTTCACGGGAAATTGGTGTCAAGGGGATCTGCCAATAACCCTTTGTTAAGTCCAGGGTCGAATAAAAGCGAGCCGTACCTAACCGATCGAGCAGTTCATCAACCCGGGGCATTGGATACGCGTCAAATTTAGACACCGCATTGACTTTTCGATAGTCGACACAGAACCGCACCGACCCGTCACTCTTGGGGACAAGAACGACCGGGCTGGACCAGTCGCTGTGGGACTCTTCTATTACCCCCATATCGAGCATCGCATTCAATTCGTCCCGAACAACTTTTTTCTTGTGCTCGGGGAGACGGTAAGGGCGGGTACAAACCACCACCCCCGGCTCGGTCTCGATGTGGTGCTCGATGAGGTTCGTGCGACCCGGTAGGGGAGAAAACACGTCTGCAAACTCCCTTTGCAACTCGGCAACCTCTGATCGCTGGCACGGGGAGAGGTGCTCTCCACAAGTGACCGGGGCATCGTGATCGGGTTTTGGACTAACCTCCGGTCCGAGCTCCGCCCTCTCTGGAATTACCGTAGCCAGCGACACAGGGACCGCCTCCCTCCACAATTTAAGGAGATTGAGGTGGTATATTTGACGCGCGCCCCCCCTATCGGTTCGCTTAACCTCATAATCGAGATCCCCCACTCGTCGTGTGACCTCAAAGGGCCCTTGCCACTTGGCGAGTAATTTGGAGCTCGATGTGGGGAGTAATACAAGGACTTTATCTCCCGGTGCAAATTCCCTCAGCCGCGTTCCCCTGTCGTACAGTCGGCGTTGACGTTCTTGGGCCCGGAGCAAATTTTTTTGTGTTAGTTTTCCCAAAGCGTGAAGTTTTGCTCTGAGGTCAAGAACGTATTGAATTTCGCTTTTGCTATTCGAAGGTCCTTCCTCCCAGCCCTCCCGGAAGACATCTAAAACGCTACGCGGGCGACGCCCATATAACAGCTCAAACGGAGAAAAGCCGGTTGAGGCTTGCGGGACCTCTCGCACTGCAAACAACAGGGGATCGAGCCATCTGTCCCAATTTTTAGCATCCTCGTGTACGAACTTACGAATCATGTTTTTGAGGGTTTTGTTAAAACGTTCCACTAGGCCATCTGTCTGTGGATGATACACGCTAGTGCGAATCGATTTAATACCCAACAGATCGTAGAGTTCGCGAAGTGTGCGTGACATAAATGTTGTGCCTTGATCGGTGAGGATTTCCTTTGGAATCCCCACCCGGGAGATTATTTTGAAGAGTGCCGAAGCAACACTACGTGCTGAGATGTTGCTTAACGGCACCGCTTCCGGATATCGCGTAGCGTAATCCACCAGGACTAACACAAAGCGATGTCCGCGTGCTGTCCGTTCTAATGGCCCGACGAGGTCCATTCCAATTCTTTCGAAGGGGACCTCGATCAAAGGAAGAGGGCGCAATGGCGCTTTTGGGGTGGCCGGTGGGTTTACCAGCTGGCATTCGCGGCACGCCGCACACCACCTGCGGACGTCACCGCCAATGCCCGGCCAATAAAAACGGGCTATTAGACGGAGAAGTGTTTTTCTTTCTCCTAGGTGACCTGCCATGGGATTATAATGAGCCGCCTGGAATAACATTTCCCGGCGGCTCCGTGGAATCAAAAGTTGTGTTACATTTTCTTTAGTCTGAGTGTCCTGCGTCACTCTATACAGCCGGTCATTTATAATTGCAAAATAGGGGTGTGCGAGAGCGATGTCTGGCTGAAGACGCTGACCATCGATCGTTTTCACCTGATCGAAGGCATGCTTAAGGGTTTCGTCCCGCGACTGCTCCAACGGGAAATCCTCGTCAGGGAATTCCCTGCGAAGAGGAGGGGCGGAAACCTCGCCCCCCTCCTCGTCATCCCCATTTGGAGCAGCCGAGGACGGCCCCGGCTCCGCCTCCCCTGCCAAAGAATCGCACATCGCACATCTCCCTATTTTAGTGCAGGACCCATCCTTACAAATACTCCCCAATAATTCCCTAAATGCAGGCCAATCGGTCCCCAAAATCAGAGGATGGGTGAGGCGGGAACTAACCGCTGCCTCTACTCTATATTTTCTCCCTCGTAATTTAATTAACACAGTCACCATCGGATAGTTGTGAACATCCCCATGCACACACCTCACCCTTACCCGCTTAGCCGTGCTCAAAGCCCCGGGTTGAACCAAGCGTTGATGGATGGTGGTCTGATTACAACCAGTATCCAGCAAAGCTTGGTGTGTACCCCCCTGGATTCTTACCGGAATCCGGTACGCTCCAGCCCGATCGGGGGCGACATGCGGGGGATCGGAGACCCGAACCACCGTCCCCACCTCCATCATCGGACACTGATCCCGGAAGTGGCTCGGGTCACCGCATCTCCAGCAGGCCGGCCCAGGCGCGAGACCCGCACCTGCCTCGGCGGACGCTCTCACCTGAGGGGGAGAGCGGCTGTAGGTTGTGGTGAAGGGCCGGGACGAGACTGACGGACGCGATGTTGGTCTCAGCCAGGCTCCTCGCCTGCGGGGGGCAGGAACGGGACCTGGAGAGAGGACAGAGGGAGAGGGTTGAGGGGCAAGGGGAAGAGCGGAAGAAAACACAGGGGGAGGGGGAAGAGAGAGAGAGAGAGAGCGCTCATCCGCCCTCGGGATCACTGCCATGTGGTCCTCCGCTAACTGGACGGCTTCCTCCAGCGACGCCGGGCGGTGGCACTGGACCCACTCCGCCGTTTTCGCTGGCAACCGATGAATGAACTGCTCCAGCACCACCTGATCGAGAAGTCCCTCGACGTCGCGGTCCCCCACTAACAGCCACCTTCGACAGGCATCACGGAGCCGCTGGGCAAAGGCGAACGGGCGGTCGGTCTTCTCCAGCCTCATAGCGCGGAATTGTTGTCGGCTTTCCTCAGGGCTCCGACCAACCCGTTGCAAGATGGTTTTTCTGAGGTCCCGATAAACCAGGAGGCTTGACGCCGGCAGTTGCTGAGCCGCAAGTTGGGCTTCCCCGGACAAAAGTGGAATTAGGCGAGCTGCCCACTGAGACTGCGGCCAACCCCATATCTCAGCAGACCGCTCAAAGAGATCGAGGAAGGCTTCTGCATCATCGCTCGCCCCCATCTTCTGTAACGTGATCGGGGGCGGCATGGCGTGAGTGTCCGGGGTTGCGGCTGTGGCTGGTGTGGCCTCCTGGCTGAGTAGGCTCCGGATGGCAAGTCGATCCTCCGCTTGAGCCCGCATGATTTCAAAAAATCGCCGATCTTGGTCCTGCCTGAGCTCAAGCAGAGACTGCTGGTGGCTCTGATGTAACGTAGCGAGGGACTGGAGAACTTCGGCCAGTTGGGAGGACTCTACGGGGTGACCCTTCTCCATGGACGGATATATTTTCTTCTAATTTAAGTCCCGGGTTTCGGCACCAGTGTAGCACAAACCAGCTTCAGGGAAGGGACGCGGAGACAGGGTGAAACTCAAAAGGTAAGGCTTTTTAATCTTTCCAAAATAATGACACATGAACAAACTGAAATGTCGGCTTCTAAGTTGCTTGCCACGACGAGACTGGCGCACACTCTCTCTCCTCCCAGGAGGCACTGGTGCTCACTTTATGCCGCTCTCCCCATACTCACTAAAATTAGAGACAGGTGTTAGACATCATTTAGCTCAGGTGCAAGCGCCCTTACCGCTTTCTCCCTTCGGACGGGCGCTTGACCACGCCCCCGCTGCCACAAGTGCTTAATTAGCAAAGTTCCATTGTCGTTTTACAATAAATCAACCTAAGATGGTGTCAATTGGAGGCCTGCTTGACTACATATAGACTAAATCTGGGATAGAGGGTGCGGGGTACTGATATGTACACCAACATACTGTAACTTGTTAATAAGCTTTGCAATTATTAATTAAACATTAATGGCATGCAGTGTCTCGTTGGTTGTTATCCAACATCTGATGTGGTTAATACTTGTGTAGGCTAGTTTTAACAGGTGTTTAAATGTGACATTTAGTTGCTTATAATATTTCAAACCATGCTCTAGTTTATACAGGGGGCTTCCACTTTGACTCATAATTGTTGATTCATGATTTTTTGCAACCTGTTCATGTCCCAGTTGGTCACTAGTTGTTATTATGATATCTTTTTACAAGCAACCCAGCTGATAAATTAATGTTTTGAAAATGCTTTCCAAATGTTGCATAGTGGTTGTGGGAAAATTAAATGTTCAGTTTTCACAATGTAAGTAGAGCAATATTTAAAGGTCCACATAACATTCCTGAATATGTTAAAACGTCCTGAAACTGAATTTGACAACTTCTTTATCGGTTTTTACTCTCAGAATATATACAGTATATTCTTATATTTATATATTGCACTAAGAACATTTTCTTCCAAAATTGTGAGAACTTATATTAAATACTGATAACACCATTGGGATGCTCCATTTACATTTTCAAAAAGTCAAAGCAAACTGGTTTTAGTGAAGCATGGATATTTGAAAATGAGTTAGGTAGCTGATGGATGATTGGCCTGTAATAGTATCACCACATCATTTTTGTGACATTTATCAATTGCAGTTTTCATGTTGCTAAATAAGGCATTTCATTTAATAATTTTAAAGTGAATTTTGATCAAGTGTGATGTACTGTATACACATTATTTCAATTGTTAATCCTTGCTAATATGGATTTGTGTAGTGTGCTACTGTACATTGTCTGTTAATGAAAGTAAAAAAGGTGAGGAAATGATAGTTAGATTTGATTGAGCAACTTTTAAAATGGCAGAAGACATGAATGCCAACAGAAGACATTAGCTAACTCAACAACTGGTCAGTAATAGTGAATGATTGCAGCATTGGACGGTTTTCAAAAGTGGATTATTTTTGACAGGGTTACATTTTCTGAATATTACGCTTGCCCATGTCGCCTATACCTAAATACACTAGTGCCTCCATGTTAAGTGTAAGTCATATCTTGGCCATTATTGTCTGGGGATGGAAACATTAAAATGTCACAACCAATAAACAATCGTATGTGGAAATGCTGACACATCACTGTGGTATGATCATTACTGCTTTAGAAACTTTAACCACAGCATTTGCTTCCTAGAGTACACTGAGCAGTACATATTACTGAGAAAGTGTTGTCGTTTTAAATTAGTGGTTCTCGACTGGTGCATCGCGACCCAACAATCAGATCGGAGGTTGCAAATTTGGCAAGTGCCATTTTTGTGTGAGTATACATCAATACAATATTCGTCAAAGGTTGTACAATCTAATTCTACTGTGTATTTGAGAAAATTAATGTAGTTATCATTGACAGGTTGCATGACTTCATTGTTGAAAACATTAATGTTAATATATTTCAATGTCTGACCAAGGACATTTTTATTCACATTTCTATGCTGAACAGTTTTGGTCATCCATGTTGAATGTCCTGTGCAGAATATGGGTCCTGATACAAAACCAGTTATAAAAGGATTGTTTTAAATTACAATGGATGGCTGAAATATTTCCTATTCATTTGTTGAATTCCTCCACTTCAAGGCCTTCTACCATCTGTTAGCCTCATGCCTTGCAGCTTTGGATATTGCCTTATCCAGTTGAACTTCAAACAACAGAATCAGAATCTTCGTCACCCCAACATGCATTTAGTCAATAGTTCCAAACTGTGTCTGATATCGTCTTTGTTTATACTCTCTTGTAGATTTGCGATTAATACAGCATACCATAGTTCAGATCAACCCAGAATTTTGTTTGCGAAAGCAGTGCATTTGTAGGTCACTGTGACTAATGTTGTTGCTTTAAGTCTGTTTATGTAGGGAATGCATGTCCAACACGCATAAGTAGTGTGAACAATAACACTAAATGTCAAATCATAGGTATTCTGTTAAGAATTGTTTTGACCCTACTTTATGCCTAAAGCTGTTATTGCTTTTATAACAATGAAGCCAGTAAATTGTTAGAACAAACACAGAATATAAACTAGAATATTTACATTATCTGAAAGGAAGGATGGCTGATAAGTGGTTGCGAATGTGTTTGGAGTGGTTTATAGCGGGTTGCGATGAGGTTTCTTGAGTGTTCTGGGTGGTTGCTAGGGCATTGCTAGGTGGTTGCTTACTGGTCCTTGTCAAAAGAACCAACCTCCAACTCTCTGATATGCATTTCCCATGTAAAATGTCCACAGAGAGGCAGAGTTACCATCCCTACCATAAACCTTAAATGTGTGATGGAAAACTTAATTTTGTGGTGCATCTATGATACTGTGGACTAACGTGCTTTTCGGGACTCGTCCTCGTTTCTTCTACATCGCAAGTGCAATGCTCTATCAGTTGAGCTACGGAGAAATTTGTCAGTGTTGGGAAGTAGCTAACTAAATGTAGCGATGCTACTAACATAACAACATTTTTATTAGCTTAATAAAATATTTAGTATATATTTAGTATAGTATAACAAATATTTTTTTAATGGCATCTGATCGTTTTTGTTTTTATTTTATACTGTTGTGTGCATGCCTCTTCACTGTTTGGCATCTAAAGCAGAGAATAACTCGATTATTTCAAATCTCATGTATACATGGATTTCTTGCTTTGTCTGTTTTTTTTCTGTTTTTTTTTTTTTTAAATAAGCTCATTTATACAAGTTATCAGCGTATTGGTGTGCATGTAAACGGGATCATTGACAACAGCTGGCAAAAGGAAAGGAAAATAATTGTATTCAGTTGCAGATTGTACACAACAAAATTCACAAAGTACACAAACCCAATTTGACTGAACTGAGACCTGATGTCAAACATGGATGGAAAGATTGAGCAACTTAGATTCCTGCTTACAGTGATGTTGATAACCTATCAGGCTTTTTTTTAAACCTCATTATATCAACCTCAGAAATAAAAAAATACAGGAAAGGCAGAACCAGTATTGGAAGACGTGTCACTGCTAGAAACAAGCCACCATGCAGATAAAATGCTGCTGCTGGTCCTTTAATTTCCTAGGTCAAGTCTGTATGAAGGTCAGGAGTACATTTTACTGACTCCACAACACTGTGCCCCAATAAACATCTATTTAACTCCAAGATAGCATCCTCTTTTCCACAAGCATGCTCACGTACTATAATTCTTCAGTTGCATATATTTAGATGGGATTTCCCTTGTCAAATCACCATCATAGATGTTGGATGCACAACTGTATGTCATTTTGTTTCGCTTTTAGGTCTCTTAGGCAAATGTCTCTTAGGATTGGTCTTATCTGCACTCCACCCAGGTTTAGAGGAATACGGAGGTAATCAGATAGACTTTTCCTCTTTTACCATCTGAAATTGCTGACTGGCAATCAGTCATCAAGTGTTTTGTGAAAGAAGAGAAGAGCAAACTCAGCTGAAAACTTGCAGTAGACTCCCAAGAGGGGCTTGAACTTTCCAGAGGAAATGTGGAGTTTCCTGTCCTGGCTAGATTCAAGGGTTTTCTTGGAGGTTTGGAGATAGCTGTAAATGCTGTGGTGGGGAACAATATGTTCTCAAAGTTGTGGTGATCTCAAGTCTCTTCTAAGTCTTGGAGTATGTTTAAAGAGAGTAGAACAGTGCAGAACATTAGAAGATGTGTCAGCAATAGGTAAGCTTTAACACCAGGAAAGGAGGAGTGTTTTTTTTGGAACGGGTCATTCTTACATGGAATTATGTGTGTGGGTGGGATATTGAGGAAGATTGTGTGGAGTTGTGTTATTATCATGGATGTAGTATGAAGAAAAGCTGTTCATGATTACACAATATTATTTGATTATTGCATGTTGTGGTATGCCAGAGAATTGACTTCACTAATATGCTGTGTGGAAATGGTGGAGATTCAGATTTTTGCTCCTTGGATCACAGTTTAAAGTTGTTGTTTTTTCTCATTGTTTATTATTATAGACCATCTCATCTCTGTGTTTTGTCTGAGCATATTGTTGATTTAAGCAGAATAATGTCCTTGTAATTTGTTATGTCTTTAATTATGATTTCAATATTATCCCTTTGTACTTGTCTAGATGTTGTTTCATTATTGGTGCTTGGCAAGCACTATATAAAAAGATAAGTAATTAAGTCGTTTTTAACCTAAAAGCATTGCTTCCGGTCTGCAGTGGTATGCATGAGTGACGTAATCGCGTTGGCATTGTCTTGTGCATACCAATGCTCATGCAACACCCTTGGAAGAGCAGCACTGTTTACAACTGAGTAGGAGGAACATCGTACAGAAGATTTGTTGGTTTTGGTTTAGATCTGTATTTGTATCTGTTTCTTAAATCACAATGGAGCGTTTGTGTGCTTATCCTGGATTTCTCAACCGAGAGAAGACAAGAGAGCACTCTGAGCTCTCGTGAAGTTTACCAGACGCGATATATTCTAGTTAAAAATTACTTAAATATTGATCTTTTTCGACACCAAAAGCAATCGTATTGCTTTAGAAGACATTAATTGAACAACTTTTTGGGAGAACTATCCCTTTAATTGCACTTATAAAGGCATTTCCGTGGTAAAATATCCACTGTGTGGCGCTAAATGCGAGTTAAGTGGTCTCCCTAACAGATTAGGTTCTTAAGGTTAATGCTCTAGCGAGTTTTAAATGCTTCAAATCTGACACAAGTCATGTGCTATAGTAAAATAGTTTTGATGTCATATTGTGTGAGCAACAGGGCAAAAAGTGACATGAATTAATAATCATCCCTTTCACTTGTGATTTGTGTGAAAGTGAATAAAAGTCATTGTTGTATTAACACCTATATAATAGTGTTTATTATAGTGTTTATAGTCTAATAGTGTTTATTTCACCAGGAAACTGATTGATATGTGCAACGAGCCATGTAAAAATTTAGCAAAAATGTTGTTATAGTACTGTCATTATATGAGACCAGGTTGGCATTGTTTTTGCTACAGACATTAATGATACCTCACATTGTGGGGCTTGTTGAGGAGAGTTGTGTTATTACTTGTGCTATGGCTAAGTGATTTAGAACTTATACTTACAAAACAAAACAAAACAAAAAATATAAAAACCATAGATTAGAGTAGGGGTGGGCAACTATTTTGGTAAAGGGGCCACATCGGGCTTTAAAGGGTTAGTTCACCCAAAAATGAAAATCATCCCATAATTTACTCACCCTCAAGCCATCCTAGGTGTATATGACTTTCTTCTTTCAGCCAAACACAATCAGAGTTATATTAAAACATATCCTGGCTCCTCCAAGCTTTATAATGGGAGTACATGGTACCTTAGATTTTGAAGCCCAAAAAAGCGCATCCATCCATCAAAAAAGTAATCCATATGAGTGGTTAATTCATCCTCCAGGGGGTTAATTAAGCACTTGCGAAAAGCAATGCGTTTTTGTAAGAAAAAGATCCATATTTCTAACATTATAAACTATAATCACTGGCTTCCGTTAACGGCCATTCGCTTGTTCACAAGAGAATCTGTCGTATGACGTAGGCATAGTGTAAGCTCCGGTGAGAAGTGACGAACGCGGAAGCACACAGGATAGAGCAAAACAAAACACCGGTCATGAATTAGAAGACAACAACGATGATTTTTAAAGAAAAATGTCGGAGGATTTTGATATAAGAGAAGAGGAGATTGAGTTTTTTGTTTGAACCGGAGTACACCAACCAGGAACTCCGGGAGATGGAGGAGGCTGCATCAACGGCACAAACAAAAGAATCTGGTAGACGGAGAGCACAGGTGACGGTGTGGTGCTCATGCAGGAAATGTGAGGTAATGCCAACAGAGGCTGAGTGTGTTTGCTGCCATGAATGGACAATTGGAATGATTGGATAGACGTACGAACGCACCATTTTAAGACTAATACAAATCTACAGTATAGCTCAAACAACTCACTTCTTTTTGCCGTTTTCCTTTGCTGTAAACAACTCACGCTTCCGCAGTCGTCACTTCTCAATCATCATACGCCGGAACTCGACACTCTTTTGAACGCACGGACGGCCGTTACTGGAAGCCAGTGATTATAGTTTATAAAGTTAAAATATGGATATTTTTCTTACAAAAAAAGCATTGCTTCATTTCAGAAGTCCTTTATTAACCCCCTGGAGCCATATGGATTACTTTTTTGATGGATGGATGCGCTTTTTTGGGCTTCAAAATCTAAGGTACCATTCACTCCCATTATAAAGCTTGGAAGAGCCAGGATATTTTTTAATATAACTCTGATTGTGTTTGGCTGAAAGAAGAAAGTAATTTACACCTATGATGGCTTGAGGGTGAGTAAAATTGTTTTGGTGATCTAACCCTTTAAGTAGTGCATAGGGGGCCACATTGTATTCCTTTTGAGATACAATGTTCCGCATTCAATTTTTGTGTCTTTTAAGCCCAGAAATAGGACTCTATTTTCTGACATGTATATGTGACTAATGGGACAATTCTGCAATTGTTTTAAGTATTGTATTGTATAGCTATTGTATTGTATTGTAGGGCTCTGTTTTAATAATACAAATAAATAAATCGTAAATGATAGAACTTTTAATGTTTGTCGCAAAGCAGGCAGGTTTACTTATTTTATATTTTACTAAAAGTGTCATGATGCGGGTCTCGTCAATGGTTTGACTTTCCATTCAGCATACAACTGGCTAAAACAGGCTGCATGACTATGATAAATGATTACTGCAAGAGTTAGAATAACAAACAGGTGCGAGGGGACTTATAAATAAATGCATATGCATATTCGTCTCTCGCATGCTTTTGCTCACGTTTCAGTGATTACCCCTCCACGTGTCAATGATGCTCAGATCTACTTTTAAATTTAATTTCATCACTGAGAAGGTTTACCTGCAAACTTAGTAGCACCAAACATCACAAGCATCCTCAAGAATGGACACAGTGTGGCCGTATAACACTTTTTCTGAGCATGCGAGAGCTCATATATATATACATACACCCTATCAACGGAATAGCAACATGCTAACCACTCAAAAACATCTTAACATCCACACAGCAACATCCTAGTATCCAGGTGGCAAGTTTTACACATGGAAGCGCCACTCTCTTTTTGTTCCTAAATGTGAAATTTAGCACATTAGCACTTTAATTCAAGTAGTACTTGTTTCATATATGCAGCAAACTGTTTGGTATTTTCACATAAGCCAATATGAGATATAATAATATATAGTTATATTAATTAAATCTTTCCTCTTGATTATAGAAACATGTCTGATTCACCGGTCTACTGGCCCATTCCCATGAGGGCTATTGGAGCTCAGAATCTGCTCACCATGCCAGGAGGAGTGACCACATCTGGATACCTGCACAAAAAAGGAGGCAGCCAGTTCAGCCTATTGAAATGTGAGTGTTGCATAGTGATAGAGAAACTTCAAACTTACAGCACATTATCTCAGATAAAGAAAGAGAAGAATTAGCACTCTTAGGCTGTGCGTTAATATAATACTCCGGTATAAAAACAACTTAAAGGTATAATCAGTCATTTTTTCCTCATTAAAAGTTTTACTTTGGGAGGGTGGAGATTGTGGGTGGTTGGATGGTGCCACGAGCCGCCCCAGTCAAGATGCTCGCCGGGCGGCTGCCCATGTCACCCATGCCTAAATCCGCCCCTGCCAAAAACACAGTGTGATCAGTCTAGATAAAACCATGGGAATTATGTTGATAACACACAATCAGTTCATCCATCTGAAAAAGTTAGACTGTTTTACATATCAAATAATCAACATTTTTGCTGCTGATGCAAAGATGCTGCCAACAGAGCATAAGGCCCCATCCAGACTAATCCATTTTCATTTGAAAACATCATCATTTTCCAAAGTATGAGGTAATGTAGCATGTATTTGAAAGTGCTGGAGGAAAATGACATTCTAGTTTAGAAAAGAAGTGTAAATGTAGCTAAATCAATGCATCTTCAAATGAAAACGTATTCATGTGGACGTGGCCTAACTAAGTTGTATTTTGCCCACAATATTCAAGTGATAATAAAATAAAAGTACTACCATAGTACCACTCTTTTATTGGGATGTTTTATGTGGCTTGCTGAGATAAATGTTGACTGTTTTCTAATCCGACAGGGCCTCTTCGGTTCATTATAATCCACAAAGGCTGCATCTACTATTTCAAGAGCAGCACTTCTGCTGTGCCTCAAGGTGCATTCTCACTCAGTGGCTATAACAGGTTGGTTATACAACTGCATTTTCCAAGTCACCAAACTGTCAGTCACAGTGTATATATCAGTTTCCTTTGCTGCTTCGACCGCATTTGCATAACATATGAATGTTGTTCCCCGTCTGTCGCTCACTTCGACGTCGTGTCGAAGAAGCGACACTAGGGGTCTCTCTTGAGCGCCGAAAGATACCTCTGATCTATGAAAAAAGGCCAATGAGAGTTGGCGAACAGTATTTGCATACTCCGCCTCCGGATACGGATATAAAGGCGAGAGAAATACGCTCGTTCATTCAGTAATTTTCTTCGGAGCCGATGGTCGTGTGTATGCAGTCAGCTGCGAGTAACACAACTGATCCTGCTTCTGATCCTCTGACGCTCTGCTTTGCTGTTGGATTTACGGCGCACTACAGCGGCTTTTCTCTTCACTGCCGGCGTGCAGTTTGCCCCTGGGCGCTTCGACAGCGCAGAGTTAAAAGAGTTGAAAGAGTGATTCTCTCCATAAAAGAGTTTATTTCTCTGAAAGAGCATTACACAGCGGCGTTGAACGTCCTTTTCAGGACGCGTCTTTATAAAGATGTAATTTCCGCCCCTGTGTAGTTTCTGGATGCGGTGTTTTCTCCCCACCTCTCTCGGTCATAAAACACTATCTTGCATGCCTGGGCTGCGATCACATGCAAGCAGTGTTTTATGAATGGTTTATGTTCTCAGTGCGAGAACATAGCCATGGCAACATTGCGGTCGTGTGGCTTTCTTTTGTAGTGAGAGAAAGCCGTTTCAGCCGCCCCCCGCGCCTCGCCTCCTTCCTACGGGATTGACGCAGGCGCCGCGGGCGATGAGCACGATTTGGGGACAATGACGGGCTCTGTTCGCCGGGTAAATCCCCTCGAACTTCCCGCCTCCCCGGCACGCTTGTTTGCTAGCATTGCGGTCGTGTGGCTTTCTTTTGTAATGAGAGAAAGCCGTTTCAGCCGCCCCCCGCGCCTCGCCTCCTTCCTACGGGATTGACGCAGGCGCCGCGGGCGATGAACACGATTTGGGGACAATGACGGGCTCTGTTCGCCGGGTAAATCCCCTCGAACCGCCCGCCTCCCCGGCACGCTTGCTTGCTTGCTTCCGTCTGAGCTCGGGATGAGTATTCTCTCCAATGGTTCATCTTCTCAGTGTGAGAACATGGCCGTTATAGCATTGCGGTCGCACAGCTTTCTTTTGTAATGAGAGAAAGCCACTTCAACCGCCCCCCGCGCTCCGCCTTCTTCCTACGGGATCGGCGCAGGCGCTGCGGGCGATGAAGGCGATTTGGGGAATATGACGGGCTCTGTTCGCCGGGTAAACCCCCTCGAACCGCCCGCCTCCCCGGCACGCTTGCTTGCCTCAGAATTGGATGACATCACCGCTGCATCGGAGAGCGTTACAGCGGCATCGGATGCTGATCGTTCGCCTGGGCCGCCACCTTCGGGTCTGCCGCCCAGCCTGAGCCTGACGCACGGAGATCCGCTATGCTTTCCCGGGCTACTTGATCGGTTCCGCGGGCAGGTGCGCCGCTCACAGCCACGCCCCCCCCGTTCCCTTCTTCCCGGACGTGCACGACGAGTTGAGCTAAGCCAAGGCTTTTTCGCTCCTCCGCTCTCACTACCCTCGTGGTGGAACGGTCCCAGACCGCTTCCACTCTGCACGCCACGGCCCTTCCTGCAACCAATGCCAGGCCAAGGCACTTCAAAACCTGCACCTTGGGTAGTCCTGTTCTTGATGTGCTGCAGGAACTGCGCTGGATGACCAACCGCGCCCCCGGGCCACGGAGGTCAGAAGCGCTGGCACTCGAACAGGCGATGGCCACCCCTTGTGGTCCAGAAACACACCTGTGGACTGGACCTGGTCGAAATGCGGGAGGCAGACAAGGCACACCTTCTCTCACACCCCCGTCTCCCAGCTCCGTCCATTCGGCGCCACCGTTGACGACTCTGCCCAGCAGTCCTCAGCGGTGAGGCAGACGGAGGCCACTGCACATCCTGCCCCGCCGCAAGCTTGCCGCCATGGGCCATGCCCCGTCTGCTCGCCGAGGGCGTCCTCCTGCGGCTATGAAACACCCTGCTCCGCCTCAACCCGGGCCCAGCTCTCAGCCCCAGCGTCGAGCACGCTGCAGGGAACGGACGCCCCCGTCTCACGGACCCCCTCGAGGACCCGGAAGGCTCCCAGGCTGTCCGTAGACGTTCAACCCAGGGACCAAGATGTTAGCTCCGGAGGCTGGTAAGACCGCTCCGTCCCCGGTGGAGGGCCGGGAGGAGAATCTTTTCTTGTTGAATTAATTTTCACATTCTCATATTCTCTGTAATGAGCTTTTTCCTTTTGTCTCTGGGTCACCTGGCCCGCAAATACCGTTCTCACGGCACTTTGCCCCCAGATATCAACAGTCCTGGCTTCCTGGACACGGACCACCCGTCTTCAGCCCCACGACTGTCCCCCGGCCGGCCGGTTCCGACGAGTCTAGAGGACGCCTACCCAGGACCTCCTCCTCAGTCGCTGACCCGCCCCCTGCCGGGTGTGCGGAGCAAGGTAAGTGCTTGAGTCTTTTCTCAGCACCTCAGCTGCGGGTCGCCCCGTCGCCGCCCAACGCTGCCCTACCTGCTCCGCCCCGCTGCGAAGCCCCGCCGGGTACGTCAAATTAATCGTCCCTTTGGTGCCCCTAGCGCAGAGGTTGGACGCGTGGCTTTCACTTCCCAACCCGTCTCGCTGGCTGGCCCGGACCATCCGACTCGGTTACGCAATTCAGTTTGCCAGGCCCCCGTCCCCCTTCATGGGCGTCCGCTTTTCCGCAGTACACGGCGAACACGCCCACTCCCTGCGCGCGGAAATCGCGACTCTTCTGGCCAAAGACGCGATAGAGCCTGTCCCTCCAACCGAGATGAAGATGGGTTTCTACAGCCCTTACTTCATTGTACCCAAGAAAAGCGGCGGCTTATGACCAATCTTGGACCTGCGAGTTCTCAACCGAGCGTTGCACAAACTCCCGTTCAAAATGCTCACGCTTAACCTGCGTCCGGCATCTAGATTGGTTCGCAGCGGTAGACCTGAAGGACACGTACTTCATGTCTCCACCCTGCCCCGACACCGCCCCTACCTGCGGTTTGCGTTCGGGGGCCAGGTGTATCAGTACAAGTCCTCCCCTTTGGCCTGTCTCTGTCCTCTCACGAGAGTTACTATGCAAAACCCACAGAGATCAGGTGCTCAGGCACCTCAGCCGTCTGGGGCTTCAGGTCAACTGGGAAAAGAGCCAGCTCACTCCAGTTCAGAGCATCTCTTTTCTCAGGATGGAGTTAGACTCGGTCTCAATGTCGGCATGTCTCACCAACGAGCGTGCCCAGTCAGTGTTGAACTGCCTCGCCGCCTTCAGGCCAGGCACAGCGGTCCCCTTAAAACTTTTCCAGATGCTCCTGGGGCATATGGCGTCCTCCGCGGCGGTCGCGCCGCTGGGGTTGATGCATATGAGACCGCTCCAACACTGGCTCCAGACCCGAGTCCCGAGACGAGCATGGCGCCACGGCGCCGTATGCAACGGGCACGCAGCCTCAGGCCGTTGGAAAGGGGCCCAGCTGCGTTGGCACATCAACTGCCTCGAGTTGTTGACCGTCCTTTTTGCCCTGCGGAAGTTTCTCCCGTTAATTCGGGACGAACATATCCTAGTCAGGTCGGACAGCACCACTGCGGTCGCGTACATAAATCACCAAGGCGGCGTACGCTCCCGTCACATGTCACAACTCGCCCGTCGTCTCCTCCTTTGGAGCCAGCACCGACTCAAGTCGCTGCGTGCCACTCACATCCCCGGCAACCCCAATGTGATAGCGGACGCGCTGTCATGACAATGCTTGTCTGGCGGAGAGTGGAGGCTTCACCCCCACTCGGTGCAGCTGATTTGGGAACGGTTCGGCAAGGCCCAGGTAGACCCCTCTGCCTCCCGAGAGACCTCCCACTGCCCGCTCTGGTACGCCCGTTAAGAGGCTCCCCTCGGGGCAGATGCACTGGCACACAGCTGGCCGGTGGGGCTGCGCAAGTACGCATTCCCCCCAGTGAGCCTTCTTGCACAGGTGCTGTGCAAGGTCAGGGAGGACGAGGAGCAAGTCACTCTCGTGGCTCCTTACTGGCCCACCCGGGCCTGGTTCTCGGACCTCATACTCCTTGCGACAGCCCCTCCCTGGCGAATTCCCCTGAGGAAGGACCTTCTTTCTCAGGGACGGGGCACGCTCTGGCATCCGCACCCAGACCTCTGGAACCTCCACGTCTGGTCCCTGATGCAGAAGATCTAGCTGGTCTACCACCCACGGTCGTAGCCACGTTCAACCAAGCCAGAGCCCCTTCTACCAGGCAACTCTACGCCCTGAAATGGCGTCTGTTCGTGAATTGGTGTTCTTCCCGGGCAGAAGACCCACAGAGGTGCGCAGTTAGGTCTGTGCTCCTGTCCCTACAGGAGAGGTTGGGGGGGAGGCTGTCCCCATCCACCTCGTAGGTGTATGTTGCCACTATTGCAGCTTACCACAACCCAGTAGACAGCAACTCTCTGGGTAAGCACGACTTAATCGTCAGGTTCCCAAGAGGTGCCCGGAGGTTAAAAACCCCTCCTGGCCAAACCTGTTCCCCTCCTGGGGATCTCTCGGTGGTCCTTGCCGGTCTTCAGAGATCCCCCCCGAGTCGCTAGAATCAGTTGGCTCAGGGCCCTCTCCTGAAAAGACGGCCCTGCTGATTGCGCTCACTTCCATCAAGAGGGTCGGGGACCTGCAAGCGTCCCTTACTAACGACACTTGCCTGGAGCTTGGTCCGGCAGATACTCATGTGATCCTAAGACCTCGACTGGGCTATGTGCCCATGGTTCCTACCATGCCCTCTGGAGATCAGGTAGTGAACCTACAAGCGCTGCCCCGGGAGGAGGCAGACCCAGCCCCTCTCACTGTCGTGTCCGGTACGTGCCTTGTGTGCCTACCTGGACCGCCCCCAGAGCTTCAGGCGCTCTCAGCAGCTCTTTGTCTGCTTTGGAGGACCAGCAGAAAGGGAACGCTGTCTCCAAACAGAGGTGTCTCACTGGGTGATGGATACCATTCAGTTGGCCTATCACACCCAGGCCATGCCCCCCACTTACGGGTTCAAACCCACTCCACTAGGAGCGTGACATCCTCATGGGCACTGGCGAGGGGCACCTCCCTAGCAGACATTCGCAGAGCTGCGGGCTGGGCAGCACCTAACACCCTTATGATCTCAGGGTTGAGTCAGTCTCGTCCCGTGTTCTCTCAGGTCCGAGCCCGTAGAACTCGGTACACGTCGACGATCTGACCGGGTGATCCGCTTGTACCAGCGCCGTTTCCCTCTGCCGAGGCAAAACAGTGCGCTTTTGTCCCAGAGGACCCAGGTCCCTGGTTGATTCCTCCCTAGCACTTCGGACCCGCAGCAGTTCATCGGAGGAACGTGCTGGTCCAGTCCACTACGGGTACCTCCGGCTACCCCTACTGGAATAAGTGCTCCACAGATCAGGCCTCCTACGGGACTCCTCCTGTGTGTATTTCCGCGGTACGGTCACCTTACGAGCTGACCCGCGTCTCCCTTAGGCAGCCCTTTGCTGCCCTCCGGTCGCCGTGTTGTAGCAACTCCCCCCTCCTTGAGGTTGGATCTACCACCGCGCCATTTCCTCCCACATGCCCCAAGTGGCCATGTGATGTATTTTTGCCACCTTTACCTCCCCTGTTGGGCGGGTGTGGCCTCCGCAGGGTCTTTTCCCCCTAAGAATAGGAATTCGGAATAAGACCCCCTTCCCTCGATGCGGTAAGGGCCCCGGCTGCTCTTGCTCTATGCCGAGAAAACATAGAGAGAAAAGAGGCCCAGCCAGGCTTGGCCCGTTCCCTAGTTGGGAGCGTCACCTTGTTCCCCCCTAGGGTAACCAAAAGGATGCTGACGCTTTTTCGGGGCATTGGGGAAGAGTACGTGCAGCCTGAACACAGTTGGTCGCTTGCGCACGTGCAAAATACCTGCCCGCTTCTGTGTCAGCAGTACACGTACACGGCTCAGCGCATGGCGAGTTTTGAAGTGGACCCCTAGTGTCGCTTCTTCGACACGACGTCGAAGTGAGCGACAGACGGGGAACGTCTCGGTTACGTATGTAACCTCCGTTCCCTGATGGAGGGAACGAGACGTCGTGTCTTCCCGGCCACGTCGCTGAGCCGAGCCGCTGAGATGCCCGGAACACTCCCGGCTCCTCAGAAAAATCCTGAATGAACGAGCGTATTTCTCTCGCCTTTATATCCGTATCCGGAGGCGGAGTATGCAAATACTGTTCGCCAACTCTCATTGGCCTTTTTTCATAGATCAGAGGTATCTTTCGGCGCTCAAGAGAGACCCCTAGTGTCGCTTCTTCGACACGACGTCTCGTTCCCTCCATCAGGGAACGGAGGTTACATACGTAACCGAGACGTTTTATTGTGTCTGTGGTCAGTAATAGAGGTGGAAAGTTTGAGTACACCACCTCTCTTCAGCATTCATGTAAAGTTCACCATTGACCATCTCTGCATGATCCTTGGCCACATCCTGTCCACAGACAGTTGTGCATTCTTCATTACGGCATTTTTAGCTTGAGTTTCGATTCTGCAATAATTGGCCTGAATCGCTATTTCCTGTAAAGAGATGGCTCACCCAAAAAGAAAAGTTTCGTCATCATTTAAAACTCTCGTGTTTTTCTAAACCCACATGACTTTATTATATATATTTATTTATATGTTAGGGGCTGACAGAATCCGTCACTATTCACTTAAAAAAAATAAAAAATCAGTTTTAGTGACAGATTCCTTAAGCTGTCATTCTGCCAAACATCATCTTTTGTGTTCCAGTGAAGAAAGATTTGGAATAATATGAGAGTGAGCACATTTTGGGGTGAACTATCCCTTTAAATATTCTGTTGAATGTGCTGCAGTATATTCCATGGAGTTAAAGCAATGGAAATTGTTAAGGGGCCTGGTGTAGTTCTCAGAGTTCCCTCCTGAGCAGGAACAATGTGCCACGGGCTGAACGTGTAATTATTGCGTCTGACTTTTTCCTGCTGTGGTTGGGTATAAATGCCGTCTAAATTAATACAGCAGAGCACAGAGACTATTCTTAGATTAGACAGACCTATATTGAGCTAATAACCCTTATTGAGACACTAGTGATATGGTTCTTTTTTTCTTAAAGAGATAGATCACCCAGAAATGAAAATACTGTCATCATTTACTCCCCCTGATGTTGTTCTTTTATCTTTTTTTCCATACAATGAAAACAAATGCAATACAAAGGACAAAAAAGCTCCATAAAAATACCATAATAGTAGTCGACGCGATATATGCATTTTATTCCAAGTCTACTGAAGGCATGTTATACTTTGTTTAGGGAACAGAGTTCCACAGAACAAAATGTAAAATCTTCCCCTCACGTAGCTCTCAAATGAGATCTACGATTGCACATATTCAAAATTGGAGTATCAACAGGTTTGATGTCAATTGCTCGGTTTCCATCCATGTACTTGTATGTGAAATTTGGGATATTAGGCAAAAAAATGCTGAATGGAAAGAACAAGATGCAAATTAAATCTCCAAAATGTGCATAAGAACATTTTTAATTAATAAGAAGACATGCACATAAACTACAATGGAAACACATTTACTGAATTAAATATTACTATAATTTTTATTTAGTTATGTACTGTAGGTGTGCATCAAAAATGTAAATGCCTTGTGAATACACATATCACGTGGAATGTTGCTGTTTATTCTGAAATGCTGGACACAAAGCTTGTCATCAAAATGATTGCCCACTACCTCCCAGAACTGTCTGACATCATTACATTTAATAAAAGAGCCATTTTTGGAACATTGCAGTCCCTGGTCACTGTCATCTTTCATTGTATGGAAAGATCAGTGTGAACATTCTATAGGAACAGTTTCCACATACACATTTATTTGTTTGTTCATTTATTTTATAAATGATTGTATTAATTGCCACCCTTTCAGCTTACCAGAATGGTTTTATTGATTGTTAGAGTTTTACGGGCAGCAGAGGAGACCACATCTGGCAATGTTTTCCCTTTCAAGATTGTCCACTTCAGTAAGAGACACAGAACGTGGTATTTCTCAGCGGCGAGTGAGGATGAGAGAAAGGTGACATCTCGCTATAGAAATATAATAAATAAATAATAAATAAATTGCATTAACACACGATAGTGAAATTTTAACCTGTTTTGTTTGATCTTTGACAGAAATGGATGCGAAACTTAAGAAAAGAAATAGACCATTATAATGGTAAAAAGATATCTGACATTCCAAGGTAACGCAACATCTGCCATTCTGTCAACTCACATAAAATTAATTGCTCAGTTTGTGATGTCAGAATGTTCGGCCACACTGAAAAAAACCCCCACACATTTTCTTTTACTTTTATCTGTGCCTTTGTTTGCTACTAAAATGATCAACTTTAATACAATGTGCATTATGTATGCCTGTATTAGTACATAATGTACTTAAACACAATATGGGTTTTAACTCTCTTCCATTTTTAGCTTCTTTTTCTCTGGAATTTCACACATAACAGTAGTCACCCCTTCCTTTTTCTAATAATAACTGTATTGTTAATGAAATACTACTTCTGCAGTTTTTAACTATGTGTCACTTTTCTCATGAATTGCTTGTGTGTTTTATAGTAATGACTTAGATGACTACAGTCCAATTGAAGAAACTCTGGACATCAATGAATGTGATATTGAAGATGAACCAGGTATAAAATGAGAGACAGGGATTTGAAAAGAGTTGTCTCCAGCTGTGGGGTTTAGAGAGACAGCATTTTAATGTAACAATTTAACAAATTATATAAATATGTTTATTTGCATACAGTATGTGTGTATAAAAGTAAATCAAATATTATTTACATAGATATTACATATATATTCTTTACATTTGATTTCAAAATATTTTATTTAACAGTAACAAATTGAAATTTTAACAGTAGTATTTTATTTTAACAGTAATGTATTATATCACAAATTGTCTATTAAAATGTGCTTATGTAAAAGTATAACATGTTATGTACACTACTGGTCAAAAGTTTTGAAACACACTCATTCTTTATTTGATATATATAATTGTGTTATAAATGTTGTGACTAAACAAAATCCAAAATAAATACTTTTACAAAATGTACTTTTATAAATACTTAATAAAACTTTTTTTTAAGCATATTTTAGCATCTTCAAAGTAGTCACCCTTTGCCTAGAATTTGCAGACATGTACTCTTGACATTTTCTCAACCAACTTCTTGAGATATCACGCTGGGATGCTTTTTAAACAGTATAATGGAGTTACCATCTATGTTGGGCAATTAGTGGCTGCTTTTCTTTATTATTTGGTCATCAGTTTCTAAAACTTTTTTTATTTTTTTAATTAACTTTTTGATTTATAATTAAATTAATATGGTGGCACAATTATATTTTTGTCTACAAAGCTAATTTCAAACATTTAAGCTCGTCACAAAGCCACGCGCTCATCTGCTCTCACTACCCTTGACGGTGGAGCGGCCCACAGGTACACAGCGATTCCCCAGATGGACAGGGCGGTTGCAATCCACCTATGCCCCGAGAACGCTGCCACCTGGCGGGGTCGCCCTGTGCTCCCCTCCAAGGCCTGTAGGACAATGTCATCACTGACCGCCAAAGCCTACAGCGCCACCGGACAGACCGCTTCCGCCCTGCATGCCATGGCCCTCCTGCAAGTCCACCAGGCCAAGGCACTTAAAGAGCTGCACGTGGGTCGTCCTGATCCAGACGTGCGAGACTCACTCGGGCAGGCGATGGCCACACTCGTGGTTCAGGAATGTCATCTGTGGCTGAACTTGGTCAAGATGCGTGAGACGGACAAGACACGCTTCCTCAATGCCCCTGTCTCCCAGTTCAGCCTCTTCGGTGACACTGAGGATTCTCCGCCCAGCAGATCTCCACGGTGAAGAAGCAGACGGAGGCCATTTTACACATCCTGCCCGCCGCAAACCTGCCACTACGGGCTATGCCCCGCCTGCTCGCCGAGGGCTATGCCCCGTCTGCTCGCCGAGGGCTTTCCCCTGTGGCTAAACAACGCGCAGCTCTGCCTCAACCCGGGCCAAGCTCTCAGCCCCGGTGTCGAGCGCCCCGCAGGAAGCGCATGCCCCCCCCGTCTCACGGATATGCCGTTCTCACGGCACTCTGCTGCCACACCTCAACAGTCCCAGCACGCTGGACGCGGACCCCCCACCCTTAGCCCCATGACAGTTCCCTGGCTGGCCGGTTCTGATGAGTTTAGAGGACGCCTCCACCGGACCTCCTCCTCAGTCACTAACCCTCCCCCTGACGGTATGTGCGGATCAAGGTAAGTGCTTTGAGTCTTTTCTCAGCACCAGAGCCTCGGGACGCACCCTCACCTCCCAATGCCGTATTACCTGCTCCGCCCCGCTGCTCCGCCCCGCCGGGTACGTCAAAGATAATCGTCCCCTTAGTGCCCCTAGCGCGGAGTTTGGACATGTGGCTTTCACTTCCCAACTCGTCACGCTGGCTGACCAGGACCATTCGACTCGGTTACGCAATTCAGTTTGCCAGACCCCCCCCCCCACACCCCCCCCCCCCCCCCCCTCCTTCGGGGGCGTCCGCTTTACTGCAGTACATGGTAAACATTCCAAATCCCTGTGCGCGGAAATCACGACCCTCTTACTCAAAGATGCAATAGAGTCTGTCCCTCCAACCGAGATGAAGGGTTTCTACAGCCCTTACTTCATTGTACCCAATAAAGGCAGCGGCTTACGACCGATCTTGGACTTGCGAGTTTTCAGCCGGGCTTTAAATAAACTCCTGTTCAAAATGCTCACGCTATAACACATCTTAACTTGCATCCAGCATCTAGATTGTTTGCAGCGGTAGACCTGAAGGACGCGTACTTCTACGTCTCAATTCTGCCTCGACACGACCCTTCCTACGGTTCGCGTTCGACGGCCAGGCTTATCAGTACAAAGTCCTCCCCTTTGGCATGTCCCTGTCCCCTCATGTCTTTACGCTTGCCCAGTGGAGAGCAGAGGATTCACCCCCAGTCAGTTCAGCTGATTTGGGAACGGTTCGGCAAGGCTCACCTGTTCGCACCCGAGAGACCTCCCATTGCCCGTGCTGCTATGCCCAAACAGAGGCTCCCCTTGGGGCAGATGCACTGGCACACAGCTGGCCATCGGGGCTGTGCAAGTACGCATTTCCCCCAGTGAGCCTTCTTGAACAGGTGCTGTGCAAGGTCAGGGAGGATGAGGAACAAGTCACCCAAGTAGCTTCCTACTGGCCCACCCGGGCTTGGTTCTTGGACCTCGTACTCCTCGCGACAGCCCCTCCCTGACAAATTCTCCTGAGGAAGGGCCTTCTTTCTCAGGGACAGGGCACACTCTGGCATCCGCACCCAGACCTCTGGAACCTCTACGTCTGGCACCTGGTCGGGATGTGGAAGATCTAGCTGATCTACCACCTGCTGTCGTAGACATGATCAACCAAGCCAGAGCTCCCTCTACCAGGCAACTTTACGCCCTGAAGTGGTGTTTGTTCGCGAATTGGTGTTCTTCCCGGGCTGAAGACCCACAGAGGTGCGCAGTTAGGTCAGTGCTCTCATTTCTGTAGGAGAGGTTGGAGGGGAGGCTGTCCCCTTCCACCTTGAATGCGTACGTAGCTGCTATCACGGCCCACCACGACGCAGTAGACGGCAAGTCTTTGGGTAAGCACGACTTAATTATCAGTTTCCTAAGAGGTGCCTGGAGGTTAAATCCCTCCCCGCCAAGCCTGTTCCCCTCCTTGGATCCCTCAGTGGTCCTCTCGGGCCTTCAGAGACCTCCCTTTGAGCCTCTAGAATCAGTTGGACTCAGGGCCCTCTCCCTGAAGACAGCCCTGCTGATCGCGCTCGCCTCCATCAAGAGGGTCGGGGACTTCTCTGTTAACGACACTTGCCTGGAGTTCAGTCCGGCAGACACTCATGTGATCCTAAGACCACGGCCAGGCTACGTGCCCAAGGTTCCTACGACCAAGTAGTGAACCTGCAAGCATGCCCCGGGAGGAGGTAGATCCAGCCCCTTTGTTGCTGTGTCCGGTATGGGCTTTGCGTACCTACCTCCATCAGGGAACGGAGGTTACATACGTAACCTAGACGTTATTCATAATTATGTGACGAATTTTCTATTAAAATATGTTTATGTATAATGTTATATAATACATTATTTTTTACATTCAGAATTTTATTTAAACATTTATTACATGTAAAAATAATCAATTAAATTCTTTAACTTTTAATTTAAAAATATATATATAATTTAATTTAAAATTGTAACTAATTATATATGTCAATAAAATGTGATATTTGAAAATGAATAATAAAAAATTATTTAAATTATTTATTTAACAATAATGTATTATTTACAAATTGTCTATTAAATTGTGCTTATGTAAAAGTTTAAAAGTTTAAGGTTAATAATAAAAATGTGAAATATTTAGTCTTTCATTTTAATTTCATTTCCATTTCAATTGTAACAAATATGTCTATAAAATGTTTGTAGTAAAGTATAAAAAATATTTTAACAATAATCAATTATGGAACAAATTATACTTTGGATACTGTCTATAAATACAGAGAGTGTGTGTGTGTGTGCATGTGCGTGTGTGTGTGATATAATTTAGTAAAAATAATTTAATTTAATTTAGATTATGTGACGCAAGATGAAGACAGTGATGAAGAGGATGTAGAACACAATGAATCCTCAGAGTTACCTGGTAACTGCTTTTTTTCTTTGCCATCTCTTTAATTCGATTTTTGCCACATTTTGGTACAGTATTTTCACTGTATTCTGATTCTCCTCAATGAAGACCCACAGAGTGGAACAAATATTTTTCTTTGATGTTTTTTCCAGGTCGACTGCCAGTTCCACCTCCACCTTATCCACCACCCCCTATCCCTGATCTGTCTAGATACAGCCGCCAAACCAAGGGCCCGCTACCTCCAATTCCTCCTCCATTCAAAAAACCTTCTACCTGCTCAACCAAAAACAATGGTCCTCCACCACTACCACCTGCTCCACATCTACAGAAACCAGATATGCACCAGCCAACCAGATGCCCCATGAGTCCAATGCCCCCTCCACCTCCACTGGCTGGCACAAAACCTTCAATGGGCTCCTTTTCCACAATCCCCATTTGCGAGAAGAAGCCCAATACATCTATCATGGGGAATACTTTACCCATCATTGAGAACTTGCAGAAAGTGCTCTTGAATGCTGGAAATAAGCCACCCATTCCTATTCCCCACCTGGGGGGCAGGTCCACCCCAGATCACAGGCCAGTTTCACCACACCTGTCTACTGATTTGAGTCACAAAACTCCTAGCAGGATACTGAAGCCACCAATACCAACCCAACCCAGTAGACCCTCACTCCAGTAAGTGTCTACATTCCCATGTAATCATCAGGAACTTCCATGTCTGGTTTGAATTTTGAACAGTCTAAAAGTAATGCAGATAACTATAACCAGGGAAAAATGTTTTTGCTGAAATGTTGCTCTTTTTTAAATAGGAGACTTCTCAGATGCAACAAACACAGTTTGAGACATGCTGAGATCTCTTCTGAAACTTTAGAGTAGACACATGTAAGATTATTAATGTTTTAGGAGAACAATCTGAGAAGCAGGAGACTCCATTTAGTCAAATGGAGCAAAAGTCTCTATTTGCTCTCCATTTAAATGTGTACTCACTCCTTTTTCCTCATTAAAAAGTTTTACTTCTAAAGAAATTAATAATAATTTTGAAACATACGTATGTATGAAATCATGAGCACTCACATGAGATGAATACTCTAGTCATATTAGTAACCTTATAAAAGCTGTTTTACTCAACATGGAGAGGGTGCCCTCATGGGGGCGGCCATGTTATGATGACATGACTAGCCAAATACTGCTTGCTTAATCTCAGTAACCACCCTGTAATTGTGCACTTTCACTCTGGGATTACATTAATTAAGGCTCGCTGTGAATCAAGGGTGTAGCTAGGAAATTTATTTTGGGTGGGCCTCAATAAAAATGGATGGACCAAGTTTTCGCCCAATTTTTTTCGCCCAAAACAACAGAGAAGCAGCACATTCAAACAGTTCTTTAACACTTTCGGAAATCAGAATTTATTAATTTTTTTAACTATTTTATAAATATATATTTGATATCAAATAATAATCTCTAATATTCAGGTGGGCTTGGGTCTAATTTGGGTAGGCCCAGACCCTTTGCATTTCTGCAATGGCATCAGTAACTGAAAACTATTGTTTGTATGATGCTGCATCCACACCACTAGGTGTCAGTGGAGGTTCAAAACCACATGCATTAAAAAAGTGTCCCTTTAGAGATCTCATTTGTGATTTTTATACCAATTTGAGCCAGCTGTGTTGCTCAAAATTTGTGATATTCGATACATGTCCGTTTGTATAAAGAAAATTTGTTTTTCCATTTGTATTTTCTTTGAGAGAAAACAATCCTAAACTTACCATGATCTCTGATTAAAATGCTCTGGATGAATTAGACTATAAAACCCACATTGCAAAAAAATATATTTTCTTTATCAGACTTGTTTCCCAGTAAAACATCTAAACATCCTTAAAAATAAATACATAAATTTAAATTACAGTAGTAAGTCTTGTTTTCAAAGATATTTTACATTTGTTAATTTGTTAATGCTTAAAACAAAAACAAAAAAATAACTATTTTCTATAGGGTTAAGAAAACAAACTTGTTTTCCCTTTGAATTAAAACAATATAAATTTTAACATTTAACAAATTACTAAATAATATCAAATTAAAACTGTATTAATATATAACAAATTGTCTATTAAAATGTTTTTAGAAATGTAGAATTGTAAAAACAAAATTGAAATAAATTAAAGAATAGAATAAAATAAAATATATTGTTCTTAGATTTATCTAAAAGCAAGACTTAATATCTTGTGTAATTTTGCTTCTCAATTAAATATATCTTGTTTTAGGGATGTTTAGATATTTTTACTGGAAAACATGGAAAAATACTGATAAAAAATATTCAGTATTATTTATATTGTTTTAATTATTATTATTATTTATGTATTTATTCATTTATTTTGCTGTGTGTTTGTGAAAGAATAATAAATGAAATACAAATAAATGTATATATATATATATATATATATATATATATATATATATATATATATATATATATATATAATACATTTTAATATATTCCTATATATATATTTTATGATTTTACCTCAGAACTCTTGCATATGTTAACTGTTGAGTAACAATAAGCCTGTGGGAAATTATTTATACAAAATGTCAATGCATTTCTTCTAAGAAGACCAACACCAGATGGACAGAGTTTTCGCTCCTCTGTAGAGGAAAACCCTTTGAAGAAGCACGCGCAGGGGAGAAATAGTGAAGACTCAGATGATGAGGACTATGAAAATGTAAGTTTTCTTCATTTAAAAAGTGTCTGTCATTGCATTAGATACCAAAATATCAACTCCAAAGGCACTCATTTGAAAAACATTTCACAAACAGTAGTTAGATTTTAAATGAATAAAACAGATTTATGTTCCAAATGAAGCCGAAATGTGTCCACACTTAATATGAACTGCACCTGTTCTAAGAAAAGCTCTAGCATCATTTGTTATCTGATATAATGACATTCAGTGACAGTCAGTGACATTCAGTGACGCTGACACTGGTGGATTGTACTTGTGCATTTGGTCACGCTAACTTAGTTCTTCGAGAAGATGACTTTCCATGAACTTTAAACTGTTGGTTGCATACAGCAGCTGCTGCAGTGGAGCAGAACCATGGGTCAGTTGCATAAACAAAGCCATTAACTTAACACTGTGTCTAACAATTAGTTTGACTAGCTAAAGATGCCATAGAAAGCCTGTTGCATAAAACAAGCACACAGTTATCTTTAGTAAGAGAGTCTAATTTGCACTGGGAAAAGTAAGACACTGAACTGCTTTAAAAAAAATGGCCAAAACTGTATGTTATGAGTCACTTCCTCATTGACACACTGAGCCAAAATAGACTGTGTGGGATTGACATTTCTCAAACTACTTATGTTTTGCCGTTACTACAGACATCAAGATAAGTCACATTTAACTGCGAGGCAGGTCACCGGACATTATATCTAATTTTGTCATAATGTCATGCTGTCTAACTCAAGAATGCACGCAAACTGAAAGAGCAATACAAAAATAACACGTTTCCCTTTTTTCATTTGTTTTCAACATCAGATGCAATTGCCTCCCTCTGTTTTTGTGGACACGACAGAGACCAGTAGTGTTGAAAGGTAAATGAAGCACTTTGTATGTTTTTTGCTAGATTTAGTTACTAGAATACGTTGTTAAATGCATTGTTTGTGAAGGGATTATTTGGGATAATGTTTACATGAATGAAAGTGAATGTTTTAGCAGGAGCATGCGGGATGAAAGTTATTTTTCCTTTGCTGTACTCTTATCTAGTGGAAAAGAGTTGTAATTACACTACATGTTACACTGTTACACTACACTACATATACACAAAAGTAAATAAAAATATCTGTAACGTCAAACATGGACATTTATTCAAAATACTATAGCTGCATAGGTCCAACAATATGCAAAATAATTCACATGACATTTCCCATTCGGGCTGAATGTACTTTTTTTTGCGTTTTAATACACTGTGGTCAAGATTTTTTATCGTTGTTGCAGTATTAAATGTACGGTGGGTCTTATTTTCTTTAACCTTGTATGGTTTTGTCCATGGTTTTGAGGATGAGGACATGTCACGCAACCTGTCCGTGTTGGCATCTGCCTAATTTGGCCCGCATCATCCAACTGATAGATGAATATACACCAAACAACTGTAGAATTTGATTGGACACACAGCCTTTGACATCAACTACAAAATATATCGAAAGTTTATTCACCCCCTTTTTAAACTCAATAAACGTGTTTATTTTATATATAGTTAGTTGCTCATTATTATTTGCATTTAGCGTTGTTTTCCACCCTATCAGAAAAGACCTGCATCCCAATTTTGATTCAGATTATTTTATGAACTATTCTTCTACTCTCTGATTACAGATTATTTAAAGGGATATACAACTTCCCTCAGAATGGTCTCTACTGCATCCGAAAATCAGGAACTGGGAAGACATCCCAGGTACAGCCATACCATCTTGACATATTAAGGGTGGATGCATAGTGGAACACTGTCATTTCTCTAAATACGACAGATTAACATCCTTTGTGTCCCTGGAGCAAAACTCATGTGGGACCATTCGTAACCCTAAAATCAGATTGTGTGCATTAGGAATTGTCAAATGTGGTGGGTGTGAACAGTACGTGTGTTTTGCATATAATCACATTTCTCGTCTTTGACGCAGGTGCTGGTTGTTTGGGACACGTGTATAAACAAAGCCAGAAACTATAGGCTCTTTGAGGAGGTCAGTATAAGACTATTTTGCAGGGACATACATTAAATGCACAACCTCTAAGACAAGTATCACTTTTACTATTGATCATACTTAGGGTTTGGAACCGAGTACCGTTTCTTGTTCACAAGCAACAGTGCCAAATATACAGTATGACCAGTGTAGCCAGATTCCCCAATGAATGACTCTAATGATCTGGTTCTGTTATTCTATAGAGTGAAAAATACAGCACAAACAGTGTAGTCTGATTCCCCAAAAATGAGCCGTAAATGTAGAAATAATTATTTCCAATATTTATTCCTCCGATGCATTACAATCCTTATGATTCCCATACCTACTCATACTTAAAATCTGGAGAATCAAGTCACAAATTACTTACTTTTAAGCCTAGTAGTTGTAACATATTAAACTGGGATATGAGAAAGTATTTTAATATTAAAAATAATTATACACTTCATATTTAAGTTTCTGTCCTGTCTTGGCACGCAATGAGGGAATGTTATAATGTTGACCAAAATGATAGTACAGATCTTAACCTTTCTAATGTATGTTTGTTTGTTTTGTTTTTCACATGTAGGAGCAGAGGGTTTACCTGGAGACGGATATCACTTTCCCTACTTTAGCCGCACTGGTAGAACACTACTATATTCATCCACTGCCCAGCAGCACCAACTGTCTGCCCAACTACTCCCTGTGCTTAAATTTGCCTTTTTATGGCTACAACACACCCAGGTGACATCGGCCCCCTTACCTGTGCTGAAACACTCACCTACCCTGTGCGCTCCATTCACAAACTAAGCTTCGGTGCTTTGACCCGCTTCAGACTGCTGTAGACAGCTCCCTCTGCTGGTCATAAAACGTAATACACGCGAGTGGATGATGAATAAACTCAATGCATCACATGAGGATGAGTCACTTGTTTGTTACAACTACATACATATGGAAATCAGAATGAGGTCATAACACATTGATTGAAAGTCTTATGGATATTCAGGAGCCTTAATGTTTGAGTTTGAGTTCAAACAACATTTCCTGCATTGAGTCAGTACACAGATGTGTACATACTGTAGACTGGGTGAATATCATGTCCAGGTCATATTTTACCACAAAATCAGAAGAAATAATCAATTAGATCATTTAATTTCATGCTAAATTTACATTTGTTTTCCATGAAAAACATTTGGAGTGAAATATTACTCAGACATGATTCTGAGATATTCACATGACTAAATGAGAACTTGTTGTTGCATAACAGAGTTTGTCACAGTATTCAAAAGTACAGTATGTTATGGTTTTGTCAGTCATCATTATACATGTGATCTAAATAATAGGACCCACAGAACGCTACATCACTGAAAAATGTATTCTCTAATTGCATTATTAATATTCTTAGATTAAGGATTATTACCAACATAAAAAAGCCTCATGAATGTGACTGCAATATTTCAATGCTTTATATTACTGATATTGTATAGAGTGTATTATATTGTATATTATACATAATTTAATAACTGTATGTCATGTCACTTTTCTACTTTCAACACTGTGCACTCTTGCAAGAGAAATTACAAACTTTCATAGCACATTGAAAATAAAATATACTATTGTATAGCTATTGTATAAGACTTCTGGTCATTTGTTATGAACATTTATTCCATTAATATGTCATAAGAGTTTTAGTTTTATTTAGTGGTGCTTGCTAAGACTTGTTGAGGAGATGTGTGCTTTAGAGACCAGAATATTACAAATACTTGCAGTGGAGTCTTTGACTTATAACAACTGAGCAAACACCCAAAACACAGTAGCAACCACCAGCAATGCCTTAGCAACCACCCAGCACACCAAAGCATTCCACTATTCACTTCTGCCAGTCCTTACAGCAATGGACAAAACAGTAGAAGATGCACACTGCTTGAAAATGAAGACATATATGCATATGCATAAAAGGCTTCATAAATGCCTCTTTTACAGGTTGTATGACTTATGTGAGTGTTTTAAATATATGTAATTCTCCATTAATTCTAGCCTTTACATCCAGCAAGTACTTTTGGATTCAGCCACAGCCACTTTGCAACATAATACATGTGACTATATTAAAGTAAGGCTGTTAAATAAATCATAATAATGGAAAGTGATTCAAATTTAGTGTTAGATTTCTTCTGAAGCATGGGGACACTGAGCTGTGATTTCCTCTGGATAAAGGATCAATATGCATGAAGAGTCTCAGAGTAAGTACTGATCTAGGAACAGATCCCCTTTGTTCATGTAATCCTATTTTAGTAGGAAAAAAAAAAAACCTGGACCTTCGATCACTGCTCTTGTTCTCAGATAATGGATACATAGTCCCTGCTGTCTTTATTGTGATCCCAGTGACAATATCCACTAGTGTAAATGACCAAGAATATTTTATAAGTACATTTAAGAATGAAACAACCCAGTAGATTAACATCTCCAAATTATCTGTCAAATGTCTGTCTCAAAAGAACACAGTATTATGCAAAAAGATAATATTTATTAGACCAAATTAATCTAAATATTACAGGATGTGTGATAAATACTGATGCTTATGCACGAGTACTGTGTGTCACTAATGTAGATGCCAAACTAGCCACTACATCTGTATTGTGAGGTGGCTGATGAGCACATAGTTTTCAATAAGAAACCTTTGGCGTCAACAGACTGACGTGAAGGGCATCATAAATGTATCATTATTACAAATCCCACACTCATTTAAACAACTGAAAAATCTTTGTTTCAAGAAGCGCTATGACAGGTTTGACGTCAGTTATGTCAACTGCCATTGGCTCTTGTGAGTCTTGTTACCACATGTTCAAGTTTGGATGTATCTCTTGAAAGAGATGTGACAGCCTTTATGAAAGGGAAATATTTTCAACAATTAAAACCTTAAGTTTCCCTCTGTTCTGCTTACAAACCTGTCATATGATTTGGAAGACCTTTTTAGTGTGTGTTTGTGTAAAGGTGCAGCATGTAAGATTCAGAAACGTCTCGGTTACTGTTGTAACCTCCGTTCCCCGAGGGAGGGAACGAGACGTAGTGTCGAAGGAAGTGACACAAGGGGTCTTCTCGGACTTCGAATAATTCCTCTGAACCTGAGAAAAGGCCAGTGTCAAGTTGGCAGACAGAATTTGCATGCCCCGCCCCGGACATACGGGTATAAGGGGAACCGGGGCAGCGAATGCCAGTCAGGATTTTGCACTGAGGAGCCGAAGGATGAAGCACGGCCATTTACAGTGCTAGGTCTAGTGCCGTGGCAGGAGGGACACTACGTCTCGTTCCCTCCCTCGGGGAACGGAGGTTACAACAGTAACCGAGACGTTCCCCTTCTGTCACTCTCTCGACCTAGTGTCGAAGGAAGTGACACAAGGGGTCCATATAAAAACGCCACGCACTGACCGTGTGACGTGACTGTCGGAGCAGGGGCAAAGCAGGCTTATTGCGTGTTAGAGGCACCTGAACCGAATGCACGTCGCCCTCCCCAACACCCCCTCAAAAAGTTTTAGCATATCCACCTTAGGTTTTCCCGCACCCCTGGGGGAAAAAGGTATTACATGCTAGCATGGGAGCAAGCCCAACAGCCGCGGCCTTCTCTCTCACTATGTCTCTCACATAGGATGTAGAGCGGCTGGGGCCCAACCTATGTCGGGGAAGGCGGTCATTCCCCGGGGGGAGCAGGAGAGCCTGGGCGGTGCTGAGAGAAGACTCGAAGCATTAACCCTGCTCCACGCACCCGGCAGGGGGCGGCTTAGAGACTGAGGAAGAGGCCTAAGGAGGCGTCTTCAAAACTCGTCGGCGCCGGTGTGCCGGGCGCTGAGGCAGAACCGGAGGCAAGGTAGCTGTCCGGCCTGCAGATTTCCTATACTTTCAGGAGGGGAAGAACCTGCAGAGGCCATACCCTGCCCAGTCAGGGGGAGGTAATGTATGGCAAATACACCACGAGGGTTGTGAAGCCGGTCGTGGGAGACGGCGTGGTGGTAGGTCCAGCCTAATGAAGGGGGGACTCTACAGACACGGGGCCAAGGCAGCGGGGCTGCCTGAGGGAAACACGGGTCTGCCGAGAGGGGGACCGTACCATGGAGAATACATCATGGGGAGTTAGCCTGAAGAGGGAACTATGCCCGTGGAGCCCGACCGCAGTACAGAGCCCTAAGACTCGTACTGGGTCTGGCCGCGAGTTGCTCTGCTGAATTCGCGGGCCAGAAGGCTAGTGAGGAAAAAGCATCCAGGCAGCGACACTCAGTGGCTGACCTGGGATAAAAGGCGCACTGGATCACATTGGTGAAGGGTGCAAGATGCAAGCAGAACACCCGGTCGGTTGTGCCGCGTTACCGAGTTCTACCGGCTCGGACCTGACAAAACACGGGACGAGACCGAGTCAACCCTTAGATTGTAAAATCTGGCAAAGGTATTGGGTGTTGCCCAGCCCGCTGCTCTGCAGATGTCTGCTAGTTAGGTGCCGTGGCTTAGTGCCCACGAGGACGCCACACTTCTAGTGGAGTGTGCTCGGACCTGCAGGGGGGCGGGCACGCCCTGGGCGTGATAGGCTAAGGCAATAGCATCAACGACCCAGTGGGCTAGCCTCTGTTTGGAGACGGCGTTCCCTTTCCGCCGTCCACCAAAGCAGACAAAGAGCTGCTCAGAGTATCTAAAGCTCTGCATGCGGTCCACATAGGTACGCAAAGCACGCACCGGACACAGCAACGAAAGGGCTGGGTCTGCCTCCTCCCGAGGCAGTGCTTGCAGGTTCACGACCTGGTCCCTGAAAGGGGTCGTGGGAACCTTGGGCACGTAGCCCGGTCGGGGTCTCAGGATAACGTGAGAAAGTGCCGGACCGAACTCCAGGCAAGAGTCGCTGACAGAGAACGCTTGCAGGTCTCCTACCCTATTGATTAACGTGATCAGGAGGGCCGTCTTCAAGGAGAGGGCCTTGAGCTCGACTGAATCAAGCGGCTCAAATGGGGGTCTCTGAAGGCCCGAGAGGACCACTGAGAGATCCCAAGAGGGAAACAGGTTAGGCCGGGGAGGATGTAGTCTCCGGGCGCCTTTCAGGAACCTGATAATCAAGTCGTGCTTACCAAGGGACTTGCCATCTACTGTGTCGTGGTGGGCTGCGATAGCAGCTACATACACCTTCAAGGTGGATGGAGACAGCCTTCCCTCCAGTCTCTCCTGCAGGAATAGAAGCACTGACCGAACTGCGCATCTCTGTGGGTCTTCAGCCCGGGAAGAACACCAATTCGCGAACAAACGCCACTTTAGTGCGTAGAGTTGCCTGGTTGAGGGAGCTCTGGCTTGATTGATCGTATCTACGACAGCAGGTGGTAGATTTACTAGATCTTCCGTGTCCCGTCCAGGGGCCAGACATGGAGATTCCAGAGGTCTGGGCGCGGATGCCAGAGGGTGCCCCGTCCCTGAGAAAGAAGGTCTTTCCTCAGGGGGATTTTCCAGGGAGGGGCTGTCGTGAGGAGCATAAGTTCCGAAAACCAGGTGCGGGTGGGCCAGTAAGGGGCCACCAAGGCGACCTGCTCCTCGTCCTCCCTGATCTTGCACAGCACCGATGCAAGAAGGCTCACTGGGGGAAATGCGTACTTGCGCAGCCCCCGGGGCCAGCTGTGTGCGTCCGTCAGGGAATACCAGAGCGGGCAATGGGAGTTGTCCTGGGAGGCAAAGAGGTCTACCTGTGCCTTGCCGAATCTGTCCCAAATGAGCTGGACCACCTGGGGGTGGAGCCTCCACTCTCCGCTGGGCGAAACCTGTCGCGACAGCGCGTCCGCTGTCATGTTGCGGTTGCCAGGGATGTGAGTGGCAAGCAGCGACCTGAGTTGCGGCTGACTCCAGAGGAGGAGATGGCGGGCGAGTTGTGACATATGACGAGAGCGCACGCCGCCCTGGCGATTTATGTACGCTACTGTCGCGGTGCTGTCTGAACGAATCAGAACATGCTTGCCTCGGATAAGTGGAATAAACCTCCGTAGAGCAAGAATAACAGCCATCAACTCTAGGCAATTGATGTGCCAACGCTGCTGGGGACATTTCCAGGTGCCCGCAGCAGCGTGCCCGTTGCACACGGCGCCCCAACCCAGTCGAGAGGCGTCTGTGGTTACCACGACATGTCTGGACACCTGCTGCAAGGGAACGCCGGCCCGCAGGAAGCAGAGGTCTGTCCACGCGTTGAAAGTCTGACGGCAGGCAGGGGTGATTGCCACACGATGCGTGCCGTGGCGCCATGCCCATCTTGGGACTCGAGTCTGTAGCCAGTGCTGTAGTGGTCTCATATGCATCAACCCGAGCGGCGCGACCGCGGCTGAGGATGCCATATGCCCCAGGAGCCTCTGGAATTGTTTTAGAGGGACCACTGTGCCAGGCTTGAAACGAGTGAGGCACCTGAGCACTGACTGAGCGCGCTCGTTGGTGAGACGCGCTGTCATTGAGACCGAGTCTAACTCCATACCGAGAAAAGAGATGCTCTGAACCGGGGCGAGCTTGCTCTTTTCCCAGTTAACCTGAAGCCCTAGACGGCCGAGGTGCCTGAGCACCTGGTCCCTGTGAGCGCATAGTAACTCTCGAGAGTGGGCCAGAATAAGCCAGTCGTCGAGGTAGTTGAGTATGCGGATGCCCACTTCCCTTAGGGGGGCAAGAGCGGCCTCTGCGACCTTGGTGAAGACGCGAGGGGACAGGGACAGGCCGAAGGGGAGGACCTTGTACTGATACGCCTGGCCGTCGAACGCGAACCGTAAGAAGGGTCGGTGTCGTGGCAAAATAGAGACGTGGAAATACGCATCCTTCAGGTCTACCGCTGCGAACCAATCTAGCTGTCGAACGCAGGTGAGAATCTGCTTCTGCGTGAGCATTTTGAATGGGAGTCTGAGCAGGGCCCGGTTGAGAACTCGCAAGTCCGAGATTGGTCGCAACCCGCCGCTTTTTTTGGGTACGATGAAGTAAGGGCTGTAGAGACCCTTCTTCATCTCGGCTGGAGGGACGGGCTCTATCGCACCCTTGAGGAGCAGTGTAAAAATCTCTGCTCGTAAGGCACTGGCTTGTTGGCCGCGCACTAGAGTGGAGCGAATACCGCTGAAACGAGGCGGGAGCCGGGCGAACTGAATCGCGTAGCTGAGTCGGATGGTCCTGGCCAACCAGCGTGACGGGTTGGGAAGCGTTAACCACGCATCCAAACTCCGTGCGAGGGGGACTAAGGGGACGACCGCTTTTGATGTACCGGGCGGGGCTTCGCGGCAGGGGGGAGCAGGTAATAATGCGTCGGGAGGCAAAAGTGCGTCCTGAGGCTGAGGTGCTGAGAAAAGACTCAAAGCACTTACCTTGCTCCGCACACCCGGCAGGGGGTGGGTTAGAGACTGAGGAAGAGGTCCAGAGAGGGCGTCTTCGAAACTCGTCAGCACTGGCCTGCCGGGGTTGGACAGTCGCGGGGCCGGAGGCGAGAGAGCTGCGTCCGGGGAACCGGGACTGGAGAACTGCAAGGCCGGGGTGCCGTGAGAACGGCGCACACCGGCTAAATGGCCCAGGGAGTGGAAAACTGACTCTTTTATGGAGAATTTGGGTGCCGCACCCCGAGGGGGGTGAGGCAAATGAAAAAAAGGAAACAGAAGATTCTCCTCCCGGCCCTCCACTGGGGGACGGAGTGGTCTTAGAACCACCTCCGGAGCGAGTATCCGACTGCCTGGGCTGTCCGTCTCAGGAGCGCTTCGGAGCTTTTCTGGTCCGGGAAGGGGTCCTGGAGATGGGGGGCGTACGCCGCCTGCGAGGTGCTCGACGCTGGGGCTGAGAGCTGGGCCCGGGTTGCGGAGCTGGCTGTTGTTGTCTAGTCGCAGGGGGACGCCCTCGGCGAGCAGAGGTGGCGCGGGGTGTGCTGGATGGGCGGCGCCGCGGCATGATGTGAGAAATAGCCTCCGTCTGCTTCTTCACCGCCGAAAACTGCTGGGCAAAGTCATCGACGGTGTCGCCGAAGAGGCCAAGCTGGGAGACGGGGGCGTTGAGAAACTTGGCTTTGTCAACGTCGCGCATCTCAACCATGTTCAGCCAGAGGTGGCGTTCCTGGACCACGAGGGTGGACATCGCTCGCCCGAGTGCCTGCGCCATGACCTTTGTAGCCCTGAGAGCGAGGTCGGTAGCAGAGCGCAGTTCCTGCAGCACATCGGGATCGGGACTACCCAGGTGCAGATCTTTAAGTGCCTTGGCTTGATGGACCTGCAGGAGAGCCATGGCATGCAAGGCGGAGGCGGCCTGTCCGGTAGCGCTGTAGGCTTTGGAGGTCAGAGATGACGTCATCCTACAGGCTTTGGAGGGGAGTACCGGGCGGTCCCACCAGGTGGCGGCGTTCTCTGGGCACAGATGGATCGCAACCGCCCTATCCACCTGGGGGACTTCCGTGTACCCGTGGGCCGCCCCACCGTCCAGGGTAGTGAGAACGGACGAGCGAGCGGGTTGAATACGGGCAGTAAAAGGTGCCCTCCATGACCGCGTCAGCTCGTCATGCACTTCCGGGAAGAATGGTAATCGTCCAAACCCACGCTTGCGGCCGCCCGGGAAAGCATATCAGTCATCTGCGCGTCCGCCTCAGACTGGGCGAGCTGGCCCGAGGGCGGCAGCCCAATCGAGTCTTCCGCATCAGATGCTTGAAAGCTCTCAGATGCAGCGGTGATGTCATCATCCAAGGCCGGAAACTCGAGGGAGAGCGCAGGCTGGCCATGCGGCGAGTCGCGCTCATCCCGAGCCCGAACGGAAGCACACGAGCGTGCTGGGGGGCGGGTGGTTCGTGGGGATTTACCCGGCGAAACCGAGCCCGTCACGATCCCCAAATCGCCTTCATCGCCAGCCGCATCGTCCTCAATCCCGTGGGAAGAAGGAGCGACACGGGGGGCGGCTGAAGTGGCATTCACCTTGAGGAAGGAGAGGCACGACCGCAATGTGGCCATGGTCATATTCTCGCAATAAGAACATGAGCCATCCACAAACGCCGCCTCAGTGTGATCGCTACCAAGGCACACGAGGCAGCGTCTGTGGCCGTCATTCTTGGAGAGAAATCGCCCGCATCCAGGAACAACACAGGGGCGGAAGGGCATCTTGAAAAAGACGCGTCCTGAAAAGGACGTTCAACGCCACTGTGTACTCTTTTAGTGAATATGAAAATTGCTCTTTTAGAGTTGGAAATATACTCTTTACACCAGGAAGAAGCGCTGTCGGAGCGCCCAGGGGCGTGTGCTGCAGAACGTGCAGGAGAGAGAACGCCAGCTGGAAACTGCGCCGTGCGGATCCAACAGCCACGCTTCTCGCTGATAAAGGTAAGTGAGACAGTAGTGTGACTCAGCTGTTTGTGATAGAACCATTCGGCTCCGAAGAAAAATTCTGACTGGCATTCGCTGCCCCGGTTCCCCTTATACCCGTATGTCCGGGGCGGGGCATGCAAATTCTGTCTGCCAACTTGACATTGGCCTTTTCTCAGGTTCAGAGGAATTATTCGGCATCCGAGAAGACCCCTTGTGTCACTTCCTTCGACACTACGTCGAGAGAGTGACAGAAGGGGAACCCTTGTTATTAATGACACCTGTGGCCATTAAGTGAACTGCAGCCAGCTACCTGTTGCTATTGCTTGTGCATACACACCATAGGGACTTGAGCATCGACCAAAGCAATGGCTGTGACTCGTTTCGAGGCTGCGTGCTAGGAAGGATGCATCCTTTGAAGGCTGCAGTATACCAAGTGTCCTCCTTTAACAAGCCTTGTTTAAACGAGACTGCCTTCGTAGGACAAATGGAAATGGAACGTAACATGGTTGCTATGACAGCATGCCACTCTTTAACAAGCGTGAGCGCTTCCGGTGAGAAGGGAACAAAGTCCCTTTAGAATGGAATGTATGAGGTACATTTTAGGAGAGTTATAATGATGAAAATAGAATCGAAAATAGATTTTACAGGTGTACTTTTAGTCTAATACTTTATTTTAATAATATGATTATACATATTATATACTCTGCAGTTGAGATACTTCAACTTGGGAATTAACATTACTTGCATATAAATTGCCATTGTTATTTTTTTTTTTAGACATTTATTTTATTATTTATTTCATTTAGACAAAAACTTTTGTTTTGTGAGTTCCCCTTGAAAGATACACCTCATGCATTCTCCGAATTCCTGTGAAAGAAGGTCACATTCGAAGGCTGCATTCGAAGTGTCCTACTCGCTTTTATGAAACGAGACAGCCAACGAGAAACGAGACAAATGCAACCTCTGGAGGACGCAGCCTTCCAAACGAGACACAGCCAATGACGTAACGTACAAAGAGTCTGAAAGTGATTCACAGACATCATACTGACAGATGAGGTAGCATAATTAAAATTACACAGTTATGATTGTTTTAACTTTAAACTTTGAGACTGTATATTATATTTGACTCTCCAGTGCTGGAACAAGGCTGAAACAAAGTGTGGATATAGGTCTGACTATGTGAGACTGTAGTTTGAAGTTACTGTGAATCAGCATACCTGACTTTTAGTATGAAGAGAAGATTGTTGAAATTATTTGAAAGTTACAAAGCAAAGTAGCTTGCAATTTGTCAGCGTTAGCAGGCAAGATCAAGTTAGCTAAATTACACAGATCAATCCTTATGGCACTCTATTTCACATGCTTTGCAGTTATGTAAGCTTACCTGTCCAATAAGAAGAATGCCAATTCAGGGTCGGTTTTGATCCCCAAAACTGAACTAAGTTCCCTCCAGGAATCAAATGCCCTGCTGATGTTCACTCTAGCTTTCGACCACGATAGCGTTCCCACTTAGCCAGATGGGATTCAGTTTTTTTTTGGTTTGTTTTTTTGGCTTGGTCTGAGTTTGTGTAGGAGTTTGTTTTGTGCTGGTAGCCGGACGTTTGTTGGATTCCATCTCTAAGATAACGTTACCTAGTGTTGCAGTTTGTTGTCGCTGTTGAATAGCGGAAGAGAATCACTGAGGCAAGGCTTTCGGGAGTGTGCATAAACGTCACATCCTTTGGATTTTCCCGGCAAAAGCGACCCGCTCCCTTTGCATGAAAATCAGTCTACAGGCTTTAATAGGCAACCTAAGAAGTTCGGGAAGGGCTAATTTTTTAAGATGCGTTACAAGCCGTTCACACATTGGTAAAAAATAAAAATTGTTGAGAAGAGGTTAGGCTTAGGGATTAGGAAATGTTCAATATTGATACGAACATATAATTTAACTTGACTAATATATTTATAAATATATAATACGCACTGCAGTTAAACATGTGATAATTTACAAAGACTGACATTGACACCTCCTTTATGAACTGCCTTGGGCTTACATGCTGCATTGGTAAAAAGACACTAGAGGCTAATAATGGTAAGTCCAATTCTTTTCAATTATCTGGTTAAAAAATCAGATAATTTACATCATCACGTAATGACTTCACTGTATATAATGCTAATACAGTGGCATCATAGAGGCTGCTTTTGCCGCCTAAATAGTGACGCAACAAATTATATGTAATAAACTATGCTTATTTCTTATCATCTGCACATTTCTTGACTCTTACATCTGCCTCTTGGTGTGTAGAAGACCAGCTAAACAACAGCTGATCAAATTTAAAATCAAACAGTCTTTCACATTACTTACATTACTTACAAAACCTTGCTGTCATAGCAGTGTCCTCCACCTTGGCCTCCTTGACCTAACTGCCCAACTCCCCGACTGTCTTGACCTCGCTCAAATTAGACAGGTTAGTGCACAGTAGGGATGTCAAATGGGATGAGCCTTAAATGTTTCAACATCTGATTTGGAACAGGACATCGTTCACTGTCCTTATCAGCTGCGGGTACATAAGAAAAGCTGCTGGTGACATCACAATTGCATTATTGATGGTATAGTGTACTGGAGCATACCTGTCCACTTCTATCACTGGTCAAAATTTCAGTCTTGGCGAGGTGTTATAGTGAACAAAGTTGGTTTGTATAATGCACTGGAAAAATCAGATGTGTCAAAAAACAGAATGCTTTAGATTCTGCAGTGTAAATGCAGCATTACAGACCTGCCACTGTCTGAGATGTTTTTACTAAGACAACAATATTCTCAAGAAAAGGAGAAAATTACACTTTGCCCTTGGCTGGATAACTTTAGAAACTTTAAGTGTTAATATATTATTTACTTGAATTTTCTGGAATACTTGATACTGTTGTTAGACACCTGCAAGACTTTAAGAACTTATTTTTTTAATTACTGTTTGTCTTGAACAATTGCTTGAGACTTGAAGCAACATTTACTTAAGTAATACTTGAAGCCCAGTGCCATTGAAAAAGAGAGTTGCAACACTGCCATAGACTTCTGTTGTATTCAGAGAACGTGTAAGTGACGTGTGTCGTGGGGCAACTGATATTTCCAAACACCGAATAGTTCCAGCACCAAACCCCATTCATTTAAGTGTTTCTCAAGCACACTCGCTGGTAAGTTGATGAAATGAATGGAATTCTTTTCTTTCTTTCTTTCTTTTTTTACATTTTAACATATTAGCTGACCTCTCATGAATCTAGTCAACAGTGGCATTTTATGTAGCAAGCTTTAGTTAATGTTTATCGTTAGATAATAGCCAGTTAGATTCTAATTGTAGTCAGAGTCGGTTGATCTACATTTATCTCAAATTAATTGCAGTTATTGGCATTCGTGACATACAAAGTTTAACTTCGGTCATTAGATTTGTTGTTAAATTTAGCAACATTTATTAGCAACACTTAGTAAATGGTACCTTATTAGTACACCTAATTTCAATGAATGGAAGCTAGCTCAACTTGATAACATGGCTAGCTTGTATATAGCAAGTGTGGTGCCAAGGAGTGGGGAAGGGGATATTATTAATGATAAAGAGGGTAAAAGCTACGAAGGTTAAGGGCAGATGTCTCCCAGCACCGTCAGAATACATGGGCCCAACCCAAATACCCCAGTAATTAATAAAGATCTAAAAAACCCTGTTAAGCACAGATCACGCCACCTTGGGAGTTTCACCCAAGGAAATAACCCAATAAGGCACACAGTTCCGTTCCCACAGTGATAGAGCAGAGATTTAACAATATATAACCCCACACAAGTCATTGACATAAGAACCAGGTCTGGTAGCTTAAAGAAATAACACATATTCAAATACAATTCACATAGGAGTACACAGTCAATGGCAGAGAGAACTAACAACTTGCTCAGTTTCCACTTCCCTATAATTTCACATGTACACTCGTGCACTCACTTCACCATGCACATATGCAGGTTAACACACAAAAATAGAGTGATAACACTCAGTGACAAGGGTACCCGTTATCCCAGAGCAGTTAGTGCTCTCTCCCGCCGCAGCTCCGGCCCCTAATAGAATTAGAAACTAGTGCCTCAGATCGACAGGGAAGCATATAATGCACAATACATTTGGAGCAATTTTCAATGCCATCCCTTCTTGAAAATCCACCAAATCTTTCAATGGACCAATTGAAACTTAATTGGAGGAGAGTTTCTCCTTCTGTACAATATCTGGTGGAATCGTCCACCCATGAAGCAGATGTGGGACTTCTATCAGGAAGTATAGCCTCTGTCTGGTCTTGCTGGATGTGGGACAGATGTTTCATTGTGGTCCACTCCAAAGGCCTTCCATATTGTCGATTAGGGCTGCCCATGTCTATGGTGGCGTTAACCACAAGAAGCCATAAGGAAGCTGCTTTGTCAACAACATTGAGGATGATTGCTTGTACTTTGCCTCATTAGTGGAATTGCCATTGTAGTGGTAAGCCACAATTTGCTTCCATCTTGTCGTGCTCCCTGTTATCATAAAAACACAGGTGCAAATTTCTTTTCCATGACTAAATAATTTTTTCCGTAGGACAGCATTCATTTTTTTCTGTCATTTTAGGACTACCTCTACTGATCTTTTTGTATTTCTAACTCCTCCCTCAGGTCTTTTGCTCTGGATCCTAGCTCACTTGATCCCGGCACACTGGTTCCTGGCTCACTGGCTCCTGGTATGTCCCTCTCAATCTCCTCACAGTCCCTTCTCTCACTTTCCTCTCTTCCCTCACTTCCTCCCTCTATCTCTGAAATGAAGGCATGGCATTGCTAGTGTTACAGGGAGGGTGTATAAGCTAGTCATTGAAATTAGAAATATATAAATAATGACTTCACATTATTCATACTGAAGTTCATTTTAGGACAGTATGTGTAGTCACTGGCCACTGCATGAACATGTACTGGAGGTTATGTGGTACTTCTCACTGCAGAATCATTCCTCCTCTTTGGCACAGGGCGATGGACAAAAATGGTTGGAAAACCTTGAAGGTGTATGTGGCTGCTATATCGGTGCATCACGACACAGTGGACATTAAGTATTTGGGGGAAGCACGATCTGATCATCAGGTTTCTGAAAGGTGCGAGGTGGTTAAATCCCCCCAGGCCGCACCTCGTTCCCTCATGGGACCTCTCTTTGGCCCTTTGGGGCCTTCGGGGAGCTCCCTTCGAGCCCCTTGAGTCAGCTGAGCTAAAGGTGAACTCTTTTCTTGTCAGCGAACTGTACCTAGAGTTCGGTCCGGACTACTCTCATGTTATCCTGAGACCCCGACTGGGCTACGTGCCCAAGGTTCCCACGACACCTTTCAGGGATCAGGTGGTGAACCTGCAATCACTGCACCTGGAGGAGGCAGACCCAGCCATGGGCGTTGCTGTGTCCGGTGCTTGCTCTTCGCATCTACTTGGATTGCACACAGAGCTTTAGAAGCTCTAAGCAGCACTTTGTCTGCTTTGGTGGACAGCGGAAAGGAAGCGCTGTTTCCAAACAGAGGATCGCTTACTGGGTTATTGATGCCATCACCATAGCATACCATGCCCAGTATGTGTCGCTCCCTGCTGGCCTGTGAGCCCACTCTACCAGGGGTGTTATGGATTCTTTGGCATTGTCCCGCGGCATCACACGGAAAGATCATGTGTTGTAAGTCCCCCCCTCTCGGGGCCTGGTGTGGTACCACGGTGTCCTCCTCTTTGGAGGGACACCCCCCAACATGGACCTTATATGGCCCACAGCTAAACAATTTGTTCCTTTTTCTTGGGGAGACTAATAGAGACAAAGCTACGGCTGGGCCAGCCTGTCCTTCTGAGCCGTTAGCCGTCCCCCGGGGTGTAGGGGACCGCTTCATGCCTGCCAGTGTGTTGGGGTAGTTACGCGACTGCTTGCTGCACTGGCTACGAGGCACACAGAGTTCTGCCCATCTTGCACCGCCAGTCTGGGTAACCCAGTTCAGCTCTTGTTGCGTTTTCCATTGGGACCCTTAGTCTCAACTCATCGATACAACGTCGAGTGAGTGACAGATAGGGAACCTCCGTTCCCTGATGGAGTGAACGAGACGTTGTGTCCCACTTTCCACAACACTCAACCAACCGCTGAAATGGCCGGGTCTTTGACTCGGCTCTTCATTGCAAAACCTGAATGACTGTTTGCAGCAACACTCCTTTTATACATGTATGTCCGGGGAATTGCACGCAAATCCCACATGCCAATTCCCATTGACCTTTTCTGAAAGATCAGAGATGTCTGGGTTCCCAATGGTGACCACTAGTGTCAACTCATCGACACAACATCTCGTTCCCTCCATCAGGGAACGGAGGTTACATCAGTAACCAAGATGTTCATCAGGGCTCTTTATTGTCTTCACTATTCCACTCCACGACTGCATAGTCATCTGAAAATGTCTGCTGCTGACTTGTGTTTAATGTTGGATATTGTGGAGGGTAAGCAAAAATGGGCCGAGTACAGTCCCTGGTGGAGCTATTACTCACAATCTGCTAAGAAACACATTTTGTAGCTGCCTATACCATGGCATGTATAGATCAATCTATAATCCAAAACACCAAGGGAGTGTTCACCTCATTTCCCCTTGATTTTCTCCTCAATAAAAGCTGCTGAATGATGTTGAAGAGATTAAAAGAACTCTCACAGACCATTTAATTTTCTTGATCAATGTGAGAAAAATGTTGGGGTGTTTCTTTGAATATAGGCACTTTTGGTCCTATGGACTTTTAGAACTACTCAAACTAACGCTAAAAATTGTTGTTGTTCTTCATCTAGAATGCTCATTTAGTCATTTTAAAATTGCTTCTAATGGAAGACAGTCCAGTGGCAATTTAGAATCATCGTTGCTCAACCCAGTGGTAAGCCAGGAAATCTGTGCAATTTTATCACACGGGAAATCAGCATGATGTTTTGGAAAGTTACGATACTCTAGGATCGGCCACATAATGCAGTCTCATTGACAAACACCATCTACAATCAGACATTTCTGCATCAGCTCCAATGTGTTTATCGTCTCCAGTGGCTAGATTGCAAGTGTATGCATCAGCAGTGTGGCAGACCTGGGTTCAGCTCGAGTGACGAGCGCAATATGAAGGTTATATTTTTCCTTTTTTTACTCCACTGATGGTTAGTTTTAGTGTTTGCGGTGCATTCATCTTTACTGTGTTACAGCTGTACAGCTGAAAACAACTCACTTCACAACTCATATTCTGCGCCCCTCCATGGATCTTACACCCAGAAAATGGAGCTCACACGTGCCCATTCGACCAACAACAATTACCGATTTGGCCACTGGGGGGCAGTGTTTCACATTTCGGTATGCACAGAACGATTTTAGCTAAATAAAAGTCAACATACTGTTTTCAAATTCACTGTGAGATCAGGCTGAACTGAGGATAGCTCAGATTAAATTGTTTAGTGTAAATCCTCTAGTTGACGATTTTGCCAATGTCACAGACTTGTATTATAATTTGATACATTTTGTACCAATATATACATAAACATATAAAAAATACATATCAGCATTAATTAGATGGACAACAAAAAAAATTTAAATAAAATGGCAGACTCTTTTGTGTCTTAAGGATATTTTTTTACAGCTAACATTTTATGAATAATAAATATGCACAATGAATGAACACTTTTTGCATAATTTGACAATATTACAGCTTGATTGGAAATAAATTAACACAATAAAATAATTGTTCAATTGTGATTTTTATATATTTATATGAAAGTGACACAAGTCAAACACAAGGAATAAGATGAAATCTGTTATTTTTAATATACAGTAGTAGTAAATATAATATACATTGTGACAAAATGATTGACAGGTTATGATTGATGACTTAATTGATCACCTTTGACCTTTCCCCCCCTCCCCATCCCCACCCCACCCCTCATACTTTGTGCCAAAAATGATTGATGGTCTATGATTGATGACATGTTTGGTGCCCCCCTTTGACCTCCCTCCCCACCCCACCCCGCCCCACCCTCACCCCGCCCCACCCCTCCGGCAGTTGTACAGGTTGTGGTATGAATTGGTTGGTCAGCTGTTTTGATGCCCCCCTGCGCTGTAGCCGATCCCATCTGTGTATTTAAAAGAGTAGGCATATTATTAATCTTTAATGATGTACAATATTAATGGAAACTGAGATGATAAAAATATTGTTATAAGAATTGTTTTCCTCATCTGTTCAATTAAATAATTGATGTAATCATTGAGATGTTTTTCAAAAACATGATAAGTAATGTTGGGTGGTGTTATTGTATTTATTATTATTATTGTAGGGGGTAAAAAGTGGCTATTACATTTAAAATGTGTTTAAACGATGTCTCTTTTAATGTTTGCAATGCTTGGTGCTAAATCACGGTATAAGGCAGTACTTTTACAGAGGTTAAAATGTGTTTCTAAAACAGTGGATATTAGTTGAACCAAAACTCATTCAGACACAAAGTGATGAAAATGTGTATCTAAAACAGTGGATATTCAGATGCAAAACTTGAATAAGGCTTTCTTTATTTTTAAACAAAGTGTATCATATTCCCATATGGTCTAGCGGTTATGATTCCTGGTTTTCACCCAGACGGTCCGGGTTCAACCCGACGGTATGGGAATCTGTTACGTGTTCGCCCCTGGTTAGTTGGGATATGCGAAAACAATTGCATTTCACTGACTCTGTAAGCGTACACTGCACAATGACAAAGTTGAATCTTAATTGTCAACGCCACTATAAAACTTTTATATAAACATGTTTAACAGTTAATTTCAACAAACACCATTTAATTGAAATAGTAAAATGAATCTTTAAAGAAAGAATCTTACATCTCTCGCTCAAAGTCCTTTCACGAGCTCATCCAAATGATAATGAAGAAACAGACAAGAGTCCCAGCCGCTGGGTGCTGTGTAAGAATTCATTCACAGGAGTTAACGGCGGGGGTGGGGGGGGGGGGGGTGTGTGTGTGTGTGTGTGTGTGTGTGTGTGTGTGTGTGTGTGTGTGTGTGTGAGACAAGAGTCCCAGCCGCTGGGTGCTGTGTAAGAATTCATTCACAGGAGTTAACAAGTGTGTGTGCGTGTGTGTGTGTGTGTGAGACAAGAGCCCCAGCCGCTGGATGCTGTGTAAGAATTCATTCACAGGAGTTAACAAGTGTGTGTGCGTGTGTGTGTGTGTGTGTGTGTGTGTGTGTGTGTGTGTGTGTGTGTGTGTGTGTGTTTTGTTGCGGCACATACCAATGGTGCATCTGATTTTAAATCATTAAGTATCTCTTTTGTGAACAGATCGTCAACTATTTAAAACAGAGTGTCTTGAGGGCAGCATTTTTGATTTATTATTCTGTATGGATAGTCACGGGTCCTGTTAGATTCAATGGTAACCATATTCTATCATCTCACAGCCGTAAGAGACAAAGCATCGTTGTAAAATGTTTTCGGACAAAAGTTGTGTGGGTTTTTGTTAGCAAGAATTCGAACGTCATTTTAAGTCTTTGATCTCTGAATATTTCACAATAAAAATAATGAGTATATTCAACCAAGCGTGTGAAAGGTGTAAGATAAAACTGTTAAGGTTATTTCGCATCAGCATTTCTTCATGCTCATTCGTCAACTAAAAATAAATAAAAAGAGAGGCTGTCACGAATATTTACGATCTAGACAATCAGGCGCGGATCAATTTGTAGCCTATGTGAAAACCCCAGAGTAGCGCCGCCCATTTAAACAGATTTTTGGGGTGTTTGTGGCCATGCGTAAGATAAGCCATTCTGGGTTTTGTGTACGAGGCAACAGCAGCTGTGTAACACGTTGCATTATTCTTTAAAATGGCTTTTATTTTCAGAAGTATGTGATGCATGTACGATGATTTTAAATATTTGTACTTTACAGGTAAACGTCCATTTTGGTAAATTGATGTTTAAACATTTTTCTACGTAATTCAGGACCGATAGATGAACATGAAAATTTGAACACCATCGATCAACTGTGTAAGTCACGTAAAGATTTTAATGTAATTATTTATATATATTAGACGTGTTTAAATATTATGTGACTATATTCTTTTATTTTCAGTGACTGAACCGTTAATTAATAATCCAACGAGGGAGTGCAATTCAGGAATCCGATCGGCGCTGCAAGGTATACACAATATTTGAGAGCTAGGTTGATCATGCAATATTGATTATAAATAATAAAAAAAAATGTATTTTCTGGTTGCAGATATTTCAAACTTTGACGTGGCCACGCTTGTCACACAACCCGGATTCACCACGCCTAAACTGTCGCTCCGTTCACCATACAGCAAGAATAATATTCCGGGGAATCAACGTAAACCACGCTTACATATTGTATCTCCAGCTGGAAATGGTACAAGAGGGGATTTTGGTGAAAAACAGACTTCGGTGTTAAACGAGTCAGTTGGTGAGTAGGATTTCACGCTAACATTATTTTAAATAAATAAATGACAAACCCTCGCTAACACACATATTCTGTACACATTTTTATATAGATCTGTACACTACCAGTTTGCAGACTGAGGACCCCGCATTGATATTCGATGATACATTTTTCATGAGAAGCTGGGAGGCCGGTAGTTTCAGCAACGAATTTGTTCCAGACAACACCGATAATGCCGTCTCATCTCCCGTGATACCGGTGGTGCCAGATGAATCCTTGTTGGTAAACGATACAGCGGATGTGCTTTCGGCGATTAACACAGTCTTGGATGGTACGGACGGCGATACGACCCATCAGGAGATTGTGGAAGAGTCGGTGGTGAATGCTGGTGAATCTCTCCCCTCAAATCAGCAGAACTTTCATCATGATTTGTTGATTGAACTGTGTGAACGGATTCGAAGGGGTGATGAGAGATTGGATATCATTTCAGATAAAGTGAATATCATTTCAGATAATGTCAAACGCCTTTGTGACTGTTTTCATATGGTTATGACGAACTCAGAAGAGCAAGGAACTCTTACAAGGATTACGCTTGATCGTGTTGGAGCAAATCGTGAGATATTAAATAAATGTGATCGTGTTCTTCAGAATTCCTACAGAGAAAACCAACTAATGGTAACTGCATTATCCAATATTAATAACACTGTCAATGCTGGTAGATGATAACTGATTTATGTTAAAATGTGTTGTTTTGGGTTATCTAGTTGATTTGTGATTGTTTTTCATAAAATGTTTTGTGTAGTTGGTGTATAATCAGTGGAGAATAAATCTAAATTGAAAAAGATTTTCAAATATGGCTAGTGAAAAAAAAAGATTACGTTCAAACGATGATTTGCAAGATTGTCAACCAGACTTTGAACAAAACCCTTCAGCAAGAACTAGATATGACCATTTGTCAAATATTGAACGGTTACAAAACATTATTGATGATCAGATGGAATTTTTAGGACCTGCCTATTTGGATTTAAATGGTAGATTAGAGGCTATTATTCAAACACAGAGAGATCATTTAATTGCATCTAATAACAACAAAGACTGTGAAAGGTTAAATATTTCGTTAGAACCATCATCACACAGCTCCACAAGGGATGAACTAAACGATACAGAGACGCAAACATCAGAACCGCCATACTCTAATTTATGCAAAATATTAGAAGACATGATTAAAAATCATGAAGAAATGGCCTCAACCCCTAGTCTGTGTGAAAGATTAGAAGCGCTGATAAAAATGCAAGAGGCTGGTAATAACGGGGTTGATAATGAGGATGATTTGTTTGTCGATGCAGTACAGATTGGCGGTGTAAGCAATATTTCATCAGACACGAATGCCCCCCATGTGAGTTTAAGTCAGAACGATATTGATGAATTGGCTAGAAACGGTGGAGTTTTAAACGAATTCACGATTGTGTCAAGACCGCGTTTCAATGGTATAGAGATACACAGAACTCTAAATTTAAGGGAAATAACATCTACAGACCTTGCTGCATACAGTACATCTGTGCATAATGCATTATCTGAGATGGTGTCATTCTCCAGACAGATGGCAAATGAATCTGGTATTATTAATATATCTCTTAGAGGTCCCAGTCTGAAATCTGATGTAAATTGTGTATTATCACCTAGTAACGGCTACGATGAAAACATTTTTGTTGAACAATTTGAAAAAATCATGCAGAGCAATACGAAAGTGATGGCTGACGACAGTTTGCAGTTACATGCGTCCATAGCCAGAAGTAAGAACGGCGGTGCTCGTCGAAAGCTGGTTGATATAACACATGACGAAGTAGTTAGAAGAAAACGAATGCATTTATTTTCCCCTGCCAATACAACAAACAATCTGTGCTTTTCAATATGCCTCGCATATTTTCTCGACCCACAGATTTCGCATGACAACTTAGAAAGGAGGGGTAAAACAATTCAAACTGCTGGTGGTTTCACGCCTCAGGATAAAATAGGTCTAGGAGACATTGTGAAATTTGAACAAGCATTAGACATAAAAATTGTTGTCTTTCACAGGTCAAGCGCTGGAAAGTTAGAAAAATATTTAACTTCTGATGAACCACACCCCAAAACAGCATATCTTTACATTCATGATGGCCATTATTACATGATAAAGAATTTGAAAGCATTTATAGGGTCTGCATATGTATGCAACTTCTGTTACACAGGTTATGCAAGCAGACAGAATCATGATTGTAAATATGTGTGCTCTGTTTGCAATGATAGCGAATGCTACAAGCATCCTAAAAACACAATACACTGTCAAGACTGCCTACGCTATTGCAGATCTAGCTACTGTTTTAATGCCCATAAAATAGTAACTCCTACGAGTGATGATTGTGGTAGATCTCCTTGCGATACTACAAAATATTGTCGTAAATGCGGTAAACGTTACTACACTGCTGGCAAAAACCCCAAACCTCATAACTGTCCAAATGATAAGTGTTTACATTGCGGGGAAGATGTAAGCCGTGGAGGTCAACACCAGTGTTTCATACAACCTACCATTCCCAAGGAATATACAGACCGTTACATTTTCTATGATTTTGAAACACGCTGTGATAATGGAAAACATGTTGCTAATTACGTGTGTGCCATGACTTTTGATGGTGAGAAATTTGAATTTGGAGGCGAGGGGTGTGTGAGACAGCTCGTTTGTAGGTTTAGACAGCCGAGATATAAAAATTACACATGGGTAGCGCATAATGCAAGTGGATTTGATAACTTTTTAATTCTGGAGTATTTTTGCAATGCAGGACTCCATCTTAACATAGTAATGCAGGGATGTAGAGCCATTTTCATGTATGATGAAACTTTTAGACAGCGTTTTATCGATTCTTACTCATTCCTCCACATGGCTCTGTCTAAGACATCTTCTGCATTAAATTTGCAAAATAAAGAAAAAGGTTTCTTTCCTCACCATTTCAACAGACAGGAAAATCAGTCTTATATAGGTCCTTACCCTGCAAAAAACTACTATGGTTACAGTACCATGACAGATAGTACCAGGGCAAAATTTGATCAGTGGTATGCATCAGTCGATGGCAAAATCTTTGATTTCAAAAAAGAGATCGGGCTCTATTGCATGAACGACGTTGTTTTATTACGTGAAGCATGTATTAAATTTAGAGAAGCATTCCTGCTATGCACACAGGTAGATCCGTTCACCTACGTGACTCTTGCTAGTTGCTGTATGGGTACTTTCAAGGCGCATTTTCTCTCTAGAAATACACTGGCTCTGACGCATAATAATGCATACATCAATCAGTATAAGACATTCTCTAACATATCTATTGAATGGCTTGAGTACGTGAAAAAATCCCGCGACGTAGACATCCACCATGCCCTAAATCACGGTGAGGTAAAATTTGGAAGTTACTTTGTTGATGGATATTACGAAAAAGATGGGGTACGAAGAGCACTAGAATTTGCCGGCTGTTTTCACCATGGTCACGAGTGTCGTTACAGACCTGACTATGCAAACCCCCTGTCAAATGTTCCTTTTGGAGTACTCAGGAGAATGTTTAATGAAAAGCTTGATGTGTTGCAGAACACATACTGTTTAGACGTTGAGGTGATGTATGAGTGTGCATGGAAGACTCTTAAACAAACTGATCCTCATGTAATTGCGTTTATGGCCACTTATTCGGCTCCCGAGAGACTGAAACCGCGTGATGCCCTCTTTGGGGGTCGTACAAATGCTTACAAGCTTTACCACAAAACTACAGAAAATGAGAAGATCAGATATGTTGATTTCACGAGTCTTTATCCTTACTGTCAGGCTCGAAAAAGCTACCCTGTTGGACATCCTGAAATAATCTTCAAGGATTTTGAACCCCTTGAAAATTATTACGGGCTTATTAAGGCAACAATGATACCACCTCGAAAGCTCCTACATCCTGTACTCCCTTATAGGTGTGCCGGGAAACTCATGTTTCCTCTATGCAGATCATGTGCTGAGAAACAAATCAATGCTCCAGATGAGGAGAGATCTATCTCAGGCTGCTGGGTGAGCACTGAATTGTTAAAGGCTATTGAGAAGGGGTATCTTGTAATGGAAGTCTCAGAGGTGTGGCACTTTGCAGAGAAATCGGAAACGCTGTTTTCCGGTTATGTAAAGACCTTTCTGAAGTTTAAACAGGAGGCCTCAGGCTACCCCTCTCATGTAGTCACCGAGTTAGACAAAAAAGCCTATATCGATGATTACTTTGAAAAAGAAGAGATTAAACTCGATTCTGCAAAGATCTGTCACAACCCTGTGCAGAGGTCTATCAACAAATTGCTGCTGAATAGTCTGTGGGGGCGTTTTTCAATGAGAGAAAATCTCCCCACTTCTAGACTTTTGAAAGACCCAGAAGACTTTGCTCACATCATATTTGGCTGTCAGTATGACGTTAAATATTTCACATTTGTGTCTGATGAAATTGCGCTGGTACAGTATCGTCACGATGATGGTGCCATGTACAGCACCCGGGATGTGAATATATTTCTGGGGGCCTTTACAACAGCACACGCACGGCTAGAATTGTATGATCTTATGGATAAACTGGGGGATAGATTACTGTATAGCGATACAGACAGCGTTATCTTTATCTCTAGAGACGGTGACTGGGAACCACCTCTGGGTCCTTATTTAGGAGATCTTACTGATGAAATTGGCAATGATGATCACATAACAGAGTTTTGCTCAGCCGGTCCTAAAACATACGGATATCGCACTGCTAAAGGTAAAGTGTGTATGAAAGCAAAGGGTATAACTTTGAATGCCGAAAATTCCACGGCTATTAGATTAGACACATTGATCGGTCTTGTTGACGGTTATGTAAAATCGCATGACACCCGACACATACTAGCATACACAGACAACATCATGAGGAATAAAAAGAACTTTACCTTGCAAAACAAGTCAGTTGTTAAAAAGTTTCAAGTGGTGTATAATAAAAGACAGCTATTCCCTGATTATACAACACTACCATATGGCTACTAATAATTTTTTGAACCACCGCAGTGTGCGGGAGGTTGATGGTTTTGATTTTAGACTTCAACATCCTTTTTCATGTGTGATAAGCGGACCTTCAAATTCTGGAAAGTCTTATTTTGTAAAAATGTTGTTGGAAAATGCTGTAAATATGATTTCTAAAAAGTTTGAAAACATTGTGTACATTTATGATTGTTGGCAACCGCTGTATGATGAACTGTATAAATTGTATAACATCAAATTTGTGGAAGGAATACCGCAATCTCTGAATGATGATGATTTATTACCTGTCAATAAAACTAATCTGTTGATAATTGACGACATGATGAAGGAGGCGAGTGGAAACTCTGAAGTGGAAAAGCTGTTCACTCAATATGTTCACCATAGAAACCTCAGTGCTATTTATATTGTGCAGAATTTATTTTTCCAAGGTAAATCCAGCAGAACCATCAGTTTGAATACAAATTATTTAATATTGTTTAAGAATCCTCGTGATAACAATCAGATTAATGTGTTGGGAAAACAAATGTACCCCGGAAATACAAAATATTTTATGGAATGCTATCAAGATGCTACCAACCAGCCTTTTGGATACCTCATGATAGACTATAAAGCAAAAACCCCTGAACATTTTCGTCTCAGAACGGGGCTACTTTCAAACCAACCAGCAGTTTACATTCAAAAAAGAAAGCAGTGATTTTGGTGAAATGTCTACTAGACTGTCTAGAAACCTCCCCCTGTTAAAAATGCTATTTAAAGCAACCCCGATGCAAAGACGTCTTATTATGCAATCAGCATCTGACGATCTCATTTTAACATTGTGTGAGGTAGCGCTTAATGTGCTCTATGGCACAATACCGCTAACGACGCAGCAACATCGCCGGTTGAAGAGGAAAAGGACTGAGATTAAATACATAGCCAGTAAAAAGATTGGTGTGTCCAGAAAAAAACGCATGATCAACCAGAACGGAGGATTTCTTCTTCCGCTCTTGAGCATAGCAATCCCCTTTATAACCAGTCTGATAACGTCTAAACAAGGTTGAAGATGGAGTACGCTGAGAAGCTGTTTTTAGTCCCTCAAAATCAAATAGATAAACTAAAGATGTCCAATACCCGAGAATCTATTCAACAAACAGTGGAAGACGATCTGGATCTTGCTATAAGAAATATTTTGAATAAAGACAATTTGGCTGCTCATGAGAAGGCCAAACTTTACACCTCAGTTTTACAAAGATTTTTGACAGTAGTTAAACAAGGGGATCGAGCCAGCAACACATTAACGCTTGCATTTCCACCCCCCGATGCGTCTCACAAAGAGTCCTTTGGACCCCCTGTTGAAGATGGTGGGGGCGATGATATTGTCGATGAAGTGTTGAAAAATGTACCATTGAAAAGTGTGAAAAATGCAAGATACATCATGGATAAAATGTCTAAAGCCAAAGAAGTTTCATCTTGGAATGATTGGGGAGAGTTTGTATTTAAAGGCGTCACTATACAGGGATCACACGTGTTGGATCTTGTGAAGAGTATAACATCCCCACATAAAATTAGGAATGACCGTAGGCCTCATGGATGGACTGAGTTTTTGCAGGCAATTGCTGTTTTAAACATACCCTATTCAACAGTCCCAAACCACACGGTTAGACATGTAATAAGTTCATTTAAAACCAAACCGTCTACATCGTCCTCTATGGCACAAAGAATGTATTTAAGTACACCTTCTTCTAAGGGGTCGGAGGCGTTTAAATCGCCATCTCATGAACAAAACCAGTGGTTGTCATTTTGATGTTGTATAATATATTGGTCATATTTTTTGTACAAATTAATCATGTGATATTCAATAAAGCAGTGACATTGATACATTTTGACATTGTGCTCTTTTTATTTATTAGAAACAGTCGTTTTACAAATCATGTATTTAACATAAACGTTTCACCCATTTGAACACATTGAATACACTTAAATACAGTACTATTACAATGAGTTATCCTTAGTTTTTTCACAAAATGCGTTACAAGAACATCATTATTAATTAAATCGTCGCTATAAAGCATCATAACATCATCATAATCACGACCTCGAATCATATGATATAGGAAGAAAACACAATGATGACCACATGTGACAGACATAAAAGGCTGAACTTGTTTAGCCGAATACTGAATGCGTGTTGAATTCCTTTTTAGAAATTCAATGATTGATACAGGAAAACGAATAAAATCAGGACTATTACCGAAACTGTCAAAGAAAAATGCTGAGCCATACTTATCTATGTAAATAGCCACCCAGTGTTCCCCGGGGAGGTGCGAAGGATGTGTGTTGATTATGACGGCTGTGGGTAGTGTTCTTATCGGATCCTTTGGTAAATAATCACATGGTAGTACACCAAGAAAATGCGTGTTTTGTGTGATTCTCTCCATAGCTACGGTAAGTTGTATGGTGTTCATGTTTTTAATTAATAGTAGTCAACAAGCACCTGTCTTCGGTTAGAAACTTCAATGATGTTGTCAAAAACAGCATAAACAATCAGATTAATGGTTCTTGGAAGCGGTTGTCTGAACCGCACTTCTAGTCTGATATTCCCAGACTTAACAAGCGAGATGTGTTGGCCACACTCTTCGTCTGGTGTGAGGTTAAAACCATAAAGTGTATAACCCTGCAGAAAATCTTCTCTGTCGATTACCAATGCTTGGTTTTTTAGATGTCTTCCAGACGAAAGCGCGAGCTGGTAAAACTCTCGTACGGCTGTGCCTGATCCAAAGTTGGGTTGTAATGGTTTGGCGGGGTGTTGCTGCCCATCCACATAAACAGCTAGAAACTCCAGATCGTAATGTTTAAATGCAAAAGGGTTTTTATCGTATGCCCCTGTAAAAGCATCATTATCGACCATGCCCAATATGATAGATTTGGGGAGTGTTCCTAAGAATAGGTTTTCCTGGTTTGATACATGGCTTCCAGCTGGTATGGAAATTTTTTTCAGACAGACTCTATCAATTGGATATTTAGCGGTTGTTGAGAGAAGTGCTTGAGCGTGTCCCAGTCTCACTCCTGGTGAAACTGATACTTTTTTGACAAACAGAGACGCTGATAAAATATTTAGTTTGTATGCTATAGCGTCACTCCTCATTAGACAAAATTCATCTTTGCCTCTTGTCAACCGGATTTTAATGTCCACCCCGTTAAGCATGAGTTTTTCTTGAAAGAAAATATCACTGTGTATGGGTGATAAAAGTTCGACTACGGCACTTTCGTTGCTAAAGGCAGCCCTCTTTGTCAGACCAATGTTAGCCCCTGCCGGGTCGCCTACATCCATATGTCCTGCAGAGTCTTTGTAAAATAATCCTGCTGAGAATACGCTTTCCAGGGTATCTTTACCGTAGTTTAAAAGGCATTCTATAATACATCGATAAGGGTATGTGTTTGTACTCTGTGAAATTAACCTATCACCAAGTGATACATCAACCTGTGAAAAAATAGTGTTTCCTGGATAATTGATCAGTCCAACAGGGGTCCCATCTCTGATATTTGTACCGTCCGGATTTGTGATTTTAACACGCATGTAAAGCAGTGTATTATTCAAATCTACATAATCTTCACCATTCCCTGCTATGAAAAATTCCAAGGGGGTGCTGTCCGATATTGCAGATAGAGGAGGTATTTCAATGTATGTGTTTTTTTCAATAGCCGTCTGAGTCATCGGTACCGTAAACAGATCCAGCTCTGATTTAATACATTCTTCGGACATGGTATGTAGCAGAGCCATGGTTTAGAATATCGTTTTAACAGAGCTCTTCACCGATCCAGATGAGCCGCGCTTCACAGCTCTCTTTCGTCTTTGTTGTCTAACTGCAGTTATCTTAGGTTGTTTCCTGGTTTTATTTACCGCTTGACCACTCCTCCCCATCCTCCTCACTCCTGGTGGTTTAGACCTCCGTTTACGTGACATAACCATTAACCCCGACCCATCTTGGGCTTTATTGTTATTAAAGGTATGTGACATGGCATTGGTGACAACATCGCTGACTATGTTTTTAGCAGCATTTTTAAGATGTGGTTTGGCAATGCTGAAACCTCTTTTTAACAATGGAAGAGCCATTCTAAACAAACCCCTGAAAAGTCCTCCGAGACCTGCCCCATACATAACCCCTCCACCCGCATACCCCGGTAGGCCACCGCCTGCTTGATTTTTATAATAGTTTACATAATGAGCAGGATCCATTTGGTACGGGTTATAATACACCATTTTAAAGGATTGGTTGTTTCACAGGTCTGAAGTGTAGTTTAACGACAACTTTACCGTAAGCAAATGGCACCCCCCTGTTTCTGTCGTCTTTGAGTTCAATACAAATCTCTCCAATAGAATTTTTATTCACTGACACGTAGTGCGTTCTGTCATATGTCACACTGACCATTTCACGACCCGACCCGGTTATATGTACACATCTCAAAAGCGGAACGTGTGCATCCCCCACAGTTTGATATTCGATAACATCTGTGTACACGTATATGCTGTAAAATCCTCCGTTCATGTCGGTTTGATGTGGCGCATACACTGTTGTAAAAGTGGTTTCACTATGATCGTTTACAGCTTCCCATGGCTTCTCCGGTATTACACCCAAAATAATGGCTAGTTTACCATAGAATGTTAAGGCTACTCCTAGTGGTGCTGTCATGTAAACTTTGTTTTTCACAAGGTCGTAACCGAAACGTACATGACTAGGTAGAGAAACATTTAGCTCCCTAATTACAGATGCTATTTTGTCATAATATCCGGTTTTCAGATTTATGGTCACAAAATTTTTGTTGTCGCCAACATCTCTCAAGATGATTTTCGCATCATCATCATCAATAGTGTACCACGATCTAGGGTATTCAATTTCAGCCAGACCCACCTCCCAATTACCTTTTAAGTTTATAGGTCTGGCTAATCTTGTTCTGTAATTCGAAATTTGGTTTTCGGGGTAAAGAGCTAATGAAGCATTGCATGGCAATGTGACATAAAATCCTGCATCATCCATGACCGTTCACTGTAGAAATGAACTCAGATGTCAATTGTATTTTCTTTATATGCTTTAAGAACTCTGTAGATCTACAACATCTTTTTCATTAACCCAACTGTCAAACTTCGGAGGCCATCCCACCCACCGTACGAGAACCATGTTTTTTTTACCACGCTTCTTCTTGTCTAATATTTTTTCTACTTTAAAAGCATTGTCCTTGTCCATAATAATTTTTTGTAGCTCCTCTTCATAAAATGATCCGTCGATAACGTCCCCGTCATAATCAGATAGTTTGTAGACTGGTGGTTGCCGTGGCATACATTCGGTTATAGTGAAAAATTCATCTGTGTAGTTTTGTTCATACCCCTTGGTAAAAGGACCCCTCATCTTTGATATTCTAACCACGTCGCCGATTTTGTATTTAAATACAGGCGTCTTCTTACACACATTACCATACAAATTGTCATAGACGACCGGTTCATTTTCTTTGTTGACATCTACAGGGCGCATTTTAATACTTCTGTGATAACTACTGTTGTATCCTTGAATAAAGTCTTGTAAAACGTCGATGTAGCGTTTAGAGTTTATAGCCGTTAAATATCGCCACATCCGTCCTTTTAATGTTCTATTAAAGCGTTCAATAACGCTTGCCTTCAATTCACTCCCTGTGCTGAAATGGTAAATGTTGTGCTTTTTAGTTAGTTGTTGGAAATGCTTGTTAAAAAACTCCTTCCCCTTGTCAGTCTGAATTTTCTGAGGGACTCTACCCTCTTGTAGTATTGAATTAAACGCATTGGTCACAGCCAATCCAGTCTTGTTCTTTATACAACGCACCCATGCATATTTGCTAAAGACATCTATACATGTAAGCAGAAATTTAGTATTGTCATTTTCCATAGAATATATTGACATATCTACCAGATCCATTTGAAACTGTGTGTCAATACCATAAACAACGACTCTATTCCTTTTAAAATTGTGACGTAGTGGTTTGTGGAGTGTATAAGCATCTTGACTGGCTAACCAGTCTGAAACATCTTTACCACTTAGCAAATCACCACTTTCCTCTAATACACCACGTTTTAATCTATTTACACCCCCTAAAGAGCCGGGGTTAGATGGAGTGTAGTACACCTTATGCAGTTGTTCGGTCATGTTACCAGATCAGACACCGTGTAAATAATGAGACAGTGATTCAATAAAAAACCCCTTTTATTTTAAATCAGGGTAATCACACAGTACAATGCATACTTATACAGTTAAAATAGAAACACCAACATCATGCATTGTCGAGATATTGTAGGAAATTAACACATGTATCAGAATTTTTATCAATCAGGTGATTTACCAGAATATTAACATTTTCAAAGACATGTCTAGAACACTGATCGTTTCTTGACAATAATATCACACACATATCAGTTACATATGTACATAAACATATTATATTGCCAATTTTACAATCATTATTGCATTCAAACAATGAATTTAGAATGTTTTTAAGAAACACACAGGATGAATCATTCTGACAGACACAGCGTTGTATCATTTCAGTCCATTCGTTTGATATGCCTCTGACTATATCCATGTGCTTCTTTAGACAAACCAATCGTTTGTTTTGTTCAGAACTATCATCGTCATTAATGATCTTACACAGCATATCGACTATTTCACAATGAAGACGACGTCTCAGAATAAATTTAAACAGACAAGTAACACTACAGCAGATCCCCATGTTAGCGTCAAAATAAGGATCCAGTCGGGCTGTCTTTCCACCAGTCCACTGTGTCATAGACCGCCTGTTCACCGCTATCATTCACCAGATTCTCACGGATTTCACGCAGTCTCTGTAGAATGTGTGGCTCGTCTCTTAGTTCACACAACACGGTTTCGATAATTCCACGGATTCTCTGAGGATTCAGTATCAATCCAAATGATTTCAAAGCAGTGCCGATGACTTGTTTTAACATCGGTTTAAACACTTTACAGGAAATTTCTTCAAAATGTATGAAAAAGAAATACTTGTCAGGATCATACAAACACGTGTGCTGTACCTGACTGGGGTGATCCACTTCACAACCGTAGCACAACTCTTTTAACTTCAACCCGAGGAGATGCTCCAGAATGACCACTACGACTGCTTTTATAAAATTGACGCTCTTTACATCAACAACACCATCAGTATCATCATCCCCCTTCAGAGACGATGCATCTGGAAGTGTGTGTCCTGGACCGTGAGATGAAATGAACGTTAGATTGTGATAGCCAAGATTCATGCAAAACTTGTCGAGCCAATGGCCGGTGATAGGAATACCTCCAGGGACATCACACATTGCTGAAGTAGATGCGTCATCGGATGATGCCAAGGCCCCAGCAGATTCTGTAGTATCGTGTTGAGACATGATGATTCGCGCTTTTGGTTTGAAATGAGAATGGGGACCAGCCGCTTTTAAGGTCTATAGAATGTGGGCGGTGTTACAAGGGGGTCGTACTGCGAACTTCCCCACACTTTTCGGGGTCAAACAGTCTGACCTTAATTATATTGTATTGGTCATATGCATCATTCCATTTAAACAGTTTGTCTATCTTTGAAAAAACATAATTCAGGATAGGCACATATTTCCACTGAAACAAAAACTTCATGTGATCTGTCTCTGTGGAAGGACACACTCCGTCATTGATACCCTGCTTGTTCTCACTGGTAAGTACGTATCCATGGTCATGCAGCCTCTTGATAATATGGTCACCAACAGCCTCTGCAATGAATAAAGGTGCATCTCCAGAATCATTCAGATCCCTCCAAACACGATTGTAAAACACATCCCAATCCTTTCCCGTGAAATACATTGAATCGCCCCTGTTGAATAACTTAACAGAATGAGATGTTCTGTCAAAGTCATACACGCACAAACGACCATCGTCTAGATGAAATTCATATTTCAGAGTTCCTAAAGGATCATGGAGATCCCTGGTTATGCATGGCCCATATCTTTTCCTCGGAGCCCAATCTAGCTTAGCATTTGTTTCTACATCATTTACCAACGGGGTTTTAGGACTTCTGGGGGGTGCCATTGCTCAAGTGGAAATCACAAAATACGTACTTGTTGCAATGAACAGACCTAACCTCTTTTAAATACACAGATGGGATCGGCTACAGCGCAGGGGGGCATCAAAACAGCTGACCAACCAATTCATACCACAACCTGTACAACTGCCGGAGGGGTGGGGCGGGGTGGGGTGGGGAGGGAGGTCAAAGGGGGGCACCAAACATGTCATCAATCATAGACCATCAATCATTTTTGGCACAAAGTATGAGGGGTGGGGTGGGGATGGGGAGGGGGGGAAAGGTCAAAGGTGATCAATTAAGTCATCAATCATAACCTGTCAATCATTTTGTCACAATGTATATTATATTTACTACTTACAGTATATAAACCCATGAGACATAAAAGTCCCCAAATTAAGAACTTATGTTCTGATTTGACAATCAGACAAGCCCTTTAATAGTTTTTATCAAATGGGAAATCAGAGATGTAGTTTGCATGATATTTTGTGGGCTTTGACACCAAGTAGGCTGTCACTAAAAGTTCAGACTCAGGTTACATTTACATTTATTCATTTAGCAGAAGCGGCTGAAGCACTACACTGTGCTGTTTCAGAAACACAAGGGAGCATTCTGAAGAAAATGAAAGAGGCGCTTTGCCATCCAAAACTCTTTGCCTCAGTGGTGTTTTGGATGGTTGCTAGGGCATAGCAATGTACTCAATGTAAGTCTATATTTTGTTACCCTTCATCAAAAGTCTTTAAAAGTCTGATTACATTGAAATGTATTACAAACTTCACTTCAACAAGCTGTACAATTTGAAGGATCATTCATGTACATAGATAAATTGGTGTGGGATCAGATATGTGCGATAATATACTTTTTAGGTTCAGAGGGAAATATAGGCAGTAGTAATTAGCAAGCACTGCTTATAATAGTTCAAAATTGTTATTTTCTTCAAATGGTTCTTCCCAATTCTCTAAATGATCTATAATAAACACTGTTATATTGGAACTAATAGAGCTGGTATGCGTGGCCTTTTCAGATCATTAAGTGAAAACATTATCTCAATTGTTTGAAGGACATAAAATACATTTAGTGACTTAGTCACTTTTTTGTCTTGTTTTTGCCATATATAGGTAAGGTGTCTTTAACTTTTTTTTTTTTAGGCCAAGCACCCCCCTTTTATATATTGTATAAAAGGCCTATGATAACATGCCATATTAATGTATTTACATATATTGTTGTGATATTTGTTTTGCAAATTCATTACAAATATTGTACATTATTACATTATATTACAGAGTCAAACCCTTCAGTAACAATTTACAGTACATTAAGGTTCCATGTGTTAACATTAGTTAACTACATTATTTAACAAACTATCAACGCACAATATTTTACAGCACTTATTTGCTTATTCATGTTGGTTAATAATGTTAATTTCAACATATACTAATACATTTAAAAAATAAAAAGTTTTATAAATGAACATTAATTACGAACTAGCTTGAACTCAAAATTTTATTTTATAAACAAGATTTAACCAAGATTAATAAATAGTTCACTCATCGTTTCACTCCCCATCATGAAATCCCAGTTGTGTATGACTTTTGTTTTTTTCACCAGAACACATTTGAAGAAAACGTGAAAAATATCTTAGCTCAGTAGGTCCTTAAAATGCAAGTGGATGGTGATTTCTCTTTTGAAACTCCAAAAATCACAGAAAGTCAGCAGTTAAGTTAATGTCTTCTAAAGCGACACGATCACTTTTGGTGCAAAAAGGATTTATTTATTTTTTAACTCCAAATCATGCTTCCGGTGAGCAGAGCTAAGCGTGTGTGACGTAATCGCGTAGGCATTTGAAACACGCGAGATCTGACGCATGTGCATCACAGCCGGAAAATCAGCACTGTTTACAAGTGGGAAGGAGGAACGCTGTGCAGTATTTTGGTTGGTTTTGGTTTAGATATGTATTTATCTGTTTCTTTACTCACAATGGTGTGTTTGTGCTCATCCTGGATGTCTCATCCGAGAGGAGAGGAGAATGTGAGATTACATCTGTATCATGGCAATGGTAATACGTTACACGAGAGACCACGTGCACTCCACCCTCTCCTCAAGCTTATACTGAAATGTTGGATTATTGTTAAAAAGTATTTAAATACTGATCCATGGACATTACAGAAGACATTACTTTAACCACTGGAGTCATATCTGTGACATTTATGCTGACTGTCAAAAGAGATGTCACCATCCTCTTGCATTTTAAGGACCTACTGAGCTGAGACATTTTACTTCAAATGTGTTCTGGTGAAAAAAGAAAGTCATACTGTACCTGGGATATCATGAGGGTGAGTAAATAATGAGAGAATTCAAAATTTTGGGTGAACTATATCTTAAGCTTTGATTTAAGTTAACTTAATATTGTGTTTATCTTAACAATTTGTTTTTTTCCAACCTGAAATTTATCAGGATACGATTAATGATTTGTTTATTTTATGTAGGCTCCTCATGTTTTCTGTAGCCTATAAGCAAAGAGAGTGCGCCAATGAGATAGCTCTATTGGTGGCTGTCAGGCTGTGGTAAAGAAAGGGTTAACAATGTGTAAATGACATGTTGAAGAAGAAAAGAAACGCCTGTGTTCGGTAGTTGCGCGGTTATTTGCTGCAAAGGTTCACGTTATCGTTAAACTAGGACATGGATTGCGCTTCAGCGATCGGTTTGCTTGCGTGGAGAGACTGACCGGGGAACTGCCTAAATGAGATAAATCCCGTGGATCACACCGCTTTCTGTTTGTCCCACGAAGACATATCGGCTGTGCTACAATATCAGGGACGAGGCCACAGACAGACGGCGTTCAGCTCTAGCGCGAAATGGTCACGTCTATGCTGGGGCTTCTCATTCAGCCAGTTTGTCTTCTGTTGTGTGGATTTTCCCGCGGTGAGTGTTTAGAAGGATGGTGGTTGCCATGGGAAGATCCTGTGGAACAATGCCGCGTTCGTACAGCGTTTGTGGTTACAATGTTGCAATCTTATTCCCAGAAGGTATTTAAATTATTTGCAATAAATTGAGCTGCTTTGTTCATTAAATATTTTTTGCTTGGACCAAATATTAATTTAAATGTGGGCTACATTTTTGTACAGTTTCTTTAAGTAGAATTAGGATTTGATTGGATGGCTCACTGGTCGCTCATTTAAAATGCGTCTAAATGTATATAGGCCTGTGCAAATGAATTGCAATACGCTCTACATCAAAATGTATGTATTTTTTCTGACCGGTTGAAAAAAAAAGTATAATTTCTGCTTATTTGTAGCCTACATATAATCCAATGCGTTTTAAAAATGTATATGAACATATGTACGATGATCTATTAATAAAGGCCGAATAACTTAAGACATGGCCTTGCCGTTATTCTTTCGGAATGCTTAATGTCTCAGTCAGTGGAATACACGCTGCTTCAATTCGTAACGAAACCAGGCGTGTTTGGTTGCGTTGCAGTAACTGACAATAAACAGGTGAATCCGGTTAAAGCGTTGAAACGCGTGTTTAAGCTTCTATAGCCTACTGATGCTTTTGGCCAAATTTTAGCTCAACGTACGCTTAGAGGTAGATCCTACTCTTTATAAGTTGTTTTTATCATTAGGTGTTATTTTCTGAGGCGAACAACACTATAACGTGCAAATAATGCATTTTAGAACGCGTTACAACGCGCAGAAACAGCTGGACGGAGCTTAACGGAACAGAATGTATGAGCCTCGAAACGCGTTTTTGAAGTTTAACTGAAAACCCAGCACAACACGCGTTTTGCGTCCGTCTGCGCTGTTTTTCAGTTGGTTTCCTGTATAAACTCACAATAAATTTTTATTTGTGTTATATATATATGCTAATAAGGTCTCCAGACTAAATTGCCATTGGCAACTAAACTGAAGCATTAAGGAGACAAATGGCAGTTTATTCTCAAATCACAGAATTGCTCGATTTAGATTGCTGATCAGAAACTAGATAGAAAAGGAAGACAGTTGATAACCCGTTAATTTTAATTTAACAAACAGAATATATTGTTGAGAAGATACGTACATTTGCATTACCTTTTGCCTCAAATGTTCACACCCCTTTCATAATTTGTACAAATATAAGAGGTAAAATATATTTTTTTATTTAGCACTGCCTGTCAGAATCTACAGTACAGGTATTTACATATAGTATGCATAGTGTGTTGCCTTCTTGAGCATCAATGAATGTTTGTACCTTGTGTAATAGTTGTGTACAAGTCCCTCAATTGTCCTAAGTGTCAAAAGCTTGATCTGATATATATATATATATATATATATATATATATATATATATATATATATAACCTTGTTTATATGAGGACTGTTTTTGTGATCTGGGACTTAGCCAGCTACCAGTCTGAGTTATTTGGAGAGGGGGTCAAATCTTTCTGTGGCAGGGAGAGGTCCCACTTGACCTGCCACCACTACAGGCAGCTCTCGCTTGACCTACCACAGGCCACATCACTCCTGTGGTCACAGTCATAAGTGTCTCTTGAACGATCCGTCACCATTAATATATTTTCACCTAAACATTTGGATATGCACTGATCAGCCACAACATTAAAACCACTGACATGTGAAGTGAATAACAATGATTATCCTGGTACAATGGCACCTCTCAAGGGGTGGGATATATTATGCAGCAAGTGATCAGTCAGTTCTTGAATTTCATGTGTTGGAAGCATGAAAAATGGGCATGCATAAGGATCTGAGTGACTTTGACAAGGGCCAAATTGTAATGGCAATTTGGGGAGTTCCCGGTATGCAGTGGTTAGTACCTACAAAAAGTGGTCCAAGGAAGGACAACCGGCGAACAGGCTCATTGATGCACATGGGGAGCGAAGGCTAGCCTGTCTGGTCTGATCCCACAGAAAAGCTAAGAGCTTTAGCACAAATTGGCCTCCAAATTCCCAATCAGATCTCAACCAGATTGAGCATCTATGGGATGTGCTGGACCAACAAGTCCAATCCATGGAGACCCCACATTGCAACTTACAGTACTTAAAGGTTCTGCTGCTAACGTCTTGGCAGATACCACTGGACGCCTTCAGAGGTCTTGTGGATTCCATGCCTCGACGGCTGATCGGTGTGTGTGTGTGTGTAATATATATATATATATATATATATAACTAAATAATATTTTAAATAGTTATTGGCATCAGTAATGTCCTGACTATAATTTGTGATTAGTTGAATGCCACTTTGGTGATTTAAGTACCAATTTCAAATCGCAAAATCTGTACATTTATTCCAAACCTTTTGCTGCCAGAGTACATACAGTATATGCAACATACATTTCAAAATATGACAAAAATTGCCAATTTCATATATGTAAATTTTTTTTTTTAAACACTTTGTACATAAATGCTCATATGTGAATTCTAATTGTATTTGTTTGTATATGGCCATATATCAGATTTCAATTTCAGACAATGTAATAATTGCAACAAGCCTATTGAATCCTCATTTGTGTTTTTAGTTTACGGTAGTTTAGTAAAACGTCTATTTTAAACTTGGAGAAGTTGCATTGTCTGAGACAGAAAAGGGTCTTCCAATACCCACAGGTTTCACCTAAATGTATTGTAGCCTATTTTTGTAATGTTTTTTTCTTGCCAACTGCATATTCAATTATTGTGCAATAAAATATTTATATGTAATTGCATTTACAATGTAATCAACACAATTGCAGAGGTATATAATAAAGATTTGTGTTTTTTCACTGCAAAATAACCCAAAAAAATTCATGGAAAATTTCCACATAATCCTGGTGTGAATGAATAACAAAAAATCAATTTGCACTTGAACCTAATGATACAACCTGAGGCTCCTGAAAAGTAAATCATTAGAAGGGCAGAGAAAAAATGCAATTTTTTTTTTACACTTAAGCCCCACCTATTCCAGCGAATAAGCTGTGTGTCTGAATTGAGAAGACGCAAAGAGTGGTGACGCATCGAGAGGGAGAAGCAAAGAGCGGTGACGCATCGAGAGGGAGACGCAAAGAATGTTGATGCAAAGGTGACACATCGAGAGGGAGACGCAACTTACTGTAATGCATTGAGGGAGACGCAATGTTCTCTCCCTGCCACGGAAAGATGTTACCCCTTCTGAGTATTTTTAGTGGTAAAATATCTGGTAACTGAATGGTTGCTGGTTCAAACCACCATTGAACTGATCCAGGATCTATCACCTTTGTGCCCTTGAGCAAGGTAATAACCTTAGATTATTCCAGGGGAGCTTTTTCTGTAATTTAGATAAAAGCTTCTGCTAAATGACTAATTAGTAGCTTTGATGTGTTGGACTCACACAAATATAAAAGAATAAGGCTTTTGGGCATTTGACAAGCTGTGAAGCTGATGGTTTGGGCCAAAAAATGACCAGTTAATGTGTTCTGGCTGTTATAAACCTTGCTACTGTTTCAAATTATGATTATAATCTATTTTAGTATCATATAGTATTATACAGCTCTAAGAACAATAAAAGACTGGCCAAGTGTTCTAGTGCTTTTAGTGAAGACTATGTACTCTATTGTCTTTGTGATTATAGAATGGTCTGTAGGTCTTTTGGTGTGCTACAAGAGCCTGAAATAGTTTGCCTTTTAAGTTAACTTGGTGAATATTGTCTTTTCAGTCTACTGTTGTCCCTTTTCTTGTATAACAATCTTGGGTTAGCCTAATGGTTGCCAAATTCCATGGTTAATCTGACCTTTTTTATTAGATAAATATATTTGTCTAGACTGCATTTTTGTGATGCATCAGTGCAATTTGATTGGCATTGTTCTGAATAGTATGATACCAGTATCGTGGTATGCGTACTGTGCAAAGGATGCACACTTTCTGCATGCATGGAATGTCTGAATGATCCATTACATTTGGCAAAATGTGCAATATTTGTGCAATGTGTAGTGTATATAACAAAATCTGCAATATGTGTAAATAAAGCAGAGCACAATGCACGCAATACTGTATATTATAATGCAATGCGCTCAACTTGACCTTCCAATATCCCATTTAATAAATGAACTGGAAGTAATATCTGCCATGATTATGAACGTCTTTCTTGACTCATTGATTGTACAGCCAAATTTGGAGACATTTTTACACAACGATGATAACTGGACACCACTTGCTTAATTAAAGAAGTGTCGTTCTAGCATTGTGACAGTTATGTAGCTTCTATTTTAAATGTTCATTGCATGTGAGCACTGTTTCAGATACCATTAAAAATAAATATTTGGCTGCAGACAGTACTGTGCAGTACATGAACACACCTCAGAAATCCTACGCATGGAGATACACAACTGTCTGAATATTCTCAAAATGCAGTCATGGTCAAGAAGAGCAGTTGTCCATGAATACAGCTGTCCATGAACAGGCTTACAGTACAGTAAACAGCCTCAATTGTATTCTAAAACTCTTAAGGCATATATCTTTATGCATATAAAGCATACAGTGGATATTAAACCACACAGTTAATTTAAAGACATCTACCCCACTCTGCTTTGTTTCTTTATTTCAAGTGGGTTGGCTGGCAGAGTGGGATAGCTTTAATTAGCATGGATAATGCTCCTCTCTCGGCTGAGGACTGAACTTGCGTTGCTCTGATTAGACTGAAAAGCAGGCTGGCTGCGGAGTGACGGACTATTGAGTGACTGACTGTGGGTAGTGTGTCAAATGTCATATTGGTAAGAGGGTACCATGAAATGACCGCATTGTTTCAAAGGACTGGCTGCATGATCTCTGATTCACAAGAAATGCAGGGCACCTATTTCTCCAAGGGAGTTGAATGCAATTGTTAGAATGTTCAAATGTTCTTATAGGAATGAAAATACTGTGTTACAAGGGCTGTCAACAGATACATTTTTTAAATAAAAATGAATTACATATGGCGATTTTAAATAATCAAATTAAATCACAATCTCACATATAAATATTTGCAGAGAAAAGTCCTCAAATCTGTACATTATTCAAAACTTTTGGCCATCAGTGAATAATCATTTAAATATTACATTAATTGTTGTAATAATATTTAAATAATTATACACTAACGGCCAAAAGTTTTGAACAATTTACAGATTTAGCTGTTTCAGAAGGAAATTGGTACTTCAGTTCACTAAAATGGCATTCAACTGATCACAAAGTAGATTCAGGATATTACTGATATAAAATCAGCACCATCTCTATTTGAAAAAAGTAATTTTTGATCAAATCTAGACAGCCCCCATTTCCAGCAGCTATCACTCCACCACCTTATCCTTGAGCAATCATGCAAATGGCTAATTTGGTACTAGAAACTCACTTGCCATTATATCAAAGACTTTTCAAAGCTATTTGGTTCATTAAGTGAAGCTAAAGTTTTTGTTGTTGAGTTGCCACAGTGTGCAATAGACTGGCATTTCTTAAGGTCAGTATTAGGTCAAAAATGGCAAAAAAGAAACCACTTTCTCTAGAAACTCACTAAATCATTGTTTTAAGGAATGAAGGTTATACAATGCTTGAAATTGCCAAAATAAATGAAGATTTCATACAAAGGTGTACTCTACAGTCTTCAAAGACAAAGGACTACTGTCTCTAACTAGGACAGAATGAGATGTGGAAGGCCAGATGTACAACTAAACAAGAGGATAAGCACATCATAGTCTCTAGTTTGAGAAATAGATGCCTCACATGTCCTCAGCTGACAACTTCATTGAATTCTACCCGCTCAACACCAGTTTCATGTACAACAGTAAAGAGAAGACTCAGGGGTGCAGGCCTTATTGAAAGAAGTGAAAAGAAAAAGCCAATTTTGAAAGAGAAAATGAAAAAGAAACGGTTAGAGTGGGCAAAGAAACACAGACTAAGGGTTGAATAAAAATAAACTGCACAAATAATTTTAATTTCAGGTCTGGTTCTCCGCCAAACTCTACAGCCCTTTGTGTTACTGTTGTCCTTGGAATCCATATCACCCTGTAGCTCAAGACTGGTTTCCCACTGAAGTTAAGCAGGGTTGAACCTGGCCAGTACCTGGATGGGAGACTTCCTAAGGAAAAGTAAGGTTGCTGCTGGAAGATTTATTGGGGAGGCCAGCAGGGGGTGCTCACACTGCAGTCCGTGTTGGTCCTAATGCCCTAATTTAGTGATGGGGACACTATGCTGTAAAAAAAGCATGTCCTTTAAATGAGATGTTAAACCATGGTCCTGACTCTCTGTGATCATTATAAATCCCAGGGCACTTCTTGTGGGGGTGTTCTGGCCAAATTCCCTCCAATTAGCCCTTCTCAATCATGGCCTCCTTATAATCCCCATCCACTATTTGGCTCTATAATTCTCCTCTCCACCAATAGCTGGTGTGTGGTGAGCATACTGGTCACTACAGCACTATGGCTGCCGTCGCATCATCCAGGTAGATGCTGCACATTGGTGGTGATTGTGGAGAGTCCCCGATTCGCTGTGTAAAGCGCTTTGAGTGTGTAGCGTGGCCACATAAGGGGATATTGTTTATATAAGGTTTGTGACGTTAAACTAATTATGTTTGTCATTATTACCTATTAAGTTATATTGCTTTCCCCTGTTATCTGTCTATCCCTCAGCTGTTATGTGTTGATCCCTATCTCTGTTCACGCGAGATCTTCGCGTGTTTTCATGTACGTGTTTTCCTGCCACGTAAACAGGAAGTATCAATTGACGTTCTATTTAAAGAACCGCTATGCCAGTTGTGGGGGCTCATTTGCGAGTACGCTCCAATTTACATACTCATTCATTACTTGGAATTATACTGGTGACTGACCTGGAAGCGCTGAGCGCCTTTCCTCCTGGAAGTTATTCGTTTGGCTCGCAGCCAGGATTACTTTTTATCAGAGGACACTGGTCAATTCATTACTTCATCATTTGATCGTGCTCTTCAAAACACCCGGTGAGGTTGATCCGAACACTATAAATAACTCTGCACTCTGGACTTCACCTTTACTTGTATATACACCCTGTTTTGAACCTATTGTAAATATTATTTGTTTGTTAATACACTTGAGTTAGTTAATTTATCAGTGTTGATATATTTATTTATTTTTCTACTCATTTACCTATCATTAGGAACAGTACGGACGTTCCCGAATTAGTGTAAACTCCACTTAAATATTTTGGGGAGTGTTACATAGTGGTGGCCCGTACGGGGAACTACGTGACGTTTCTATTTCTTGATAGTGTTTTTTTGGGGTGTTCATAAATATGGAAAACATGACACAGGTAAATGGAGCAGTAATTAATGTACATTATGAGGATGTTGAGACTGATGTGAATGAGCCACGGTATAATTATGATGAAACTCAGGCTGCTGATTTCACTGCGGGCCCGTTTGTTTCCAGGCGTAACCCAACAGATGAAATAGCATCTATCTTGAGTTCAATGTATAATTCTGATGATGATGATGAAAAAGAAATGCTGAACCTAAATGTTGTACAAACAATGCAAACGGAGATTGATAATCTTAAGGTGGATTTATTGGCTCTTAATGAAAAAATACAACATAATGAACAGGAATTAAAACAGTCTGTAGATAGTTCCCTTAATAGGGAAACTAGTTTCCGGGAGGCAGTGGACGCTGGCTTAGCAGACTTAGGAGATCATTTCCAGAGGTCTATAGAGAAGTTGGAGAGAGCGGTGGTTGATTGTTTCCTGCGGAGAGATGCAAGATGGGAAAATCAGATGAAAAAGTTGAGATTCACCAGCACCCCATCTCGACAGCCTTTCTACCCTGCCTCTTCCCTATCTTCAGCTAATGTCTTAAATACTCCCGTACCAGCTACAAGACTTAAAGTCCCCCCTGTTAACGGAGGCAACGCTACCTATGACGTCACTGCTGGAGCAAGAACATCTAACCTGGCTCACCCTTCGTGTATGCCGACTATGTCATCTTTCTGTGGGAAACCCCCTATCCGTCTGGAATTCCCTTCCTTCGGTGAGTCTGGTGAGACAGCAGACGTACTTCATTTCATCGAACAGGTAGAAAATTATCTGGACATTAGACCCTTACCTAGTGTGGAGCTCGTTGGCACCTTGAGTACAGTGCTCAAAGGACCCGCTTTAAGCTGGTGGAAGGCAGAAAAGACCAAGGTAACAGATTGGCACTCTTTCAAAAATGCTTTTATGTCTGCATTTCTCCCTGATGATTACCTCACGGAAGTGGAGGACAAGTTAAGATCACTGGTGCAGCAACCCAATCAGCGTTTGAGAGATTTCGCCTATGATTACCGAGCCCTCTGCCTCAAATGGAAGCCAGCTATGACTGAAGAGGAGATGGTGAGCCGAATACTCAATAACATCAACCCAAGGGTTGCGGGCTGTCTGAGAGGGACGGTGAAGTCAGTGGAACAGATGGTGAAGGTGGGATCTATGGTGGAGAAGGACTGGATGGGAGCAAAAGATTACTGGCAGAAAGTGGGAAAATTGAACAGCAAAGAAACAACAAATAAAAGACCTACTGAACGCCATACCTCTAAAAATCTGGCAGGAGTGTCCATTGCTCAACCCCAACCTATGACATCTCTTCTAGTTGTGCCTATAAAGATAAAAGGACAAGAGGTGAAGGCGGTGCTGGATACAGGGAGCACATTCACCCTTATGCAGGAGAATCTGTGGAGACAGTTAGGAGGGGAAGGGAAACCTGACCCTTCAGGCCCACTTCAACGGTTCATTATGGCGGATGGAAAAATGCACCAGGCGATCAACAGGAAAACAGTTTGTTATGAGTGGCATGACAGGATATGCAGGTTGGACACCTATATTATGAAGGATGCTCACCTGGCCTTTCCCCTTATAGCTGGTCTGGATTTCCTGAGAGCCGCTGAAGCCATAGTGGATGTAGGCCAATGGAGATATGGTCTGAAAATGGGCAAGGGATATATATATCATCCATTTCTAACTGCCCTTCTAAATCCTGTATTGTCTTCACGACTGATGGGTGAAAATATAGGCACGACCGCTGCAGTGAGTCTATATTATGCTTTACCTCCAACCTGGAATCCACCCACATATGACTCCCACACACAAGTTGTTCCCAGCTGGGACTCCGACAATCAGGAGGAATTACGGAAGCTGATGAATAATTGGCCTCGTACCACCTCTCAAGTCCTGGGAAAAACATCTGTGGAACAGCACAAAATTACACTGTCTGATGAAATGCCCATGAGATCCCGAGCTTATAGGGTCTCACCATTCAAGAAGAGGATTATTGATGCACAAGTAGAACAAATGCTACGAGACCATATCATCGAGCCTTCTTTCTCTCCTTGGTCATCACCTGTGGTTCTTGTCCCCAAACCTGATGGTTCCTACAGGTTCTGTGTAGACTATAGGAGACTTAATAGTAAGACCGTACCTGACGCTTATCCAATGCCAATAATCCACGACATCTTGGAATCCTTGGAAGGCGCCTCCTGGTTCAGCACATTGGACTTGCAGTCAGGGTACTGGCAGGTTGAAATGGAGGAAAGTAGCAAAGCCAAAACAGCCTTCATCACCTCCCAAGGTCTATTCCAGTTCCGCTCCATGCCATATGGATTACGGAATGCTGCTGCCACCTTCCAGAGGCTGATGGAGAAGGTACTAGCAGAGTTGAGAGGGAAGTTTTGTTTCGTCTACATTGATGACATCATAATCTATTCACGGTCTTTACCAGAACATGTACAACATCTGAACACCATCCTGCAACGACTAAACCAAGCATCACTTACCCTAAATATGAAGAAATGTCACTTCTTTAAAAAGCAGTTGAAGTTTCTTGGACATATAGTCTCAGAGAAAGGAGTGGAGGTCGATCCTGAAAAGACCAAGGCGGTTGCTGACTATCCACCTCCCAAAGACATTAAAGCCCTCCAACGCTTCTTGGGATTAGCCGGGTGGTACCACAAGTTCATTCCCCATTTTGCCGACATCACCGCTCCATTAAACCATCTAAAAAAGAAAGGAGTTAAGTGGGATTGGACGCCTGAGTGTCAAACCAGTCTGGAGAATATTAAACTAATATTACAAAACCCCCCAGTATTGCTGCAACCTGACCTCAACCAACCTTTCCAGGTTCATACAGATGCCAGTGATGTGGGCTTAGGAGCCATTATTACCCAGCAAACTCCTGAGGGGGAAAGGGTAATAGCTTACGCATCACGAACATTGCGTGGACCCGAAGTGAATTATTCAACGGCTGAAAAAGAGTGTCTAGCTGTAGTCTGGGCAGTGGAAAAGTGGAAACATTACCTGGAAGGAAGACAGTTCGACATTTATAGTGACCATGCTGCCTTAACTTGGGCCTTCAATAGCCCTAAGACCTCCTCTCGGCTGACCCGGTGGACTCTTAGGTTACAGCAATTCATCTTCCAAGTACATCACAGAAGAGGATGTCTGAACCTTGGTCCAGATGCCTTGTCACGAGTCTGTGAACCCTCTGAAAGTGAAAGTGTGCCCTGTCTGGCCATAGTAAAATCAAAATGTGCCTCTGACATACCCCACACGTTAGAGGAAATCTCACAAGCACAAAGACATGACAATACGGTGTCTCTCCTCCAACTGGCCCAAAAAAACAGAAAGGCTCAAGAAAACCAAATTACCTTTGAGGTCCACCAGGGGGTGTTATATCGCAGGGTTCCTGTCAAGAACAATGGAAATAAATTCCAACTAGTTGTTCCTCAGGCATTAATTCCTGGTTTCTTGCATTACGTACACGATAACCCGCTGGAAGGACATCTGGGACGGCTGAAAACCTTACTGAGGCTCTTGGAGGTGGCGTGGTGGCCAACTGTCCGTAAGGATGTCTGGCAGTATGTAAAAGGATGTGAAACATGTCAAAAATACAAACATGAAAATACAAAACCCAGCGGTTTTTTACAACAGACGCAAGTGACAGAACCAGGTCACACCTTGGGGATGGATTTTATGGGACCTTTCCCAACCAGTAAAAAACAAAACACTTACTTACTGGTGGTGGTTGATTATTACACCAAATGGGTAGAGTTGTTCCCCCTTCGAGATAGTAAGACCCCTAAGATTGTCAAAATTCTCAGGGAAGAGATCTTTACCCGATGGGGGGTCCCAAAGTACATCATTTCTGACCGGGGAGCACAATTCACTTCTAACGTACTGTCCGAGCTGTGCAGGTCCTGGGGAAGCATACAGAAGCTCACTACCAGGTATCACCCTCAGACAAACCTCACAGAAAGAATAAACAGGACAGTAAAAACTATGATTGCGTCATATGTAGGACAATACCATCAAACATGGGACCACTGAGCTGAGGTTTGCAATCAACACGGCACACCAAGAAACAACAGGGAGAACTCCGGCTGAATTAATGCTGGGCAGACAGCTTCACGGTCCACTAGAGAGGTTGATCCTAAAAAACCCCACTCCTGACCAAACAGCCTATAATATAATTGTAAGACAGAACATCATGGCAGAGGAGGTAAAGCACCGAGTAGGGGTGCAACAATCTAGACAAGCTAGATACTATATTGCCCGACGGAAAGATGCGCAGTTTCAGCCGGGTGATCTAGTCTGGGTTAAAACTCACCCTCTCTCGTCTTCCTCGAATAAATACTCTGCTAAGCTAGCGCCCAAGTGGGAGGGTCCGGCTGAAGTAATAAAAAAAATGGGGCCAATAAATTACACTGTTCGTTGGGGAGACCCATGTAAAACAGAAATTTTAAATGTGGTGAACCTAAAACGCTGGTACGGACGATCTCCCCCTATGCCGAAGGCTGGGGGGGGGGATCTATGTAGCGTGGCCACATAAGGGGATATTGTTTATATAAGGTTTGTGACGTTAAACTAATTATGTTTGTCATTATTACCTATTAAGTTATATTGCTTTCCCCTGTTATCTGTCTATCCCTCAGCTGTTATGTGTTGATCCCTATCTCTGTTCACGCGAGATCTTCGCGTGTTTTCATGTACGTGTTTTCCTGCCACGTAAACAGGAAGTATCAATTGACGTTCTATTTAAAGAACCGCTATGCCGGTTGTGGGGGCTCATTTGCGAGTACGCTCCAATTTACATACTCATTCATTCCTTGGAATTATACTGGTGACTGACCTGGAAGCGCTGAGCGCCGTTCCTCCTGGAAGTTATTCGTTTGGCTCGCAGCCAGGATTACTTTTTATCAGAGGACACTGGTCAATTCATTACTTCATCATTTGATCGTGCTCTTCAAAACACCCGGTGAGGTTGATCCGAACACTATAAATAACTCTGCACTCTGGACTTCACCTTTACTTGTATATACACCCTGTTTTGAACCTATTGTAAATATTATTTGTTTGTTAATACACTTGAGTTAGTTAATTTATCAGTGTTGATATATTTATTTATTTTTCTACTCATTTACCTATCATTAGGAACAGTACGGACGTTCCCGAATTAGTGTAAACTCCACTTAAATATTTTGGGGAGTGTTACATAGTGGTGGCCCGTACGGGGAACTACGTGACGTTTCTATTTCTTGATAGTGTTTTTTTGGGGTGTTCATAAATATGGAAAACATGACACAGGTAAATGGAGCAGTAATTAATGTACATTATGAGGATGTTGAGACTGATGTGAATGAGCCACGGTATAATTATGATGAAACTCAGGCTGCTGATTTCACTGCGGGCCCGTTTGTTTCCAGGCGTAACCCAACAGATGAAATAGCATCTATCTTGAGTTCAATGTATAATTCTGATGATGATGATGAAAAAGAAATGCTGAACCTAAATGTTGTACAAACAATGCAAACGGAGATTGATAATCTTAAGGTGGATTTATTGGCTCTTAATGAAAAAATACAACATAATGAACAGGAATTAAAACAGTCTGTAGATAGTTCCCTTAATAGGGAAACTAGTTTCCGGGAGGCAGTGGACGCTGGCTTAGCAGACTTAGGAGATCATTTCCAGAGGTCTATAGAGAAGTTGGAGAGAGCGGTGGTTGATTGTTTCCTGCGGAGAGATGCAAGATGGGAAAATCAGATGAAAAAGTTGAGATTCACCAGCACCCCATCTCGACAGCCTTTCTACCCTGCCTCTTCCCTATCTTCAGCTAATGTCTTAAATACTCCCGTACCAGCTACAAGACTTAAAGTCCCCCCTGTTAACGGAGGCAACGCTACCTATGACGTCACTGCTGGAGCAAGAACATCTAACCTGGCTCACCCTTCGTGTATGCCGACTATGTCATCTTTCTGTGGGAAACCCCCTATCCGTCTGGAATTCCCTTCCTTCGGTGAGTCTGGTGAGACAGCAGACGTACTTCATTTCATCGAACAGGTAGAAAATTATCTGGACATTAGACCCTTACCTAGTGTGGAGCTCGTTGGCACCTTGAGTACAGTGCTCAAAGGACCCGCTTTAAGCTGGTGGAAGGCAGAAAAGACCAAGGTAACAGATTGGCACTCTTTCAAAAATGCTTTTATGTCTGCATTTCTCCCTGATGATTACCTCACGGAAGTGGAGGACAAGTTAAGATCACTGGTGCAGCAACCCAATCAGCGTTTGAGAGATTTCGCCTATGATTACCGAGCCCTCTGCCTCAAATGGAAGCCAGCTATGACTGAAGAGGAGATGGTGAGCCGAATACTCAATAACATCAACCCAAGGGTTGCGGGCTGTCTGAGAGGGACGGTGAAGTCAGTGGAACAGATGGTGAAGGTGGGATCTATGGTGGAGAAGGACTGGATGGGAGCAAAAGATTACTGGCAGAAAGTGGGAAAATTGAACAGCAAAGAAACAACAAATAAAAGACCTACTGAACGCCATACCTCTAAAAATCTGGCAGGAGTGTCCATTGCTCAACCCCAACCTATGACATCTCTTCTAGTTGTGCCTATAAAGATAAAAGGACAAGAGGTGAAGGCGGTGCTGGATACAGGGAGCACATTCACCCTTATGCAGGAGAATCTGTGGAGACAGTTAGGAGGGGAAGGGAAACCTGACCCTTCAGGCCCACTTCAACGGTTCATTATGGCGGATGGAAAAATGCACCAGGCGATCAACAGGAAAACAGTTTGTTATGAGTGGCATGACAGGATATGCAGGTTGGACACCTATATTATGAAGGATGCTCACCTGGCCTTTCCCCTTATAGCTGGTCTGGATTTCCTGAGAGCCGCTGAAGCCATAGTGGATGTAGGCCAATGGAGATATGGTCTGAAAATGGGCAAGGGATATATATATCATCCATTTCTAACTGCCCTTCTAAATCCTGTATTGTCTTCACGACTGATGGGTGAAAATATAGGCACGACCGCTGCAGTGAGTCTATATTATGCTTTACCTCCAACCTGGAATCCACCCACATATGACTCCCACACACAAGTTGTTCCCAGCTGGGACTCCGACAATCAGGAGGAATTACGGAAGCTGATGAATAATTGGCCTCGTACCACCTCTCAAGTCCTGGGAAAAACATCTGTGGAACAGCACAAAATTACACTGTCTGATGAAATGCCCATGAGATCCCGAGCTTATAGGGTCTCACCATTCAAGAAGAGGATTATTGATGCACAAGTAGAACAAATGCTACGAGACCATATCATCGAGCCTTCTTTCTCTCCTTGGTCATCACCTGTGGTTCTTGTCCCCAAACCTGATGGTTCCTACAGGTTCTGTGTAGACTATAGGAGACTTAATAGTAAGACCGTACCTGACGCTTATCCAATGCCAATAATCCACGACATCTTGGAATCCTTGGAAGGCGCCTCCTGGTTCAGCACATTGGACTTGCAGTCAGGGTACTGGCAGGTTGAAATGGAGGAAAGTAGCAAAGCCAAAACAGCCTTCATCACCTCCCAAGGTCTATTCCAGTTCCGCTCCATGCCATATGGATTACGGAATGCTGCTGCCACCTTCCAGAGGCTGATGGAGAAGGTACTAGCAGAGTTGAGAGGGAAGTTTTGTTTCGTCTACATTGATGACATCATAATCTATTCACGGTCTTTACCAGAACATGTACAACATCTGAACACCATCCTGCAACGACTAAACCAAGCATCACTTACCCTAAATATGAAGAAATGTCACTTCTTTAAAAAGCAGTTGAAGTTTCTTGGACATATAGTCTCAGAGAAAGGAGTGGAGGTCGATCCTGAAAAGACCAAGGCGGTTGCTGACTATCCACCTCCCAAAGACATTAAAGCCCTCCAACGCTTCTTGGGATTAGCCGGGTGGTACCACAAGTTCATTCCCCATTTTGCCGACATCACCGCTCCATTAAACCATCTAAAAAAGAAAGGAGTTAAGTGGGATTGGACGCCTGAGTGTCAAACCAGTCTGGAGAATATTAAACTAATATTACAAAACCCCCCAGTATTGCTGCAACCTGACCTCAACCAACCTTTCCAGGTTCATACAGATGCCAGTGATGTGGGCTTAGGAGCCATTATTACCCAGCAAACTCCTGAGGGGGAAAGGGTAATAGCTTACGCATCACGAACATTGCGTGGACCCGAAGTGAATTATTCAACGGCTGAAAAAGAGTGTCTAGCTGTAGTCTGGGCAGTGGAAAAGTGGAAACATTACCTGGAAGGAAGACAGTTCGACATTTATAGTGACCATGCTGCCTTAACTTGGGCCTTCAATAGCCCTAAGACCTCCTCTCGGCTGACCCGGTGGACTCTTAGGTTACAGCAATTCATCTTCCAAGTACATCACAGAAGAGGATGTCTGAACCTTGGTCCAGATGCCTTGTCACGAGTCTGTGAACCCTCTGAAAGTGAAAGTGTGCCCTGTCTGGCCATAGTAAAATCAAAATGTGCCTCTGACATACCCCACACGTTAGAGGAAATCTCACAAGCACAAAGACATGACAATACGGTGTCTCTCCTCCAACTGGCCCAAAAAAACAGAAAGGCTCAAGAAAACCAAATTACCTTTGAGGTCCACCAGGGGGTGTTATATCGCAGGGTTCCTGTCAAGAACAATGGAAATAAATTCCAACTAGTTGTTCCTCAGGCATTAATTCCTGGTTTCTTGCATTACGTACACGATAACCCGCTGGGAGGACATCTGGGACGGCTGAAAACCTTACTGAGGCTCTTGGAGGTGGCGTGGTGGCCAACTGTCCGTAAGGATGTCTGGCAGTATGTAAAAGGATGTGAAACATGTCAAAAATACAAACATGAAAATACAAAACCCAGCGGTTTTTTACAACAGACGCAAGTGACAGAACCAGGTCACACCTTGGGGATGGATTTTATGGGACCTTTCCCAACCAGTAAAAAACAAAACACTTACTTACTGGTGGTGGTTGATTATTACACCAAATGGGTAGAGTTGTTCCCCCTTCGAGATAGTAAGACCCCTAAGATTGTCAAAATTCTCAGGGAAGAGATCTTTACCCGATGGGGGGTCCCAAAGTACATCATTTCTGACCGGGGAGCACAATTCACTTCTAACGTACTGTCCGAGCTGTGCAGGTCCTGGGGAAGCATACAGAAGCTCACTACCAGCTATCACCCTCAGACAAACCTCACAGAAAGAATAAACAGGACAGTAAAAACTATGATTGCGTCATATGTAGGACAATACCATCAAACATGGGACCACTGAGCTGAGGTTTGCAATCAACACGGCACACCAAGAAACAACAGGGAGAACTCCGGCTGAATTAATGCTGGGCAGACAGCTTCACGGTCCACTAGAGAGGTTGATCCTAAAAAACCCCACTCCTGACCAAACAGCCTATAATATAATTGTAAGACAGAACATCATGGCAGAGGAGGTAAAGCACCGAGTAGGGGTGCAACAATCTAGACAAGCTAGATACTATAATGCCCGACGGAAAGATGCGCAGTTTCAGCCGGGTGATCTAGTCTGGGTTAAAACTCACCCTCTCTCGTCTTCCTCGAATAAATACTCTGCTAAGCTAGCGCCCAAGTGGGAGGGTCCGGCTGAAGTAATAAAAAAAATGGGGCCAATAAATTACACTGTTCGTTGGGGAGACCCATGTAAAACAGAAATTTTAAATGTGGTGAACCTAAAACGCTGGTACGGACGATCTCCCCCTATGCCGAAGGCTGGGGGGGGGGATCTATGTAGCGTGGCCACATAAGGGGATATTGTTTATATAAGGTTTGTGACGTTAAACTAATTATGTTTGTCATTATTACCTATTAAGTTATATTGCTTTCCCCTGTTATCTGTCTATCCCTCAGCTGTTATGTGTTGATCCCTATCTCTGTTCACGCGAGATCTTCGCGTGTTTTCATGTACGTGTTTTCCTGCCACGTAAACAGGAAGTATCAATTGACGTTCTATTTAAAGAACCGCTATGCCGGTTGTGGGGGCTCATTTGCGAGTACGCTCCAATTTACATACTCATTCATTCCTTGGAATTATACTGGTGACTGACCTGGAAGCGCTGAGCGCCGTTCCTCCTGGAAGTTATTCGTTTGGCTCGCAGCCAGGATTACTTTTTATCAGAGGACACTGGTCAATTCATTACTTCATCATTTGATCGTGCTCTTCAAAACACCCGGTGAGGTTGATCCGAACACTATAAATAACTCTGCACTCTGGACTTCACCTTTACTTGTATATACACCCTGTTTTGAACCTATTGTAAATATTATTTGTTTGTTAATACACTTGAGTTAGTTAATTTATCAGTGTTGATATATTTATTTATTTTTCTACTCATTTACCTATCATTAGGAACAGTACGGACGTTCCCGAATTAGTGTAAACTCCACTTAAATATTTTGGGGAGTGTTACATAGTGGTGGCCCGTACGGGGAACTACGTGACGTTTCTATTTCTTGATAGTGTTTTTTTGGGGTGTTCATAAATATGGAAAACATGACACAGGTAAATGGAGCAGTAATTAATGTACATTATGAGGATGTTGAGACTGATGTGAATGAGCCACGGTATAATTATGATGAAACTCAGGCTGCTGATTTCACTGCGGGCCCGTTTGTTTCCAGGCGTAACCCAACAGATGAAATAGCATCTATCTTGAGTTCAATGTATAATTCTGATGATGATGATGAAAAAGAAATGCTGAACCTAAATGTTGTACAAACAATGCAAACGGAGATTGATAATCTTAAGGTGGATTTATTGGCTCTTAATGAAAAAATACAACATAATGAACAGGAATTAAAACAGTCTGTAGATAGTTCCCTTAATAGGGAAACTAGTTTCCGGGAGGCAGTGGACGCTGGCTTAGCAGACTTAGGAGATCATTTCCAGAGGTCTATAGAGAAGTTGGAGAGAGCGGTGGTTGATTGTTTCCTGCGGAGAGATGCAAGATGGGAAAATCAGATGAAAAAGTTGAGATTCACCAGCACCCCATCTCGACAGCCTTTCTACCCTGCCTCTTCCCTATCTTCAGCTAATGTCTTAAATACTCCCGTACCAGCTACAAGACTTAAAGTCCCCCCTGTTAACGGAGGCAACGCTACCTATGACGTCACTGCTGGAGCAAGAACATCTAACCTGGCTCACCCTTCGTGTATGCCGACTATGTCATCTTTCTGTGGGAAACCCCCTATCCGTCTGGAATTCCCTTCCTTCGGTGAGTCTGGTGAGACAGCAGACGTACTTCATTTCATCGAACAGGTAGAAAATTATCTGGACATTAGACCCTTACCTAGTGTGGAGCTCGTTGGCACCTTGAGTACAGTGCTCAAAGGACCCGCTTTAAGCTGGTGGAAGGCAGAAAAGACCAAGGTAACAGATTGGCACTCTTTCAAAAATGCTTTTATGTCTGCATTTCTCCCTGATGATTACCTCACGGAAGTGGAGGACAAGTTAAGATCACTGGTGCAGCAACCCAATCAGCGTTTGAGAGATTTCGCCTATGATTACCGAGCCCTCTGCCTCAAATGGAAGCCAGCTATGACTGAAGAGGAGATGGTGAGCCGAATACTCAATAACATCAACCCAAGGGTTGCGGGCTGTCTGAGAGGGACGGTGAAGTCAGTGGAACAGATGGTGAAGGTGGGATCTATGGTGGAGAAGGACTGGATGGGAGCAAAAGATTACTGGCAGAAAGTGGGAAAATTGAACAGCAAAGAAACAACAAATAAAAGACCTACTGAACGCCATACCTCTAAAAATCTGGCAGGAGTGTCCATTGCTCAACCCCAACCTATGACATCTCTTCTAGTTGTGCCTATAAAGATAAAAGGACAAGAGGTGAAGGCGGTGCTGGATACAGGGAGCACATTCACCCTTATGCAGGAGAATCTGTGGAGACAGTTAGGAGGGGAAGGGAAACCTGACCCTTCAGGCCCACTTCAACGGTTCATTATGGCGGATGGAAAAATGCACCAGGCGATCAACAGGAAAACAGTTTGTTATGAGTGGCATGACAGGATATGCAGGTTGGACACCTATATTATGAAGGATGCTCACCTGGCCTTTCCCCTTATAGCTGGTCTGGATTTCCTGAGAGCCGCTGAAGCCATAGTGGATGTAGGCCAATGGAGATATGGTCTGAAAATGGGCAAGGGATATATATATCATCCATTTCTAACTGCCCTTCTAAATCCTGTATTGTCTTCACGACTGATGGGTGAAAATATAGGCACGACCGCTGCAGTGAGTCTATATTATGCTTTACCTCCAACCTGGAATCCACCCACATATGACTCCCACACACAAGTTGTTCCCAGCTGGGACTCCGACAATCAGGAGGAATTACGGAAGCTGATGAATAATTGGCCTCGTACCACCTCTCAAGTCCTGGGAAAAACATCTGTGGAACAGCACAAAATTACACTGTCTGATGAAATGCCCATGAGATCCCGAGCTTATAGGGTCTCACCATTCAAGAAGAGGATTATTGATGCACAAGTAGAACAAATGCTACGAGACCATATCATCGAGCCTTCTTTCTCTCCTTGGTCATCACCTGTGGTTCTTGTCCCCAAACCTGATGGTTCCTACAGGTTCTGTGTAGACTATAGGAGACTTAATAGTAAGACCGTACCTGACGCTTATCCAATGCCAATAATCCACGACATCTTGGAATCCTTGGAAGGCGCCTCCTGGTTCAGCACATTGGACTTGCAGTCAGGGTACTGGCAGGTTGAAATGGAGGAAAGTAGCAAAGCCAAAACAGCCTTCATCACCTCCCAAGGTCTATTCCAGTTCCGCTCCATGCCATATGGATTACGGAATGCTGCTGCCACCTTCCAGAGGCTGATGGAGAAGGTACTAGCAGAGTTGAGAGGGAAGTTTTGTTTCGTCTACATTGATGACATCATAATCTATTCACGGTCTTTACCAGAACATGTACAACATCTGAACACCATCCTGCAACGACTAAACCAAGCATCACTTACCCTAAATATGAAGAAATGTCACTTCTTTAAAAAGCAGTTGAAGTTTCTTGGACATATAGTCTCAGAGAAAGGAGTGGAGGTCGATCCTGAAAAGACCAAGGCGGTTGCTGACTATCCACCTCCCAAAGACATTAAAGCCCTCCAACGCTTCTTGGGATTAGCCGGGTGGTACCACAAGTTCATTCCCCATTTTGCCGACATCACCGCTCCATTAAACCATCTAAAAAAGAAAGGAGTTAAGTGGGATTGGACGCCTGAGTGTCAAACCAGTCTGGAGAATATTAAACTAATATTACAAAACCCCCCAGTATTGCTGCAACCTGACCTCAACCAACCTTTCCAGGTTCATACAGATGCCAGTGATGTGGGCTTAGGAGCCATTATTACCCAGCAAACTCCTGAGGGGGAAAGGGTAATAGCTTACGCATCACGAACATTGCGTGGACCCGAAGTGAATTATTCAACGGCTGAAAAAGAGTGTCTAGCTGTAGTCTGGGCAGTGGAAAAGTGGAAACATTACCTGGAAGGAAGACAGTTCGACATTTATAGTGACCATGCTGCCTTAACTTGGGCCTTCAATAGCCCTAAGACCTCCTCTCGGCTGACCCGGTGGACTCTTAGGTTACAGCAATTCATCTTCCAAGTACATCACAGAAGAGGATGTCTGAACCTTGGTCCAGATGCCTTGTCACGAGTCTGTGAACCCTCTGAAAGTGAAAGTGTGCCCTGTCTGGCCATAGTAAAATCAAAATGTGCCTCTGACATACCCCACACGTTAGAGGAAATCTCACAAGCACAAAGACATGACAATACGGTGTCTCTCCTCCAACTGGCCCAAAAAAACAGAAAGGCTCAAGAAAACCAAATTACCTTTGAGGTCCACCAGGGGGTGTTATATCGCAGGGTTCCTGTCAAGAACAATGGAAATAAATTCCAACTAGTTGTTCCTCAGGCATTAATTCCTGGTTTCTTGCATTACGTACACGATAACCCGCTGGGAGGACATCTGGGACGGCTGAAAACCTTACTGAGGCTCTTGGAGGTGGCGTGGTGGCCAACTGTCCGTAAGGATGTCTGGCAGTATGTAAAAGGATGTGAAACATGTCAAAAATACAAACATGAAAATACAAAACCCAGCGGTTTTTTACAACAGACGCAAGTGACAGAACCAGGTCACACCTTGGGGATGGATTTTATGGGACCTTTCCCAACCAGTAAAAAACAAAACACTTACTTACTGGTGGTGGTTGATTATTACACCAAATGGGTAGAGTTGTTCCCCCTTCGAGATAGTAAGACCCCTAAGATTGTCAAAATTCTCAGGGAAGAGATCTTTACCCGATGGGGGGTCCCAAAGTACATCATTTCTGACCGGGGAGCACAATTCACTTCTAACGTACTGTCCGAGCTGTGCAGGTCCTGGGGAAGCATACAGAAGCTCACTACCAGCTATCACCCTCAGACAAACCTCACAGAAAGAATAAACAGGACAGTAAAAACTATGATTGCGTCATATGTAGGACAATACCATCAAACATGGGACCACTGAGCTGAGGTTTGCAATCAACACGGCACACCAAGAAACAACAGGGAGAACTCCGGCTGAATTAATGCTGGGCAGACAGCTTCACGGTCCACTAGAGAGGTTGATCCTAAAAAACCCCACTCCTGACCAAACAGCCTATAATATAATTGTAAGACAGAACATCATGGCAGAGGAGGTAAAGCACCGAGTAGGGGTGCAACAATCTAGACAAGCTAGATACTATAATGCCCGACGGAAAGATGCGCAGTTTCAGCCGGGTGATCTAGTCTGGGTTAAAACTCACCCTCTCTCGTCTTCCTCGAATAAATACTCTGCTAAGCTAGCGCCCAAGTGGGAGGGTCCGGCTGAAGTAATAAAAAAAATGGGGCCAATAAATTACACTGTTCATTGGGGAGACCCATGTAAAACAGAAATTTTAAATGTGGTGAACCTAAAACGCTGGTACGGACGATCTCCCCCTATGCCGAAGGCTGGGGGGGGGGGATCTATGTAGCGTGGCCACATAAGGGGATATTGTTTATATAAGGTTTGTGACGTTAAACTAATTATGTTTGTCATTATTACCTATTAAGTTATATTGCTTTCCCCTGTTATCTGTCTATCCCTCAGCTGTTATGTGTTGATCCCTATCTCTGTTCACGCGAGATCTTCGCGTGTTTTCATGTACGTGTTTTCCTGCCACGTAAACAGGAAGTATCAATTGACGTTCTATTTAAAGAACCGCTATGCCGGTTGTGGGGGCTCATTTGCGAGTACGCTCCAATTTACATACTCATTCATTCCTTGGAATTATACTGGTGACTGACCTGGAAGCGCTGAGCGCCGTTCCTCCTGGAAGTTATTCGTTTGGCTCGCAGCCAGGATTACTTTTTATCAGAGGACACTGGTCAATTCATTACTTCATCATTTGATCGTGCTCTTCAAAACACCCGGTGAGGTTGATCCGAACACTATAAATAACTCTGCACTCTGGACTTCACCTTTACTTGTATATACACCCTGTTTTGAACCTATTGTAAATATTATTTGTTTGTTAATACACTTGAGTTAGTTAATTTATCAGTGTTGATATATTTATTTATTTTTCTACTCATTTACCTATCATTAGGAACAGTACGGACGTTCCCGAATTAGTGTAAACTCCACTTAAATATTTTGGGGAGTGTTACAAGTGTAGTAAGAAAAAGTGCTATATAAATGTAACATTCATCCATTCATATTGTTTGCTCCCATTCCATTTATCCTTTGCAGGTAATAGTGTTGGGCAATATATTCAAAAAGTACTTTTATAAAATTGTAATTGGATTATTGTACTTTTACAGAAGAGTTGCTCTCTTTCTGTATTTCCTTTTGTTCATAGTTGCACAAGTCATACACTCAGCACCACGTGTTTTTCCCCCTTACAATGACTAAGGCGCCGTATGCCCTTCAGCACTTGCAGAAATACAAAGTGTTCATTTCAACAATTCATGTTTTAAATTCTACAAAAATACTCATTTAAAAATGTTTAACTGAACCATCATTCTGTGTATTTTTGCAACTTCCGGCAAGATCTTCCCCAGGTTTCCCAGTTCCTTTTGTAAACTATCTGTAATTTCAGCAAATGGTGTGAGTACTCTCACTAGGCCTTTAAGCATGAGAACATCATCTGTGATCGATGTCAGCCTGTTTTGCCACAGCGTTCTGTTCCTTCTCAAACATCGTCAGCACTGATTCAATCATCCGCAACTGACTGTTCCATCTGGTTGCGCATGCAGTTGTGGGACGAACACCTAATTTGTTGATTTCCTCTGTGTTCAGTGTGCTTTTTCTGACTGTTTTGACTAGTTTTCCGGCCTTGTTGATTATTGAATTGACTGCACTATGCTTTGCGATCGTATCTTTAATAGACATTTGGAGTAAGTGGATCGGACATCTCTGATGTGAAGATTTGATTCTGTGACGTAGTGCTCTACCATCATGTTTAACTGGATGGCCAGCTGGTCTGCATGGAGCTGCAGGAGTGTAGCAGTATCCGGAGCATCACCCTCAACATCTGTCTCCCTGAAATCTTTATCCAGCAGATCCTCAAATTCGTTGAAACCAGGCAGATTGAATGCTTTCACCATATTGCGCTATCAGTAACCACTCTTGATCACACCATGCTGGACATTCTAGCGACTCGGGACCTCCTCATGTTTTTCATAAATTTGCTTTGCTTTGTGGTATTCCTGGTGTCAGCAGGACTGTGTGGCCTTGTAAGTTTCATCAATAAAACTGCCCGCGATACCCATAGACCATTACAGTGCTGTAGCAGGATGTGCAGCTTTTTCTCCAACTCTAATAAAGCATGTGGCATATACAGTTGAGGTGGCGATTAGATTAGAATGTTGCAATTTCTACCTATAATAGAGAGACAAAAAGTGGTGTATTTCCGAACTTTAGATTTTATTTCCAAGTGTGAGTAGAACAATTTATCTTGTTTCCTTGACACGTGCCTTTTAAGATTCCACATTGAACGCATTGTCGTTGTAATCACCTCCCCGCACTCGCATTCTCCTTTGTTGTCATTACCTTTTAAGATACATTTGTATTTTTGTTCACCACCTTTAAAGGTAGTATTTCAGAAAATCCATCAATATTGACAACCATTATAAATTCGATAAATGACAGATAACTAGATTACTTGTCTGAATAAAATTCTCCACCATTAAAATCGTTATACAATGTTTCGTTGTATCCGCTTACAATTTCTACTGTAACGAATTAGCTTTAATAAGGGAATTATGATTAATTCACTTATTGGAGTAATATTATTCTCATGGCTTATTGAAAATAATATCACACGTATTTAGGTACAGCTTTGCAGTGACATCTTTTAGAAACAGGGATGAGATTATTTATCAAAATATACCAGTGTCAAATCATTTTCATCATTTGAGTCTGTTGACAATGTCTTAAGAACCATTTAACCTTATTTGAGTCTACATCGAATTTGCTATCGGATTACCCAAAGTATTTAACTAATATACCAGCACTTAGAGCACAATATTGGAGATGTACTTGTGTGTCATGGCGTTTCCTTGCGTTCTTTGTGTTGCTTGGTTCTTGGCTGAAAGTTCGTTCCATCGATGTATTGGACTGCTTTAACTCTGTGTGGAAGTTCAGAAGGTCATGCTGAGGGGCCTTTCTGACCAATGACCATTTTTGCTTTAAATTAGGTTGTTTAGAGTGTCTTGACCATTTTATTGTCCAAAGACAGGCCTTCAGTAGGAAGTTGATGCTTGGTCCCTTCATTTATGATGTTGAGGAATTCCAGGATTGAAAAGGATTTAAATCATGTTTCAATTCTTCTGCATGTATACTACTACAGTAGATTACAGTTACAAATTAAACTTTTTAATCAGATTACACCCAACACTAGTTATAACAAGTGTAATTTGTCAACATTTAAGTAATGCAGCTTCATTAGAAGTAACTGCAAATTCCTCGTTGAAAATTCAATATATGCCCATATACGTTTTGGAAAAACATGTTTCTGTCAGTATGACAGCATAATGATCTGTAGTTAGTGAGTTTGTCTAACTTTAAAATTGTTTTTATTTTCTTAGTTCTATTCTGTCAGTCACTGTATGATGGGTATTTTGTCAGTTCCAAAGTACTAAAGAGAATGTTATTTCTTTGTAAATGGTGCTTAGATTAATCTCTGATAGAGATTATGTACTTTCTAACTGGATTTTTTGAAATATCAAAGTGATAGTTCATTATTTACTCACCCTCATGCCATCCCAGATGTGTATGACTTTCTTCTGCAGAACACAGATGTTTTTGAAGAATATCACAGCTCTGTTAGTCCATACAATGCAAGTAAATAGGTGCCAAATATTTGAAGCTCCAAAAAGCACATAAAAGCAGCATAAAATTAATCCATTGAACTCCAGTCTTAAATCTATATCTTCAGAAGCTAAATGATAGGTGTGGGTAAGAAACAGTTAAATATTGAAGTAATTTTTTTACTGTCACTCACAACATTTCCTTATATATTCTTCTTTTGTTTTTGGTGATTTGCATTCTTTATGCATAATAGTCACCTACTGGGCAGGGAGAAGAATTTATGGGAAATATGGTTTCTCACCCAAACCTGTCATATCGCTTTAGAAGATATGGATTTAATCACTAGAGTCTTATGGATTACTTTTATGATGTATTTGTGCGTTTTGGTCCTTTACAAATTATTATTAAAATCTTAATTTGTGATCTGTAGAAGAAAGTCATACACATCTGGGATGGCATGAGGAGGGGAGTAAATGATGAGAATTTTCATTTTTGGGTGAACTATTCCTTTAAGCATATTACAAGAGACCTTGAAATATTGTATCAGAGGGCTGATACAATATTTAAAAGTGTCTAATTCCTGTGCCACTAATAACACCAAATATAATAATGACCATTTTTAAACAACAACAAAATACTTTTTTTTTTTTTTTTTTTTTTTTTTTTTTTGGACCCAGAGCACTCCTATCAGCCATTATTTGATGCTGTGTCAAGCTGTTCAGAATGCTCAACCAAACAGTGGTTTGAATCTGGGGTTGAACCATCTCTTTGGACAACTAATGGCGACAAGTGGATTTGAAATTTGAAAACCTAAAAAAAAAATAAAAATGCCACCATTAAAGGACCAAAAATAAATATTGTGACACTGAATGATTGGGAGACTGATTGTTACTCTATTTGTACCTCACAGGTGCCTGGACAGAATGTGAGGTGTCTCAGTTCCAGTGTGGGAACGGTCGATGTATTCCATCTGTGTGGCAGTGTGACGGAGACCAGGACTGCTCGGACGGGAGCGATGAAACGTCCTGCGGTGAGATTGTTTTCAGGAATTTTGTGTGCAATGTTGTGTATGGGCTCAGTGTGGTTGTTTAAAGACAGTTCACCCCAAAATGAAAATTAATTGCCCTCCCGTGTCCTTTAGAACCCATTTTGTTTTCGGTAAAACATAATTTTCAAAAATATTCTGGATGCGCTGTTATAAAATAGTGAATGGCGACAAAAACAAAAAGCGCTCTAAATGTAATGCAAACAACTTGTGTGCTATATCCAAAGCCTTCTGAAGATATTAGATAGATTTGAGTGAGGAACAGGCACATTAAAGCTATTCACTGAGTGTATTTACATTTACACCAAAATGCTGATATCTATTAGAAAACCAAGTTTAAATAACATCATTGGACTTTTCTCTGCTTTTGATGTCAAAGTGTAAACGGGTATTAACACAACATATGCACACATTGGATAAGCTGGTAAGAATGCCAGTAGAACGTGACGCCATGCGAGGTTTGGACATGTGAATGGTGAGCTCTGCACACTATTTTTATTACTTTTTATGATATAAACCGGTGAGTTTCGATACACACTGTTCCATAACAGTCTGATTGAATTTAAAATCCTGTGGCTCTGGAGACATTAAAAGACACTTACATGCTCAAGCTGACACCCCTGAAAAGGCCATGGGCCCGGGAGTCGGGGAAATGTGGGAATTGCGGCGAGAGATGTTGAACATGTTGGCATTCTGTACATTTTATAAGGTTAAATCAGTAAAGTACTGTGACCTTGTATAAAATGTTCCTGGATTAAGATGAAATGTGTTAGTATTTGAGTCGTGTAAATATGATGGTCTTTTGGAAACCTTTCATGGAAAAGTCTGCTTTAACTCTGGTCAGAAAGACCCCTCAGCATGACCTTCTGAACTTCCACACAATGACCCTTTTTGCTTTAAATTAGGTTGTTTAGAGTGTCTTGACCATTTTATTGTCCAAAGACAGGCCTTCAGTAGGAAGTTAATGCTTGGTCCCTTCATTTATGATGTTGAGGAATTCCAGGATTGAAAAGGTTGGGTTTTTCCTAGATTTAAATCATGTTGTTTCAATTCTTCTGCATGTATAATACTACAGTAGATTACAGTTACAAATTAAACTTTTTAATCAGATTACACCCAACACTGGTTATAACAAGTGTAATTTGTCAACATTTAAGTGATGCAGCTTCAATTAGAAGTAACTGCAAATTCCTCATTGAAAATTAAATATATGCCCATCTAAGTTTTGGAAAAACATGTTCCTGTCAGTATGACAGCATAATGATCTGTAGCTATTGAGGTTGTCTAGAATCTTGCTGTGATACGTCGATCGATCACTGCCATGGAGATTAAATTCACTGATATGGTTACAAGGGGATGTCGAGAGGCAGATAAATTATCTGGAGTCATCAGAGAGGGAATTATCTGCTAATCCGCTAGCAACCAAGGTGGATTTGGAGCGTGTCTAGGAGAAGTTGGAGGAGAAATTCTTAGATGGGCTCTTTAGAGTCTGCTTGATATAGCAGGCCATAAGCTGGAAATCAAGCAAGCTCACAGGGTTCTGGCTCGGAGATCTGCAGAGACTGTCAGTCAATTCTGGACAAATTTCTGAGATCATCTGATAGAGATCTTGTGTTACGAGAGGCAAGGAGTAAAGGAAGGCTTTCTTTGAAGAATAACAGCATTTTCTAGTTCCCAGACTTTGCAAACTCGACAAGAGAGAAATGTGATCGATTCAAGGATTGCAAGAAACTTTTACATCAATGGAATATCGCTTTTGCACTGATATTCCTGGCCAAATTAAGAATAGACGTTAGGGATGGCCATAAAACATTCACATGCCCACATCAAGTGATGTCCTTCATAAAGTCAATGGAGTGAGTGAGTCACCTTGTGGTACTGACATTGCAGCCGAGTGGATGGGCTCACTGAACATTCACTTGACTGTTTGAAGATTCTGCACGCTCTTTTTGTGCTGGTTCTGCCTAGCGGCTGGAGTTTATTTTGTAAAGCAACACACCTTCGAAACGGTTTTGTGGATGAATCTGCATGCTCTGTGCCTAGTCTGGCTGGAGTTTATTTTGCAGAGTATTTCTGACTGTTTGAAGAATCTGTGCACTTTTTGTGCTGGTTATTTGTGCATTGTTTTGTAAAGCAACACACATTCAGGACAGTTTTATGGATGAAGCTATATGCTCTTTGTGTTTATTCTGCCAATTGGCTTGATTTTGTTTTATAGATTATCTTTTACTGTGTAATTCTGTTTCATATCATTTGTATAGAAACATCGGACTTGAGCAATCCGATGTCAAGGCTGTTCCGGTGGTTTTCGAAGGCGTGCATGGACTGTTTGAGTTCGGAGGGATGGATGCCAGTTCATGCTGTCACGCGTGGGGTTAAATGCACACATTTGTCTTTATTCTGTTTCTGTTCTAGGGGATGTTAAGGGTTTGACTGTTGCACTAATGTTGGAATGTGGTCTTTATAATTCTGTTTTTGACACACAATCTATTTTTTCTTACATGTCAAAATTTTAAATGTTACTGAGTGGATTGTCTCTCTCCACTTGGAATGTGAATGGGTTGGGGCACCCCATAAAAAGGAAGGTTATTTCTCTTAAAGGGATACTTCACCTCTGGGAAGATGAATGTGTATTTAAAATTGGTCATTTATATAGTATAAATGTGAAATTATTTTTGAATTTGAAGCATTCTAGACTGAGAAAAGTCAGAAAATGTATTTTTTACACATGTGGCTGAAAGACAACAACTCCCAGAATGCACTTGCTTTGCTGCCCTTACGAGGCCACTCCCAAACCACGCCTACCGGTTACAGGCGGCAGTATCTGAAAATTTGATACAACTAGGCTTGCTTTGATACATCGTGACTCTATAAATCGTGAGTTAGTTGATAAATTGACTGACTACGTGGGAAGAACATTATGATAATTCCGGGTGTCCAAACTCTGTACACGGGCTTTGGCTGGCATTTCCAATTTATCTTCGGGATCCTAAAATAAGTTTCCAGGACTCCCCTGTCCATGTGTGGTACAAAACTTGGGTGCTCAGTTATACATGTTCAAGTTAGCGGTGCAGTTTCATCAGCGGATTCAGCGATCTCGTCCAGAAGAAAATGGCATCGCTGAAATTCGCGACAGCAATAGGACTCTCTATCTGTTTCCATAGGCGCACAGCGAGAGCACTGACACCACCAGTCCGCCCCAACTCGAGTCTGGCCGGGCTCTTCCTCCTGCCTGCCAAGCAGGTTTTGCTCCCCTGCTACAGCAGCTGCTCCGGCCGGCTCTTGTTCCTCCATCTCCCGCAACTGTTCATCGCTGTATTGCGGCTCGTACAGGTAGCCGCGAGCATCAGATTCTCGCAACAGATCTTCGAAATCCCCTTCTGCCATTTCAACTTCAAAACTACCTTCCGCCATAGTGATTAGCCTACTTGTATACAAACTTTCTACACAGAGCAAGAGCCTGTTAGCTTAGCTTCTACAGAAAGATGGCTGACACTATCTTCACATTCTGTGAGTGAGATCCGCCCCATATGGGCGTGGTGAAAACATGCGGAATACTGGCTGTAGTTTTAAGCCTCTGGCCCAAAAATCCTCCGATGACGCAAAATGACGATTTTTGCGTCATCGGAGGATTTTTTCCAGACTAAAAATACATAAATCTCTCGTCTCAGGGGGATATGGAGCTCGGTAATTCGAAAATACTACTGGTTTTCTACTGATACAAAGCTTAATGCTAAATCCTGAAGTAACCCTTTAAGTGTAAGAAATATGATACAGTGTTTCTTCAAACAAACGCACCTTTCCCCGCAGGAAGCTGAAAGATATGGGTGGGCATTTTTTTTATAGTGCTGGCTTGAGTACGAGAAGTGGAGTCATTACACTGATAAGTAAACATCTATAATTCAAATGTCTCAAATGGAGTAAAGATAAATTAGGAAGAGTCATTATTGTTTTAGCTAAAATTCAGGGACAAAGTCTTATTTTGGAGAATATTTATGCACCTAACATTGATGATCAGGGCTTTTTTATAGATCTTGAAGGGATGTTGCAAGCTGCAACCCTCATGATATAATACTGGGAAGAGACTTTAATATTTTGATGGACTCCTTGATCATAGTGAAGCAAAAGTGTGCAAGCCCCCTAGTGCAACATTGATGCTTCATAGGATGTATACAAATCTAGGTCTTCCAGATATTGAGAATTTTGAACCCATCTTGGTAGAGACTATACATTTTTTTCATCAGTCCACTAGATTCTCCTATGGCCTCTGAGAATTGACCTGATTGAAATACAGATAAAATACTATTTAGTCCCTGAAGGTGGAGTTTTGGCTATTCAAGGAAGAACAGTCATACTTTGAGTCAGGGGACAAAGCGGAGAAGCTTCTGGCTATATATAAAACAGAATGAGTCTTATTCTAATATTCCCTCAGTGAAATCTACTAGTGGTGAAATATTAACCTCGGCCACTGATAGAATTCTTTTAAAGCAATATTAATCAGTTTATCTTGAACTATATAGTTCCACATCTTCATCTACCGAAGAGGATATTTGAAACTTTGTGGAACCATTATAACTTCCTAAACTGTCGGCTGAGCAAAACAATTCTCTTGATTCTGAGATAAATTTGGAGGAGCTTGGCAAGGTAATTAAGGCCTTGCCAACAGGCAAGGCTTCGGGGCCAGATGGCTTTGCCGCTGAATTGTTTAGATCTTATGCTACAGAACTGGCTCCACTTTTACTAGAAGTTTATACAGAATTATTAAAGAATGGAAAGATTCTGCCAACCATGACACAAGCCAGATTAGTCCGATACTTAAAAAGGACAAAGATCCAAGTGATTGTAAGTGTTACCGTCCAATTTCCCTGATCCAGCTAGAGATTAAAATATTGTCAAATTTTGGCTAACCGATTAAGTTATGACATCTCTTATATATAGATCTGGTGGGGTTTATTCTGGGCTGTAGCTCTTCTGATAACATTAAGCCTTCCTCAACATCATGTGGTCAGTGGCGAATGATCAGTCACTGCCATCTCACTTGACATCGAAAAGGCGTTTGATGTAGTGGATGGGATTACTTTAAGATTTTGGAAATGTTTGGGTTCGGGAATAATTTTATTGGATGAATTAGATTACTTTATAGACACCAGGTAGAGTCAGTTCAAACGAATGGATTCATTTCAGATTATTTTACTCTGGATAGGGGCACCCACCACATTTGCTTGCGGTATGGACAAAATTGTCCAGAATGTTTTATTCAGACATTTATTTAAATATTGCCTCGAGCATATAACTGAACCCTAAATTATGTATTAAAGCTCATCTACCTTTGACTTGCCCAAGTCTTGAATGCGGTGTTCAAGTCTCAGTATGTCAACCTTTCTTCCAATTTCCTACACATATTCTCCACTTCTGTCTTAGAAAAACTGTCGCTCAACCTTCTTAGCACAGTCTTCTAGTCCTGTTTCCAGTGTTGTGATTTGCTCTGCTATCTGCTCCACAAACTCCATAACAGAATAATATGGGATGAGTTCTGGTCTTTCTTTTCAGGTGGTGGTGGACAAGGAATTGTAATCAAAATGTTCAGCCATACCTTCAGTCGCCTAAACTCCTTCAATTTCCTCTTCAAAATCAATATACAGTGCATCCGGAAAGTATTCACAGCGCTTCACTTTTTCCACATTTTGTTATGTTACAGCCTTATTCCAAAATGGATTAAATTCATTATTTTCCTCAAAATTCTACAAACAATACTCCATAATGACAACGTGAAAGAATGCATATGTACATAAGTATTCACAGCATTTGCACAATACTTTGTTGAAGCACCTTTGGCACCAATTACAGCCTCAAGTCTTTTTGTGTATGATGCTACAAGCTTGGCACATATATTTTGGGGCAGTTTCTCACATTCTTCTTTGCAGGACCTCTCAAGCTCCATATGGTTGGATGAGTAGCGTCGTGCACAGCCATTTTAAGATCTCTCCAGAGATGTTCAATCGGGTTCAAGTCTGGGCTCTGGCTGGGCCACTCAAGGACATTCACAAAGTTGTCCCATAACCACTCCTTTGTTATCTTGGCTGTGTGCTTAGGGTTGTTGTCCTGTTGGGAGATGAACCTTCGTACCAGTCTGAGGTCCAGAGCACTCTGGAGCAGGTTTTCATCAAGGATGTCTCTGTACATTGCTGCATTCATCTTTCCCTTGATCCTGACTAGTCTCCCAGTTCATGCCGCTGAAAAACATCCCCACAGCATGATGCTGCCACCACCATGCTTCACTGTAGGGATGGTATTGGCCAGGTGATGAGTGGTGCCTGGTTTCCTCCAGACATGACGCTTGCCATTCAGGCCAAAGAGATCAATCTTTGTTTCATCAGACCATGAGAAACAAAATTCTCTGGAGTCCTTCAGGTGCCTTTTGGCAAACTGTTTTTGGCTGTCATGTGCCTTTTACTGAGGAGTGCCTTCCTTCTGGCCACTCTACCATACAGGCTTGATTGGTAGAGTGCTGCAGAGATGGTTGTTCTTCTGGAAGGTTCTCCTCTCTCCACAGAGAAACGCTGGAGCTCTGTCAGAGTGACCATCAGTTTCTTGGTCACCTCCCTGACTAAGGCCCTTCTCCCCTGATCGCCGGGCTGCCAGCTCTAGGGAGAGTCCTGGTGGTTCCAAACTTCTTCCATTTACGGATGATGAAGGCCACTGTGCTCATTGGGACCTTCAATGCTGCAGAAATTTTTCTGTACCCTTCCCCAGATCTGTGCCTCAATACAATCCTGTCTCAGAGGTCTACAGACAATTCCTTGGACTTTATGGCTTGGTTTGTGCTGTGACATGCACTGTTAACTGTGGGACCTTATATAGACCGGTGTGTGCCTTTCCAAATCATGTCCAATCAACTGAATTTACCACAGGTGGACTCCAATCAAGTTGTAGAAACATCTTAAGCATGATCAGTGGAAACAGGATGCACCTGAGCACAATTTTGAGTGTCATGGCAAAGGCTGTGAATACTTATGTACATGTGATTTATTTTTTTTAATAAATTTGCAAAGATTTCAAACAAACTTCTTTCACGTTGTCATTATGGGGTATTGTTTGTAGAATATTGAGGGAAATAATGAATTCCGTTTTGGAGTAAGGCTGTAACATAAAATGTGGAACAACTGAAGCACTGTGAATACTTTCCGGATGCACTGTATAGTTTGCTTAATGTGTTGAGTTCTCGAATGGTTTCTTTTCTGGTTACAAAAGGTTCAATGGTAAAGTCAAGAATGGTTCGCACTCATCCTGTGTCCTAATATGTTGGCTTGCCATATTTCAAACTGTTCAATAAACAATAGATGCAAAGGGTCCCTGCAAAGGCGTCAATCTATAACTGTCTCAGGTCTTTTTAAACTCAAAATCAGCTATACGATAAAGACATGAGGATCTAAAACATTTTATGTTGCATATTAAAAAGTGTAGGGTATTACATATATAATTTAGAGATGCGGACGGGGTCAGTTAAAATGCTTGCATTCTCACACCATAATATGTAGGGTAAATTGCCCGCATTCTCCACCATTATATGTACGGTATTACATATATGATTTTAGAGATGTGGACGGGATCAGTTATGTAGGGTATTTTGCACGCATTCTACCACCATTATATGTAAGGATATTTGGTGTGCTAAATTTAGAAGGGAATTTGGGGTCTTGAAATATGTGAGCTGTGATCTATATTAAACTGTCCTTATTGTACCTTATTAGGTAATGAAATGTATAACGGAGTTAGTCACATTCGACAACCATTATAAATTAGATAAATGACAAATAACTAGATCATTTGTCTTAATAGATTCTCCACCATTGAAAATTGTATTACAATGTTTAGTTGTATCTGCTCACAATTAGGAAGTAGCATTAATAAGTGAATTATGATTAATTCAGTTATTGGAGTGATATTGAAAATAACAAAGTATATTTAGGTACAGCTTTGAAGCTAAATCTTTTAGAAACAGGAATGAGATTATTTATCAAAATATACTAGTGTCAAATCATCTTTGAATACAGACGAACTTCATTGCTATTCTAAACATAAATCTAATCTAGCACATATATACATAAGACAGGTTGGTGAAAAGAGTGATCAGTACAGTGAAAATTAACTTTATGGAGTCTGTTGACAAAACCTTAAGAACCATTTATCCTTCTTTGAGTCTACATCGATTTGCTATCGGATTACCCAAATTATTTAATTAATATATCAGCACTTTGAGCACAATATTGGAGATGTACTTGTTTGTCTTTGTGTTGCTTGGTTCTTGGTGCTTGGTCGAAAGTCTGTTCCGTTGATGTTTTTAACTTCTGTATGATCGAATTTATTGTCTGTATGAATGATGATTTCAGCTGTGAAGCGAGGCCTTCTCACTCCTTCTCGGGACGTCGAGTCCCAAGCTTCCGTGGACCTCACATGGGGAAAGAATCTGAGCAAAGTCTGAGCAGTCAGCGGAGCAGAAGATGAAGCACGTGAAGGCATAAGAGAAGAGACCGCAGAAGAGAGTGTTCTTCCTGTTTGGAAATATTTAAACTGAAATTGGCCGTATCCCCAAAGGTGTCCTGCGCCAATCAGAGTGACTTTTCAGAGTCACATGGTCGACTGGGCTGTCCTTTCCGACAGTTGATTTTATGATCCTTTGTTTCGGAGTCTTACAAATTTCCAGCTCAAAAATAGTGCATATTTAATCATGAACTTTACATCATGCAAATGGTACAAGAGACATGATATTCGGTGTCCTCAGCTTTATCTATGTAACCAACCAAATGCTTGCATACCAAATATGACATTTTTTTTATGGATATTATGTGTGGGTAACAAAACATAACACATCATTGCATTTTATCAAGTTAAGCCTTATACTTTCTTAATAGAATGAGATGAGTCATACAGAATTAAAGATTCTATTTATCAATTATAGGTGATTGCACATTGCTATACACTGATGGACCTCTTTAAAATGTGTGTAGTCATTAATTTGTCAGGTACAAACGTTACCACAGATGAAATGTCTTAGAGTTGTGCAAATCTGATGGTCCTTGTAACCTTACAAAAGAGAAGTCTGCATTACCCTGTGTGGCGGTTCTTGTTGAAGGCCTGTTATTTATGACGTCACAATATTCCAAACTGAAAGACCATGTGCAATGTTTCAAATCCTGTTGCTGGAATTCTTCTGCATATACAGTATAATCGTATAACAGGTAAGAAACATGAATGCCCAAATTAATAAATAACCAGATCTTTTATGTAGAATTTGAATATGAAAACAAATCAACAATATTTATTAACAATCCATGACAATGCAAACAAAATAACACTTGAAATTAAATAAGACAAAATGCAAAGCATTGAATGTGTGTATAAAAATGTAGAACCCAGTATAAAAAAGTTCAGTGTTAGCAGTTGGTGGAAAGTGTCTTATTGGAGGTTGCTTGAAGTCTTGTAATGAAGTTGTGTTCCAAGTAGATATCCACAAACAAGTTAATCCTCTCAATCCAGATGACTCCAAGAAATATCAACACACAAAACAAACATTTCTTGAAACAATAAAACATTGAAAGATAAAACATGCTGTACTACCTTCTTCTTACTGTTTATGGTGGTTTGCAAACCCATTGGTGTATTACTACCACCTATCTCCCATTTGGACTATCGACACTCTATTTACACCAACCTATCTACCTTCACATCTAATTTCCTAACCCCGTTGGGGCTGCAGCTTCAGCTGGCACGGCGTGTTCAGCTCCTCTAGCTTCCACATGTAGCCCCTTAAAAAAAATTAAATCTTTCAACTTATTTTCGATTAACTTGCTCAGATCTTTCCAGATATTTCATCACTATAGATCTTTGGCTGTCTCATTTCGAAGTCTGCGTACTAGGTATGATGTGTCCTTTGAAGGCTGTAGTATACCGAGCATCCTCCTTTAAACAAGTCTCGTTTAATCGAGATGGCCTTTGTAGGATGAACGGAAATGGAACGGAACATGGTTGCTATGACAGCACACCACTCTTTAACAAGCGCTTCGATTGAGAAGGGAACAAAGTCCCTTTAGAAGGGAATGTATGAGGTACATTTTAGGAGAGTTGATGTAAAGAGAAAAGAAAATAGATTTTACAGGTGTACTTTTAGTCTAATACTTTATTTGAATTATATATTAATATAATTATACATATTATTTACTCTGCACCCATCTACTGAGGTACTTCAACTTGAGAATTAACATTACTTGCGTTTGAACATCATATTTATGGGAAATTGGTGTTGTTATTTTTTTTTGGACCTTTCCGTTGAAGTAAAGAGTTGTGAGTGCCCACGAAGGATACACTTCATGCATCCTCCGAATTCCTGTGAAAGAAGGTCGCATTCGAAGGCTGCATGCGAAGTGTCCTACTCGCTTTTATGAAACAAGACAGCCTCGATGACGCATGTGGCCGACAAATGCAACCTCCGGAGGATACAGCCTTTTATTTACTACCTTCTTCTACTACAGCACCACTGATTATACAATGATTAAGGCACTATAGCACCCCTAGTGCTATAACATGCTAGCATCACAGCCCAGTAACAGGGTTGTGACTGTTAGAACTTAACTGTTGCAAAAAAAAAATATATATATATATATATATATATATATATATATATATATATATATATATAATAAAAAGAGTTTTCACAATTAGATAATCGTGGCTGTCATAATTGAAATCTTTATTATTTATTAGTTTTTATTGTGCAGCCTTACTGTATTCTCTTTTTTGCCTCTGTTTACCTCTTTTACTGTATCCCAGCAGTGCTTGTAAACAATTTTGAGAATAAACGTCAGTCTGTGTTACTCTGTCTATAAGTTTGAGAACTGGAGTTTGAGCTTTCTAATGATAATGTAAAGATTGAGTAAGAATTTGAAATATGATAAAAGTACATCCCTTGTTTTTGATCATTTCACTTTGCTGGCACATTTTCTCCTTTTTTCAACTCTGACGTCTAGTAACCATAGCTATTCCTATGTACTATGTTACGCATCTCATTTAAATTTATTTTTACCTGTAGTCCTGACCTGTCTCTAATTGAGAATAAGTGGCGCATGCATTGTGATGTGCAAATGCAAAATATGGCAAAGAAGGCCCGTACCATTGCACAGTTGCAGACCTGCATAATGGATGAATGAGGGAAAATCTGCTTGATAAACTCAACAAACTTGTGTCTTCAGTGCCCAAGTGCTTAAATTTTATTAGAAGAAATTATGTTACACAGTTATAAACAAATATCAGTGTTTTGATTTCCTTGGCTCTGTAAGATCTATTTGAAGGTCAGCTGACTCTCTGGTTATGCTATGGTTATGTTTCAGTGAGGAAGACCTGTGCAGAAGTGGATTTTGTCTGTCGCAGTGGCCAGTGCATCCCCAAAAGATGGCAATGCGATGGGGAACCAGACTGTGAGGATGGCTCAGATGAAAACATCGAAATGTGCCGTAAGTCATATTAATATAGTGATATTAATTCTCAAGTAGTAATATTTATTCAGCCGTACCTTTTAATTTTTTTATATATATATTTTTTAGGCCATTTTGGCTTTGTATGGGCTGTGGACTTTGGCTATTCTGACAGACTGGATCATAAATCTCTAGTTATAGTCAAGGCTAGTACAAAATTCTGTTTATTTTACACTTGAGTGCTAGAAGCATTAGTTAATGTAGAGTCTTTATATTCCCTGTGTGTTATATTTAGGTACTTGGATATCTTTCATTCTTTGCATTTTTTTGCATGTCTTCGCTTTTTTGCAGAAAATCGCAAGATTAGTTGGATGTTCAAGAGGTTGAGGCACTTATTTTCCCGATATAACATATCATCAGGGCTTTAAAAAAAAAAGCCTGCCCATTAAAAGCGTTTTTGCTATACAGTGATCAGCCACAACAGTAAAAGCACCTGCCTAATATTGTGTAGGTCCCCCTCATGCCACCAAAACAGCGCCAACCCGCATCTCAAAATAGCATTCTGAGATGCTATAATTCTCATCACAATTGTACAGTGCGGTTATCTGAGTTACCGTAGACTTTGTCAGTTCAAACCAGTCTGGCCACTCTTTGTTGACCTCTATCTCTACCTCTAAGGCATTTCCATCCACAGCACTGCTGCTCACTGGATGTTTTTTGTTTTGGCACCATTCAGAGTAAATTCTAGAGACTGTTGTGTGTGAAAATCCCAGGAGATCGGCAGTTACAGAAATACTCAAACCAGCCCATATGGCACAAAAAAGCATGCCACGGTCCAAATCATTGAGATCAATTTCTTTCCCATTCTGATGGTTGATGTGAACATTAACTGAAGCTCCTGACCTGTATCTGCTTGATTTTATGCAGACAATCGCATGGATGATTGTTGGTGCCTGAAGGGCTGGTTTGACTATAACTCCGCTACTAAACGACTGTAACTCAAATAACCGCTCTGTACAATTTTGGTGTGAAGAACAGCATCTCAGAATGCTATACTGAGATGCAGGTGGTTTCAATGTTGTGGCTGATCAGTTTATATAAATTACAGTAGCTGCACATTCTAAACAGTTCAGTGCAGTGTTATGCATGGCAAGACTCCATATCAAGTCTTGTTTGAGCAGCTGTTGGAAAGTTAGTTGGCAAAAAATGGAAACGGACCAACATTGTGTTTTTGTGAGCATATGCATATGATTGGCTCTGTGATCTTTCCAGGTCCATAATTATATATTCGTTCAGTATTTATGTCTAGGCATTAATTGAGATGATAATATGAACAACTATATTTTATGTTTTGGCCTGTGAAACTTAAGGCTCAGTGCAAAATACCAAGGTTTCATGGATTACACATTAGAACTACAGCACCATTGCTCCTTTGACATTAAGTTTCCCTGTTGCGTTTATGTGCTGTCAATGGCATCTAGTCATTGCAGTTCTTGGAGCATTGCCAAAAGGATAAAGGTTTTAGCTTGATTGTTCTCTTGAGTCTAAAGGTCGTTTCGTTTCGACATAGTGGTTTTACACCCATGTTACATGCTGCAGAACAGTGTTTGACTAACACTAAGTCTAGCAAGTACTTAGAATGGATTAGCTGGCATGACTTGAATGATCCCTCACTGTTTTGCAAAATATTGAGTGTGAATGCTTATTCTGTGGAATCCAGTTACGTGTCGATGCTGAGCTATTTAATGTCTGTTATAATTAAGACTTAAATTCAACATCTCAGTATGATTGGCCAAAGCAATGCCTTGGTCTCAGACGGAGCACTAACGGACTGCCCGACCATCTAGTGAATATTGCACACAATATTGGATAACATTTGCAGAAATCACAAGCCCCATTCCCAAATTAATGTAACTTTCAGTAGTCAAATTTGACTTTACACGGTACTGTAAGTGCTTTGAAGTAGGAATAAATCACTGGGTTTACCAAAGTTCGCCAGGTTAGTGGCATCAAATCTTTGAAAGTTACTGCATTCAGAGATTTGTTTGAGGTACCTAGTGGCAAGTAATGATAGGTGTGGGTGAGAAATAGATCAATATTTATGTAATTTTTTACCATGAATCTCCACTTTCACTTACTTCTACTGTTTTTTGGCAATTTGTATTCTTCGTGCATATCGCCACCTACTCTTTGGGGCTGGTCAAAGGTGGAGATTAAAAGGGGAAAAAGGATATAAATATTAATGTTTCTCACACACACTTATCAGAGTGCTTTAAAAGCATTTAAGTCTTTATTCCAACATAAGTTTAAATGCTCCATAGAGTGTACTTGTAAATATTTCTGTACATGTGTTTATGGACGAACTAAATTCTGCACATGTAATTTGATGTCCTCTACATTGTTAAAATATGTGCACACAAAATCAGCCTTGTGTAAGACTTTCTGATGGACTTACGGAATTTTCGCCCATTGGTTTATTGATGTATGCTCATTTCTTGTAATGTTTGTACTGTTGTCTACTCTCTATAAAATGCATGCTTGACATTTCACAATTGCTTGACATTTCTTGCCTCAAGAATACATTGTTATACATGCACACTGCACAGATATAAATGAATGTTCTGTTTCAGTGGATATTAATTTCAGAAATACGTGGGTCAGATGTCCTGATATTGGAAATGGATCTGATTTAGAACCAAATTTTAGACATTACTCAAATCCAAAATACCAAATCTTCTAAGTGTTTTTGCTGTTTACATGCATGTAGCAAGATTCAATCTGTGTAGATATTAGAGAAAAAATTGTAATTGTTTGATTGTGTAAATGCAGACTAAATTAACTGTCTGTTGGCTTTACATGTTCATCAGAAGGCCATCTTCCTTGTCCAGAATAAGCTGCAAAGTGATTCAGACTTTGTGCGGATACACTATACAATACATATTTTTCTTCATGTTCTATACAGTTTGTCTAGAGTTTTTAAGTTAAACAGTTGAATCACATGATCCTGACTGCTTTTTCCCTAGATACGAGAACCTGTCAAGTAAATGAATTCAGTTGTGGCGTTGGCTCCACTCAGTGCATTCCGGTCTTCTGGAAGTGTGATGGGGAGAATGACTGCGACAATGGCGAGGACGAAATTAATTGTGGTGAGTTACCAGACATACAGTTGAAGTCAGACGTTTACATACACCTTAACCAAATACATTTAAAATAATTTTTTCACAATTCCTGACATTTAATCAAAGAAAAAAATTCCCTGTCTTAGGATCACTGCTTTAATTTAAAATTGAAATGTCAGAATCATAGTAGAGAGAATGATTCATTTCATCTTTTATTTCTTTCATCACATTCCCAGTGCGTCAGAAGTTTACATAAACTTTGTTAGTATTTGTTAGCACTGCCTTTAATTTGTTTAACTTGGGAATTTTGGCCCATTCCTCAAGACAGAAGTGGTATAACTGAGTCAAGTTTTTAGGCCTCCTTGCTCACACATGCTTTTTCAGTTCTGCCCACAAATTTTCTATCAGATTGAGGTTAGGGCTTTGTGATGGCCACTTCAATACCTTGACTTTGTTGTCCTTATTCTAATTTTTTAATTTTTTTTATCCCCTTTTCTCCCCAATTTGGCATGCCCAGTTCCCACTGCTTATTAGGTCCTTGTGGTGGTGCGGTTACTCACCTCAATCCGGATGGCTGAGGTCAAGTCTCAGTTGCCTCCGCTTCTGAGATAGTCAGCCCACGCATCTTGTCATTTGGCTCACTGTGCATGACAATGCGGAGGCTCATAACATGTGGAGAATCATGCTAATTTCTGCGATCCATGCACAAATTACCATGCACCCCACTGAGAGCGAGAACCACTAATCGTGACCACAAGGAGATTACCCCGTGTGACTCTACCTTCTCTAGCAACCGGGCCAGTTTGCACACCCTGGATTCAAACTCACGATTCCAGGGGTGGTAGTCAGTGGTAGTCTAACTTCATCATGCTCGCTGAGCTACCCAGGCCCCTGTTGACTTTGTTGTCCTTAATTCATTTTGCCACAACTTCTGAGGTATGCTTGGGGACATTGTCCATTTGGAAGACCGATTTGTGACGAGCTTTAACATCCTGGCTGATATCTTGAGATGTTTCTTCAATATATCCACATAATTGTCCTTCCTTGTGATGCCATCTATTTTGTGAAGTGCACCAGTCCCTCGTGCAGTAAAGCACCCCCACAACATGATTCTTCCACCCGTATGCTTTATGGTTGGGATGGTGTTCTTCAGCTTGCAAGCCTCACCCTTTTTCCTTAAAATATAACTATGGTCATTATGGACAAACATTTCAAATGTTGTTTCATTAGACCAGAGGACATTTCTACAGAAAGTAAGATCTTTGTCCCCATGTTCACTTTCAATCTGTAGTATGGCTTTTTTTATGGCAGTTTTGGAGCAGTGGCTTCTTCCTTGCTGAGCAGCCTTTCAGGTTATGTTAATATAGGACTCGTTTTACTGTGGATATACATACTTGTCCACCTGTTTCCTCCAGCATTTTCACAATGTCCTTTGCTGTTGTTCTGGGATTGATTTACACGTTTTGCACCAAATTACGTTCTTCTCTAGGAGACAGAATGCATCTCCTTCCTGAGCAATTTGATTGCTGCATGGTCCCACAGTGTTTATACTTGCATGCTATTGTTTGTATAAATGAACGTTGTACCTTCAGGCATTTGTAATTTACTCCCAAGGATGAACCAGACTTGTGAAGGTCCACAATTTTTTTTCTGAGGTCTTAGCTGATTTCTTTTGATTCTCCAATGATGTCAAGCAAAGAGGCACTGAATTTGAAGATTTGCCTTAAAATACATTCACAGGTACACCTCCAATTCAGTACACCTCCTATCAGAAGCTAATTGTCCAAGCTGTTTAAAGGCACAGTTAACTTAGTATATGTAAACCTCTGACCCACTGGAATTGTGATCTAGTCAATTACAAGTGAAACAATCTTGTCTATAAATAGTTTTTGGGAAACATTAGATGGAAAAAGTAGATGTCCTAAACGACTTGCCAAAACTATGGTTTGCTAATATTAAATCTGTGGAGTGGTTAAAAAAATGGTTTTAATGACTTTAACCTTAGTGTATCTAAACTTCTAACTTAAAATGTAACACCACAATGCCATTTCCAGTTAAAGTTTTGCTTGCCTCACCATCTGCTTGTGAGGCAATAATTCAAAATTAGTCATCCAGAGTCAAAGTGCAACTAACCATTCATTGGTTGATTCCCTTAAAGTGAAAAAAACAGAATCTTTGGCACTTTCAAAATATTGCACCGTTAGTTTGATCATCTGACATGCTTGAGTAACATTGACTCAACCTATACTGTGAGTTTGCTTGATCAGTGAAAGGGGTGTGTTAAGGAAACACCAGGGGTGTGTTATGGAAAACTGTTTGAGAACAGTCATTCAGCATGATTATATGCACCATCTTATACACCAATTATGCTCAAGCTGACAATGTGTAAGATCATGTAAACACCTTAAACCATTTATGACCTTTACCCGATAAAAACACAGATTAAGAAAAAACTATGCTGATTACCTTGATTTTGAGTTGCATGTTAATACCTTCACTGGCGTTCTTACTGGTTTATCCAGTGTGTGCACAATGTTTTGAGCGTAGCTGTTTGCGTTTTCACTTCAATAGCAGAGAGTAATAAGATTTCTAGACTCATGTGAATGTGGCTTGTTTTTTCTTTGTAAAACCTGATTTTTGATAGTGAGGAGCATATTGCTGAATGTAAATATAAACACTTAATGTTTCTGTTTCATTTAGTGTTACTAGTTTGCAGAAATGACACACTTCACCTATAATCTGTAATAAACGTATAATCACAAATGTTTCTGTTGCACAGCAATTAATTTATAAATGTAGATCAATTGGGCACTTTTGCATAGCTTTCCTGTTAAGCTTATCTTTTGAGCAAAAGATCACATTAGTCTCTTGTGTAGGCACTAGAGTTTCTGAAGAGATCTGATCTGAAATCTCTGAACAGTCCACATGTTATTTTAATAGTCATTGTAAAAAATTGGCTTTGAGAAAAATATCAGTGTGTTGAGGAGGAGGGCGTGGCTGGGTCGTGAGGAGGCAAGTCCAGAGCTGAGTTGTCCAATCAGTGGGAGCGAGATAAGGGAGGAGCTGGGGACACCAGAGAGAGAGAGAGATGCACATGGCTGCTGTGTGTGTGCGCCCATCAGTGTTTATCTTGAGTTGAAAGTCTTTGTGTTGAATTAAAGTCTTAATGAATGTTATTCCGGTCCCGCCTCCTTTCCCTTGAGCAAGAGATTTTGTCTGCAATACTGGTGCTGAAACCCAGTACTGGAGGAGGACCACGCTGTCCTGGAGACCTCGCTGCTGGATCAGGATATATAATCGGGTGGTATTGGAGCGGTTCGTCAGTGGGCTAATGATGTGTACTGCCAGGAGGCAGAGGAGCCGCTGCCGTCCGCTAGGAGGAGGCATTAACCGGCTGAGCAGTCTTTGTAAATTTTAATGATACAAAGGAACTTAAACATAACATAAAACACAAAGACACGCACACATACAGCAGCTGCGTGCTTCTCTCTCTCTCTCGCTGGTGTCCCGGTCCTCCCTTATCTCTCTCGCCACGACTCAGTGCCGGGCGTGTCTCTTTACTACACAACCATGCCTTCCTTCTCATTACAATCAGATTTTTCCTGCAGCGTGAACAAAGGCTATGAGCCAAAGTTGATTTAATAGAGCTCAATCAATGTTTGTTTAACGACCAGTACAGTTACCAATTAATGTTAAGTGTTCCATTACCAATGCAGTGTATTTCCAGGGTACATAACTGTACATGCTGATACAACACCTGGAATATACTGTAAGGCACGTCTTTGTTGGGTGAGATTGCTCAGAGACCCGCCAAACTATTAGTCGGTTGAACCAGTTTTAAGAACATATTAGATAGAAAAGTGTGAACAATTTTAAAAACAATTGATGTGTATAACCAATATGTATACTTAAGTTTAACATAACATAATCTCTGCAAGTCTCTTGAGCTGTAAGAAAGGGCAAGCAATAAAAAGTGTTCCTCTCAAAACCTACAGTTTTTAGAACAGTATGGAAACTAGGAATTTAAAGTAACAAAGTCACGCTAGTTCTTGAAAGTAAATTTTTCTTGGAGAAATTCAACTTATGGAGTGTGAGGAGATCTCAGTTAAATCAATTACTTGCCTATATCCACAATACCATCTAGGAAGGTTTTTTAACCCATTTCTCCAGTCTGAATTACACATTCTCCCATGGTATTTCATTAGGAAACATTACATGTGCTCCTCTGGAGTTCACCTGTGCCAGTGACCGCTGTGTGTCTCGTAATTTTGTCTGCAATGGAGAGGATGACTGCGGGGATGGCAGTGACGAGCAGAACTGCACCCCATCCTCCTGCGGTCCAAGTGAAGTCCCGTGTGGGAATGTTACCTGCATTCCAAGAAGCTGGTTATGTGATGACGATGTGGACTGCCAGGACCAATCAGACGAGTCTCCCGAGCGGTGTGGCCGCAACCCGACACCACCGGCAAAGTGTTCGTCCAGTGAGATTCAGTGTGGCTCTGGAGAATGCATCCACAGGAAGTGGCGCTGTGACGGGGACCCAGACTGCAAGGATGGTAGCGACGAGAAAAACTGCTGTGAGTAATCCCTGTTTTGTAATTTGTTAGCCAGTTGTGTCAACTGGTAGAAATTTTGCTATTCATTTTAAAAGACGTTTTGGTCTCTAGTTTTACTAATAGGTTTGTTTGTTCATGCCACATCCAGCTGTCCGTACCTGCAGGCCTGACCAGTTTAAGTGTGATGATGGAAGCTGTATCCATGGCAGCCGGCAGTGCAATGGCTTCCGAGATTGTGAGGATGGCACGGATGAAGTAAACTGCAAAAACAGTGAGTCCGTTGAACCGGAAACCAAATTTCTTGGAATGTTCAACCTGGAGGTTTTATAACAGTTTGTTTTGGAAGTCTGGTTCATGGTTGACCTCATTGGAGAAAAGTGCAGAGTTGTAGCAAAGAATCAGGCCAAATACAGACCCACTGCACATTTGTCAATGTAAGAGTCCATCTGCACGTCAGAGGATGTATATCATGAGTGAGGACACTTCGGTTTTCATTTTGTTTTGCAATTTAACTGGAAAGGAGCACAAGTTGCACAACAGTAGAGCAGGCATACAACAGTTATTGCAGAAATAACTTGTATAAACTCAAAGAAAATCAGGTTTTATTGATCTGAGGATAATTTGTTACTTACTTCTGCAGTGTTACCAACTGCTTTGGCTTTAGAACTCATTGAGTGGCGACAAAGCATGGTGCCACAACTGTTTGTTGTGCAAAAGTAACCAAAAGTGCTCTTAAATTCAAACATGACAGTTATTAAAGGGATAGTTCACCCAAAAATTAACTCATGCCATCTCAGATGTGTATGACTTTATTTCTTCACCAGAACACATTTGAAGAAAAATAGAAAATATCTCAGCTCAGTAGGACATTAAAATGCATGTGGACAGTGATCAGACGTTTGAAGCTCCAAAAAGAACAGACAATCAGCATAAACGTCATCCATTAAATTATCATCCGGTTAAATTAATGTCTTCTAAAGTGACACGATCACTTTTGATGCAAAAAATATAAATATTTAAGTATTTTTTAACTATAAAGCATCGCTTCCGGTATGCGCGTGTGATGTAATCGCATTGGCATTTTCACAGTAGAACTGACGCGTGTGAAACACATTGAAGAGCAGCGTTGTTTACAACTGAGTAGGAGGAACACTGCACAGAAGCTTCTTTGGTTTTGGTTTAGATCTGTCTTCGTATCTGTTTCTTTATTTGTGTGCTTCTCCGGGATGTCTCAACATAGAGAAGAATGTGAGATTACATCCATAACATGCCAACATAAATTCGTCACGCGAGAGTTAAATAGTACTTAAATATTGACCTTTCTCACACCAAAAGTGATCGTATCGCTTTAGAAGATTGGAGTCATATGGATGATGTTTATGATGAGTCTGTGATTTTTGGAGCTTCAAAGGTCTGATCACTATCCACTTACATTTTAAGGACCTACTGAGCTAAGATATTTTTCAATTTTTCTTCAAATGTGTTCTGCTAAATAAAGTCTAACACATCTGGGATGGCATGAGGGTGAGTAAATGAGAGAATTTTCATTTTTGGGTGAACTATCCCTTATGAATTATGTAACTATCTTAATGTTTTCATGAAATGCATGGGCCCAATTTGGCTCTTCAGTCATGACATCAATTTGTAGGCAAACTCAGACAGGTAATTCGCAAACGGTTCCCACATTAATTATCAGTGGGTTTTAGAATAGCAGTAATAGAATTTATTAGTAATATAAGGTGTATGGTTTCAATCAGAATATACCTGTGACTTATTTTTGGGTCCCAGCCCACTGTTTGAGAACTCCCTTCTCTATAGTGTCATAGTTTCTATACTTTTGCACGTTTGATCTAATTCATGTAAATAAACGGTTGTCATTGTCTCTTTCCACAGTGACTCTGTGTAACAGTCCTGCCATGTTCAAGTGTCGCAGTGGCGAGTGTATTGATATACATAAAGTGTGTAATACGGTGGGTGACTGTCCTGACTGGAGCGATGAACCCATCAAAGAGTGCAGTGAGTAGAATGTTCTACTACCGTTATGAGGTTTCTGACATTGTTTTTATTCACGAGATGCCAAACATTATGAAATGCTTCAGATGATACTGTATCAACACTATATGGCCAAAAATATGTGGACACCCCCTTCTAATTAAAGAGTTTGGTTACTCTGTTAATATCAGTGAAAATAAATCATAATTCTACTCCAAACAATGGCATTCTTGGGCATTCGGGGCTTCCAACATTATGGCAACAGTTTGGGGAGAGCCCTTTTCTATTTCAGCATGAAAATGCCCCTGTGCACAAAGCAAAGTCCATAAAGAAATGGTTTACTGTGTCTGATGTGGCAGAAGTTGAATGGCCTACACAAAGCCCAGACCTGAACCCCACTGAACACATTTGGGGTGAATTGGAATGCCAACTGAAGGCCAGGCCCCATCGCCCAGCATCAGTGCTGAACCTCAGTGATGCTCTTGCATCTGAATGGGAGCAAATCCCTGCAGCCATGCCACTTTATACAGTATAGTGGAAAGCCTTCCCAGAAGATTGGAAGTTGTTATTGCACCAAAGGGCAAAATTGATGCCTATGGCTTTGAATTTGAAGTTCCATCAAGCACATATGGTGTCCACAAACTTTTGGCCATATCGTGATTTGTAGTTTAAGAATTTTCAACCAAAGTGTTTGTATTTTTGTATTATTCAACAAATTAATGTTGGTACATTAAATATAAGTATACAGAATTTCATTTATATACTATTTGCTCAAAATTTTCAATGCTGTTAATACATTTTGGAACCAATACACTTCTCTAAACCTCTCTCTCTCCTGCATGCGCACAGACGCTGCACCTTATGTGGGCCAAATTATTATTATTATTATTATTATATTTAAACCTTGGTGTTGCATGCATAAACTTCAAAACAGATGAAAAATTTGCTTTTACCTCTAATCATTTTATTTAACCGTGTATGTATAAATAGAAATTACAGTTGTTAAAGTCTTCAGCATGTCACGGAAGGCTACATCCACAATGCGCAATAAGGCAATAAGAAATGTGCAATTTTTTAGGGGAATCCGTCTAAAATGGGGTAGGAGAAAGTATTGAAGTAAAAAAAATTATACACGTCACCTTGAAGTATAAAATGTATAAAAAACCCAAATATAAAATGAAGGCTGAAAACAAATTTAGAATGGAGTTGTCAAAGAGTTCCAGCTGAAGTAATAAAAATTAAAAATATAAGATCAATGCAATGCTACAACTTAGATAAGTACACAAGCATCTTTTCTGGACTAACAGATCCAGGTGTGGAAATGGATAGTGCGGGTTTATGGGAGTACAGTGTTTAGAGCATTTAAGCTGTAGTGTGCTGAGGATTAAACTGGTGTGGTTAACTGCAGTCTCAGCCATCATGGGTCGCATCTGTACAGTTTACAGTGCAATGGTCTTTAGAGTTGTTGAGCGGTACGACATTTTTCAAGAATTAATTTTTTTAAGCTGGCCGATTTGATCTAAATGCTTGTTAAATGTTACCAGATGTTTGGGGTGTGAAGAGTCTTTGACTGACGGCATAATGTCTGATGCACATTGCAGCTTATTCTGGTCAAGAACCAGCTACATGGAGATTTGATACAAATTTGATTCTCAACTTTTTTACCCCTATTTATCTAGTCTTCTATAAGGTCACACAAGCTATATAGAGTGCTACAATGTTATTTATTTCGTATTTGCCCAGTATGAAATCAAAACTGAGTTACATGTTTAAATATTCCTATATATATATATATATATATATATATATATATATATATATATATATATATACACACACATATATACACACATATATACACATATATGTCTGGAATATTGATCACTGTAAATCACAGCATGCCATATCCTGCGAGTGTGCTGCACTGGTATTCCAATTGTGTAATGCAGCTGTCTATTTGTTTTATAGACCTGAATGAATGCCTCCTCAACAATGGCGGCTGCTCGCACATCTGCAACGACCTTACGATCGGCTATGAGTGCGCCTGCACGCCAGGACTCCAGCTCATCAATCGCAAGACCTGCGGTGGTAAGAGTAGTTACACATGCTTTTCAAATGCATTTATCTTTATAATGCAATTCGGTCATGACGTCAGTTTCTAGGCCAACCAAGAAGGCCATTTCACCATGGGTTTTCTCTTGAATTTCCAGTGGGTTTTCAGAATAGTTGTATTTGTGGTTAATATTACTTGAGATGTAAATGCACATCCTTGTGGTAGTTGTGGTCCTTATGTAGCAACTTGCATTTAAAAAAATCACATTTGGGTATGACTGTAATTTATGTTGTAGAAAATCACCACAGACCATTTTTTCACTCATAATTCGAAAAACCCATTAGAAATTCTATGCTAAATGCTAATTGTCTCCTAGGTTTTAGGACTTCGAACTGAACAGCTCTATTGTGCTTTATTTTACAAATGTACAAAATGTATTCTTTTATGAAAATGAAAGAATACATTTAAGTGCAATACAATGTGATTGTGATGACATTTTCTCCTCACAGACATCAATGAATGCCTCAACCCTGGTATCTGTAGTCAAATCTGTATCAATCTTAAAGGAGGCTACAAGTGTGAATGTCACAATGGCTATCAGATGGACCCCACCACTGGAGTGTGCAAGGCTGTTGGTAAGTGAACATGATGCTCAAAATTTATAGTAATTTTAACTTCATTCAGGGTCACTTGAATTTCAAGGCTGAGTTCTGAAACTTGAAATCTCATGATTTCACACATTTGGAAGTAAACATGAGGTTTCCCATCTAAAAAGTTAGGAATAATTGACAACAGACTGTTGAATTGTTAATTTAATACATAGCCAGGATGGTAATGCAATTTATTTTCAATAATTCACAGTCCAAAGTCAAATATTCTCACATATAAAATGATTTCATTATGCCACAGATTAAGTATCATGTCTAGAAACAGCCCAAGCCACCATTACTTGTTTGAAAGTATGTGTAACTAGACCGAAATAATGTGTGGAAATCAGTTACTGTAATGCGGTCGACAAATCTGGAGTTACTAAATCACTAGCCATCAGAATCAAGAAGTAAAGAAAGTTGTTGTTCAAGGCTTTTTATTTGGTAGCACTGGGGTTTGCTGTAGAAGTTGATGCTGAAAGCATAGGCGCCATGTACGGGTGGGACATGTTCCTACCATTTCTTTCCTTTGCCAATTTTGTCCCGACCACTTTTTAAAATGGCTTTCATGGAGAAGAAACATCTCCAGTTCTTGAGCAGGAGTTTTCATATTGATCTTGTGTTATAATAAGCGGCGATCCAGCAACAAAGTTTGTTATTTATAATGTTATAATGAGTGCTTGTTGTACACAGATGCCTGCTCTACTGTTGTGCAACTTGCGCTCCTTTCCAGTTAAATCGCAAAGCAAAATGAAAACCGAAGTGTCCTCACTCATGATATACATCCTCTGACGTGCAGATGGACTCTTCGATTATTAAATAAAAGGTAACAATACTTTTACAGCATTAATTAATCTTGGATAATGTTAATTGGACAATTGCATTTTTAGTAACTAACATCAACAAAATTAATAAATGCTGTAAAAATATATATATATATAGTTAATTGTTAGTGCATGCATGATACCTAATGCATTAACTAATGATAACATGTCTAACTTTATTGTAAAGTGTTACCAAATAAAAAGTTATATTAGGGTGGTTTAGAACCCAAAAACTCCTTGTACTGGAGGTGAAAAATGTACCATGAGACCATGCAGTCATTCTGGACTAAATGTTCACGGATCTATGTATTGACTCAGTACTGAAATTGTTAGATATACAGTACGGGTCAAGTTATAAAATTAACTATGTAAACTATTTATTGGAGCACTGAAATTGGTCCTCAAGAATGAATATTTATCAAAACAATAAAAGATTATTTGACATTATCTGCACATATCAACCTCACCCCCCAACCCCAAACTGTCCCTGCCACTTTTTAAAACAAAGTAGCTGAAAGAGTTTGATTAACAGGAATTAAGGGGCCATTCACACAGTAAGCGTTCACATTGTTAATTGTATGCGAACAAAATTATGTCTTTGGCGACTTTGTTGGGTCTTGCTGCGATTAGAAGACATGAACTTAAAAACGGTTAAACTTTTAAAAAACACCTCTTGAGACACCTGCATTTTGTTTGAATCCGTTGCTTTCTGGATGGCGTTTTTTGTGAAATCTAGCATGCAAAGGCCTTTTATCAGCCTTTATGGTTCCCTCTTTTTGCTTTCCCAGGTAAAGAGCCCTGTCTTATCTTTACAAATCGGAGAGACATCCGTAAACTAGGGCTGGAGCGGCGTGAATATACTCAGATTGTGGAGCAGCTGCGAAACACTGTGGCTCTGGATGCTGACTTCACTCAACAGAGGATATTCTGGGCTGACCTGGGACAGAAGGCCATTTTCAGGTAACCACCAACTCACAACTGCCTCTGCTTTCGTTTTAAGTGATGCAATGCATTCAGACAAAGTTGTGTGGGAAGAAATGTAAATACATACAGTATATGCAGAAATGTCAGCAATGTCCTATTCTTTCCCAACCATTTGGATAACTTACAAGCTCATATTTGCCTGGTGACTTGCTGTCTTTTTCCACAGCACAGTACTGGATAAACAGGAAGATGTGGCGAGTCATACCAGGGTGATTGACAATGTTCAGATGCCTGTTGGGATTGCAGTGGACTGGATTTACAAAAACATCTACTGGTCAGACCTTGGCAGTAAGAGTATAGCAGTTGCCAACTTCAATGGGACCAAGAGGAAGGTGCTGTTTGATAATGGTCTGAAGGAACCAGCCTCCATTGCTGTAGATCCTCTCTCAGGGTAATTTGATTAAAATTGCCAGTGCAAGTGTCATGCAATATTTTGTCCCCCCATTAAATCCTGTCGCACTTGAACACAGAAACGATCACATTATCTGAAAGAATTTTTGGGGGGTATTTTTTTTCAGTGCCTGATAGGAAATCCTACAATAATGCTTGAAGACCTTAATCGTAAAAATACATTAATTAATGTTGTGTAAGCTGCCATATGACATATCACTATGGTCAGATTAAAAAAAATAATGTTTTAAATTGGCATGCTAACCAGTTAGCCTGAAAAGCTAATATCCATCCATCATGCAAACCCTATAGCTAACAAGCTAATAAATGATCATACTAGCCAATATATTCAGTGCAAAATATTCAAGTAATTATATCAAAACATTTAATTTTGTGCAATATGGTAAATCGATATGGTCGTACTGTATTATACTGATTGTAATTACCTGATCAGCGGAAATTAGTAACTGACATTTTTGATCAGGTATTACAGACAAGAACCCAAGCAGGGTTGGATTTCATTTGGGGACAGAATATTGGATGACACCTGCCCTATTTACAACTTTTTAGATTTTATCAGTTTTGGTCATTTTAAATATTCTGGATATTTGATATTCTGGGTAATAGTTTTAGCTAATGGCATCCTCATCCTTTCCATGATAGGTTCCTGTATTGGTCAGACTGGGGCGAACCAGCTAAAATCGAGAAGTCTGGGATGAACGGGGTTGACAGACAGGTCCTGGTTGAGACGGACATTCAGTGGCCCAATGGAATCACTCTTGGTGTGTAAAGCTTTAACAACCAAAACGCTTGATCACTTTAAAAATTAAAGGATACTCAAGGCACTGATTAATTGCCACACTAGTTGAACCCTTTGGATAACCTCAAGGCATCCTTTCAAAAAGGGCAGTTCTCTATTGTTAAGGTGCAATGTTCTGGGAATGTTCCACAGGACAATTGCGTTTAATATATACAATGTAACAACAATGTAGTTGCTAATCAATGTAAAGCCCGCTATACACTGTAGGATTTTTACAGTCCTACAAGATTGTTGCTTGTCTGTACAATATGAAACCATTGATATCGCCATGGCACACTGTACATCATTATGTCAGACTGTACAATACACATCATAGCAGACTGTGGTCCCTATCGTCCCAATCAGTGAACGTGGCTCACATTACTGTAGCGTTGTGGAATAGAAGCGAAACTGCAAGATTTGCCCGTAACGGAGTAGCTTCTTATTTTTTTTTTCTCTCTCTGAAAGTCAGGACATCAGCATTTCCGTTGCTCCAATACCACTCCATCACGAGCATAGGCTAACATATAAAAAGAAAGATGGATTTTGTCAAATAGGTCTTTAATAAGACAGTCTGATTACAGATGAAGAGATGATCATGAATGCAGGAGGTAGACTACAGTAATAATTAGCTATCACAAGCAAATATTTATTGTGGAAATAAAAATACTTGTGGTCCGAAAAATGACAAAATTCTCTGTTCACATTGGGGAAAACAAAAAAGGTGTGTTATCGTACATTTTTCTCCTCTTAGTAACTTATCGGCCACGCAAAATGTTTACAATTCAATAATGCTTTCATATTGCTGAAATTTAACACTTTTCTCCAAGCATTTTCTGCTTATTTATTTATTAAAACTTATTATATAAAATGAAAAGAAAAAATACATTGAAAGAGCTTGAGTAGAGTAATAACTGGGCACAAATTTTGCTATGGTGGTCAAACGCAGAGCAGGTTACTTTCCAAGTGAATTGAGGTGCGAGAGAGGAGTGGAATATCTTGTTTGGCTGTTGTAATAGCAGTAACACTATATGGCTGCGATGCTAAATTTCGGACACTGCCAGAACTTCTTCGGAGGCTAAAGATCATTGCAAAGTCTATTAATCAGCTGTTGGTGATCATGTCACACTGAACATTGTAAGATTGTAGATTTTGCCCTACGATACTGAAACCCCGGGCAGCTTTTTTTTAAAACTGTATACCTCCAAATTAATTGTTTTCATCATATATATATATATATATATATATATATAGCAAAATAGCCAAACAAATATTGGAAATTTGTAAATATGCCCAGAATATGACCCCTTTATTAGGTATACCTCTACACCAAATTATTCATGCAATTTATCTAATCAGCCAAACGTATGGCAGCAATGCATAAAGTCATGCAGATACTGGTAAGGAGCTTCAGTTAATGTTCACATCAAACATCAGAATGGGGAAAAAAAAATTGATCTCCGTGACTTTGACCATCGCATGATTGTTGGTGCCACATCGGGTTCCACTTCTGTCAGCCAAGAACAGAAAACTGAGGCTGCAGTGGGCCTACCATCTGTGTACCTCAGCAGAAATCAATATTCATTAGACCAGGCTGTTTTTCAAGTCTTTTAACTGTGCAGTACTGGTGAGCCTGCACCTACTGCAGCCTCAGCTTTCTGTTCTTGGCTGACAGAAGTGGAACCCGACGTGATCTTCTGTTGTTGTAGCCCCTCCACCTCAATGTTTGACATGTTGTTCATTCTTAGATGCTATTCTGCTCACTAGAATTGTACAGAGGGGTTATCTGAGTTACCATAGCCTTTCTGTCAGCTCAAATCTGTCTGGCTATTCTCTGTTTACCTCTCTCATCAACAAGGCTTGTCCGTCCGCAGAACTGATGCTCACTGGATGTTTTTGTTTTTGGCACCGTTCTGAGTAAACGCTAGAGTAGGGGTGTCAAACTCGGTCCCTGGAGGGCCACAGTCCAGCAGCCCGAACCCTAATTAAACACACCTCAAGAGGCTAATCAAGGTCTTCAGGAGTGCTTGAAGATTATTGAAGGCATTTTTGAGCGGGGCTGAAACTAAACTCTGCAGGGTTGTGGCCCTCCAGGAACTGAGTTTGACACCCCTGCGCTGGAGTCTGTTGTGCATGAAAATCCCAGGAGATCAGCAGTTACAGAAATATTCAGACTAACCCATCTGGTACCAAATATCATGCCACTGAAATCACATTTCTCCCTATTCTGATGGTTGATGTGACCATTAACTGAGGTTCCTGACTCATATCTGCATGATTGTATGCATTGCACTGCTGCCACACTGGCTGATTAGATAATTGCATGAATAAGTAGGTGTACAGGTGTACTTAATAAAATGGTCACTGTGTGTGTGTGTGTGTGTGTGTATGTATGTGTATATATATATATATATATATATATATATATATATATATATATATATATTTTATACAAGTATTGTGCGCCTAATACTTTAGTTCCAATATATTGTACTTTGGCATTTCTAACCACTTTCTTTTGCTTTTTTGACTTTTATTATTTTAAGACTGGTCAGTCATTCCTCTTTGCTTTGAGGCTCTTGAAATGTATTGCTTATTCCTTGACTGCACTATATATTATTTGAGGCTCTAAAAAGGGTACCTAGAAGTTCTCCAGAGGGTTTCTAAGGTATGGCACCTGAGGAACCCTAATATTTTTTTAATTTTTACTGTCTGGTTGATATTTGCCTACATAGTTATTTTCTGACAAAACTTGAATCAAAATTCTTCTTGTCCTGCAAATTCAATTGTGAAAGCAAACAAACCCAATTTTACCTATTTTTACCATAATCTTGACTCTTTTCTTGTAGATCTGATCAAAGGGAGGCTCTACTGGGTGGACTCCAAGCTGCACATGCTCTGTAGTGTAGATCTGAATGGGGACAACCGCAGGAAAGTGTTGCAGTCTCCAGATTACCTGGCCCACCCTTTCGCCCTGACTGTTTTTGAGGTATACAAACCAAAAATGGATCCATTACAGCTGATTCTGATTAACTAGAATGAATTGGTCACACCTTCATTTAATGTTCTAAGGTACCTCAAAGATATTGTTATCGTGTCTTCACACACTTTCACCATTGCTTGTTTTCTCTAGTTCATACTATTTTTACCCGATAGGATCGAGTGTTCTGGACAGATGGTGAGAATGAGGCCATCTACGGTGCAAACAAGTTCACAGGATCTGATGTAACTATGCTGGCCAGCAACCTCAATGAACCCCAGGACATTATTGTCTACCATGAGCTCATTCAGCTGTCTGGTGTGTACCTGCATCTATAGAGAACAACAACAAACTACACATCACTGAGACAGTGATTGTCAACTTTTCTTCATGGTTTCAGTGTTTAAATTAGTTTCGACATCATTAGCAACTCATTTATTTACCCAAATTACTCCCTTGTTTAAAAGGATCAAACACCTTGAAGTCTGTCAGCTCTGCTTTGATGTTGAAGAGTTACACTTGAAGTCAGAAGTACACATACATGTTAGCCAAATACATTTAAATTCAGTTTTTCACGAGTCCTGACATTTAATCATAGAAAACATTGCCTGTCTTAGGTTAGTTAGGATCACTACTTTATTTTAAAATGTGAAATGTCAGGACAAGAGTAGAGAGAATTATTTGTTTCAACTTTTATTTCTTTCATCACATTCCTAGTGGGAAAGAAGTTTACATATGCTTGCTTTGTGTTTGGTAGCTTTGCCTTTAAATTGTTTAACTTGGGTCAAACTTTCTAGGTAGCCTTCATCAACAAGTTTCCAACAATATGTTGCTGGAATTTTTCCTCCAGACAGAACTGGTGTAACTGTGTCAGGATGGTAAGCCTCCTTGCTCACACATGCTTTTTCAGTTCTACAAATTTTCTATTGGATCGAGTTCAGGGCTTTGTGATGGCCACTCCAATACTTTGACCGTGTTGCCATTTTTCCACAACTTTGGAGGTATGCTTGGGGTCATTGCCCATTTGGAAGTCCCATTTGCAACCAAGCTTTAACTTCCTGACTGATGTTTTGAGACGTTGCTTCAATATATCCACATATATTTCCTTCCTCACGATGCCATCTATTTTGTGAAGTGTACCGTTCCCTCCTGCAGTAAAGCACCCCGCAACATGATGCTGCCACCCCCATGCTTCACAGTTGGGATGGTGTTCTTCGGCTTGTAAGCCTCACCCAATTTCTTCCAAACAAAACGATGGTCATTATGGCAATTTTGTTTCATCAGACCAGAGGACATTTCTCCATAAATTAAGATCTTTGTCCCCATGTGCACTTGAAAACTGTAATCTGGCTTTTTTATGGCAGTTTTGGAGCAGTGGCTTCATCCTTGCTGAGCAGCCTTTCAGGTTATGTCAATATAGGACTCGTTTTACTGTGGATATAGATACCTGTCTACCTGTTCACAAGGTCCTTTACTGTTGTTATGGGAATGATTTGCACTTTTCGCACCAAACTACGTTCATCTCTATGAGACTGAATGAGTCTCCTTCCTGAGCAGTATGATGGCTGCGTCGTCCCAAGGTGTTTATACTTGCGTATTATTGTTTGTGCAGATGAAAGTGGTACCTTCAGGAATTTGGAAATTGCTCCCAAGGATAAACCAGACATGTGGAGTTCCACAATTATTTTTTTCATTTTCTGAGGTCTTTGTTGATTTCTATGGATTTTCCCAGGATGTCAAGCAAAGAGGCACTGAGTTTGAAGGTAGGCCTTAAAATACTTCCACAGGTACACCTCTAATTCAGTACATCTCCCATCACAAGATAATTGGCTAATTGTCTAAAGGCTTGACATCATTTTCTGGAATGCTCCAAACTGCTTAAAGGCACTGTTAACTTGGTGTATGTAAACTTCTGGCCCACTGGAATTGTTATATAGTTAATTAAAAGTGAAGCAATCTGTCTGTAAACAATTGTGTGAAAAGTAGATGTCCTAAACGACTTATTAAATCTAAGACTTATTACTAATATTAAATCTGTGGAGTGCTTAAAAAATGTGTCTTAATGTGTATGTAAACTTATGACTTCAACTGTACATAGGGATGTTGGCAGTAACCAATGTGTTTGTTGCATTCTTAATGCAGGGACGAATTGGTGTGATGAGAAGTCAGAAAATGGAGGCTGCTCCTTCATGTGTCTGCCAGCGCCACAAATCAACAAACACTCCCCCAAATACACTTGCATTTGTCCACAAGGCAAAACACTTGCCTCGGATGGCTTGTGTAGACCAGGCAAGTAACTGGCACTGCTTAACACAAATAACTGATGTAATGTTGTCCCAAGCTTTTTTTTTTCTTCCAAAATGCACATTTTATTTCCATTCAGTTACCCTTTTTTTCTAGTGATTATTGGCTTCCCCTTCCATTTTTTTGTTAGTCTGAAATCTCAGATTTCATAGAAGAGGAGGGAGATTTTCTGTGGACCACAGGTTGAAACACCAAGTAAAATCAAATGAAGTTTGCTTCAACAAGGCGTATCAAGTAACAATTTTAATGTTAAAATTAGCATTTTACTCTGATTAAGTAGAAATCTGCAAATATATTTTATCAAAGTGGTCATTATAACAGCGTATTCAACTGTAATCATTGGCATCTCACAATCCCAACATGGACGACTTTTTCTTCTGCTGTTATTTTGGTACCGTTCTGACAGCAGCCATTAGAAATGCTACACAAAAATGATTTCTAGTGAATAGCATGTGCCATACAGTAGTCCAAAGCTTTAAGAATAGGCTGTTTTCTAGAAAAGGGACAATGTTGTTCTCTTATATGACAGAGGCACCTACTGCTACCCCTCAAGATGGAGGGAGGGTGACCCTTCACCCCAGTTACCCTTAAGGTAACGCAGTCACTAGGATGTTAAGAGCATGTGCATTGAGAACCATGCATTTGATTTGCTAACTATATATATATATATATATAGCAGCCATATCACCCTGCTGCCCAAGACTGGTTGCCCACTGAAGCTAAGCAGGGCTGAGCCTGGTTAGTACCTGGATGGGAGACCTCATGAGAAAATCAGGTTGCTGCTGGAAGAGGTGTTGTGAGACCAGCAGGGGGTGGTCTGTGTGGGTCGTAAGCCCCAGTATAGTGACAGGGACACTATAATGTCAAAAGAGCACTGTCCTTCGGATGAGACGTTAAACCAAGGCCCTGACTCTCTGTAGTCATTAAAAATCCCAGGATATCTTTTGAAAAAAGGTGGTTAGGTGGTTAGAATGGGCAGCAACATCTCCTCATCACTGACCCTCAATACTGGAGCCCCGCAGGGCTGTGTTCTCAGCCCACTCCTGTATTCCCTTTACACACATGACTGTGTGGCAACACATAGCTCCAATGCCATCATTAAGTTTGCTGACGATACGACGGTTGTAGGTCTGATCACTGACAATGATGAAACGGCCTACAGAGAGGAGGTGCACACTCTGACGCGCTGGTGTCAGGAGCACAACCTCTTCCTCAACGTCAGTAAAACCAAGGAGCTTGTGGTGGACTTCAGGAAGAAAGACAGAGAGCACAGCCCCATCACCATTAATGGAGCACCGGTGGAGAGAGTCAGCAGCTTCAAGTTCCTCGGTGTCCACATTACTGAGGAACTCACATGGTCCGTCCACACTGAGGCCGTTGTGAAGAAGGCTCACCAGCGCCTCTTCTTCCTGAGACGGCTGAGGAAGTTCGGAATGAACCACCACATCCTCACACGGTTCTACACCAGTACTGTAGAGAGCATCCTGACTGGCTGCATCACCGCCTGGTACGGCAATAGCACCGCCCACAACCGCAAAGACCTGCAAAGGGTGGTGCGAACTGCCAGAAACATCATCGGAGGTGAGCTTCCCTCCCTCCAGGATATATATAACAGACGGTGTGTGTGAATAAAGCTCGGAGGATCATCAGAGACTCCAGTCACCCGAGTCATGGGCTGCTTTCACTGCTTCCATCAGGCAGGCGGTATCGCAGCATCAGGACCCGCACCACCCGACTACATGACAGCTTCTTCCCACAAGCAATAAGACTTTTGAACACATGATCTCTCACGATCAACAATCAGCACTGCACTTTATTAATCATCACTCTGTCAATATATTCTCCCAATTCAATTAGTGTTTATATATATTTATACCCGTATCTAGTGTATGTGTATTCTACATTGTGTGTATTGTGTACATTTGTTATGTAAATTGTTGTGTAAGTATGTGTACATTTGTTATGTAAATTGTTTTGTGTAAATATGTTGTTTATTGTAAAGTGGTTTATGTCTCGTCACTGTCATGACTGCTATGTTACTCGGAACTGCACACAAGAATTTCACCTACTGTTGCACTCGTGTACACAGTAGTGTGACAATAAAGTGATTTGATTTGATTTGATTTGATTTGATTTGAAAAAGAGTAGGGGTGTAACCCCAGTGTCCTGGACAAATCTGCCCCTTGGCCTCTGTCCATCATGGCCTCCTAATCATCCCCGTATATTGATTGGCTTCATCACTCTGTCTCCTCTCCACCAGTAAGCTGGTGTGTGGTGGGCGGTGGGCGTACTGGCGCAATATGGCTGCTGTCGCATCATCCAGGTGGATGCTGCACATTGGTGGTGGTTGAGGAGATTCCCCCCTTCCTTGTAAAGCGCTTTGAGGTCTCAGATAAAGCGCTATATAAATGTAACTAATAATAACTGCCACAATAATAGTTTGCTTCATAATTGAAGTCTGTTGAAATGGCATGTTTACAAATTCAGTAAGCATTAGAGGTAGGCTTTTAGGTGTGTGATAACTAATTTAACATGACTACTATCAAATAGGGGAAGTTTGCCTTCCTAATAGTCTGCCAGCTAGTCTATGGGCACTAATCATGGCATATATGATTTTATGTTGTGGCTTGATAAACTTGATAACTAGGAGTCGCACTTGGAAGCCCTAAAACACCTCAGATCTTTGAGAAAAGGCCAAAGAGAATTGGTGAGTGGAATTTGCATACTCTCCCCTGGACATACGGGTATAAAAGGAGCTGGAATGCCTCCATTCATTCAGATTTGTTGTTCAGAGCCGAGCGGTTGTGTGTCAGTGAGCTGAATACTACTGCCGGTCCATTCACCTCTCTAGAAGCATATGCTGTTGGATATACAGCACATTCCAGCAGCTTTCTCTCCATCTCCATGTCTAGCACGATGAATTGGGGGCTCCAATGGGTTCAGATACGCAGTAAAGTAGAGCTTTCCAACCTGTCACACTGGTTGGCCAGGACCATCTGACTCGGCTACGTGATTCAGTTCGGCAGGCAACCGCCCCGGTTCTGCGGTGTCCACTTCACATCGGTGAAGGGTGAGAACGGCGCCATCCTGTGCATGGAAATCATGATCCATCTGCAGAAGGGCGCGATAGATAGAAAGGGTTCTACAGCCCTTCATCGTACCGAAGAAAGGCGGTGGGTTGTGGCAAATCTTGGACCTGCGAGTTCTGAACCAGGCCTTGCTCAGACTCCCATTCAAGATGCTGAAGCAGAAGTGCATTTTAACATGCGTCCGGCATCAAAATTGGTTCGCGGTGGTAGACTTGAAGGACGCATACTTTCATGTCTCTATTTTACCGTGACACAGACCCTTCCTACAATTTGCTTTCGACAACTGGGCATATCAGTACAAGGTCCTCCCCTTCAGCCTGTCCCTGTCCTCTCGCGTCTTCATGAAGGTCACTGAGGCAGCTCTTACCCCGTTAAGGGAAGTGGGCATCCGCATACTCCACTACATCGATGACTGACTGATTCTAGCACACTCTCGAGAGTTGCTATGTTGCACACAGGGACATGGTACTCATGCACCTCAGCCGTCTAGGGCTTCAGGTCAACTGTGAAAGCAAGCTCTCCCCAGTTCAGAGCATCTCTTTTTTCGGCATGGAGTGAGACTTGGTCTCGATGATAGCATGCCTCACAAGCGAGCGCGCACAGTCATTCAGGCGGCAGACAGCGGTTCCACTGAAGTATTTTCAGAGGTTCCTGGGGTATATTGCGTCCTCGAGGGGGGCGGTCACGCCGCTTGGGTTGATGCATATGAGACCGCTTCAGCACTGACTTCCGACTCGAGTCCCGAGATGGGCATGGCACCATGGCACACATCGCGTGGCCATCATGCCGGTCTGCCGCCACTTGTTCAGCCCTTAGACAGACCTTGCGTTTCTGTGGCAGGAGTCCCCTCTACATCAAGTGTCCATGTGCATCGTGGTTAAGACAGAAGCCTCCAAGCTAGGCTGGGGCACCATGTCCAACGGGCATGCAGACGGGCATAGACGTGTCCCTCTAGCAACAACGCTGCTACCCACTGAAATGTCCGTGACCTTGTCTCGGCTCCTCTGCACAAAACCTGAATGAATGGATGCATTCCAGCTCCTTTTAAACCCGTATGTCCGGGGGAGTGGCATGCAAATTCCACTCACCAATTCTCATTGGCCTTTTCTCAAAGATCTGAGATGTTCTGGGGCTTCAAAGATCGACCCCTAGTGTTACTACATCGACACAATGTCTCATTCCCTCCATCAGGGAACGGAGGTTATGATAGTAACCGAGACGTTTAAACTTAAAAAAGCAGCAGACCATAATTACGTTCAGAATTAATTCTAGACATTTTGCAAAATTGTATGAAAGTTTCTGGCATCTGGAGTTTGTTTGTTTGCATTTTGATCATTTATAGTTATGGGGAAAATGAAAATGGGAAATGGAAAAGGAACCTTTATACTATGTTGTTTATACTAAGAATAATTTTGTTTGAAAGTGTCTGAGGCAGCGAAGGTTGCTTCTGTACCTGTTTATTCTGGTAAGGCCAGTTGCTGCCTCCTACTAACCACCTAACATCGACAATTTAACATGGGAGTAAAATTGCTACTGTAGTCTTTACCTCTGCATTGAGAACGTTATTATGAACTAACAAGTATCCCAAACAGCATCGACAGTATTGCTAATGGCTGTGTCAGAACCAAGAGTGTTATTTGTTTCCATTTGATCATTTTGCTGCTTTTGTCTGCTCCCATATTCATAATTTACCTCTACAGTCACCATTTACAGCAACCTTTTGATGGCAAGTGTCTCAGAGCTATTTAGTATCATAGAAATATTCTTCTGCTTAGTTGATTTTTTTTTTTACATGCTTTATGTTCATGTTTGTAGTGGTTGCATTAGGTTCAGTAACTGTACTGTATTTGTTTTTAAAAACCAGTAGAAGGAAACATCAGTACCTCCATACATGAAGTGAATTCATCAGCCAAAGGATCAGCAGCGGCCTGGGCAATTTTACCTATGTGTAAGTAGATAAATTCTTCTACTGATATTGAAAGACTGATGTACTACCCCTCATATATTGATAGGCTATGACTAGGGGGAGAGCTTCTCTTTGCAGTTCAGTATGTGGGTACAAGTGAGAGCCTGGGTTAGGCACAAGCTCCAGAAACAGACTAAACCATTTGCTTTACATGCCACATTGACATTTATTTCACTCTGTTTAGATTATCTTGGTTTTTAACATGTAATTTTGTATATATATTACGGTTTTTAATAGTTTATAATTGAATGTCTGGGTCTGGGACAAAGCTAAAATGTTAAAATGTGTACAAAAAAGGCATTTGAAAGTACCAAAAATAGATGTAGGCATGGTAAGAAGTTTTTTTAATAGCAAAAAGAAAGGCTTATATATCTGTTCATTTGAATAAAAATCCAACCCTGGTACATAAGTGCCCAAAGTTGAAGAAACTCCCATATTCCAAAGCCTTTTTGGCTAAGTTGAGCATTGGTCTGTGATACCCACCAGCAAGGCCAAGCGACAGTGAGAGAGAGAGAGAAGAGAGAGAGAAAAAAAACTTGCTTGCCGGTTCCCAGTTACACTGTCGCCTGGTCCTCGATCAATCCTCCACCTTTTGACGGATGATGGCCACCCCTCCCAGGGCATACCGAAGACAGTCCTCTGACCCCTGGTGGATGGAACACCCCTCCACATTTTGGCAACCGGTAGGGAACTCCTCTACCCCTGGCAGCGGCTCCACCACTCCAGGCGGCCAGCAGCAAGCCCCTCCTCCCCTCGTGGATGGCGGCTGTTCCTCTGTGTCAAGGCGGCCGGCAGCAACTCCTCCATCCCCTGGCAGATGGCTGTGGCTGCTCCTTTGGGTGGATGGCAGTGGCGATGATTCCATGACAGTGCATCACTCCTCCTTCCTGGCTTCGGCACCAATGTAAGAGGGTTGAAAAGGGAAAGGAGGAGGCAGGAATCAGCTGAACAATCAAAATAATATTTTAATAGGAACTTAAACAGAAAGACACAAAAACATAAATGCACACATGGCAGCTGAATGTGTCTCTCTCTCTCTCTCTCCTGAACTGCTGCATTCTGCTGCACTTATTACAATGTTCTTCGGCTGATTTGCCCAATTGGGGGTCGGTCGTGCGTAGTCACGGCCCAGCCCCGCTCTCCTCCTCATCACATAGAGTTACTGAAATGATCCCTTTATTTACTTACAGTGTTGTTGGCCATGGCTGCTGCGGGTGGCTATTTGATGTGGCGGAACTGGCAAATCAAAAACAAGAAGAGCATGAACTTTGATAATCCAGTGTACCTGAAGACCACCGAGGAAGACCACAATATCGATATCAGTAGACATTCTGCCTCTGTTGGCCACACGTACCCTGCTGTGAGTAATGCAGAATCACTATCTGTGGTTAATAACTATATAGACTGTCATCTACCTCATTGCAACAAAATATTTGCAATATCTACTTATTTTGAGCTGTCCCCTCTGAATCAATGCAGGATGGGAAAGAGTGGCAATGACTTATTCCAGAAATGATTGTCTGGCTGTGGAAAATGGCTCTTTAAACTACACTATATCATTCAAAAAATTCAAAATCAAAAAGACATTGAAAGATGTTTTTGAAAGAAGCTGACTGTTTTGGAATAGTGGGCTATGTTTTTTCTACACTGCAGATAATCAAAAATCCCATAGATTTACATTGACGGAATGTTCAAATGGACCTACTCAAATGGGAAATGCTCGCCATTTCAAACAGTAACTGTCAAAACAGTAACTGTCACACACCTTTAATCTGCTTTAATTTACTCTCAATCAATCCATTTACAATGCATTTTTTCAGTTTTTTAAGTAATGAGTCCATTTGCATTCCTAAAGTTCAATTGTAATTTTAAAAAAGGCCAAAAATAAAATTTTCTCTAGAAACAAGTCTGACCATTTAACACGTTAATTTAGTGTGATTAATTATATTCAAAATATATATTCATATATCTTCATATATTCAGTGGATATGTCCGGATATGGAGGAAGCACAACAGGTGGGTGAAGCACAACAGAAATCGGGACTCTTGAGACGTGGTTTTCAAAGTTTCGTCTACATTCAACTTGACACAGTGTCCTAACAATGCAGCGTTTATGATGTTGAATACTAGTGAGATGCTCCAAACTGTCCGTCTGTGGCACGCATATGTACATAGAGCGACAATTAAAAATAGTGCAGATGGAACACAAGAATGTGTATTGCGAGGACTGGACACATGTAAAAAAAATTGCTGTCACCTGTAAGCTTGTTCAATGATATGAGAATAAAACACTATATTGAGTTCTTAAAGTCACTTTTTGTATAATCTAATTAATGCTTTATTCATCTGCCACAGTAATGCAATTTATTTCAAACTGAATTTCAAAATGTATTATGTGCTACATATTATATTTATAAAGATTTTAATTACTAATAATTTACTTGTAGTAAACTACAAGCCAGTCACATCTGTAGGAGGTGCTACAATAGTTCAGCTGAATACCTTAATAGTTAAACTGTTATATTGCAACTTTATACATTTCTTTACTATAGTTCTCAATACCTTTAATGCATCCTTGATGAATAAATTATTGCATGACTGTCACTTTTGAAATGATTTATAAAAATGTAAGACTTTTAACAGGCTATGGAAACTACCATCCCTTAATTTTGCTGTCCTTTTTTTTTCTTGCAGATTTCAGTGGTAAATACAGAAGATGACTCGTCATAACCACAGCCCTTTTCAATGCTCCAGTATATATATATATATACCAGACACTTGGCAACACAATGGCAACTGCTGCCGTTTCTCACAACCAGATGCCTTCTGAAGTGCATTTCCAAGTTGTTGGGGTTTTCTTTTTTCTCATAAAGAGGATCTCATTCATGGTACGAGAAGGGAGTTGCATCCTGCTCGAACTTGAGTTTGCATAAAGCATCAAAAAATTCTGAGGGCAAGGTTTTTTACCTCCACGTACACATAATGGTCCCAAAATGATTCAGCAGCCTTACTTCCTACTTACCAGGATGGTAATGGCAAAACTGGAGACCTACAATCAAAATATAAAGGTAACTTGTGTGTGTGGATGTCTGAAATAATGAAATTAATTTCATATTTTAGGCCGTCACATCTGTAAGATGCAAGTTTTTGTTTTGTTTTCCTTATGAACATTATTTCCCAGAAACTCCTTATGATGGCATATTGTGTCTTTCTGGGTTAAAAGGCTCCGTTACAAAATTAGTAAAACACTGTATATACAGTATCTCACAAAAGTGAGTATGCCCCTCACATTTTTGTAAATATTTGATTATATCACTGAAATCATTATAACACTGAAGAAATGACACTTTGCTACAATGTAAAGTAGTGAGTGTACAGCTTGTATAAGTGTAAATTTTTTTGTCCCCTCAAATATATATCAATAACTCAACACACAGCCATTAATGTCTAAACCGCTGGCAACAAAAGTGAGTACACCCCTAAGTGAAAATGTCCAAATTGGGCCCAATTAGCCATTTTCCCTCCCCGGTGTCATGTGACTCTTGTTAGTTTTACAAGGTCTCAGGTGTGAATGGGGAGCAGGTGTGTTAAATTTGGTGTCATAACTCTCACACTCCCTCATACTGGTCACTGGAAGTTCAACATAGCACCTCATGGCAAAGAACTCTCTGAGGATCTGAAAAAAAGAATTTAAAGATGGCCTAGGCTATAAGAAGATTGCCAAGATCCTGACACTGAGCTGCAGCACGGTGGCCAAGACCATACAGCGGTTTAACAGGACAGGTTCCACTCAGAACAGGCCTCATCATGGTTGACCAAAGAAGTTGAGTGCACATGCTCAGCATCATATCCAGAGGTTGTCTTTGGGAAATAGACGTATGAGTGCTGCCAGCATTGCTGCAGAGGTTGAAGGGGTGGGGGGGCAGCCTGTCAGTGCTCAGACCATACGCCGCACACTGCATCAAATTGGTCTGCATGGCTGTCGTCCCAGAATGAAGCCTCTTCTAAAGATGATGCACAAGAAAGCCCGCTAACAGTTTGCTGAAGACAAGCAGACTAAGGACATGGATTACTGGAACCATGTCCTGTGGTCTGATGAGACCAAGATAAACTTATTTGGTTCAGATGGTGTCAAACGTGTGTGGTGGCAACCAGGTGAGGAGTACAAAGACAAGTGTGTCTTTCCTACAGTCAAGCATGGTGGTGGGGGTGTCATGGTCTGGGGCTGCATGAGTGCTGCCGGCACTGGGGAGCTACAGTTCATTGAGGGAACCATGAATGCCAAGATGTACTGTGACATACTGAAGCAGAGCATGATCCCCTCCCTTCGGAGACTGGGCCGCAGGGCAGTATTTCCAGCATGATAGCGACCCGAAACACACCTCCAAGACGACCACTGCCTTGCCAGAGAAGCTGAGAGTGAAGGTAATGGACTGGCCAAGCATGTCTCCAGACCTAAACACTATTGAGCATCTGTGGGGCAATCTCAAATGGAAGGTGGAGGAGCACAAGGTCTCTAACATCCACCAGCTCCGTGATGTCGTCATGGAGGAGTGGAAGAGGACTCCAGTGGCAACCTGTGAAGCTCTGGTGAACTCCATGCCCAAGAGGGTTAAAGCAGTGCTGGAAAATAATGGTGGCCACACAAAATATTGACACTTTAGTCCCAATTTGGACATTTTCACTTAGGGGTGTACACACTTTTGTTGCCAGTGGTTTAGACATTAATGGCTGTGTGTTGGGTTATTTTGAGGGGACAGCAAATTTACACTGTTATACAAGCTGTACACTCACTACTTTACATTTTAGCAAAGTGTCATTTCTTCAGTGTTGTCACGTGAAAAGATATAATCAAATATTTACAAAAATGTGAGGGGTGTACTCACTTTTGTGAAATACTGTATCCCTCTTGAAAACATAATCAGGACTCTTCAAGCACTTTGACAATGTTCCTCTGTAAATAAGATTGTATACATTTGACTGAGACAATTTTGCTATTGTTGGGCACTGTACCAGGGTAGAAGAAAATGTATTTAAAAAAAATAAGTTTGTTAAAACTATTTTGTATGTTTGTGTGTTGTTCCTGTGACCTTTTATAGAAGTGTACAGGCGAACAAAATGTTCTGTATTGTGAAATGGAAACATTTGCAAACAAGTCAAATAAAATGAAAGTTTAAATTAAGTTTCTTTATTCCTCGATGAAATGAAGCATTGAACCACAAGTTCATTTGAATAAAGGAAGCACCATATACATACATTTTTGGACAGGGAGAGAAATGATAGAGCTGAGTCTAGACTCCGGGTTGCCCTCAGTGCACAGACATGACAGGTCATGTTGGAAAAACAGTATTACGAGTTGAGAGCACATGAACCCCACCACAAGGTCATCTTAATCAGTTGGAATATGAAAACTTTGATTTTAGAATCTGATTTTCCATGTTGGGGGCATTGTCATTAGCTCTAGTGCTAAAAAATAGCTTCTTTTCTTAGAAGGAAAGTGATTATTCTTTCTATAATTATTCTATAATTTTTTTAATTTAGAAAATGTTATTACAACCAAAATTATTTCCCACCATCACATAGTAAATATGATTTCCAAACTCCTAAGTAGTTACTTCCCAGGAGGACTTCCAAGGCAGGATGTGCTACAGCCAATGAAGCATGTTGGAGCAAATGCACTACCTGCCAGGTCACGTCTCTGACCAATTGTAATTTTTTTTGATTTGTTTGTTCAATGAGTTTGGGTTAATTTTTACTGTGCACAACATAGGACTTGATGTGTTGAAGTCCTCCCTGGAAGATCATATTTGTGAATTTGGTGTACCAACCCTGTCTCATAAACCAGCTAAATGAGAAATGGAAGCATAAGGGGTAATTCTGACAGGAAGACAATTTAGTAAGTGTATGGCAGGATCTAGCATTTCAAGTGAGTATTTGTTGATAACATTCACAATTACAACTTATGATCAATACCAATCATGATTCTTGCATGCCTCTGACTCAGGAAGGTTGCGCAAATATGCATTTTCCCCAGTAAGCCTACTTGCACAAGGGCTGTGCAAGGTCAGGGTGATCGAGGAACAAGTCATTCTCGTGGCCCCCCACTGGCCCACTCGGACTTTGCTTTCGGATCTCGTGCTCCTCGTGACAGCACCTCCCTGGCAAATTCCCCTGAGGAAGGACCTTCTTTCTCAGGGATGGGCTACCCTCTGGCATCTGCGCCCAGACCTCTGGGACCTTCACGTCTGGCCCCTTGACGGGATGCGAAAGATCTAAACGGTTTACCACCAGCCGTCGTAGACATGATCACTGAAGCTAGAGCTCCCTCTACCAGGCAGCTTTATGCCCTAAAGTGGCGCTTATTCGCAAATTGGTGTTCTTCCCAATCTGAAGACCCACAGAGCTGTATAGTCGGGTCAGTGCTCTCATTCCTGCAGGAGAGGCTGGAGGGGCAATCCCTTCTCAAATTGCGCTCTCTTCCATCAAGTGGGTTGGGGACTTGCAAGCAACAAGCGACACTTGCCTGGAGTTTGGTCCGGCAGATGCTCATGTCATCCTGAGACCCCGACCGGGCTATTTGCCTAAGGTTCCTACGTCTCATCCCGTGTATTGACAGGTCCAAACACGTAGAATTCATAATACAGTGACAACTGCTGGCCAGTTGTATCGCTTGAGCATAGGGCCTTTCCCCTCCCCTGAGGTGAAGATGTGCGCTCTACCCCCCCAGTCGAGTCCACAAGTCACGGACCCTGGGTGTCCTTCCTCCCTACTCAGCGGAGGAAGTTCGCAGCCAGACCCACCGCAGGCATCAACTTGCCTGCGCTGGAATAGGTGCTCCACAGTTTCTGATTATTCCAAAATCTCCTGTGATGTATTTTCCACGGTATGGTCCCCCTGTCTGCGGACCCGTATGTAGAGCTCCTCCCCGTTGAGGCAGGACCTACCACCGTGCCACTTCCATGAGTGGCTGGTAAGCCCATGTGACGTATTTGCCACATGTTAACCTCCCCTGTTGGGCAGGATATGATCTCTGTGGGGACTTTTCCCCCTAAAAGAATAGGATTGGAAAAGAACTCCTCCGATGCATCTTATAGCATTAGATGGTCCAAGCCACATCTAAAACTCTATGGAGAGAAAACATAGAGAGAAAAAAGGCCGCAGCTGGCGCGGCCTGCTCCCAGGCTAGTTATGTTGCTTCCCTCCCTCGGGAATGTGGGGAACTATATGACGTCTCATCGGGCATTGGGGAAGGTTATGTGCAGTCTGATGCACCTGCTATTTTTGCACGCAACATCTTGCTTACACCTGCATCAGCAGTCCACATATCATGTTCAGTGTTGTGGTGTTTTTAAATATGTGAGTGACAGAAGGGGAACGCCTCAGTTACTGTCGTAACCTCCATTCCCTGATGGAGGGAACAAGACATTGTGTCCCTCTTCCCACAACACTGTACTGAGCTGCTGAAATGGCAGAGACCTTACTCTCGGCTCCTCAGCACACCTCAGTCTGAACTGACGTACGCTTCCCTCCTTTTATACCTGTATGTCCGGGGGAGAGGCATGCAAATTCTGTTTGCCAATTCTCATTGGTCTTTTCTCAAAGATAATAGGTAACCGAAGCTCTCAAGAGAGACACCTAGTGTCTCTACATTGACTCAACGTCTCAATCCCTCCATCAGGGAATGGAGGTTACGGCAGTGCATTTGCCTGCATCTCTTTTGGAATTATTCTTAATGGCATGCCAATGTCCATCCTGTTCAATAAATATTCAGACTACTTCTCAAACCTAAAAGCATATGAATACACCTACAATATCAAGAATCGTGGAAAAGTGAGGTTTGTAAATGGCTGCCAAGTAGTTTGCAGAATGCTTTTAGGGTGCCATGCTGCAATCTCCTATCCATATCCTTCTATGGACTGATGTACTGATGTACTGTACTCCCATACAGTACTGTACTATACACTATGCAATATCATCAAACTACCCATTTCTCTTTTTTAACGTGTCTGTACAGAATTAACTTTATGCTGATGGAACACTGTCCTATGAGAATATTTTTTTGCTATAACAGGTATGTAATCCTTAAAACCTGTCTTTGTCGTGAAGCTTTTTAAGATTTTTAGAAATGCTTGGCTTAAGTTAAATATTCTTCTGGGTACAATAATTTGAGTGTTAAAATATAACTTGGTGCCGCAATGAAATAATGTTTCTGTTCTATAAAATGTCAATAATGGGAATCAGCAGGGACCTGGATATGCAATATATCAATACGTGGTTCATGATGCAATAATATTGCAATATTTCTTTCATTGTAAAGAACTTTGCATTAGTGCTTTGTGCAATTATAGTTTAAGCTCATTGTAAGATTGAATTTTGGACAGATATTTTTTGAGTGTTCATTGACTCAATGCTACAGTACATTTTGCCCTGTCACTGGAACGCAAGAACGGTGTGGAACACAGGTTGAACTCATTCACCACTTCTCTTCCCGGCCTCGCTCTGCCCAGATGCCGCTCGGCCCTGCCCTGCTCACCACGGTTTCAATCAGGAAAAGCAGATTTCTGATTTCTATCATCTACTTTCCTCTAGAAGCTACTTTAAGGTTAAAGGCTCTGTATTGACAAGATGTTTGCAGTGCAATCTTCTATTCCTTCAAACATATTTAGAATTGATATCCTCACTCATTTTTAAAAACATGTTTGTGCCATGTTTGTGTCTTTCAATTACAAAAACCTGAGGAAAAGAAGACTGGAATTTGAATCAACAAGATACTCTTTAAATTAAGTTTATTTTGCTTACCCCATTGGCAGAATTTATTTTCTGGTTTTGAGTCTAAAGTTCACTAAATTTAGTCAGATTTATCTTAAAACAAGGCTTAATACCTTATCCCATTTTGCTTGACAAGTAAATAAATCATGTTTTAAGAAAGTTTAGATAATTTGACAGGAAAACAAGACAAAAATATTTACTGCAGCCCATGACTCGGGTGGCTGGAGTCTCTGATGATCCTCCAAGCTTTTTTCACATACCAGCTGGTATATATGTCCTGGAGGGAGGGAAGCTCACCTCCGATGATGTGTCTGGCAGTTTGCACCACACTTTGCAGGGCTTTGTGTTTGTGGGCGGTGCTATTGCCGTACCAGGCGGTGATGCAGCCAGTCAGGATTCTCTCTACAGTGCTGGTGTAGAACCGTTTGAGGATGTGGTTGTTCATTCCAAACTTCCTCAGCCGTCTCAGGAAGAAGAGGCACTGGTGAGCCTTCTTCACAACGGCCTCAGTGTGGACGGACGATGCGAGTTCCTCAGTGATGTGGACACCGAGGAACTTGAAGCTGCTGACTCTCTCCACCGGTGCTCCATTAATGGTGATGGGGCTGTGTTCTCTGTCTTTCCTCCTGAAGGCCACTACAAGCTCCTTTGTCTAACTGACGTTAAGGGAGAGGTTGTGCTCCTGACACCAGCATTTGTAGCCATCCTGAAAAAGAGAATAACAATGGTCCAAAACCCGGTCCCCTCGTGTGTTGAAGCTGATATGTTGGTGGTATTTTGGTGCGATTGTTTTCAAATTGGCTTTGATAAAGTCCCCGGTCACAATGAACGCGGCCTCTGGGTGCACGGTTTCCTGCTCACTTATACTCCCATACAGATCCTTGAGTGCCCAGTCTGTGTCGGCTTGTGGGGGGATGTACATGGCAGTGATAATGACCGCTGTGAATTCCCTCGGTAGCCAGAATAGTCGACACAGAAGCATGAGAAATTCCAGATCAGGAGAGCAGAAAGACCTGATAAAATGTATTCCTCTGATCACACCAGGATTGTTGATCATAATACATACTCCACCACCTCTTTCTTTTACTCTGATGAGAACGCTGGCTCTTTTTCCCCTTTTCCTTCTGTGTTTCCGCGGCCGTGCTGCCCAGACAAAGGGCTCAGCAGCCATACTCGGCGCCATCTTGAGTCCAGTGCTTTTGCACTGATGTTCCCGGCCAAATTGTGAATAGATACTAAGGATGGCTGCAAAATATTTACATGCCCACATAAAGCAATGTCCTTGGAATGAGTCAATAGAATGAGTAAGTCATTGTGTGATGCTCTCAATGCAGCCGAGTAGGCCTGACTCACTGAAAATTCACTTGACTGTCCGAAGAAACTGGGCACCTTCTTCGTTACTTTTTGTGTTGGTTCCGCCTAGCTGGAGTTTGTTTTGTGGAATAACACTCCTTGGGGACAGTATGTGGATGAATCTGCGCGTTCTTCGTGCTTATGCCTCCTATTGGATGGAGTTTGTTTTGTGTAGTAAATCTTCTTGCAAATCATTAGAGTGAATAGGCATGTGTTACACTCATGTAAAAGCCGAATGGTCAGCTCACTGAACATTCCTTTGACTGCCTGAGGAAACTGAACGGCTTTTTTTTTTGCTGGTTCCGGTACCGGCTGGAGCTTGATTGTGGAGGAACACACCTTCGGGACAGTTATGCGGATTAATCTACACACTCTTTTTGTGCTTATGCCTCATATTTGCTAGAGTTTGTTTTACAGTTTATTTTCTGTTAATACTGTCTCATAAAATTTGTATAGAAGCTTGAGCAATCTGACAGCAAAGTTTTCGCAGGGGCTCTTGTAGGGGTTAATGCGCACGTTTTTCTTTTTTTCAGTTTTTTTTTTTGGTTCTGGGGCAAGTTTGGGATTTGTTTGTTGCTCTAATGTTGGAATGGGGTCTTTATAATTTTGTTTTTGACAATCTATTTTTCTAAAATATCATATATTAATATGAGTAGATTGTCTCTCTCCAAGTGGAATGTGAATGGGTTAGGGCACCGCATAAAAAGAAGGAAGGTTATTTCTTTTCTTAAATGTAATAAATATGATATAGTTTTTCATCAAGAAACACATCTTTCCCTGAAGGAAGCTGATTTGGGAATATATGGTGTGGACATGTTTTCTTTAGTGCTGGCTCAAGTAAGAGAGTCATTACACTGATAAGTATCTACAATGTCTCAAACAGATTAAAGATAAATTCGGAAGAGTCATCATTGTTTTAGAAATTCAGGGGCAAAGGTTTATTTTGGCTAATATTTACACCAAATGCTGATGATCAGGGCTTCTTTATAGAAGCCCTGATATAGCAAACCTCATGATGTAATATTTGGAGGAGAATTTAATCTTTTGATGGACTCAGTCCTTGATCATAGTGAGTTTAGAGGTGTTGCCACAGAAAAATAAATCATATAGTTGGTGTTTTAATGTATCCTTTTGCAAAATCCTGAATTTCAACAAATGCTAAAGGCTGAAATCAATGTCTATATGGAGACCAACTGGACCTCAGTATACTCTGTGGGCATGGTTTTGGAGGCACTTAAGGAAGTTCTTAGGGGTCGGATCAAACAGTATGCCTCATTCATCAAAAAATCCAAAGCACAAGAACTCGTGGAGTTGGAAGGGAATTTTAAAAGTGCAAAGGCAGACCTGAAGTGCAGAATGTCGTCTGATGGCCTCAGAAAATGTACCCGATTGAAATACAGATATAATACTATTTTGTCACGGAAGGTGGAGTTTTGGCTATTTAGGGCAAGACAATCCTATTTTGAGTTGGGGGACGTAGACATATTTGGCTAGATAAATAAATCAGAGAGAGTCTTTTTCTACCATTCCCTCAGTGAAAACTAGGGTGGTGAAATATTTAATTCAGCCATTGATATTAATAATGCTTTTAAAGAATTTTATCTTAATCTCTATAGTTCCACGTCTTCGTCTACTGATGAAAACATTAGAAACTTTGTGGAACCATTAGAACTCCCTAAACTGACGAATGAGCAAAAAATTATCTTCATTCAGAGATAAACTTGGAGGAGCATGGCGAGGTAATTAAGGCCTTGCCTGCAGGCAAGTCTCCGGGGCCAGATGGCTTTGCCGCTGAATTTTTTAGATCTTATGCTACAGAACTGGCTTCTCTTTTGTTCAAAGTTTATACAGAATCATTAAAGAATGGAAAGCTTATGCCAAACATGACACAAGCCCTGATCAGTCTGATTCTTAAATAGGACAAAGATCCAAGCGAGTGTAAGAGTTACCGTCCAATTTCACTGATCTAACGTAAAAATATTGTCAAAAATTCTGGCTAACCAATTAAGAAAAGTTATGACATCTCTTATACATACAGATCAGGTGGGGTTTATTCAGGGCCGCAGCTCTCCTGATAACATTAGGCGTTTCCTCAATATTATGTGGTTCAGGAATACTTTTCTTGGATGGATTAATTTACTTTATAGACACCAGGTAGTGGCGGTACAAACAAATTGATTAATTTCAGATTATTTTACTCTGGATAGGGGCACCCGGCTGGGTTCCCCTCTTTCCCCATTATTGTTACGTCTAACCCTGGAACTATTAGCAGCCGCGTTAAGAAGTGAAGATGATTTTTCAGAGGTGGTGGCAGGAGCTGTGGTGCATAAGCTTTTGCTTCATGAAGATGATATTGTATTATTCTACTACTAGATCTATGCCTTGCCTCCATAGAATTATTAATTCTTAAGTTCTCGGAAATACCAGTTGGTATAAATCCAAAGCTTTGGCTCTGACAGCATACTGTCCAGTAATGGCTTTTCAGATGTGCGCCTTCCAGTGGCCCAAACAGGGCATTAAGTATGTGGGCATTTTATTCCCAGCAAATTTGCTGATTTAGATTTAGATTTTTAGATTTTAGATTTTTTGCTGATTTTGATCTGATTTAGTTAATTTTGGTCAGAGTGGATTGTGAGGGGGGTTACTACACTCAATGATTTATATAAGAGTGGAGTGTTGAGATCATTTGAAAATTTGGTTCAACATTTTGGGATTCCCAGATCTCAGTTCTATAGGTATTTACAGCTGCACCACCTACTCTGTACTGTTTTTGTTGCTTTTGGAAAAGGTCATGAGGCATCAGTGTGTTACTCCCTGCTAATTCAGAGTCTGGGGCATGGAGCTTCAATTTCTCTCAAGATTATGGGAGAAAGATTTAAATTTGGTATTGGAGGAGGGAGAGTGGGTTAGGATTCTAAAAACGTCAAGTCTGCATCTAGAGGTGCAAGGGTTTGCCTTATGCAATTCAAGATTTTACATATATTCTATTGTAAAATTGTGTAGGCTTGGTCTTAAAGACACACAAACCTGCTGGCGATGCCAATCGGAAGATGTTTTTTGGGGGTGTGTTAAGATCCAAGAATTTTGGTTGAAGGTTCAGAGTTTTATATGTGACATTTTGGGCACTCAAATTTAATTTTGCCCCAGACTCTGTATTTTGGGCGATGGGGCGGCTATAAATTTGGGGGATAAACTAAATAAAATTGGGTTCTGATGAGCATTATGATTGGCAGCCAAATTATTTTAAGGGGGTGGAAGGCAGATGGAGCACCTTCAATTCCGGAGTGGTATGCAGAGATAGGGAGGGTGGCTGCTTTCTAGGAGATGTCAAGTAGAAGGCTGGGGATTTGGAATTTGTTTGATAGGAAGTGGAGCAATTACATAGTGTTTTGGGGGGACTCTCAGCAAGGGGCTGTGGAGAGAGATGTTTAGTTTTAATTAAATATGATTATTGTATTTCTTTTTTTTATTTTATTTTTCTTATCTTATTTGTGTATTCTATTTGGTACCACAGGGGTGTTCGTTGGGGGTCAGGGTGTAATTAGTGATTGGGGAGGGGGAAGGGTATTGGGGGGGGTTAAATGTTGATTCTACACTACCGTTCAAAAGTTTGGGGTCACTTGTCTGAAATGTTTCTCATGATCTTAAAAATCTTTTGATCTGAAGGTGTATGCTTAAAAGTTTGAAATTAACTTTGTAGACAAAATATTATTCTGCCAAAATATATACATTTATTTAATTACAAATCTAAAATTTCCTAAAAAAAAAAAAAGTTTTTGAAATGGATGACTTGGATCAAAATATGAAGAAAAGAAGCCAATAAGTGCCCAACATAGATGGGAACTCCTTCAATACTGTTTAAAAAGCATTCCGGGGTGATTCCTCAAGAAGTTGGTTGAGAAAATGTCACGAGTACATGTCTGCAAAATCTAGGCAAAGGGTGACTACTTTGAAGATGCTAAAATATTACATAGTTTTGGATTTATTTTGGATTTTTTGGTCACAAAATAATTCCCATATTTCCATTTCTATTATTCCATAGTTTTGCTGACTACTATTATTCTAAAATGTGAAATAAATAAATAAATAAAGAATGAGTAAGTGACCCCAAACTTTTGAACGGTAGTGTATGTATATATGTTTTGTTTTTTAATTTGCTATATGTTTATGAATAAATAAACATTTTCATTTGAAAAACTCTTTAGAAAAAACTAAGTGTTCAAATTCTTATGACCAAAACTGTGAGCTCTGTACTTGCCCTCTCTCTCTGCCTCCATCTTGGCATCTTGTTCAATCAGCCATTTCAACACCAGATGCCCAGCAGGGGCATCTATGATACAGGAAACATAATCAATCAATTAAAAATCTCCTAAAATATTCTGAAATGTTTTAAAAGGCAAGTTTTTTAAAGGTAAAGTGTGTAATGTTTTCAATGTTAAAATACTATCTTGATCATTCATAATAAATACTATTTGCCACTATCTTGCCTTGTTATGCTCATGCCATCCCCGATGTGTATGTATTTCGTTTGCAGAACACAAACAAAAAATGTTTTGAAGAATATCTCAGCTCTGTAGATCCATACAATCCAAGTCAATGGTGACCAGAACTTAGAAGCTCCAAAACGCATAAAGGCAGCATGAAAGTAATCCATACGACTCCAGTGGTTTAATCCATGTCTTCTGAAGAAATGTGATAGGTGTGGATGAGAAACAGATCAATATTTTAGTCCTTTTTACAATAAATCTACACTTTCACTTCCACGTTCTTCTTTTGTTTTTTGCCGATTCACATTCTGTGTGCATATCGCCACCTACTGGTCGGTGCTGGTCAAAGGTAAAGAATCTTAGTAATAACTTATCAGTGTTACAAATGACTTGCTCTTATCATCTGATCGCAGCTGCATTTCTCTTCTAGTGTTTTAGATCTTAGTGCCTATGACACGATAAATCACAACATTCTTGAATAAATTTCATATTAATTGTAAAATTCTATTAACTGCATACAAAGCTTTGAATGGTCTAGCGCCACAATACTTAATTGACCTTAAAACTTGAACCTCAGTTTAAATCTAGACTAAAGACTCATCTATTTAGCCAGGCATACAGCAAATGTATCCATCAACTCACAATTAGGCTGCTTTAGTTAGGTCTGCTGGAACCAGAAACATCTATCATGATCTATAAATCTGCATAAAAATGAATGGTATCTATGCTAATATAATTCTATTTGTTTCCCTGTCTCAACCTCTGGATTCATATCCCGAGGATACCAGAGCCAGCCAGATCCAGCTCCATTCCTGCTTGGTGTCGGACTCCACTGCTATGAGTTTCTGAGTGATAATGACTAAACGCAGCTGGTGCTAGTCAGACATCACTTCAGTCATTCACGATGGGCTTCAGAGGATGAACTGATGCCAACTCCAACTTTAATATATTGCATCCTTCATATGCAACTGCCTGAACCTTGGATTTAGGATGGACCCCACTGAACCTAACCAAATTGACCTGCTGGTTGAACTGCGATGCACCACATGCCTGCATCACCTTTGTCTATTGATGGACCACACTCTTGAAATGGAATACATACACTATCATTTAATTGGCAACAAAAGCCTTCATCAGCCATATAACAAAAGGACAATGCATCAATGTGAACTTAGTCATTAATCTAACAGTTCTTAAAAATATTTTTTTTAAACACTGGACCTTACTTACTTAGATTCCAAATTTTATGAAAAAATGTATATTGGAATTTATATGTTATTTATCCAGAAGGGAACTGGCCCCCCACAGTGAGCCTGATTTCTCCCAAAGTTTTTTCTCCATTAACCACATCTGATGGAGTTTTGTGTTCCTTGCCACAGTCACCTTCAGCTTGCTCACATGGGTTCTAAATACAATTATTATTTAATTATTCAATTTTTTATAAACAATTTACAATCATATTTAATCAAAATAAACAATGATCATATACTGTATATATATATATATATATATATATATATATATATATATATATATATATATATATATATATATTTTTTTTTTTTTTTTTTTTTTTTTTATTATTATTTTTTTTTTTTTTTTAAGCAATATCATATGAGCAAGAGTGCGATATGGCCCTACATCAGCACTGCTGTGATTCGGCTGCAGGTAATTATAGCAGTGCTGATGTAGGGCCATATAGCACGATTTTGAGTGTGATATTGCTTATAAACAACAGTTCAATGAACAAGTGCATTTAAAAAAATTAGGAAAAACTGAGTACGGTCATAAAAACGCATTTGTGTATGGAACTACTTTATTACGCCACCGATCAGAATCTGCCGTTGCAGGTTCAAAACAAATGATGCGTCCAAACCTTCATTAGTAATTCAAAATGTTCACTTCAGAAATAGTATCACGAATTGTGCTGTTTCTAATAAGTCACTGGATAAACAAGGATAGACAGATGGATGTGTGTGTTTGTCTGTGTGTGTGTGTATGTGTGTGTGTGTGTGTGTGTGTGTGTGAGAGAGAGAGAGAGAGAGAGAGAGAGAGAGAGAGAGAGAGAGATGGAGCGTGTGCGATCACTTGTTGCCACATCCAATCAGAGATGCTTACAGCTTTCTGAAGGGCAGCTTTCTCAGTGGAATATAGATGTCCAAGCGGGGTATTCTCTCTATTTAAGGGTAGCCGGTGCGCAAATGTCATTCACTATAGAAACAGTGATGTCCTCTGCCATTTTAAACAGTATGTATCCAATGTGGAAACTCACACGTTTTCCATGCTTGTTCAATGAACCATAAACAATTAATGAACTTGCACCTGTGGAACGGTTGTTAAGACACTAACAGCTTACAGATGGTAGGCAATTAAGGTCACAGTTATACAAACTTAAGGCACTAGAGAGACCTTTTCTACTGACTCTGAAAAACACCAAAAGAAAGATTTCCCAAGGTCCTTGCTCATCTGCGTGAACATGCCTTAGACATGAGCATGAGAACTGCAGATGTGGCCGGGGCAATAAACTGCCATGTCTGTACTGCGAGACGCCTAAGACAGCTTTACAGGGTGACAGGAAGGAAAGCTGATCGTCCTCGCAGTGGCAGACCACGTGTAACAACACCTGCACAGGATCGGTACATCCGAATATCACACCTGCGGGACAGGTGCAGGATGGCAACAACAACTGCCCGATTTACACAAGTAATGCACAATCCCTCCATCAGTGCACAGACTGTCCACAATAGGCCTGAGAGAGGCTGGACTGAGGGTTCTCTGGCCTGTTGTAAGGCATCACTGGCAACAACGTCGCCTATGGGCACAATCCCACCTTCACTGGACCAGAAAGGACTGGCAAAAAGTAATCTTCACTGATAAGTCGTGGTTTTGTCTCACCAGGGGTGATGGTCGGACTCACGTTTATCGTTGAAGGAATGAGTGTTACACTGAGGCCTGTACTCTGGAGAGGGATCAATTTGGAGGTGGAGGGTCAATCGTGGTCTGGGGTGGTGTGTCACAGCATCATCAGACTGAGCTTGGACCACAGTCTCATTGAGCACGTCTGGGTCTTGTTGGATCGGAGGGTGAGGGCCATTCCCCCCAGAAATGTCCGGGAACTTGCAAGTGCCTTGGTGGAAGAGTGGGGTAACATCTCACAGCAAGAACTGGCAAATCTGGTGCAGTCCACGAGGAGGGTGGGTGGCTTCCTTGGCTCCTAAACATGATTTAGAAGAGAATGATATATCTTACAGAGATACATGACATTTTCATATAAAAAGGCTCTGACAGCATAAAGTCATTCAGTATGGTTTTAAAGGAATAGCTCATCTAATAATTATAATTTAACATTTTTATTCCCTTTTCACTATAAATCTTGACATAAGCAGTCTCCTAGCCCTAGATTTCATGCTCAGGTCTCCAAGATTTCAAGTTTGATTACACTTCCTGGCACCATCTAGGATTCTGGCATGCATTAAGCACTATGAAGTGTAATTGAGCTTGAATTCATGATTGGCTAGGAGACTAATGTCAAGATAGATAGCGAAAAAGGAGTTACAGTTTAGTTTATTCTCACACAAAACTGATTGGATTGCTTCAGAAGACTTAATGCCTTTATGTCCTTTTTGGAGCTAAAAGATTTGGTCACCATTCACCTGCATTGTGTGAACAAACAGACGTCATATTTACATTAAATTATCTTTGTTTTAATTCTGTGGAAGAAAGTCATAGACGTTTGAGATGATATAAGGGTGAGGAAATGATGAGAGAATGACTGAAGATTATAATCTTTTGATGAACTATTTCTGAACATCAATGCATGATAGTGACTATACTAATATATTCTAAAACGTATATTTCCAATTAAAACTCTAAGCAGAATAAAAGAACTCGTCTTAAGGCAAATGTTTTTGTGAAGCACCTAATGTGCCTAAGACTTTTGAACAGCACTGAATACTGTATACTGTGCCCTTGTATGTTTTTCTTTAAAATTAGCAAAAACAAAAATGTTTTTTGCACTCTGCCGCCATCTCCTTGTTGGATTATGGGAAATAGGGGTCGGAGAGTGTACATTGTATGTACGCTCGAAAACAGATTGCTTTGTGGGTAAGAATGAGTGAACAAATGTAGGGAATGAGATGTAGGGAATTCATTCAGACACCACTACAAAATGGCTGACACCAGAAATAGTGTACTATTTAATTTGGTTGGGGTGGTTTCGGACACAGCTACATTTTAGAGAATTTCCGAGCATCGCCAGTTAGTGGTCATGCTACAAATACAAATTATCCGTCACTCTGATGGATGTGAGTTTTAAAGTTTCCGTCATGGTTATTTTTATTCGTCATCGTTGCTTTTGCATTATTTCTCCATTAAAACTTTCCTGTTCTTCTCACAGATCTCTCTCTCCCTCTCTCGCACATACACGCACGCACACACACACACATACAAACTGCAGAGTAAAGCCACATAAAATAATTTTTATTTGTCAAAAAATTGCAAACGCCATCCTGCCCATGTTCTGCCACTATCCAAAAGAGAGAAACGATCGTACTAAATTATAAACAGCTCCAATATTAAACGTGCATTTTTATCTAATATAGTTGCCAAAAGGCTATATCCACGTGTTGGTGATGAATTACAGAGAAGTGCTGATCTGCAGATGTCTTCTCCAAAGATCTCTCAGTTATGTTCATGGTTTTTATAGGGATATTGTTTGGTTTGACGATTGGTACCTCGGGTCAGGGCGATGCTCCCAACCATGTCATGGCTCTCCTGCAGGTCCACCAAGCCAAGGCACTCAAAGAACTGCACCTGGCTAGTCCCGACCCCGATGTGCTGCAGGAACTGCACTCTGCCACCGACCTCGCTCTCAGAGCCATGAAGGTCACAGTGCAGGCACACGAGTGGGAGATGGCCACCCTCGTGGTCCAGGAATGCCACCTCTAGATGAACATGGTCGAGATGCGTGATGTTGACAAGACACACTTTCTCAACACCCCCATCTCCCAGCTTGGCCTCTTCATGGACTTCGCCCCAGTAGTTTTCGGTGGTGAAAAGGCAGACATATCTATTTTGATTTCATGCAAAGCTTTAGATGTTCTGAGTAGCTCTTTGTCTACTTTGGCAGATGGCGGAAAGGGAACACCGTCTCCAAAAAGAGGTTAGCTCACTGGGTTGTTGACACCATCTCTCTGGCTTACCAGGCCCAGGCTGTGCCCGCCCCCTTGCAGGTTTGAGCACACTCGACATGAAGTGTGGCATCCTCGTGGGCACTGGCCAACGGCACCTCCTTAGCAGACATCTGCAGAGCAGCGGGCTGGGCAACACCCAATACCTTTGCAAGATTTTACAATCTCAGGGTTGAGTCTGTCTTGTCCCGTGTTTTGTCAGGTCCGAGCCGGTAGAACTCAGTAATGCAGAACAGCCAAGTTGATCCAGTGCACTTTCTCTCCAAGGTTAGCCACTAAGTGTCACTTCCTGGATGCACTTCCTCCCTAGCCTTCTGGCCTGTAATTCAGTGGAGCAATTTGCGACCAGACCCACAACGAGCCACAAGTGTTCTGTACTGGGGTAGGGCTCCAGAGGCTTAATTCCGCCTTCATGCAACTCGCTGTGATGTATTTTCCACAGTACGGTCACCCTGTCGGTTTTACCCAGCTAACACCGTGGTAAAACTGTCCTGATCTGACATTTTTCATTACTGAAAATGCTAATATTTGCCATATCAAGACATCAAATACTGGTATCACAACAGTAAGTATGCTGAACAGCATTAAATCATGAAGTCTGTAATCAGTGGATTTATTATCTGGCTTTCTTCATCACCTGGTATGAAGGGATCAGCTGCCAAGGCTGCCACAGTCTCCATATCAGGTCTGAGATCTCCAATGGCGGCCCTGAGGATATTCCTCACAACCACATTGCTCGCTTTATCCATGACCATAGAGCTTCTCACACACACACACACACACACACACACATATATATATATATATATATATATATATATATATATTCTAGAGAAAATCTTGTGAACAGATGAATAAAAGGTGTAGTCCCACCCAGATGGTTTCAGGAGTCTCAAAATGTCTGTAAGACCAAAATTTTTACACATCCTCTGTAGTGTCAATGTTACTCTAAAGGGTCTACACACTTTTGCATCACTTTGATCGAGAACCGGATCCATTCAAAGATAAAGTCTCCACCCAAAACCATATCATGGAGGATCCCAACTGCTTGTAACTTTCCCTCAAGATCTGTAAAAAAGGTCTGATCATCATCGTTGGGCATAATATTAGCCAAAATAAGATTTTGACCCATATTTCAGCCAAAACAACAATGACTCTTCCTAAATTATATTTAATCTGTTTGAGACAGTTAAATTGTAAATGCTTACTTATCAATGTAATGACTCCCCTGCTCTTACTCGAACTAGCACTACGTATTTTATTTAAATACACAATGATGACATTATAGACATTACAGTTTTATCGTCTGTTAATGCCTGATCTTCTGTAAAGCTGCTTTGAAACAATGTGTGTGTGAAAGGTGCTATACAAATAAAATTGACTTGACTTGAATTAATTAATTATTTATATTAATGTGTGACATATTGACATGCAAATAAAAATGGTGTACCCAAGGCTAAATTATATAGATCACTATTTATCATTGAGATAATAATAACTGCCTGAGAGCGGACGAACGGCTGCTGACCACGAAGGGAGAAGGGGCTCCTATCCGACCGCCTGGAGCAGTCAGGGCCACTGCCAGGGGCAGGGGAGACCCCTTCTATTTACCGAGAATGTGGCGGTTTGTTCCATCTGCCAGGGGCTGGAAGACTGCCTCCGATCCATCCGGGAAGGCACAGCTGTTGTCCGTTGGATGAGTGGCCGAGGACCAATGTACAGTGTATCGGAGAACCGTCAAGTAAGTGTTTGTTTTTTTTCCCTCTCTCTCTCCTCTCTCTCTCCCACTGCCACTCCGTGTTGGCCTTTCTCTCTCTTTTTTAAAATGTTTTTGTTAATTTGGCACAATTGCCGTTATGGTGTGTAGGTGCCACATTTTTTTTTTTGTTTCCCGCCCCTTGTCCCCTCCCTCATCCGTTTCGAGGGGGATGACCTGCTGGCAGACTGGGCATTAGGCACGCCCCTCCCCAGGGAAAGAGGGGGGGATGTACATCATGCCGGGGGCTCCCCGGCCTGAGAGAACAAGGAAGGAATGTGACAGGGCGGAGGGCGGGTTGTGATGCTACACACCCGGCCCCTAATCAGAGAGGGATAAAGGCCAACTGGAGACTACAGTGGGACAGAGAGAGAGAGATTTACAGGATTTATATGATTTACCGAACCTTTGTGTGTTTGTATTTTTGTTTAAGTTCCAGATTTGTTGGATTAGTTTAAGATTGGTTGGTTGGGGAAAATTGACAGACACAAACACTTAAAGGAGTCATGGTGTTCATTTGTTTCTTTTAATGGCAGCAGTGAATATATTAACTGAACAATTATTTGAACTGTACATTAAACTAAACATTGGAACATTTATTTTTATGTAATTTATCCACAAAGTGTGCAGCTTTTGTCACTGCAGTGTATCTTTCTGGGCTTCTGGAAGAACATTTCCAGAGCCTCTTGTGAAGTCAGAAACGTCTGGCCCATTTATTGAGATCCGCATGCATGCTGCAAGATGGTCTACTTGCAGCCTATTGCGGATTTTTGTCTTGACCTGCAAATGCATTAACTGTTAAATGTGATAGCTTAACATATAGCTAAAAGCAGCAAATCCTATTGTGAAAAGTTTGTATTACCCTGTTCATGGTTGAGAAGTCCCTTTCACAGTTTACACTACTGACTGGGACCATCAGAGCAATAGAAGCCAGCAGGCTGTTAGTCTGAGCAGACAGTCAGAACAAATATGTGCGTGATTGAGCATTAAGGCCTATATTATTTTAAATTAGTTAATTATATTAATTTAAATCTTTTGATTGTTCATATCTTAATTTTTTTTAAATATTTTTATTAATAGATCCGGCTCTTCTGATATGCGAGCCGGCTCCCAACGTTCACCTACAAGAGTCGGCTCTTAGAGCCGACTCGTTCGCGAATGACCCATCACTAGTGACTGGACTTTTGCTGCTTGTCAGGGAAAGGGCGTGCAGCACTTGGGCTCTTTTCTGTACTTGGACTCGGAGCAGTAGCGCTACTCTGGGTGCTACTTACAGGAGAGCGAGTGTTGCCATCTTCACCACCCTGTGATTTAAAAAACACAGATATTTTTGTCTTCTTTTCAGGTGATTGACGCAACATATTTCCGACGCACGCTTTCTGTCCGCTGGTGGGAGTGTGTGATGGGGAGTTGACTCCAAAGAGTCGATTCCTCGACTCTGAATAGCCCCAGACTCGGGGTCGACTCCATCACAGGAATCGACTCTTGGTGTTGACTCTGTTACTATGTCCGAAATCACTCACTTGTGAGTGTCTAATCCCTATAAAAATTATATTTTTGCAGTAAAGTCGAGTAGATTGTATATTTTTTACATTTTGAGTGTATTACTATTTGTTATATGTTGAATTAATGTGACATCATATCACGACCGTAAAAGTCTAGTGTATCCGCGGCATTACACCATGCCAGAGAGCTGTCGTAGAAACTTTGTATTTATCCTACACGTAGCTTGTAGCTTATCTCTTTAGAAACAGATAACAGTCATAGTGACTCTAGTTTGTAATTATGCATACTGTACCAGAAAACCTGGAATCGAACACCCCTATGCTCACCTGTGTGCGCGTGAACGTGTCTGTGTGTGTGTGTGTGTGTGTGTGTGTGTGTGTGTGTGTGTGTGTGTGTGTGTGTGCAGGCGTGTGTGTGCGCGCATAGGGGCGGAACTCCGCCATGCGCGATACAGAGAGCTGAGGAGAATAGTAAACGTGCGACCATGTAGAGACAGAAATGACCTGCCGTCGTGTAAATAAGATAAATAACTTAAGGGCTATTTAGTTTGTTTAATAAAAGAACAAGGTATAGACCTGTTCTATTGGAAAGGTAACCTTAAATGACTTCTGTTGTGATCTGGCGCTATATAGAAAATATAATTAACTTTACCTTCAAGGGGGGGCGGAGGGTGCCGTTGGGGGGGCGGGCGCCCCCCTAATATAATGGCAGGGGAAACACTGATTGTCAAGCCGGTTCTCCCCTCCTCCTTTCCATTAATACCTTTACATCCGGTGTTTCTTTTTTCTTATTTTTTTTTTATGTAAACCATGCCATTAAATTACACAATGTATTCAATAAATTAGGCCCAGTAAATAATAACATCTAACCCACAAAATTAACAAATGAATTCAACAATAAGACAATTAAGAAAGAGAAAAAAAAATTGTCAGTGGGCAACCAATAGAATAACAAACCCTTTCAGACTGCATCAGCAAAATGTACGATGTGTAGTCTATATTACTGATTAAGTGCAGGCAAATTTACCCACTCACACCATTGACAAAGCCATAGCTTGTCGTGGGCATGTAAAAGACTTGCGTCCATCCTTGGCGTCAATTTTCAGCTTTGCACGATAAAGCAATGCAAAGCTTACCTTCTGTTCATGCAGAAATTTCGTACACTCTTTGAATCTGTCTCACTTCACTTGCATAGCTTTGGCAAAGTCCGGAAAAATCAAAATGCTGTAATCCTCCCTGAACAACTTGCCTTTACTCCTCGCCGCTCGTAGAACAAAGTCTCTGTCTCCCGACCGCAAGAATCTTGCCAGAATGGATCAGGGTCCGTCACCTGTTTTGGGAAGCTGACCGAGAGCTCTTGAGCCAGCGGCCTGCTGTGTCGATCAAATTTGGTATGAGTCCCTCCAAAAACTTGACCATATCTTGACCTTCTTTTCCCTCGGAATTACAACTAAACAAACATTATTATGTCTGCTCCAATTTTCCATATCTTTTAGTTTATCCCACACCCATTCCATGTCAGCCTTGGCAGCAGGCAGGTTAGCTTGTAGCTCTCTTTTGGTTACTCCAGAAACTTGACTCGCTTTTCAATATCGTCTATTCTTGTAATCAGGGTGGAAAGATTTGCCTCCACAGATGTGGTTGCTCAATGTATTTCTGCGAGGCCCTCAATGTTGGTAGAAATTTTCATTAGTGCTTCATAAATGTTCACAATATCTTGACCTACGTCATGAAGCTTGCTGTCATTAGGGATGTGCATATCCATAACTAACATAGCCAACGATACAATACATTAAAGATACATCTGAAGCAGCTATCGATGCGATGCGATACGATTCACCCCTATTATGATGCAGTGCGATCCAATTTCCATTCGATTAAACACAATGCGTTTCAATGCAATATGATGCAATGGGAAATAATATGATGCTATGCAATTCAATAAGGTAGGCTACAGATAGTTTGCTTTTATTTCTTTGGTTCAGATAGACAGCAAATCATAAATTAACTTAAGTGCCTTCTGACTTCTAACACATGGACCTTTCACAAAAAAGGCCTTTGTTGTGCAAAAAAAAAAAAAAAAGATTAAATACAAACAGATGTTCTTTTCCTGTTCTGTCTCCAGTTACACTTTTAATAGTTCACACATTTAACAGTGAAAAAATGTAAGGATGCTCAGGGATAAACAATGAAGAAATGTTCCATAACTTGCCAGCAGACGAATGTGCTTTTGTGTCGGCGCTTCAAGTGTGTTGTTAAATTAGTCGTACTGCCTGTATATATTTTATAGCGGCATGACATATTTTACAAACTGCATGGTTTATCAAAATCTCCAACTCTCTTATAAAACCCAAAGTGTTTCCAAACATTGGATTTGTAATTATTTTATATCTGATATTTGATTATTTGAGCTCTGCCTCTGCCATGTTAATCTATATTCTATGTCAGGGGTGCCCACACTTTTTTTGTGTGATGATATACTTTTAAATGACCAACTCAATAATATCTACCAACTAAAAAAAACAGTTTCATTTAAAAAAAAAAAAAAAAAAATGCTTGTTGGGACTACTGCATGCATCCCTACATGGAATTCATCTTCTAATTAGTTTAAAAAATATATAATAATGTTCAGTGTTGATATCATTCAGTTTTAACGCTAAACCCAAAACACCTACAGCACAATAGATTACAATAGCCATGGCATTTACCTTATTCTGATGACTTGCACTGAATGGAATCAGACAGTTTTGCATAATCAGGGCAGTAGCTGCTGGGAGCTAGTCTCAAACACTGCTAGCTTTGCAATTTCACACTCTGTTCTCAGAAGCCCTTGGAGGCGTGAACCTAGTTGTCATGGCAACCAAATAAACAAAAATCTCACCTGGTCAAAATTTACTATTTTACAAAAATAGTAAAAAACAAAAATTTACAAAATTTAAGTGCAAGTCAGACAGAAACTAAAAGGAAAAGGACAGACAGGAGGAAAGACACTCTAATTATTTTTATTAAAATTTAATGACCTGTGATGGACTGGCGACCTGTCCAGGGTGTCCCCCGCCTTTCGCCCAATGTAAGCTGGGATAGGCTCCAGCCCCCCGTGACCCTGAACACAGGATAAGCGGTTGACGATGGATGGATGGATGGATGAAAATTTAATGAAAGCACATTTATATTTTGTGCAATCTACCAGCATTGCCTTTGCGATCGACTGGTAGATCGCGATCAACGTATTGGGCTCCCCTGTTCTATATGACTCTCAGGACACGCCTTGGTCTCCGTAGTGTTGTGATATGTCATGTTCACATAGCAGCAGTGGTGATGAGAGAATGTGCTGGAGGAACAGTTTAGAGAGGAGAAATCAATCTACATATAAAATATTTGTTACAAATTATCACTTTCCAAATAATATAATTATAGCACATCTACTAATAATTATATAGAAAGAAATCGTTTTTTTACCAATGCAAATATGTTAATGGCAACTTGTATTCGATGCACAGTTTTTTAAATCGATGCATCGTTAAATTTTATGCCGATGCACCGATGCGTATCGGTGAATCTAACCATCCCTAGCTGTCATCAACTGGACCCCTGCCATCTTGATCCTGTTGTAATATAAGTGCTTTTAATGTCCTTAATGTCCCCACAAGCCAATGATTTAACATTTCGACATCCTACACTCTCAGCACAGTTTAACAATAGAAACTATTTCAGTTCTCCACCAGTTCCGATTGGTTTGTATGTGTCGACCTGAAAGATGCATATATTCACATCCCAATTGCTGTTCATCACAGAAAGTTTCTGCGTTTCAGTTTCCTGAATCAAGCCTATCAGTTCAAGGTTCTACATTTCGATCTTTCCCTTGCTCCTCGTGCCTTCACAAGGTGTGTGAGTGCAGCTTTGTCTCCTCTTTGGATGAGAGGTATGCGTATTATGCCTTACCTGGACGACTGGCTTCTTTGTGCCCCCACAATACAGCAGACAGTGCAAGACTCCAGACTGCTTTTGAGACATGTGCAGAAGTTGGGTTTTTCTGTGAATGAGAAAAAGAGCTGTCTGAGTCCAACACAGACCACTATGTTCGTAGGAATAGCCCTGAATTCCCACCTAATGTCTGCCTCCCTGTCTCAGGAACGTGTGATGAACATTCTACAACTCCCGCTTTCACCGGGTGTGTCTTTGCAATACCAGGTATTCCTATGACTAATAGGGATGTTAACCGCTGCTACAGTGGTGATTCCCCTGGGTTTACTCCACCTCAAATCACTTCAGTTATAGAACAACAGTTTGCAACTATCATCGACAGATTGTAATTTCTCACCGTTGCATACGGGTGTTGAGGTGGTGGAGGCAGGTAGAGTTGTTGAAGACAGGAGTGCCCCTGGGTGTTGTTCCCTCTCGACGGGAGTTGGTCACGACCGATGCTTCCCTCACAGGGTGGGGGGCAACATAGAACCAGAGGGGTATTTGCGGGTGCTGGACACCAACCCAGGCCACAGAACATATCAACCTGCTGGAACTACGTGCAGTGTTCATGGCTTTAAAGTATTTCATACAAGTCCTGACAGGCCACCATGTTGTCGTTCGGTCTGACAATACCTCAACAGTGTTCCATCTAAACCACCAGGGTGGCACGAAATACAGCAGGTATCTACAGCTTACTCATGAGATCCTGACATGGTGCCAGCCACGACTCGCTTCACTGAGGGCAGCTCATATTTCAGGAGCATTCAACCAGACAGCGGATGCTCTTTCCAGGGATCGAGTACATCCAGGAGAATGGAGATTTCATCCAGATTTTGTGCAGGAGATCTGGCTACAATTTGGAAGAGCAGAGGTGGATCTTTTTGCTTCGGAGATGACCACTCACTGTCGTCTATGGTATCGGGACCGGGCAGTGAAAGGTGCCTCCCACGAACTCGTCAGTTCCTCGTGCATTTCCGGGAAGAAAGGCACTGGGGCGTAGCGTGGCTCTTAGCAGCCCGGGAAAGCATGTCCATCATTTCAGCATCTGCCTGTGACTGGGCGGCCACTCCCAAGGGGGGAAGCCCAGCGGAGGTTTCCACATTAGACAGGACGAGCCCACTCTCCGATGCTGCGCTCGAGAGCCAATCGCCTTCACGGGCACAAAATGAGAGATCGAATTCCCCCTGGGATGTGCCGGTGCACTCATCCAAATGCCTAACCAGAGCAAACGAGCGTGCCGGGGAATGGGAGGTCTGCAAGGATTTAACAGCCGGAGGTGGTCCCATTGTGGTCCCCCAATCGCCCCCAGTGCTCGCTGCGCTGGCCTCAAACCCGTAGGTAGAAGGACCGAGGCAGGAGCCACTGGGGTGGCCTGCTTTCTGCTTTTGTCTGTAAGGGGAAAATACTCTTAAGAAGATGTTGATGTAATGCAGTTTTAAAATAAGTTTTAAATAGAACTGTTAAGGATGCCGATGCTTGGTCCAAACTCTATAAAGTATACCAACTTATTCATGTTTATAGTACACCGTGTTTGCAGTTAGCATAGAGGTTTTTCTGAAGATGTAATACTTAATTTTGTCTGATATTTAATTGGGTAATTTCCCTAGAGTAGAGTATTAATTTCCTATAGTGTCCATGCCAGCTCTATCACAGCTCTTTATCTGCACCTTCTTACTATGGCAACTCCCCCACAATCCCAGAGTTTATGAGTGGACTTTGTTTCAGGGGAATTAAATTGTCACCATTTTTGCATTTGGTTGTTTGAATTCAAAGTGTTTTTAAATATTGTGTTTTATATAAGAATAGAGATCATGTATTTGCCAAACAGTGCCTTTTCAACTACATAACATCTGTAAAATGGCTTAGCAGATGAAATGGCATCAAATTTTGTCAAGGGTAGCTTTTTTCACCTGAGATATATTGCTAAAATTAAAACATTTCTTTCCCATGAAGACACTTACTTATTACATCAAGGTTAGACTATTGTAACTCATTGTACATTGGGCTGCCCCAAATTGCATTATCCCGCCTACAGCTAGTTAAAAATGTGGCAGCTAGGCTTTTAGCAGTGTCAAGAAAGAGGGATAACATATCCCAGGTTTTAGTGTCTCTACAAAATTTTTTTATTTATGTTACATTACTGATACTGTAACTTAAAAATACAGTATTAAAGTTTCTATTTTACAGTAAAACATTGGAAATTACTATATTTTATTTTACAGGTTATACACTATTACCATAAACTAAAAAGCAGTACTTGGAAATTATTGTTTTATTTTACAATTACATGGTTGCTACTGTAAATAAAAACCCAGTAAAATTTTGGTTATTTCTTCTACAGTAAGTTACTTGACAATTGCTGCCAGTTAATTACTGTGAATTTCACAGTAAGTTTCTTACAGGGTGCAGGGTGGCATGATTTGTGGCATCTTTCTCCCATCGCAAGCCAGGGGTGGGGTGGTACAGTTCAGGGCACCTTTCTACCATTGCAAACTTGTGGGCTCTGTGCAGGGGCGGCCGATCGGCTACCCTGTCATGCCGCTCCAGAGAACGTTGCCGCCCTAGGCGGCTGCCTATATAGCCTAATCCAGGATACGCTACTGCAATATAATATTGTGATACTATTGTGTAATCATCTCTGTGCTCATTTTAAAATTCTCACATTGTTGCAAATTTTAGCATTGGACTCAAGCCATATAGAGACCTAAATATCAAGACTTGGGATGGACACTTTTGACTACCATCCCCATCAGACATTTTTGTATTAACTTAAATGTGAACACATTTCCCTCTACTCCTACTGATAGCACATAGTGAGAACAACCTCCATAACACAGTTAGGTTTAGGGTTAGAGTTTGGGTTAAGAGTTAATGAAACATGCATTCCTGTTGACTTACATAATATACACCTAAAACAAAATGTGCTTTGTAACCTGCTTTTGGCGCCACTCTGTAGACATTTCATGCGGAAACTGAAAACTCATATGTGCCCATGCATTCAACAACACTTCCAGCCTCAGCCACTGGGGGCAGTGATTCATATTTCAGTTAGCAATGACAATTTTTTGTGTGATTTCAGCAGCAAAACATTTGACCTGGTGACAAATTTAAAGTGTAAATATTTCAATCACATAATAATTCTTCTAAATGAAGAGGTAGACAGATAATGATGCTAGAAGGAGCTTGAACACTGGAGAAGAAGAAGCTTAAGTGCTCAAGACATATGTAAGGTCCCTGAAGGTAAATGCAAATTATGTCATGTAAAACTGGTTTGTTACCTCAGCAAATGTTAAATATAGCCTGCTGCGCAAATTGGAGTTGTGTTCTTGCATACTTACCCACTAAGCACAAACTACAGCTGTAAATTAACTGAAATAAAATCACAGGTCTGTTACATTCTATCTACGTTTGTTTCAGTCCAAGTTAATTGAAAAGATGTCCCATGCAGTAGTTGTTTTCCCCATTTCAACATATATAGGCCCGATTCAAAGAATACAAAACATGAAAAAGAGAATGTACATTTTTATTGTCACACAATTGGAATATTTGTGTATGTTTTAATGAAGCCACCATCCAGCACAATGGTGATTGTTCATGCATCATTTCTTACAAGGTTTCAAACAGCAAATTTGGGTTACCAATCCAGCAGCCCAGCAAATCCCAGGCCACAGACGTACCACAATTCAGCGAGCCAGAACATGTGCACCAACTTCCAGGCCACTGCCATAACACCAATCTCAATCTTTAACCACTAAGCTACACCTTAAGTTCCTTAAATTCTTCATTTAGCCTTATTAATCCCTCCACAGACTGCCATGAATTGTTCCTAGGATCCCTACCCTCTCATAATATGTCTCGCAATAGATCTGGGTTGGTAACCCAAAAGGTCTCTTGTTCAAAATCTGCAAATGACAATCCATGAGCATTCTTCAAGTATAGTGTCTTATTAGAGTTGGTTTGTTTTTATTAATATACTGACGTTCTATTTCTTAAAACCAAATCATATCAAAGTCTCTTCAAGTTTATGCTTTTTTTTAATTATTTTTTTATTTTACATTGCATGAAAAATAATAACAACAATAAAACTGTAACAAGAATGTTTAATGTATCTTTATTTGCTACTAATGATTTTTTGGCTATAAATCTTAGTAGTGGCCTTCTTTTTGTACCAGGAGGCAACAAACCATTGAATGTAGTAATTGAATGCAATAGCTTCAAAATAGTTGACTTTAAGCTCTGTCAAAAAGCTCTTAATCACACATTAAAATAATTGAGCAAAACCGATACGCCCCCTCCAATGTCACAATTTGGCAGCTCAGGTACCTAGTTTCCTACTGGTAAATACTAGGGCTGTGTTGCTTGTGCATAGTGCCTTTCCCCTCCAAGGTAGGTGAAGCCATGCGCTCTTTCTCCCATGTGTGTTCCCGACTTGTGAACCCTGGATGCTCTTTCTCCTAGCCCTCTGACTCGCAAATTCAGCAGAGGAATATGTAGTCAGACCCAGTATGTGGCTGACAGGCCATGTACTAGGGTAAATGCTTCACAGTTCTCGGCGACCCTAGTGGCCTCCTGTGTGTATTTTCCGCGATACGGTCTCCCTTCTCTGTTTCAGTAGACCCGCATCTCCCTTTGCATAGTCTCCTCTGCCCGGCTGCTGTGCTTGTAGAAAACTCCTCCCCCACGAAGGATTGGACCTACTACCGCACCTCTCCCATGTGTGGCCTAGTGGGCCCATATGACGCAGGGTCTTTTCCCCCAGAAAGAATTGGAACGGAATAGAACGCCTTCCCTGGTGCATTTCATGAGCATTTAGGACCCCAGCTGATTCTAATATCTAAGTGGAGAGAAAGACTTGGAGAGAAAAGGCTGCGGCTGGCACGGCCTGCTCCCATACTGGACACGTCTCCTTCCCCCACCTCAGGGCTATGGCGAAGCACCCAACATTTTGGGGTGTCTGGGGAGGCTCTGTGCAGCCCGAATGCGTCTCTTCTTATGCTCATAGTAGCTTGCCTACACCTGCATCAGTAGTTCACGTGACCGTTCAGCCTTTGTGACATTTCATTTAGGGACCCCTAGTGGCACTATTCGACACAACGTCAAAGTGAGTGACAGAAGGAGAACGTCTCGGTTACTGTCGTAACCTCCGTTCCCTGATGGAGGGAACGGGACTTTGTGTCCCTCTTGCCACAGGATGAACTGTACCGCTGTAATGTCCGGGACCTTGTCTCGGCTCCTCAGTGCAAAACCTGACTGAATCCGCATTCCGATATCCCTTTTATACCTGTATGTCAGGGAGAGTGGGATACAAATTCGACTTGCCAATTTCTCATTGGCCTTTTCTCAAAGATCTGAAGGTGAATCGGGCTCCCAAGAGCGACCCCTAGTGTCACTATTCGACACAAAGTCTTGTTCCCTCCATCAGGGAACGGAGGTTACGACAGTAACTGAGTCATTTATTTTTTGGGCAACAGAATTACCTATTTTGCTATTCTTATCTTTATGGAACTTAATGGGTTTTAAATATCACAAAATGATGTTATATAGTTTACTATACTATAGTATGATGGTACGTATCATATCATGGCCTCTGTGTTGTGATGCATATCATATTGTTGTTTGTGATAGCCAGCTCAGTAAATACGACTTAGCTAGGTCATTTATTTGCTTGTAACTCGTAATTACGATATTTGCGACTTCACTTGAAGGCCGAGTTACTCCCTAACACTGCAGCATAGATATATCTGAGTATGACTGAGTAATCAGCTATTCACAGCATTGTAGTTACCAGTTACCCCCTCCAGACCGAACACACCGTGAATTCAAACCACTGCCCTCAGTGACTAAAGCACACCATCTGTCCTGAAAACTGACCATCAGTCGAGTAAATATTTCACTTTAGAGCCAAAATGCAACCTCCGAATAACGCTCACAATCGTTTATGAGAACACAATTACTTCCTGGTTTCCATGATGGGACCAGAACTCATGTCTTGTACAGTAGATTGCTCGGTAGCACCACAGGGAAACATGAACACATTTGAACTGATGCAAAAATTCAACTAGTTAGTAATTCTGCAGAATAAGGTCGATTCCAAGCTACATTTACTGTACTGTATATTCGGAAGAAACATGTCAGTTTCTCATGTGATCATGTTGTCCCCCCAAATTCGTGCCACGCTTTAGGACATCTATGAAAATTCTGTGCTTAAAGGAGTTAAAAGAGGTAAACAATAACTTTAATTAATGGTTCTTTAGTGTCAGAGACATATTAGTCTCTTTTGATGCAAGATCATCTTAAAAGGAAATCCAGCACTCCACAGAATTATTCTGTTATTGTGTTGGTTACTGAAATGATCTAGATAACTGAATGGAGACAGTAGTTTAGACTCAATCAGAAATGTTCAATCCAAGCACACCTACTGCATTTCAGATAATTGTTTCTTTGTTTATCAGTATTCACCTGATATAAAAGTTAATATGTAACAAAGGTTTTGCTCTGTAGGAATCAGTGCACACCACCTGTTTAGCTAGTTTTCAAAGGATCATTTCTCTGTCTAAGGTTTGGCAGTAGAAGTGGGGCAAACCATTAGAGAACATAAATACGTATTATGCTTCCTGTTCAGGTGTAGCTTTTTCTAAGGTAAGAAACTAATCTTTTTTCATGTACTCTACAAATAGGCTTTTGAGTTTTACTTTAATTTATTTTATGAATTTATTTTCATGATTTTTAAATTAAAAGAGAATGTAAAAACTGTGCAGAACCTAAGACTGCAGTTTAATCAACAGAAAGCAAGTAAAGAGAACAGAGAGCAAGAGAGTGAAAGATGGCGAGCAGAAAGGAACATTTATACAACCCCAGATCACAGGAGAAGAAAAAACTTACACTGAGCAGACAGAGCAGCATTGTTAAAAGACTCAATTGTGAGTATAATAATAACTTATTTATACTGTGCTGTGTTTATGATGTGATTTGTGACAAGGAACGTTTTTTTTTTCAGTGACCAGTATGTACTGTATGTGACATGGCAGTTAAAACTGATGTGTGTAATTTTTTACGATTTAAATGACTTTTTGATTCCATTTAAACAGAGAAAACTTTAAGTAAACCCTTTGTATAGGCTGATTTCCGCCTGACACAGAAACATTGATTTAACCAATGCAGTGAATTTGGTATGAATTAGCTATTTGTTTAACCAATCAAAGACATTGTTTAAAAACTTTTCTTTTTGCAACTTCGGTACGTGTAGCTTGTGGCGCAAAAATGACGCACTTTGGGCCCTTTATCAAGACAACCTCTACAGCGCGGTGCTATGCAAAACGTGCCCAAGTCAGTGGACATGGTCTTGAAGTTTTGTAATTTTCATGCAATAACGCACCAAGTCTTGGAATAAGTGGGTTAGCAAAATTGTGTGTGTAAATCAAATCAAGCAATATGAATCAAGACAGCTGTACCAACCATACAGTAAGACGTTGGAAGCTAGTGAAGGATAGAAATATAGAACAATTGTGGCTTGCGTTATTTTGCATAGTAACTGGGTCCATCTTGAATGTCAGTTATACCATATGTGTGGAAAAGGTGGTGTTTATCAGGATACATTTAATTGAATTATAGAGAAGTATAATTAATCATATTGATCTACTGACTTACAACACAATGGCTAGTATTAACTGTAGTGTTCAGGGACTGTAATTCTAGAGTTTGAACATTAACTTTGATGGCACCAGCAACTGCACAGACTGAGTTTAGACTTTGTGCTGAGAATAGACGTGGATCTCAGATGTGTAATGTGTAAAGTGTAATTTACCGTGACTCAGGGGTGTAAAACACAACAAAAATAAATAAAAAAAATAAAAACGGTTGAACACAATGAAATTAACCCACAACACAGCAAAATTGTCTTTAAATAAAAGGCTTACCGGTAATTCTGTTGTGTTGTGGATTAATATTGTTTTGTTTCAGCTAATTTTGTTGGTGTGTAGTGGTTTAATTTAATTGTTTTGTGGCTTAAAGGAAAATTCCGGGTTCAATACAAGTTAAGATCAATCGACAGCATTTGTGGCATAATGCTGATTACCACAAAAATTAATTTCAACTCGTCCCTCTAATAGCTAAAAGCTAATATTGAGGTTACAGTTTGGCACTTACAATGGAAGTGAATGGGGCCATTTTTTTGATGGTTTAAAGGCAGAAATTTGAAGCTTATAATTTTATAAAAGCACTTACATTAATTCTTCTGTTAAAACTCATGTATTATTTGAGCTGTAAAGTTGTTTAAAGGCATAGTTCACCCAAAAATAAAAATGCCATCTTAGTCTATAACTAACTTTCTTCAGCAGAACACAAAAGAAGATTTTTAGAAGAATATTTCAGCTATGTTGGTCCTCACAATGCAAGTGAATGGTTAGCAGACATTTGCAGCTACAGAAATCACTACATAAGACTCCGGTGTTTAAATCCATGTCTTCAGAAGTGATATCTTAGGTGTGGATGAGAAACAGAACAATATTTAAATCCTTTTTTACTCTAAATCTCTAGTTTAACTTTCACATTCAGATGTGAAAATGAAACTAAGGGTGCGTTCACACTTGTAGTTTGGTTCTCTTGGTCCACTTGGTCCGGACCAAAAAAGAAAATGATACATTTACTCCTGGTTCGCTTAGCGTTCACACTGGCATTTTTAACACCAAATCTAAAGATACAAAACCAAAGGCATCAGGAAAAAGTCACAACCTGATTGAACAGTTTTATGACGTATATTTTTTGACGGAACTTGCCGATCATCCAAAACAATGCTGGCTGCTGGGCGAAATGTGCTCTTTGGATTTATACATGTATATGGTGATATTTTTACCAGCTGAGAACAAATTTAGAGCTAATAAAATGTGTAAAGGAGTCAAAACAGCAGCAGGATTTCCTCCATTGTACACACAAATGAAGATATGCTGCAAGGACGGCTGACGGCGGTTTCGACACCTGCACTGAACTGTAATTGGCAACAATTAGCTCCTATGATGAGAAAAAACAGGTATGCTTGAGGTCAGTATAAGGCAAATTACTTCCTGTTTTTGGTCCGTTTAGACGTCTTTCGTCCATGTTGCATTAATATATCAATCGAACCGCTCCAGAGTTCGTTTGGAAGTGGAACCAGACCACTATTCAGTGCGCACTAAGGTTCGGATGACAGCGTTCACACTTGTTCAAATGAACCGCACTAACAGAGCAATCACACCAGAGTTTGTTTTAATCGAACCAAACCTGCCAAGTGTGAATACACCCTAAAAGGCACCACATGTGACTTTCAGATGTAAAAGTTGAGATTTAGAGTAAAAAAGGACCTACATTTTGATCTGTTTCTCACCCACACCTATTACATTGCTTTTGAAGATATGGATTAAAACACTGGAGTCTTATGAATTACTTCTATATATTTCTTTGGGTGATTTTTGGAGCTACAAAGGTCTGATCAACATTTACTTGCATTGCATGGACCTACAGAGCTGAAATATTCTTCTAAAAATCGTTGTTTGTGTTCTGCTGAAGAAAGAAAGTCATACACATCTGGGATGTCACGAGGGTGAGTAAATTATTAGAGAATTCAAATGTTTTGGTGAACTATCACTTTAAATTTTACAGTCTGGTTTTAGGCTTTGTTGACATTACATTGTCATGGCAATGAAGTTGTAAAACTGTTTATAGCTTTACATTGAAAAAATCATGTTTACAAGCATAGCCTTTATGTCTTGTCGCTGTACTTTTGAAACAGTGAGTATTTTAATGTTCAAAATGTGGGCCCCATTGCTTTTTTTTTTTGTTTTGTTTTTTTAAAGAAAAGGTAGGGCATGTCAAAATAAAGTTTTGTGGTAATAAATATGCCACAAATGCTGTCGATTGAGCTGAACTAGTATTGAAACCGGAATGTTCCTTTAATTGCATTTTTTTGTGGCTTAATTTTGTTATACGGTGGCTTTTCTGTTATATTGTGGCTTCATTTCTATCTGTTAAGTAAATAGATTAAAATAAATAGGTGTTGTCATTTAATTTCTGTGGCTTTTCTATTACTGTAAGTTGTGGCTTAATTTAGTTTTTCTGTGGTTTACTTTTCTGCTGTGGCTTTTTGGTTATGTTGTGGCTTAATTTTGTTGTGTTGTGGCTTTTCTTTTATGTTGGGGCTTTATATCATTGTGTTGTAATTTATTTGAGTGTTTTCAGCTTTTATTTGCTTTGCTAATTTTGTTGTGCTGTGCACCCCTGGGCCACTGGCAATTAACTTTATCTCATAAAAATAGCGAATCAGAATTTGTGCCACTTATTTTACATGGACCTCCCGTAAATACACCCACAGTTTGTGAGGCCAATTGATCCAGTGAAACGGTTTTGATTAGTGATCAAGAGGAACCGAGTTCAAATCCTGATAAAATGTCTAACTTTTTATAGTTCTAAATTTAAAACCAAGCAAACCAGCACTGAAATCAAATATAATGAATTTGAACAAAAACAAGCAGTAAATATTATAAACTTTAATAAAATATTTCAATATTCCTTTTTTTATATTTTTTATTAGGAAAGTACTTCTTACCTTGCTTATATAGACAACACATCCATGCTATATTTACAACATAGCACAGCCTTGAGTACCTTATTGCCTTGGTTACAACATAAAACAAATTGTACATTGTATACGCTCGTGTCATCTTGGACTTACAGTGACACCTAGTGGTGTGGATGCAGCATCATTCAAAATCAATAGTTTTCGGTTACAGATGCCATTGTAGAAATTCACTATTCACGATCAGCCATGATTAATTTAATCCAAGAGTTAAAGTGTCCAAAAACAAAATGGTTACTGAGATTATGCGAGTAGTATTCAGCTGGTCATGTGATTCTAAAATGGCAGCCCCCATGAGGGTGTCCCTGCCCCATGTAGAATAAAAAAGCTTTTATAAGGTTTCTGATACGACTAGAGTCCCCATCTCATGTGAGTGGTCATAATTTTATACACATGTTTTAAAATTACTATTCATTTCTTTAGGAATAAAATTGTTTTAATGGGGACAAAATTGAGTGCACTTTTAAGTGCTGTCCTGCTGTGGGAAGATTTAATCCCTGACAAACTGAACATTGCCATGCAAACAAATGTAATAATTATCTAAGAGTGCTGTTCAGTGATATGGTGAACAGCTGAGAAAGTTACACCTTAGCATTCCCATTCATCTCAAAATGACAGTTATTTAAGTGGCACCCCAGAAGTACACCTTTCAATGAATATTCCAGGTTCAGTTCCAGTTAAGACAGCTTTTGTGGTATAATATTGATTACCACAATAATTTATTTAAAATTGTCCCTCAATCTCTTTAATTAAGAACACAAATCTGGATTATGGTGTGGCACTTACAATGTAAGTGAATTTGGCCAATTTTTGAGGGTTTAAAGGGAGAAATGGTAAATTAAGCCATATAAACATATTGTTTTTACATATCGTTATACTTTTGAAACACTGAGTATTTTAGAAGAGACACTTGTGGGTTATCTCTCGCCTGGCTCGGCATCACCGCTAAAGAGACCCACTCTCCACACAAAGCTGTGCAGGACCACCTCCACGCTTGTGGGGAAGGCTTATCAGACAGCAGGTCAGGCTGGTGTTGCCCTGCACACTATGGCAGTGTTACAGGCGTACTAGGCTAATCTGTTGAAGTATTCAGTGATGTAGCCTGTAGAAGAGACACTTGCGTGTTATGTCTCGCCTGGCTAGGCGTCATCGCTAAAGAGACCCACTCTCCCCACAAAGCTGTGCAGGACCACCTCCACGCTTGTGGGGAAGGCGGAGAGACACTTGTGGCTTAACCTATCGGGCATCAGAGACAGGGACAAAACTTTCCTTCTCAATGCCGTGGTTTTTACTTCTGGCTTATTTGGTGACGCTATGAATGTAGCAATCACCAGGTTCCAGGAGGCAAAAAGACATGAGGAAGCCTTCGGGCAATTTCTTCCTCGCCACACTCGGCCACCCAGCCCCATCCCGGTCCTCCTAGACACGAGGCTAAAAACTAGGCGTGGCGAATCGTGCTCCCCCTCGTAAAGACAGGGGGCCGGTTCGTCGCCCTCAGTAGCCCCCAAAGCAAGACCTCAGGGCAGTTATTTCAAAAGAAAACCCTGACGGTTTTGCACCCAGCCTTGTGGGGGTTCCCCCCCTCGGGATGGGGCGCGTGTATCATCCACTTCGCCCCTCCCGGTACCCCCACTGAACCTCTCCATTCCTGCAACTGTTTCGGTAGTTAGAGGCTTCCAACGAAAATTTGGGTGTACCGATGTTTCCTGCCTTAGTCCAGGACGTGGAACACTCGACATCCCCTCAACAGGAAGTGTCAAAATTAGGGCTGGGATAAACGATTATTTTTTAAACGATTAATCTAGCGATAATTTTTTTCGATGCATCGATTAATCTAACGATTCATTGTTTCAGTCCGATTCGATTTCGATTCAATTATAAAATGTAAAAAAAATAAAAATAAAAAAAATAAAAAACGCCAGGAGTTTGATTGACAGGCGATCTGATCAATCAATCATAATACGCCATTTTTGTCCGAAAGAGTAGTCTAGATTTGAATTTGAATAATGGATTGTAGGCTACTGTACTGACGTCTTTCCGCGGTTAAAACATCAGTCCTTCTGATGTAGGCTACATTCATGTTTAGCCTATTTGACACTATAAATTAACCAAGGAAAAGATTAACTGAGGCAATCTGTCATGACACATTAAAGAGCCACAAAATAGTAGGCCTATTTATGGTTTAATTTTCTTTGACTGACCAAATTTGAAAGTTGAGACTTTATTAAATGTTACCTGCTTGGTCCTGTCTGTCAGCGCATTGTCAGTCTCCTCTATGTATTTTTCACGACATTCATAGCTATAAGCGAAAACTTTAGGTGTTGACAACGTATTATAGCCTACTCCAACATCGAGTGCAAAGTGGGAAGTTGAAAAAAAACTTACGGTGGTCTGTCATCTGCAGCTGCTCCCGGGTGGTGCCTCTTCAGGTGCTGGTGCATTGCCGTGGTGCTAGAATGGAAGGCCATCTCCATTTTGCAAAGACGACATATCATGGAATTGTTTCTTTTTAAATTAAAGAATTCCCATACTTTAGAGGAACCAGTGCGTGCCGCCTTGCACGTATGAGTTGCTAATACTCTCCGGCGCCGCCATCTTTGTTTTGGGTCTGACGAATCGACGCGCATATTTTGCGTCGACGTATTTTTTGCGTCGACGTCATCAATTACTTCGACGCGTTGTCCCAGCCCTAGTCAAAATTAATACCTGTTTCAGAGAACCTGGCAGCGTGGAAACTTCTGCCAGGCATTTCTATGTGGGTCCTAAGAACAGTAGAAAAAGGCTACAGAATTCAATTTGCTCGCCGCTCTCCGTGTTTCAACAGCATGTTCCCCACTGCCGTAAACCAGAGCAGGCATGTCTACTGTGGAAAGAACTGCAAAATCTCTTGGTAAAAGGGGCCACAGAACGTGTTTCCCCTTCCAGAGAAAGAGTCAGGTTATTACAGCAAATATTTCTTGGTTCCCAAGAAGGGTGGGGGGTTGCGTCCGACCCTAGATCTTCAAGGCTTGAACTGCTCAGTCAGGGTGTTCAAGTTCAAGATGCTAACTATGAAGACGATCGTGTCACAAGCCCAACATCACATTTGGCTGGTCACGATCGATCTCATGGACGCATATCTTCATATAGAAATTCCGCCACAGCACAGGAAGTTCCTGAGGTTCACTTTCGGGGGCGAAGCCTTCCAGTATCGGGTTCTTCCATTCGGCCTAGCCCTATTAACCCGCACATTCACGAAATGCATGGATGCAGCACTGGCTCCTTTACGACTCCGGGGCATCCGCATTCTGAATTACATAGACGACTGGCTGATACTATCGCAGTTCCAAGAACTGGAAGTTCAGCACAAGGATATTGTCTTAGCTCATCTGGTTTCTCCGGGTCTGAGACTCAACGTCAAAAGAGCGTTCTCTCTCACACCCAGGGAATTACTTATCTGGGGGTTGTATGGAATTCGATCACGATGCAGGCACAATTGTCTCCCGCTCTAATCATTTCCATTCAGGACACCCAGAGCAAAGTCGGGCTAGGTCAAGGTTGCACTGCTCGTCAGTATCAACAAATACTAGGTCTCATGGCGTCTGCATCCACGGTGATCCCTTTGGGCCTTCTGCACATGAGACCGTTCCAGCTGCTATAAGCTAGGGGGTTTCATCCAAGGGCCGGCCCCCTAAGGCAAGTAAGTGTTATGCGCCGCGGGCTTCGTTCCCTTTCTATGTGGTTCAGACCCCGGTTTCTTACCTTGGGTCCCACTCTAGGTGCGTCTTGTCGCAGGTTGCTAACGACAGACACCTCCCTGACGGAATCATTTTCTCGTTCATTTAGTATTGTAGCTACACCTAATTATTGAGGGTTTATGCCATTTTTATGTCATGTTGTTCATAACAGTTGTCAGCTGAAGGCGGTATTTTGCTGTTGTTGTTTTTAACAACCGTTTCTGCTCTCAGTAAAGCTCATTTTGGTATCTTTGGGGTGCAGGACTTTGAAAGAGGGAGTGCCACTATTTCGATAGCTCAGTCTCGTGGAAGTAGAACGCCTAAAATCGCTTACAGCAACTTTAATGTTTATTAATTTTTAACGACACATTTAAACATTCTATTCAAGCATTGTTGAGTGATACCAGAGACAATTTAGTAGAGACAGGCCACTTCTATTTAAATTAATGGGAGAAATTGGAACACCCAACCAAGAAGCTCTAGCACCCAACGGTCAACGGATGTAGAAAGCAAGTCCTGCCTTACAGGTAAAAGAGCCAATCAACTTTTAGATACAGACATCGCCTGCCAATCTTCTCACTAATACTCAAGCACATTAGCTGTACAAGCTGATTTTAAATATGTTCTTTGATCGTGATCTTGACCAACCGTTTTTGAGATTTCGGTGTTTAACCATTCAAGTAGATAGGAGCTACACTGGCATGACTGGAAATAGTCTACCAAGAGCATTACAAAGACGGCTGACAGTGGACTGACTTGCTATAAAATCTCTGGTGATGCAAACAGTGAAACGTTTTGTTTATACAAAACATCAACACATTTGGAACGCCACTTGCCCAGTCAAATTAGTGGACTGTTGTGTAAATGAAAATAATTATATGTTACATTTTTTATTTTCAGTCTTGTATGATCATGGCAAACCAGTAGTGTCATTCTGGCATACCTAAGGCAGTCCAAGATGAGGTGAGAAATTTACTTTTTCTATTCAAAGAATAAACGTGTGAAGCTAAAATAAAGATACCGCTGAAATATGGATAAGGATTATCGTGTGATAATCGTGATGTTTTAATGTAGATCTATGTCTTTGCTTATATCTTTGTCTTTATTTTTCTATGTTTCTATTGAGTTGTGTATTTTATTAATTAATTAATACAGTACACAATTCCAAATATTTTTGGCTGAAACCAATATAGTGATATAATATCACATCACATCATATTCATAATAAAACATTTATTATTCAACATTATTTGTTTATGAATGTTTATATTTATCAGACTCTGTATTCTCCATAGAAAGCTCCAGCACATTAAAGAACCAGAATGTAACATCATGACTCCACCACAAAGTGGATGAATGTGGAACTGCATGTTCTTGCTGGTGCTGGTGGTATTTTAGAGCTCCTTAGTGTTTATGAAATCTCAGTATAAAGCTGAGAGGATGATGGTGCCCATAAACTGCAGTCGATGAAGCTTCGAAGACAACACAGCTAGAGACAGGCCGTTTTATTATTCCCAGTCCTTTCCTATTAACCGTTATGCTTATGTATGTGTCAGTTGTAAGACTGGGTTAACTTATGGAAATAAAAACAGTATTTTTGCTATATTTAAAGTGAACATATGCTGGTTTTGGTCTCATAAGGGCCTTGAATTCATTCATTTGTTAATTAATTCCTCACTTGAATTCTGCATATGGAATTATTTTGAATGTATTAAGAGTATATTGTGCATACGTTATATTTTTTTTTACCAGTCACTTCTTTCCCTGTGAGGTGTGATGCACACATGTGCTGACTTGCATTATTATTGTTGTATAGATTATTAGTCCATCAATATCGGTTATTCAATAGCTGATTTTTCTAATGTGCATCATAGATGTAGAGACGTTAGGAACCTTACAGGTGTTATATGAATGATGAAGGTGCATTGAAGCCGCACCCTGCAGCTGAGCAGCTCTGATGGCATTTTCACTGCTGTTGCCTTTCTTGTCAATGGGACTGTAAAGTCTGTGGAAATTTTACAAAATGTATTTTAACAGTTAGACAATATTTTAACAATTAAACACTAGTTGTATGGCATTATTTTCTGTAAAGCTGCTCTTGAAGAGTGTTCATTTTGAAATGCTCTATACAAATAAATCTGAATGGAAAATGTTTCTCTAATATTCTAATACAAGTTTTTATTATTATAATTATTATAATTTTAAACTGTATGGGGTTTGGAGATGTCCAAGGGGATGCTAGAGGACCCAAGAACAATTTGAGAGAGAAAAATAAAGATTTTACTAAATGTATTATTAGGGCTGCTTGTCAAAGATAATGTATTAAATATCTGTTTAATTATTATTTTAACATTTTAATTGTATTCACAGCCCCAGAATTTATCAGTAAGAAATAAAGATCACATCTGCATTTTTGTGCTTGTCTCTCCTTCCTTGTGACATACATTATGCATATCATAGAACTGCATATGCACTGTATCTGAGTTACAGTATATCTCCATATCTATTTTCTATTCTCTGTAAAACTGCTTTAGAATATTATTCATTGTGAAAAACATTTCTTCTGGTTTACACATCTACCTACTTAAATAGTGGGAGAAAAAACATGCTGCAAACTTAATACACAGTAATATTTTCTATTATATTTTGATAAATGTTTTGGCTTTATTGTACAATGACAACATAAAAGCAAATTATTTAATTTGTGAAACAACATGTCTTTGCACGCTTAATATTTTATAAATGTATAAAATATTATACATAGCTTCCTTAGGAGTCGCTGTAGTGGCATGGATCAAAACGCCATGTGTAAATTTGCATTTTTTGTGCGGGCGACCCAGGTTCGATTCCGCCTTTGTCCCACTCTTTTTCCCATTCTGCTTCTTGTCTACACTGCTAATATTTCCTGTAATACTACTTATAATAATAATAATAATAATAATAATAATAATAATAATAACTAGATTAAAAAGTTTGAGTACAAACTTTAGGTTGGCTTGAGAAAGCCTAGCATGAAAGTTTGAAGTAGTTGTAAAAGTTTGAAGATTTAAGGTTTTGAGTTTGATGTAATTATAAGTAGTAGTTTTCAAAGTTCAAAGTTTAGAGATTATAAAACCATTCAGTCTATCAAATAGATTAGTTAGATAGATAGATATTGACCCTCAGATAGATAGATAGATAGGTAGATAGATAGATAGATATATAGATAGATAGATAGAGTATGACCCACAGATAGATAGATAGATAGATAGATATTGACCCTTAGATAGATAGATAGATATTGACCATCAGATAGATAGATAGATAGATATTGATCCTCAGATAGATAGATAGATAGATAGATAGATATTGATCCTAAGATAGATAGATAGATAGATATTGACCCTCAGATAGATAGATAGATAGATAGATAGTCATTGACCCATAGATAGATAGATAGATAGATAGATAGATAGATAGATAGGAGTATGACCCACAGATAGATAGATAGATAGATAGTTATTGACCCTCAGATAGATAGATAGATATTGACACTCAGATAGATAGATAGATAGATAGATAGATAGATAGATAGATAGATAGATATTGACCCTCAGAAAAATAGATAGATAGAGCGATAGATATATTATTTTTTACTTGGTTGCTAGGGTAATCACATCTGGTTGCTAGGCAGTTACCAGAGTGATACATATCAAGGCTACTTTCGATCCTGAGTGAAATAAGTGAAACAGGAAGTCTCTACAATTTTCTGGTGCAGAGATATGTGATTTGTTAGTTGGTTGCTAGGGTAACCCCATCTGGTTGCTAGGCAGTTACCAAGGTGATACTCATAAGGCTCCTTGCAATCCTGTGTGAAATATGTTAACCCCTAAGTCTCTACGATGTTCTGGTTCAAAGATATGTGATTTGTTACTTGGTTGCTAGGGTAACCGCATCTGGTTGCTAGGCAGTTACCAGAGGGATACATATCAAGGCTACTTTCCATCCTGAGTGAAATAAGTGAAACAGGTAGTCTCTACGATTTTCTGGTGCAGAGATATGTGATTTGTTACTTGGTTGCTAGGGTAACCCCGTCTGGTTGCTAGGCAGTTACCAGAGTGATACATATCAAGGCTACTTTCCATCCTGAGTGAAATAAGTCAACCCGGAAGTCTCTCTGATTTTCTGTTGCAGAGATATGTGATTTGTTACTTGGTTGCTAGGGTAATCACATCTGGTTGCTAGGCAGTTACCAGAGTGATACATATCAAGGCTACTTTCCATCCTGAGTGAAATAAGTCAACCCGGAAGTCTCTCTGATTTTCTGTTGCAGAGATATGTGATTTGTTACTTGGTTGCTAGGGTAATCACATCTGGTTGCTAGGCAGTTACCAGAGTGATACATATCACGGCTACTTTCCATCTTGAGTGAAATAAGTGAAACAGGAAGTCACTACGATTTTCTGGTGCAGAGATATGTGATTTGTTACTTGGTTGCTAGGGTAACCCCATCTGGTTGCTAGGCAGTTACCAGAGTGATACATATCAAGGCTACTTTCCATCCTGAGTGAAATAAGTGAAACAGGAAGTCTGTATGATTTTCTGGTGCAGAGATATGTGATTTGTTACTTGGTTGCTAGGGTAACCCCATCTGGTTGCTAGGCAGTTACCAGAGTGATACATATCAAGGCTACTTTCCATCCTGAGTGAAATAAGTGAAACAGGAAGTCTGTATGATTTTCTGTTGCAGAGATATGTGATTTGTTACTTGGTTGCTAGGGTAATCACATCTGGTTGCTAGGCAGTTACCAGAGTGATACATATCAAGGCTACTTTCCATCCTGAGTGAAATAAGTCAACCCGGAAGTCTCTCTGATTTTCTGTTGCAGAGATATGTGATTTGTTACTTGGTTGCTAGGGTAATCACATCTGGTTGCTAGGCAGTTACCAGAGTGATACATATCAAGGCTACTTTCCATCTTGAGTGAAATAAGTGAAACAGGAAGTCACTACGATTTTCTGGTGCAGAGATATATGATTTGTTACTTGGTTGCTAGGGTAACCCCATCTGGTTGCTAGGCAGTTACCAGAGTGATACATATCAAGGCTACTTTCCATCCTGAGTGAAATAAGTGAAACAGGAAGTCTGTATGATTTTCTGGTGCAGAGATATGTGATTTGTTACTTGGTTGCTAGGGTAACCCTATCTGGTTGCTAGGCAGTTACCAGAGTGATACATATCAAGGCTACTTTCCATCCTGAGTGAAATAAGTGAAACAGGAAGTCTGTATGATTTTCTGGTGCAGAAATATGTGATTTGTTATTTGGTTGCTAGGGTATCCCTGTCTGGTTGCTATGCAGTTACCAGGGTGATACTTATCAAGCCTCCTTTCCATACTGAGTGAATCAAGTCAACCTGGAAGCTACTATACTGTGGCTATGAAGATTTTAGGTCATTACTTATTGGCCGCTTGATAAAAGAAATCCTCTGAGGGAGAGAGAGAGGGAGAGACGCAGGGCTGACAGGCCCTTTTTCGTCTGTGTGTGTGAAAACGTCAGTTGGGATTTAAATTTCTGAACATTCCGCAATGTTAATCAATGGGAGTTTTTCCGAGTTTTGATCGTCATTTTTAGGAAAACCGTAAGTCCGATCAGTTAGAAAAGATATAGCACACTATTCGGGATTAGTCTGAAGGTCTGTGCCGAGTTTGGTGCATGTAGCTTAAAAGCTCTAGGAGGAGTTACATTTAGAAATTTAGTCTCAGAAGAATAATAATAACTAGAATGTACATTTCCTGAAGAAAATGTGAGTGGTGCTTGCCTTGGCAAAACTCGTCAAGTAGCATTTTCAAACTTGTTTCTAAGCACTAAAATAAAGGTCATAGAATGTTGCTAACATGTGTTTTTCATGATGGTAGCACGTTTTTAGAATGTTTTAGCACTTCGCTAGGTGAAGCTAGCATGTGTTAGCATGATACTAGCACATTTTTAGCATGTTTTAGCACTTCCTTTGGCAATGCTAACATGTGTTAGCATGATGCTAGCATCTTTTTAACAAGTTTTAGCAATCCCCTAAGCAATGCTAACATGCATTAGCATAATGCTAGCACGTTTTAACATGTTTTAGCACTTTGCTAGGTGAAGCTAGCATGTGTTAGCATGATACTAGCACGTTTCTAACATGTTTTAGCACTTTGCTAGGCGATGCTAACGTGTGTTAGCATGATGCTAGCACGTTTTTAACATGTTTTAGCAATCTCCTAAGCAATGCTAACATGCATTAGCATAATGCTAGCACGTTTTAACATGTTTTAGCACTTTGCTAGGTGAAGCTAGCATGTGTTAGCATGATACTAGCACGTTTCTAGCATGTTTTAGCACTTTGCTAGGCGATGCTAACATGTGTTAGCATGATGCAAGCACGTTTTTAACATGTTTTAGCACTTCGCTAGGCGATGCCAACATGTGTTAGCATGATGCTAGCATGTTTTTAGCATGTTTTAACACTTCGCTAGGCAATACTATCATGTGTTAGCATGTTGTTAGCACGTTTTTAGCATGTTTTAGCACTTCGCTAGGTGATGCCAACATGTGTTAGCATGTTGCTAGCATGTTTTTAGCATGTTTTAGCACTTCGCTAGGTGATGCCAGCATATGTAAGCATGATGCTAGCACATTTTTAGCATGTTTTAGGGTATGGCTATGAAGATTTTTATTGGCTGCTTGATAAAAGAAATCCTCTGAGGGAGAGACAGAGAGAGAGACGCAGGGCTGACAGGCCCTTTTTTGTCTGTGTGTGTGAAAAAGTCAGTTGGGATTTAAATTTCTGAACATTCCGCAATGTAAAGTCAATGGGATTTTTTTGGCCGCTTTTTCGTCCGCTGTTCGAACATCGTACACCCGATCGCTTAGAAAAGATATAGCACACCTCTCCTCAATGAGCCGCACGATTTGATGCCTCACTCAGGGGTCTGTGACAAAAGCTGCAGGAGGAGTAGCGCGCCAAACTTTGTGTGGAAAAATAATAATAATTATAACTAGAATGTACATTTCCTGAAGAAAATGTGAGTGGTGCTTGCCGTGGCAAAACTCGTCAAATAGCATTTTCTAACTTGTTTCTAAGCACTAAAATAAAGGTCATAGAATGTTGCTAACACGTGTTTTTCATGATGGTAGCACGTTTTTAGAATGTTTTAGCACTTCGCTAGGTGAAGCTAGCATGTGTTAGCATGATACAAGCACGTTTTTAGCATGTTTAAGCACTTCTTTTGGCAATGCTAACATGTGTTAGCATGATGCTAGCACGTTTTTAACAAGTTTTAGCAATCCCCTAAGCAATGATAACATGCATTAGCATAATGCTAGCACGTTTTAACATGTTTTAGCACTTTGCTAGGTGAAGCTAGCATTTGTTAGCATGATACTAGCACGTTTTTAGCCTGTTTTAGCACTTCGCTAGGTGATGCTAACATGTGTTTGCATGATGCTAGCACGTTTTAACATGTTTTAACAATCCCCTAATAAATGCTAACATGCATTAGCATAATGCTAGCACGTTTTACCATGTTTTAGCACTTCGCTACGTGAAGCTAGCATGTGTTAGCATGATACTAGCACGTTTTTAGCCTGTTTTAGCACTTCGCTAGGCGATGCTAACATGTGTTAGCATGATGCTAGCACATTTTTAACATGTTGTAGCGATCCCCTAACCAATGCTAACATGCATTAGCATAATACTAGCACGTTTTTAGCATGTTTTAGCACTTCACTAGGCGATGCTAACATGTGTTAGCATGATGCTAGCACGTTTTTAACATGTTTTAGCAATCCCCTTAGCAATGCTAACATGCATTAGCATAATGCTAGCACGTTTTAACATGTTTTAACATTTTGCTAGTCAATGCCAGCATGTGTTAGCATGATACTAGCACGTTTTTAGCATGTTTTAGCACTTCGCTAGGCGATGCTAACATGTGTTAGCATGATGCTAGCACGTTTTTAACATGTTTTAGCACTTCACTAGGCGATGCTAACATGTGTTAGCATGATGCTAGCACGTTTTTAGCATGTTTTAGCACTTCACTAGGCGATGCTAACATGTGTTAGCATGATGCTAGCACGTTTTTAACATGTTTTAGCAATCCCCTAAGCAATGCTAACATGCATTAGCATAATGCTAGCACGTTTTAACATGTTTTAACATTTTGCTAGGCAATGCCAGCATGTGTTAGCATGATACTAGCACGTTTTTAACATGTTTTAGCACTTCGCTAGGCGATGCTAACATGTGTTAGCATGATGCTAGCACGTTTTTAACATGTTTTAGCAATCCCCTAAGCAATGCTAACATGCATTAGCATAATGCTAGCATGTTTTAACATGTTTTAACATTTTGCTAGGCAATGCCAGCATGTGTTAGCATGATACTAGCACGTTTTTAGCATGTTTTAGCACTTCGCTAGGCGATGCTAACATGTGTTAGCATGATGCTAGCACGTTATTAACATGTTTTAGCAATCCCCTAAGCAATGCTAACATGCATTAGCATAATGCTAGCACGTTTTAACATGTTTTAACACTTTGCTAGGCAATGCCAGCATGTGTTAGCATGATGCTAGCACGTTTTTAGCATTTTTTAACACTTCGCTAGGCAATACTATCATGTGTTAGCATGTTTTTAGCACGTTTTTAGCATGTTTTAGCACTTCGCTAGGTGATGCTAACATGCATTAGCATAATGCTAGCACGTTTTAACATGTTTTAACACTTTGCTAGGCAATGCCAGCATGTGTTAGCATGATGCTAGCACGTTTTTAGCATTTTTTAACACTTCGCTAGGCAATACTATCATGTGTTAGCATGTTTTTAGCACGTTTTTAGCATGTTTTAGCACTTCGCTAGGCGATGCTAACATGTTTTAGCATGATGCTAGCACATTTTTAACATGTTGTAGCAATCCCCTAACCAATGCTAACATGCATTAGCATAATACTAGCACGTTTTTAGCATGTTTTAGCACTTCACTAGGCGATGCTAACATGTGTTAGCATAATGCTAGCACGTTTTAACATGTTTTAACATTTTGCTAGGCAATGCCAGCATGTGTTAGCATGATACTAGCACGTTTTTAGCATGTTTTAGCACTTCGCTAGGCGATGCTAACATGTGTTAGCATGATGCTAGCACATTTTTAGCATGTTTTAGGGTGTGGCTATGAAGATTTTTATTGACTGCTTGATAAAAGAAATCCTCTGAGGGAGAGAGAGAGAGAGACGCAGGGCTGACAGGCCCTTTTTTGTCTGTGTGTGTGAAAAAGTCAGTTGGGATTTAAATTTCTGAACATTCCGCAATGTAAAGTCAATGGGATTTTTTTGGCCGCTTTTTCGTCCGCTGTTCGAACATCGTACACCCGATCGCTTAGAAAAGATATAGCACACCTCTCCTCAATGAGCCGCACGATTTGATGCCTCACTCAGGGGTCTGTGACAAAAGCTGCAGGAGGAGTAGCGCGCCAAACTTTGTGTGGAAAAATAATAATAATTATAACTAGATTAAAAAGTTTGAGTACAAACTTTAGGTTGGCTTGAGAAAGCCTAGCATAAAGTTTGAAGTAGTTGTAAAAGTTTGAAGATTTACGGTTTCTAGTTTGATGTAATTATAAGTAGTAGTTTTCAAAGTTCAAAGTTTAGAGATTATAAAACCATTCAGTCTATCAAATAGATTAGATAGATAGATAGATAGATAGATAGATAGATAGATAGATAGATAGATAGATAGATAGATAGATAGATATTGACCCTCAGATAGATAGATAGATAGATAGATAGATATTGACCCTCAGATAGATAGATAGATAGATAGAGTATGACAGATAGATAGATAGATAGATAGATAGATAGATAGATATTGACCCTCAGATAGATAGATAGATAGATAGATAGATAGATAGATAGATAGATAGATAGTTATTGACCATCAGATAGATAGATAGATAGATAGATAGATAGATAGTTATTGACCATCAGACAGATAGATAGATAGATAGATAGATAGATATTGACCATTAGATAGATAGATAGATAGATAGATATTGATCCTCAGATAGATAGATAGATATTGACCCTCAGATAGATAGATAGATAGATAGATAGAAAGATAGAAAGATAGATTGATAGTCATTGACCCTTAGATAGATAGATAGATATTGACCGTCAGATATATAGATAGATAGATAGTCATTGACACTGAGATATAGATAGATAGAGTATGAACCACAGATAGATAGATAGATAGATAGATAGATAGTTATTGACCCGCAGATAGCTAGATAGATAGATAGATATATAGATAGATAGATAGTCATTGACCCTTAGATAGATAGATATTGACCGTCAGATATATAGATAGACAGATAGTCATTGACCCTGAGATATAGATAGATAGAGTATGACCCACAGATAGATAGATAGATAGTTATTGACCCGCAGATAGTTAGATAGATAGATAGATAGATATTGACCCTCAGATAGATAGATAGATAGATAGATATTGACCATCAGAAAGATAGATAGATAGATAGATATATCATTTTTTACTTGGTTGCTAGGGTAACCCAATCTGGTTGCTAGGCAGTTTCCAGGGTGATCCTTATCAAGCCTCCTTTTCATTCTGAGTGAATAAAGTCAACCCGGAAGTCTCTATGATTTTCTGTTGCATAGATATGTGATTTGTTACTTGGTTGCTAGGGTAACCATATCTGGTTGATAGGCAGTTACCAGAGTGATATATATCAAGGCTACTTTCCATCTTGAGTAAAATAAGTGAAACAGGAAGTCTCTACGATTTTCTGGTGCAGAGATATGTGATTTGTTAGTTGGTTGCTAGGGTAACCCCATCTGGTTGCTAGGCAGTTACTAAGGTGATGCTCATAAGGCTCCTTGCAATCCTGTGTGAAATATGTCAACCCCTAAGTCTCTACGATGTTCTGGTTCAAAGATATGTGATTTGTTACTTGGTTGCTAGGGTAACCGCATCTGGTTGCTAGGCAGTTACCAGAGGGATACATATCAAGGCTACTTTCCATCCTGAGTGAAATAAGTGAAACAGGAAGTCTCTATGATTTTCTGGTGCAGAGATATGTGACTTGTTACTTGGTTGCTAGGGTAAACACATCTGGTTGCTATGCAGTTACCAAAGTGATACTCATAAGGCTCCTTGCAATCCTGCGTGAAATATGTCAACCCCTAAGTCTCTACGATGTTCTGGTTCAAAGATATGTGATTTGTCACTTGGTTGCTAAGGTAACCCTGTCTGGTTGCTATGCAGTTACCAGAGTGATACATATCAAGGCTACTTTCCATCCTGAGTGAAATAAGTGAAACAGGTAGTCTCTACGATATACTGGTGCAGATATATGTGATTTGTTACTTGGTTGCTAGGGTAACCCCGTCTGGTTGCTAGGCAGTTACCAGAGTGATACATATCAAGGCTACTTTCCATCCTGAGTGAATAAAGTCAACCCGGAAGTCTCTATGATTTTCTGTTGCAGAGATATGTGATTTGTTACTTGGTTGCTAGGGTAATCACATCTGGTTGCTAGGCAGTTACCAGAGTGATGCATATCAAGGCTACTTTCCATCCTGAGTGAAATAAGTGAAACAGGAAGTCTCTATGATTTTCTGGTGCAGAGATATGTGACTTGTTACTTGGTTGCTAGGGTAAACACATCTGGTTGCTAGGCAGTTACCAAAGTGATACTCATAAGGCTCCTTGCAATCCTGCGTGAAATATGTCAACCCCTAAGTCTCTACGATGTTCTGGTTCAAAGATATGTGATTTGTCACTTGGTTGCTAAGGTAACCCTGTCTGGTTGCTATGCAGTTACCAGAGTGATACATATCAAGGCTACTTTCCATCCTGAGTGAAATAAGTGAAACAGGTAGTCTCTACGATATACTGGTGCAGATATATGTGATTTGTTACTTGGTTGCTAGGGTAACCCCGTCTGGTTGCTAGGCAGTTACCAGAGTGATACATATCAAGGCTACTTTCCATCCTGAGTGAATAAAGTCAACCCGGAAGTCTCTATGATTTTCTGTTGCAGAGATATGTGATTTGTTACTTGGTTGCTAGGGTAATCACATCTGGTTGCTAGGCAGTTACCAGAGTAATGCATATCAAGGCTACTTTCCATCCTGAGTGAAATAAGTCAACCCGGAAGTCTCTCTGATTTTCTGTTGCAGAGATATGTGATTTGTTACTTGGTTGCTAGGGTAATCACATCTGGTTGCTAGGCAGTTACCAGAGTGATACATATCAAGGCTACTTTCCATCCTGAGTGAAATAAGTGAAACAGGAAGTCTCTACGATTTTCTGGTGCAGAGATATGTGATTTGTTAGTTGGTTGCTAGGGTAACCCCATCTGGTTGCTAGGCAGTTACCAAGGTGATACTCATAAGGCTCCTTGCAATCCTGTGTGAAATATGTCAACCCCTAAGTCTCTACGATGTTCTGGTACAAAGATATGTGATTTGTTACTTGGTTGCTAAGGTAACCCTGTCTGGTTGCTATGCAGTTACCAGAGTGATACATATCAAGGCTACTTTCCATCCTGAGTGAAATAAGTGAAACAGGTAGTCTCTACGATTTTCTGGTGCAGAGATATGTGATTTGTTACTTGGTTGCTAGGGTAACCCCGTCTGGTTGCTAGGCAGTTACCAGAGTGATACATATCAAGGCTACTTTCCATCCTGAGTGAATAAAGTCAACCCGGAAGTCTCTATGATTTTCTGTTGCAGAGATATGTAATTTGTTACTTGGTTGCTAGGGTAATCACATCTGGTTGCTAGGCAGTTACCAGAGTGATACATATCAAGGCTACTTTCCATCCTGAGTGAAATAAGTCAACCCGGAAGTCTCTCTGATTTTCTGTTGCAGAGATATGTGATTTGTTACTTGGTTGCTAGGGTAATCACAGCTGGTTGCTAGGTAGTTACCAGAGTGATACATATCAAGGCTACTTTCCATCCTGAGTGAAATAAGTCAACCCGGAAGTCTCTCTGATTTTCTGTTGCAGAGATATGTGATTTGTTACTTGGTTGCTAGGGTAATCACATCTGGTTGCTAGGCAGTTACCAGAGTGATACATATCAAGGCTACTTTCCATCTTGAGTGAAATAAGTGAAACAGGAAGTCACTACGATTTTCTGGTGCAGAGATATGTGATTTGTTACTTGGTTGCTAGGGTAACCACATCTGGTTGCTAGGCAGTTACCAGAGTGATACATATCAAGGCTACTTTCCATCCTGAGTGAAATAAGTGAAACAGGAAGTCTGTATGATTTTCTGGTGCAGAGATATGTGATTTGTTACTTGGTTGCTAGGGTAACCCCATCTGGTTGCTAGGCAGTTACCAGAGTGATACATATCAAGGCTACTTTCCATCCTGAGTGAAATAAGTGAAACAGGAAGTCTGTATGATTTTCTGGTGCAGAAATATGTGATTTGTTATTTGGTTGCTAGGGTAACCCTGTCTGGTTGCTATGCAGTTACCAGGGTGATACTTATCAAGCCTCCTTTCCATACTGAGTGAATCAAGTCAACCTGGAAGCTACTATACTGTGGCTATGAAGATTTTAGGTCATTACTTATTGGCCGCTTGATAAAAGAAATCCTCTGAGGGAGAGAGAGAGGGAGAGACGCAGGGCTGACAGGCCCTTTTTCGTCTGTGTGTGTGAAAACGTCAGTTGGGATTTAAATTTCTGAACATTCCGCAATGTTAATCAATGGGAGTTTTTCCGAGATTTGATCGTCATTTTTAGGAAAACCGTAAGTCCGATCAGTTAGAAAAGATATAGCACACTATTCGGGATTAGTCTGAAGGTCTGTGCCGAGTTTGGTGCATGTAGCTTAAAAGCTCTAGGAGGAGTTACATTTAGAAATTTAGTCTCAGAATAATAATAATAATAACTAGATTAAAAAGTTTGAGTACAAACTTTAGGTTGGCTTGAGAAAGCCTAACATAAAGTTTGAAGTAGTTGTAAAAATTTGAAGATTTAAGGTTTTTAGTTTGATGTATTGATAAGTAGTAGTTTTCAAAGTTCAGAGTTTAGAGATTATAAAACCATTCAGTCTATCAAATAGATTAGATAGATAGATAGATAGATAGATAGATAGATATTGACCCTCAGATAGATAGATAGATAGATAGATAGATAGATAGATAGATAGATAGATAGATAGATAGATAGATAGATAGATAGATGGATATTGACCCTCAGATAGATAGATAGATAGAGAGATAGATATTGACCCACAGATAGATAGATAGATAGATAGATATTGACCATCAGATAGATAGATAGATAGATAGATAGATAGATAGATATTGATCCTCAGATAGATAGATAGATAGATAGATAGATAGATAGATAGATAGATAGATAGATAGATAGAGTATGACCCACAGAAAGACAGATAGATATTGACCCTCAGATAGATAGATAGATAGATAGATAGATAGATAGATAGATAGAGTATGACCCACAGAAAGACAGATAGATATTGACCCTCAGATAGATAGATAGATAGATAGACAGATAGATAGACAGATATATTATTTTTTACTTGGTTGCTAGGGTAACCCAATCTGGTTGCTAGGCAGTTTTCAGGGTGATACTTATCAAGCCTCCTATTCATTCTGAGTGAATAAAGTCAACCCGGAAGTCTCTACAATTTTCTGTTGCATAGATATGTGATTTGTTACTTGGTTGCTAGGGTAACCATATCTGGTTGATAGGCAGTTACCAGAGTGATACATATCAAGGCTACTTTCCATTCTGAGTGAAATAATTCAAACAGGAAGTCTATACGATTTTCTGGTGCAGAGATATGTGATTTGTTACTTGGTTGCTAGGGTAACCCCATCTGGTTGCTAGGCAGTTACCAAAGTGATACTCATAAGGCTCCTTGCAATCCTGTGTGAAATATGTCAACCCCTAAGTCTCTACGATTTTCTGGTTCAAAGATATGTGATTTGTTACTTGGTTGCTAGGGTAACCGCATCTGGTTGCTAGGCAGTAACCAGAGTGATACATATCAAGGCTACTTTCCATCTTGAGTGAAATAAGTGAAACAGGAAGTCTCTATGAATTTCTGGTGCAGAGTTATGTGATTTGTTACTTTGTTGCTAGGGTAAGCCCTTGTCGTTGCTAGGCAGTTACCAGAGTGATACTTTTCAAGAATCCTTGCTATCCTGAGTGAAATAAGTCAAACAGGAAGTCTCTACAATTTTCTGGTGAAGAGATATATTATTTGTTACTTGGTTGCTAGGGTAACCCCATCTGGTTGCTATGCAGTTACCAGGGTGATACTTATAAAGCCTCCTTTCCATCCTGAGTGAATTATGTCAACCCGGAAGTCTCTACGATTTTCTGTTGCAGAGATATGTGATTTGTTACTTGGTTGCTAGGGTAACCGCATCTGGTTGCTAGGCAGTTACCAGAGTTATACATATCAAGGCTACTTTCTATCCTGAGTGAAATAAGTGAAACAGGAAGTCTCTACGATTTTCTGTTGCAGAGATATGTGATTTGTTACTTGGTTGCTAGGGTAAACACATCTGGTTGCTAGGCAGTTACCAAAGTGATACTCATAAGGCTCCTTGCAATCCTGTGTGAAATATGTCAACCCCTAAGTCTCTACGATGTTCTGGTTCAAAGATATGTGATTTGTTACTTGGTTGCTAGGGTAACCCTGTCTGGTTGCTATGCAGTTACCAGGGTGATACATATCAAGGCTACTTTCCATCCTGAGTGAAATAAGTGAAACAGGAAGTCTCTATGATTTTCTGGTGCAGAGATATGTGATTTGTTAGTTGGTTGCTAGGGTAACCCCATCTGGTTGCTAGGCAGTTACCAAGGTGATACTCATAAGGCTCCTTGCAATCCTGTGTGAAATATGTCAACCCCTAAGTCTCTACTATGTTCTGGTTTTAAGATATGTGATTTGTTACTCGGTTGCTAGGGTAACCACATCTGGTTGCTAGGCAGTTACCAGAGTGATACATATCAAGCCTCCTTTCCATCCTGAGTGAAATAAGTGAAACAGGAAGTCTCTACGATTTTCTGGTGCAAAGATATGTGATTTGTTACTTGGTTGCTAGGGTAACCCCGTCTGGTTGCTAGGCAGTTACCAGAGTGATACATATCAAGGCTACTTTCCATCCTGAGTGAATAAAGTCAACCTGGAAGTCTCTATGATTTTCTGTTGCAGAGATATGTGATTTGTTACTTGGTTGCTAGGGTAATCACATCTGGTTGCTAGGCAGTTACCAGAGTGATACATATCAAGGCTGCTTTCCATCCTGAGTGAAATAAGTCAACCCGGAAGTCTCTTTGATTTTCTGTTGCAGAGATATGTGATTTGTTACTTGGTTGCTAGGGTAATCACATATGGTTGCTAGGCAGTTACCAGAGTGATACATATCAAGGCTACTTTCCATCCTGAGTGAAATAAGTCAACCCGGAAGTCTCTCTGATTTTCTGTTGCAGAGATATGTGATTTGTTACTTGGTTGCTAGGGTAATCACATCTGGTTGCTAGGCAGTTACCAGAGTGATACATATCAAGGCTACTTTCCATCTTGAGTGAAATAAGTGAAACAGGAAGTCACTACGATTTTCTGGTGCAGAAATATGTGATTTGTTACTTGGTTGCTAGGGTAACCCCATCTGGTTGCTAGGCAGTTACCAGAGTGATACATATCAAGGCTACTTTCCATCCTGAGTGAAATAAGTGAAACAGGAAGTCTGTATGATTTTCTGGTGCAGAGATATGTGATTTGTTACTTGGTTGCTAGGGTAACCCCATCTGGTTGCTAGGCAGTTACCAGAGTGATACATATCATGGCTACTTTCCATCCTGAGTGAAATAAGTGAAACAGGATGTCTGTATGATTTTCTGGTGCAGAAATATGTGATTTGTTATTTGGTTGCTAGGGTAACCCTGTCTGGTTGCTATGCAGTTACCAGGGTGATACTTATCAAGCCTCCTTTCCATACTGAGTGAATCAAGTCAACCTGGAAGCTACTATACTGTGGCTATGAAGATTTTAGGTCATTACTTATTGGCTGCTTGATAAAAGAAATCCTCTGAGGGAGAGAGAGAAGGAGAGACGCAGGGCTGACAGGCCCTTTTTCGTCTGTGTGTGTGAAAACGTCAGTTGGGATTTAAATTTCTGAACATTCCGCAATGTTAATCAATGGGAGTTTTTCCGAGTTTTGATCGTCATTTTTAGGAAAACCGTAAGTCCGATCAGTTAGAAAAGATATAGCACACTATTCGGGATTAGTCTGAAGGTCTGTGCCGAGTTTGGTGCATGTAGCTTAAAAGCTCTAGGAGGAGTTACATTTAGAAATTTAGTCTCAGAATAATAATAATAATAATAATAAGTTTAAATAGGATTTCAGTAAGTTGGCTTTCTCAAGCCAACCTAACTAGATTAAAAAGTTTGAGTACAAACTTTAGGTTGGCTTGAGAAAGCCTAGCATAAAGTTTGAAGTAGTTGTAAAAGTTTGAAGATTTACGGTTTCTAGTTTGATGTAATTATAAGTAGTAGTTTTCAAAGTTCAAAGTTTAGAGATTATAAAACCATTCAGTCTATCAAATAGATTAGATAGATAGATATATATAGATAGATAGATAGATAGATAGATAGATAGATAGATAGATAGATAGATATTGACCCTCGATAGATAGATAGATAGATAGATAGATAGATAGATAGATAGATAGATAGATAGAGTATGACCCACAGATAGATAGATGAATAGATAGATAGATATTGACCATCAGATAGATAGATCGATAGATAGATCGATAGATAGAGTATGACCCACAGATAGATAGATAGATAGATAGATAGATAGATAGATAGATAGATAGATATTGACCCTCAGATAGATAGATAGATAGATAGATAGATAGATAGATAGATAGATAGATAGATAGATAGATAGAGTATGACCCACAGATAGATAGATATTGACCCTCGATAGATAGATAGATAGATAGATAGATAGATAGATAGATAGATAGATAGATAGATAGATAGATAGATAGATAGATAGATAGATAGAGTATGACCCACAGATAGATAGATAGATAGATAGATAGATAGATAGATAGATAGATAGATAGATAAAGTATGACCCACAGATAGATAGATAGATAGATATTGACCATCAGATAGATAGATAGATAGATAGATAGATAGATAGATAGAGTATGACCCACAGATAGATAGATAGATAGATAGATAGATAGATAGATAGATAGATAGATAGATAGATATTGACCCTCAGATAGATAGATAGATAGATAGATCGATAGATAGAGTATGACCCACAGATAGATAGATATTGACCATAGATAGATAGATAGATAGATAGATAGATAGATAGATAGATAGATAGATAGATAGATAGAGTATGACCCACAGATAGATAGATAGATAGATATTCACCATCAGATAGATAGATAGATAGATAGATAGATAGATAGATAGATAGATAGATAGATAGAGTATGACCCACAGATAGATAGATAGATAGATATTGACCATCAGATAGATAGATAGATAGATAGATAGATAGATAGATAGATAGATAGATAGATAGATAGAGTATGACCCACAGATAGATAGATAGATAGATATTCACCATCAGATAGATAGATAGATAGATAGATAGATAGATAGATAGATAGATAGATAGATAGATAGATAGAGTATGACCCACAGATAGATAGATAGATAGATATTGACCATCAGATAGATAGATAGATAGATAGATAGATAGATAGATAGATAGATAGATAGATAGATAGATAGATAGATAGATAGAGTATGACCCACAGATAGATAGATAGATAGATAGATAGATAGAGTATGACCCAAAGATAGATAGATAGATAGATAGATAGATAGATAGATAGATAGATAGATAGATAGATAGATAGATAGATAGATATTGACCCTCAGATAGATAGATAGATAGATAGATAGATAGATAGATAGATAGATAGATAGATAGATAGATAGATAGATAGAGTATGACCCACAGATAGATAGATAGATAGATAGATAGATAGATAGATAGATAGATAGATAGATAGATATTGACCATCAGATAGATAGATAGAGTTATTGACCATCAGATAGATAGATAGATAGATAGATAGATAGATAGATAGATAGATAGATAGATAGATAGATAGATAGATAGATAGATATTGATCCTCAGATAGATAGAGAGATATTGATCCTCAGATAGATAGATAGATATTGACCCTCAGATAGATAGATAGATAGTCATTGACCCTTAGATAGATAGATAGATAGATAGATAGATAGATAGATAGATAGATAGATAGATAGATAGATAGATAGATATTGACCGTCAGATCTATATAGGTAGATAGATAGTCATTGACCCTGAGATATAGATAGATAGAGTATGACCCACAGATAGATAGATAGATAGTTATTGACCCTCAGATAGATAGATAGATAGATAGATAGATAGATAGATAGATAGATAGTTAGATAGATAGATAGATAGATATATAGATAGATAGATATTGACCCTCAGATAGATAGATAGATAGATAGATAGATAGATAGATAGATAGATAGATAGATAGATAGATAGATAGATAGATAGGTAGATAGATAGATAGATATTGACCCTCAGATAGATAGATAGATAGATAGATATTGACCCTCAGATAGATAGATAGATAGATAGATAGATAGATATTGACCCTCAGATAGATAGATAGATAGATAGATAGATAGATAGATAGATAGATAGATAGATAGATAGATATTGACCCTCAGATAGATAGATAGATAGATATTGACCCTCAGATAGATAGATAGATAGATAGATAGATAGATAGATAGATAGATAGATATTGACCCTCAGATAGATAGATAGATAGATAGATAGATATTAACCCTCAGATAGATAGACAGTTCGAAAGATAGATATAGATAGACTGATAAATAGACAGACAGACAGACAGATAGATAGATAGATCCTTGCTACCCTGAGTCCCATGAACAAAACCAGATGTCTTTATGTTGTTCTGGTGCAGAGATATGTAATTTGTTACTTGGTTGCTATGGTAACCCCATCTGGTTGCTAGGCAGTTACCAGAGTAATACATATCAAGGCTACTTTCCATCATGAGTGAAATAAGTCAACTCGGAAGTCTCTACGATTTTCTGTTAAATAGATATGTGATTTGTTACTTGGTTGCTAGGCTATCCCCATCTGGTTGCTAGGCAGTTACCAAAGTGTTACTCATAAGGCTCCTTGCAATCCTGTGTGAAATATGTCAACCAATAAGTCTCTACGAAGTTTTGGTTCAAAGATATGTGATTTATTACTTGGTTGCTAGGGTAACCCTGTCTGGTTGCTATGCAGTTACCAGGGTGATAACTTGTCAAGCCTCCTTTCCATCCTGAGTGAATAAAGTCAACCCGCAAGTCTGTATGATTTTCTGGTGCAGAGATATGTGATTTGTTATTTGGTTGCTAGGGTAACCCTGTCTGGTTGCTATGCAGTTACCAGGGTGATACTTATCAAGCCTCCTTTCCATCCTGAGTGAATTAAGTCAACCCAGATGTCTCTACGATTTTCTGGTGCAGAAATATATGATTTGTTATTTGGTTGCTAGGGTAACCCATCTGGTTGCTAGGCAGTTACCAGAGTGATGCATATCAAGGCTACTTTCCATCCTGTGTGAAATATGTCAACCCCTAAGTCTCTACGATGTTCTGGTTCAAAGATATGTGATTTGTTACTTGGTTGCTAGGGTAACCACATCTGGTTGCTATGCAGTTACCAGAGTGATACATATCAAGCCTACTTTCCATCCTGAGTGAAATAAGTGAAACAGGAAGTCTTTATGATTTTCTGTTGCAGAGATATGTGATTTGTTACTTGGTTGCTAGGGTAACCACATACGGTTGCTAGGCAGTTACCAGAGTGATACATATCAAGGCTACTTTCCATCCTGAGTGAAATAAGTGAAACAGGAAGTCTCTACGATTTTCTGGTGCAGAGATATGTGATTTGTTACTTGGTTGCTAGGGTAATCACATCTGGTTGCTAGGCAGTTACCAGAGTGATACATATCAAGGCTACTTTCCATCCTGAGTGAAATAAGTCAACCCGGAAGTCTCTCTGATTTTCTGTTGCAGAGATATGTGATTTGTTACTTGGTTGCTAGGGTAATCACATCTGGTTGCTAGGCAGTTACCAGAGTGATACATATCAAGGCTACTTTCCATCCTGAGTGAAATAAGTGAAACAGGAAGTCTCTACGATTTTCTGGTGCAGATATATGTGATTTGTTACTTGGTTGCTAGGGTAACCCCGTCTGGTTGCTAGGCAGTTACCAGAGTGATACATATCAAGGCTACTTTCCATCCTGAGTGAATCAAGTCAATCCGGAAGTCTGTATGATTTTCTGATGCAGAGATATGTGATTTGTTACTTGGTTGCTAGGGTAATCACATCTGGTTGCTAGGCAGTTACCAGAGTGATACATATCAAGGCTAATTTCCATCCTGAGTGAAATAAGTCAACCCGGAAGTCTCTCTGATTTTCTGTTGCAGAGATATGTGATTTGTTACTTGGTTGCTAGGGTAATCACATCTGGTTGCTAGGCAGTTACCAGAGTGATACATATCAAGGCTACTTTCCATCCTGAGTGAAATAAGTGAAACAGGAAGTCTCTACGATTTTCTGGTGCAGATATATGTGATTTGTTACTTGGTTGCTAGGGTAACCCCGTCTGGTTGCTAAGCAGTTACCAGAGTGATACATATCAAGGCTACTTTCCATCCTGAGTGAAATAAGTCAACCCGGAAGTCTCTCTGATTTTCTGTTGCAGAGATATGTGATTTGTTACTTGGTTGCTAGGGTAATCACATCTGGTTGCTAGGCAGTTACCAGAGTGATACATATCAAGGCTACTTTCCATCCTGAGTGAAATAAGTGAAACAGGAAGTCTCTACGATTTTCTGGTGCAGAGATATGTGATTTGTTAGTTGGTTGCTAGGGTAACCCCATCTGGTTGCTTGGCAGTTACCAGGGTGATACTTATCAAGCCTCCTTTCCATACTGAGTGAATCAAGTCAACCTGGAAGCTACTATACTGTGGCTATGAAGATTTTAGGTCATTACTGATTGGCTGCTTGATAAAAGAAATCCTCTGAGGGAGAGAGAGAGGGAGAGACGCAGGGCTGACAGGCCCTTTTTCGTCTGTGTGTGTGAAAACGTCAGTTGGGATTTAAATTTCTGAACATTCCGCAATGTTAATCAATGGGAGTTTTTCCGAGTTTTGATCGTCATTTTTAGGAAAACCGTAAGTCCGATCAGTTAGAAAAGATATAGCACACTATTCGGGATTAGTCTGAAGGTCTGTGCCGAGTTTGGTGCATGTAGCTTAAAAGCTCTAGGAGGAGTTACATTTAGAAATTTAGTCTCAGAATAATAATAATAATAATAATAAGTTTAAATAGGATTTCAGTAAGTTGGCTTTCTCAAGCCAACCTAATAATAAGTTTAAATAGGATTTCAGTAAGTTGGCTTTCTCAAGCCAACCTAATAACTAGATTAAAAAGTTTGAGTACAAACTTTAGGTTGGCTTGAGAAAGCCTAGCATAAAGTTTGAAGTAGTTGTAAAAGTTTGAAGATTTACGGTTTCTAGTTTGATGTAATTATAAGTAGTAGTTTTAAAAGTTCAAAGTTTAGAGATTATAAAACCATTCAGTCTATCAAATAGATTAGATAGATAGATAGATAGATAGATAGATAGATAGATAGATAGATATTGACCCTCAGATAGATAGATAGATAGATATTGACCCTCAGATAGATAGATATATAGATAGATAGATAGATAGATAGATAGATAGATATTGACCCTCAGATAGATAGATAGATAGATAGATAGATAGATAGATAGATAGTTATTGACCATCAGATAGATAGATAGATAGATAGATAGATAGATAGATATTGACCCTCAGATAGATAGATAGATAGATAGATAGATAGAAAGATAGAAAGATAGAAAGATAGATTGATAGTCATTGACCCTTAGATAGATAGATAGATATTGACCGTCAGATATATAGATAGATAGATAGTCATTGACCCTGAGATATAGATAGATAGAGTATGAACCACAGATAGATAGATAGATAGATAGTTATTGACCCGCAGATAGCTAGCTAGATAGATAGATAGATATTGACCCTCAGATAGATAGATAGATAGATAGATAGTCATTGACCCTTAGATAGATAGATATTGACCGTCAGATATATAGATAGACAGATAGTCATTGACCCTGAGATATAGATAGATAGAGTATGACCCACAGATAGATAGATAGATAGTTATTGACCCGCAGATATTTAGATAGATAGATAGATAGATATTGACCCTCAGATAGATAGATAGATAGATAGATAGATATTGACCATCAGAAAGATAGATAGATAGATATATCATTTTTTACTTGTTTGCTAGGGTAACCCAATCTGGTTGCTAGGCAGTTTCCAGGGTGATCCTTATCAAGCCTCCTTTTCATTCTGAGTGAATAAAGTCAACCCGGAAGTCTCTATGATTTTCTGTTGCATAGATATGTGATTTGTTACTTGGTTGCTAGGGTAACCATATCTGGTTGATAGGCAGTTACCAGAGTGATATATATCAAGGCTACTTTCCATCTTGAGTAAAATAAGTGAAACAGGAAGTCTCTACGATTTTCTGGTGCAGAGTTATGTGATTTGTTACTTGGTTGCTAGGGTAAGCCCTTGTCGTTGCTAGGCAGTTACCAGAGTGATACTTATCAAGCCTCCTTTCCATCCTGAGTGAATTATGTCAACCCGGAAGTCTCTACGATTTTCTGGTGCAGAGATATGTGATTTGTTAGTTGGTTGCTAGGGTAACCCCATCTGGTTGCTAGGCAGTTACTAAGGTGATACTCATAAGGCTCCTTGCAATCCTGTGTGAAATATGTCAACCCCTAAGTCTCTACGATGTTCTGGTTCAAAGATATGTGATTTATTACTTGGTTGCTAGGGTAACCCTGTCTGGTTGCTATGCAGTTACCAGGGTGATAACTTGTCAAGCCTCCTTTCCATCCTGAGTGAATAAAGTCAACCCGCAAGTCTGTATGATTTTCTGGTGCTGAGATATGTGATTTGTTATTTGGTTGCTAGGGTAACCCTGTCTGGTTGCTATGCAGTTACCAGGGTGATACTTATCAAGCCTCCTTTCCATCCTGAGTGAATTAAGTCAACCCAGATGTCTCTACGATTTTCTGGAGCAGAAATATATGATTTGTTACTTGGTTGCTAGGGTAACCCAATCTGGTTGCTAGGCAGTTACCAGAGTGATGCATATCAAGGCTACTTTCCATCCTGAGTGAAATAAGTGAAACAGGAAGTCTCTACGATTTTCTGGTGCAGAGATATGTGATTTGTTAGTTGGTTGCTAGGGTAACCCCATCTGGTTGCTAGGCAGTTACCAAGGTGATACTCATAAGGCTCCTTGCAATCCTGTGTGAAATATGTCAACCCCTAAGTCTCTACGATGTTCTGGTTCAAAGATATGTGATTTGTTACTTGGTTGCTAGGGTAACCACATCTGGTTGCTAGGCAGTTACCAGAGTGATACATATCAAGGCTACTTTCCATCCTGAGTGAAATAAGTCAACCCGGAAGTCTCTCTGATTTTCTGTTGCAGAGATATGTGATTTGTTACTTGGTTGCTAGGGTAATCACATCTGGTTGCTAGGCAGTTACCAGGGTGATACTTATCAAGCCTCCTTTCCATACTGAGTGAATCAAGTCAACCTGGAAGCTACTATACTGTGGCTATGAAGATTTTAGGTCATTACTTATTGGCTGCTTGATAAAAGAAATCCTCTGAGGGAGAGAGAGAGGGAGAGACGCAGGGCTGACAGGCCCTTTTTTGTCTGTGTGTGTGAAAACGTCAGTTGGGATTTAAATTTCTGAACATTCCGCAATGTTAAGTCAATGGGAGTTTTTCCGAGTTTTGATCGTCATTTTTAGGAAAACCGTAAGTCCGATCAGTTAGAAAAGATATAGCACACTATTCGGGATTAGTCTGAAGGTCTGTGCCGAGTTTGGTGCATGTAGCTTAAAAGCTCTAGGAGGAGTTACATTTAGAAATTTAGTCTCAGAATAATAATAATAACTAGATTAAAAAGTTTGAGTACAAACTTTAGGTTGGCTTGAGAAAGCCTAGCATAAAGTTTGAAGTAGTTGTAAAAGTTTGAAGATTTACGGTTTCTAGTTTGATGTAATTATAAGTAGTAGTTTTCAAAGTTCAAAGTTTAGAGATTATAAATCCATTCAGTCTATCAAATAGATTAGATAGATAGATAGATAGATAGATAGATAGATAGATATTGACCCTCAGATAGATAGATAGATAGATATTGACCCTCAGATAGATAGATAGATAGATAGATAGATAGAGTATGACCCATAGATAGATAGATAGATAGATAGTTATTGACCATCAGATAGATAGATAGATAGATAGATAGATAGATAGATAGATAGATAGATAGATAGATAGATAGATAGTTATTGACCATCAGATAGATAGATAGATAGATAGATAGACAGATATTGACCATTAGATAGATAGATAGATAGATAGATAGATAGATAGATATTGATCCTCAGATAGATAGATAGATATTGACCCTCAGATAGATAGATAGAAAGATAGAAAGATAGATAGATAGATATTGACCGTCAGATATATAGATAGATAGATAGTCATTGACCCTGAGATATAGATAGATAGAGTATGAACCACAGATAGATAGATAGATAGTTATTGACCCGCAGATAGCTAGATAGATAGATAGATTGTCATTGACCCTTAGATAGATAGATATTGACCGTCAGATATATAGATAGACAGATAGTCATTGACCCTGAGATATAGATAGATAGAGTATGACCCACAGATAGATAGATAGATAGTTATTGACCCGAAGATAGTTAGATAGATAGATAGATAGATAGATATTGACCCTCAGATAGATAGATAGATAGATAGATAGATATTGACCATCAGAAAGATAGATAGATAGATAGATAGATAGATAGATAGATAGATAGATATATCATTTTTTACTTGGTTGCTAGGGTAACCCAATCTGGTTGCTAGGCAGTTTCCAGGGTGATCCTTATCAAGCCTCCTTTTCATTCTGAGTGAATAAAGTCAACCCGGAAGTCTCTATGATTTTCTGTTGCATAGATATGTGATTTGTTACTTGGTTGCTAGGGTAACCATATCTGGTTGATAGGCAGTTACCAGAGTGATATATATCAAGGCTACTTTCCATCTTGAGTAAAATAAGTGAAACAGGAAGTCTCTACGATTTTCTGGTGCAGAGTTATGTGATTTGTTACTTGGTTGCTAGGGTAAGCCCTTGTCGTTGCTAGGCAGTTACCAGAGTGATACTTATCAAGCCTCCTTTCCATCCTGAGTGAATTATGTCAACCCGGAAGTCTCTACGATTTTCTGGTGCAGAGATATGTGATTTGTTACTTGGTTGCTAGGGTAACCGCATCTGGTTGCTAGGCAGTTACCAGAGGGATACATATCAAGGCTACTTTCCATCCTGAGTTAAATAAGTGAAACAGGAAGTCTCTATGATTTTCTGGTGCAGAGATATGTGACTTGTTACTTGGTTGCTAGGGTAAACACATCTGGTTGCTAGGCAGTTACCAAAGTGATACTCATAAGGCTCCTTGCAATCCTGTGTGAAATATGTCAACCCCTAAGTCTCTACGATGTTCTGGTTCAAAGATATGTGATTTGTTACTTGGTTGCTAAGGTAACCCTGTCTGGTTGCTATGCAGTTACCAGAGTGATACATATCAAGGCTACTTTCCATCCTGAGTGAAATAAGTGAAACAGGTAGTCTCTACGATATACTGGTGCAGATATATGTGATTTGTTACTTGGTTGCTAGGGTAACCCCGTCTGGTTGCTAGGCAGTTACCAGAGTGATACATATCAAGGCTACTTTCCATCCTGAGTGAATAAAGTCAACCCGGAAGTCTCTATGATTTTCTGTTGCAGAGATATGTGATTTGTTACTTGGTTGCTAGGGTAATCACATCTGGTTGCTAGGCAGTTACCAGAGTGATACATATCAAGGCTACTTTCCATCCTGAGTGAAATAAGTCAACCCGGAAGTCTCTCTGATTTTCTGTTGCAGAGATATGTGATTTGTTACTTGGTTGCTAGGGTAATCACATCTGGTTGCTAGGCAGTTACCAGAGTGATACATATCAAGGCTACTTTCCATCCTGAGTGAAATAAGTGTAACAGGAAGTCTCTACGATTTTCTGGTGCAGAGATATGTGATTTGTTAGTTGGTTGCTAGGGTAACCCCATCTGGTTGCTAGGCAGTTACCAAGGTGATACTCATAAGGCTCCTTGCAATCCTGTGTGAAATATGTCAACCCCTAAGTCTCTACGATGTTCTGGTTCAAAGATATGTGATTTGTTACTTGGTTGCTAAGGTAACCCTGTCTGGTTGCTATGCAGTTACCAGAGTGATACATATCAAGGCTACTTTCCATCCTGAGTGAAATAAGTGAAACAGGTAGTCTCTACGATTTTCTGGTGCAGAGATATGTGATTTGTTACTTGGTTGCTAGGGTAACCCCGTCTGGTTGCTAGGCAGTTACCAGAGTGATATATATCAAGGCTACTTTCCATCCTGAGTGAATAAAGTCAACCCGGAAGTCTCTATGATTTTCTGTTGCAGAGATATGTGATTTGTTACTTGGTTGCTAGGGTAATCACATCTGGTTGCTAGGCAGTTACCAGAGTGATACATATCAAGGCTACTTTCCATCCTGAGTGAAATAAGTCAACCCGGAAGTCTCTCTGATTTTCTGTTGCAGAGATATGTGATTTGTTACTTGGTTGCTAGGGTAATCACAGCTGGTTGCTAGGTAGTTACCAGAGTGATACATATCAAGGCTACTTTCCATCCTGAGTGAAATAAGTCAACCCGGAAGTCTCTCTGATTTTCTGGTGCAAAGATATGTGATTTGTTACTTGGTTGCTAGGGTAACCCCATCTGGTTGCTAGGCAGTTACCAGAGTGATACATATCAAGGCTACTTTCCATCCTGAGTGAAATAAGTGAAACAGGAAGTCTGTATGATTTTCTTGTGCAGAGATATGTGATTTGTTACTTGGTTGCTAGGGTAACCCCATCTGGTTGCTAGGCAGTTACCAGAGTGATACATATCAAGGCTACTTTCCATCCTGAGTGAAATAAGTGAAACAGGAAGTCTGTATGATTTTCTGGTGCAGAAATATGTGATTTGTTATTTGGTTGCTAGGGTAACCCTGTCTGGTTGCTATGCAGTTACCAGGGTGATACTTATCAAGCCTCCTTTCCATACTGAGTGAATCAAGTCAACCTGGAAGCTACTATACTGTGGCTATGAAGATTTTAGGTCATTACTTATTGGCTGCTTGATAAAAGAAATCCTCTGAGGGAGAGAGAGAGGGAGAGACGCAGGGCTGACAGGCCCTTTTTCGTCTGTGTGTGTGAAAACGTCAGTTGGGATTTAAATTTCTGAACATTCCGCAATGTTAATCAATGGGAGTTTTTCCGAGTTTTGATCGTCATTTTTAGGAAAACCGTAAGTCCGATCAGTTAGAAAAGATATAGCACACTATTCGGGATTAGTCTGAAGGTCTGTGCCGAGTTTGGTGCATGTAGCTTAAAAGCTCTAGGAGGAGTTACATTTAGAAATTTAGTCTCAGAATAATAATAATAATAATAATAAGTTTAAATAGGATTTCAGTAAGTTGGCTTTCTCAAGCCAACCTAATAACTAGATTAAAAAGTTTGAGTACAAACTTTAGGTTGGCTTGAGAAAGCCTAGCATAAAGTTTGAAGTAGTTGTAAAAGTTTGAAGATTTACGGTTTCTAGTTTGATGTAATTATAAGTAGTAGTTTTCAAAGTTCAAAGTTTAGAGATTATAAAACCATTCAGTCTATCAAATAGATTAGATAGATAGATATAGATAGATAGATAGATAGATAGATAGATAGATAGATAGATAGATAGATAGATAGATAGATATTGACCCTCGATAGATAGATAGATAGATAGATAGATAGATAGATAGATAGATAGATAGATAGATAGATAGATAGATAGATAGATAGATAGAGTATGACCCACAGATAGATAGATGAATAGATAGATAGATATTGACAATCAGATAGATAGATCGATAGATAGATCGATAGATAGATCGATAGATAGAGTATGACCCACAGATAGATAGATAGATAGATAGATAGATAGATAGATAGATAGATAGATAGATAGATATTGACCCTCAGATAGATAGATAGATAGATAGATAGATAGATAGATAGATAGATAGATAGATAGATAGAGTATGACCCACAGATAGATAGATATTGACCCTCGATAGATAGATAGATAGATAGATAGATAGATAGATAGATAGATAGATAGATAGACAGATAGATAGATAGATAGAGTATGACCCACAGATAGATAGATAGATAGATAGATAGATAGATAGATAGATAGATAGATAAAGTATGACCCACAGATAGATAGATAGATAGATATTGACCATCAGATAGATAGATAGATAGATAGATAGATAGATAGATAGAGTATGACCCACAGATAGATAGATAGATAGATAGATAGATAGATAGATAGATAGATAGATAGATAGATAGATAGATATTGACCCTCAGATAGATAGATAGATAGATAGATCGATAGATAGAGTATGACCCACAGATAGATAGATATTGACCCTCGATAGATAGATAGATAGATAGATAGATAGATAGATAGATAGATAGATAGATAGAGTATGACCCACAGATAGATAGATAGATAGATATTCACCATCAGATAGATAGATAGATAGATAGATAGATAGATAGATAGATAGATAGAGTATGACCCACAGATAGATAGATAGATAGATATTGACCATCAGATAGATAGATAGATAGATAGATAGATAGATAGATAGATAGATAGATAGATAGATAGAGTATGACCCACAGATAGATAGATAGATAGATATTCACCATCAGATAGATAGATAGATAGATAGATAGATAGATAGATAGATAGAGTATGACCCACAGATAGATAGATAGATAGATATTGACCATCAGATAGATAGATAGATAGATAGATAGATAGATAGATAGATAGATAGATAGATAGATAGATAGATAGATAGATAGATAGAGTATGACCCACAGATAGATAGATAGATAGATAGATAGATAGAGTATGACCCAAAGATAGATAGATAGATAGATAGATAGATAGATAGATAGATAGATAGATAGATAGATAGATAGATATTGACCCTCAGATAGATAGATAGATAGATAGATAGATAGATAGATAGATAGAGTATGACCCACAGATAGATAGATAGATAGATAGATAGATAGATAGATAGATAGATAGATAGATATTGACCATCAGATAGATAGATAGAGTTATTGACCATCAGATAGATAGATAGATAGATAGATAGATAGATAGATAGATAGATAGATAGATATTGATCCTCAGATAGATAGAGAGATATTGATCCTCAGATAGATAGATAGATATTGACCCTCAGATAGATAGATAGATAGTCATTGACCCTTAGATAGATAGATAGATAGATAGATAGATAGATAGATAGATAGATAGATAGATAGATATTGACCGTCAGATCTATATAGGTAGATAGATAGTCATTGACCCTGAGATATAGATAGATAGAGTATGACCCACAGATAGATAGATAGATAGTTATTGACCCTCAGATAGATAGATAGATAGATAGATAGATAGATAGATAGATAGTTAGATAGATAGATAGATAGATATATAGATAGATAGATATTGACCCTCAGATAGATAGATAGATAGATAGATAGATAGATAGATAGATAGATAGATAGATAGATAGATAGGTAGATAGATAGATAGATATTGACCCTCAGATAGATAGATAGATAGATAGATATTGACCCTCAGATAGATAGATAGATAGATAGATAGATAGATATTGACCCTCAGATAGATAGATAGATAGATAGATAGATAGATAGATAGATAGATAGATAGATAGATAGATATTGACCCTCAGATAGATAGATAGATAGATATTGACCCTCAGATAGATAGATAGATAGATAGATAGATAGATAGATAGATAGATAGATAGATAGATATTGACCCTCAGATAGATAGATAGATAGATAGATAGATATTAACCCTCAGATAGATAGACAGTTCGAAAGATAGATATAGATAGACTGATAAATAGACAGACAGACAGACAGATAGATAGATAGATCCTTGCTACCCTGAGTCCCATGAACAAAACCAGAAGTCTTTATGTTGTTCTGGTGCAGAGATATGTAATTTGTTACTTGGTTGCTATGGTAACCCCATCTGGTTGCTAGGCAGTTACCAGAGTAATACATATCAAGGCTACTTTCCATCATGAGTGAAATAAGTCAACTCGGAAGTCTCTACGATTTTCTGTTAAATAGATATGTGATTTGTTACTTGGTTGCTAGGCTATCCCCATCTGGTTGCTAGGCAGTTACCAAAGTGTTACTCATAAGGCTCCTTGCAATCCTGTGTGAAATATGTCAACCAATAAGTCTCTACGAAGTTTTGGTTCAAAGATATGTGATTTATTACTTGGTTGCTAGGGTAACCCTGTCTGGTTGCTATGCAGTTACCAGGGTGATAACTTGTCAAGCCTCCTTTCCATCCTGAGTGAATAAAGTCAACCCACAAGTCTGTATGATTTTCTGGTGCAGAGATATGTGATTTGTTATTTGGTTGCTAGGGTAACCCTGTCTGGTTGCTATGCAGTTACCAGGGTGATACTTATCAAGCCTCCTTTCCATCCTGAGTGAATTAAGTCAACCCAGATGTCTCTACGATTTTCTGGTGCAGAAATATATGATTTGTTATTTGGTTGCTAGGGTAACCCATCTGGTTGCTAGGCAGTTACCAGAGTGATGCATATCAAGGCTACTTTCCATCCTGTGTGAAATATGTCAACCCCTAAGTCTCTACGATGTTCTGGTTCAAAGATATGTGATTTGTTACTTGGTTGCTAGGGTAACCACATCTGGTTGCTATGCAGTTACCAGAGTGATACATATCAAGCCTACTTTCCATCCTGAGTGAAATAAGTGAAACAGGAAGTCTTTATGATTTTCTGTTGCAGAGATATGTGATTTGTTACTTGGTTGCTAGGGTAACCACATACGGTTGCTAGGCAGTTACCAGAGTGATACATATCAAGGCTACTTTCCATCCTGAGTGAAATAAGTGAAACAGGAAGTCTCTACGATTTTCTGGTGCAGAGATATGTGATTTGTTACTTGGTTGCTAGGGTAATCACATCTGGTTGCTAGGCAGTTACCAGAGTGATACATATCAAGGCTACTTTCCATCCTGAGTGAAATAAGTCAACCCGGAAGTCTCTCTGATTTTCTGTTGCAGAGATATGTGATTTGTTACTTGGTTGCTAGGGTAATCACATCTGGTTGCTAGGCAGTTACCAGAGTGATACATATCAAGGCTACTTTCCATCCTGAGTGAAATAAGTGAAACAGGAAGTCTCTACGATTTTCTGGTGCAGATATATGTGATTTGTTACTTGGTTGCTAGGGTAACCCCGTCTGGTTGCTAGGCAGTTACCAGAGTGATACATATCAAGGCTACTTTCCATCCTGAGTGAATCAAGTCAATCCGGAAGTCTGTATGATTTTCTGATGCAGAGATATGTGATTTGTTACTTGGTTGCTAGGGTAATCACATCTGGTTGCTAGGCAGTTACCAGAGTGATACATATCAAGGCTAATTTCCATCCTGAGTGAAATAAGTCAACCCGGAAGTCTCTCTGATTTTCTGTTGCAGAGATATGTGATTTGTTACTTGGTTGCTAGGGTAATCACATCTGGTTGCTAGGCAGTTACCAGAGTGATACATATCAAGGCTACTTTCCATCCTGAGTGAAATAAGTGAAACAGGAAGTCTCTACGATTTTCTGGTGCAGATATATGTGATTTGTTACTTGGTTGCTAGGGTAACCCCGTCTGGTTGCTAAGCAGTTACCAGAGTGATACATATCAAGGCTACTTTCCATCCTGAGTGAAATAAGTCAACCCGGAAGTCTCTCTGATTTTCTGTTGCAGAGATATGTGATTTGTTACTTGGTTGCTAGGGTAATCACATCTGGTTGCTAGGCAGTTACCAGAGTGATACATATCAAGGCTACTTTCCATCCTGAGTGAAATAAGTGAAACAGGAAGTCTCTACGATTTTCTGGTGCAGAGATATGTGATTTGTTAGTTGGTTGCTAGGGTAACCCCATCTGGTTGCTTGGCAGTTACCAGGGTGATACTTATCAAGCCTCCTTTCCATACTGAGTGAATCAAGTCAACCTGGAAGCTACTATACTGTGGCTATGAAGATTTTAGGTCATTACTGATTGGCTGCTTGATAAAAGAAATCCTCTGAGGGAGAGAGAGAGGGAGAGACGCAGGGCTGACAGGCCCTTTTTCGTCTGTGTGTGTGAAAACGTCAGTTGGGATTTAAATTTCTGAACATTCCGCAATGTTAATCAATGGGAGTTTTTCCGAGTTTTGATCGTCATTTTTAGGAAAACCGTAAGTCCGATCAGTTAGAAAAGATATAGCACACTATTCGGGATTAGTCTGAAGGTCTGTGCCGAGTTTGGTGCATGTAGCTTAAAAGCTCTAGGAGGAGTTACATTTAGAAATTTAGTCTCAGAATAATAATAATAATAATAATAAGTTTAAATAGGATTTCAGTAAGTTGGCTTTCTCAAGCCAACCTAATAATAATAAGTATGCAAGAGAACAATAGTGATGCTTTGCCTATGGCAAGCACCACTAATAAGTATGCAAGAGAACAATAGTGATGCTTTGCCTATGGCAAGCACCACTAACTAGAATGTACATTTCCTGAAGAAAATGTGAGTGGTGCTTGCCTTGGCAAAACTCGTCAAGTAGCATTTTCAAACTTGTTTCTAAGCACTAAAATAAAGGTCATAGAATGTTGCTAACATGTGTTTTTCATGATGGTAGCACGTTTTTAGAATGTTTTAGCACTTCGCTAGGTGAAGCTAGCATGTGTTAGCATGATACTAGCACATTTTTAGCATGTTTTAGCACTTCCTTTGGCAATGCTAACATGTGTTAGCATGATGCTAGCATCTTTTTAACAAGTTTTAGCAATCCCCTAAGCAATGCTAACATGCATTAGCATAATGCTAGCACGTTTTAACATGTTTTAGCACTTTGCTAGGTGAAGCTAGCATGTGTTAGCATGATACTAGCACGTTTCTAACATGTTTTAGCACTTTGCTAGGCGATGCTAACGTGTGTTAGCATGATGCTAGCACGTTTTTAACATGTTTTAGCAATCTCCTAAGCAATGCTAACATGCATTAGCATAATGCTAGCACGTTTTAACATGTTTTAGCACTTTGCTAGGTGAAGCTAGCATGTGTTAGCATGATACTAGCACGTTTCTAGCATGTTTTAGCACTTTGCTAGGCGATGCTAACATGTGTTAGCATGATGCAAGCACGTTTTTAACATGTTTTAGCACTTCGCTAGGCGATGCCAGCATGTGTTAGCATGATGCTAGCATGTTTTTAGCATGTTTTAACACTTCGCTAGGCAATACTATCATGTGTTAGCATGTTGTTAGCACGTTTTTAGCATGTTTTAGCACTTCGCTAGGTGATGCCAACATGTGTTAGCATGTTGCTAGCATGTTTTTAGCATGTTTTAGCACTTCGCTAGGTGATGCCAGCATATGTAAGCATGATGCTAGCACATTTTTAGCATGTTTTAGGGTATGGCTATGAAGATTTTTATTGGCTGCTTGATAAAAGAAATCCTCTGAGGGAGAGACAGAGAGAGAGACGCAGGGCTGACAGGCCCTTTTTTGTCTGTGTGTGTGAAAAAGTCAGTTGGGATTTAAATTTCTGAACATTCCGCAATGTAAAGTCAATGGGATTTTTTTGGCCGCTTTTTCGTCCGCTGTTCGAACATCGTACACCCGATCGCTTAGAAAAGATATAGCACACCTCTCCTCAATGAGCCGCACGATTTGATGCCTCACTCAGGGGTCTGTGACAAAAGCTGCAGGAGGAGTAGCGCGCCAAACTTTGTGTGGAAAAATAATAATAATTATAATAATAACTAGAATGTACATTTCCTGAAGAAAATGTGAGTGGTGCTTGCCGTGGCAAAACTCGTCAAGTAGCATTTTCAAACTTGTTTCTAAGCACTAAAATAAAGGTCATAGAATGTTGCTAACATGTGTTTTTCATGATGGTAGCACGTTTTTAGAATGTTTTAGTACTTTGCTAGGTGAAGCTAGCATGTGTTAGCATGATACTAGCACATTTTTAGCATGTTTTAGCACTTCCTTTGGCAATGCTAACATGTGTTAGCATGATGCTAGCATCTTTTTAACATGTTTTAGCAATCCCCTAAGCAACGCTAACATGCATTAGCATAATGATAGCACGTTTTAACATGTTTTAGCACTTTGCTAGGTGAAGCTAGCATGTGTTAGCATGATACTAGCACGTTTCTAACATGTTTTAGCACTTTGCTAGGCGATGCTAACGTATGTTAGCATGATGCTAGCACGTTTTTAACATGTTTTAGCAATCCCCTAAGCAATGCTAACATGCATTAGCATAATGCTAGCACGTTTTAACATGTTTTAGCACTTTGCTAGGTGAAGCTAGCATGTGTTAGCATGATACTAGCATGTTTCTAGCATGTTTTAGCACTTTGCTAGGCGATG